>CAOLHI010001130.1:0-627920 GCA_948474755.1 Ctenosaura bakeri
CGGGCTCGTTCTATGTGCCGGGGATCAGCACACTCTCCTCATGTCCTTTGTATCAATGAAAGCCAAACAATAGAAGTGTGAGGCCATGGCCTTCCTAAGCCCTTTCATGAATGGCCTGTATCACCAAGGCCTTTCCTTTTTAGCAGTCCAAGATCATTACCACCCAGGTGAATGACCACACATCAGGGGGAGGCTCACCGCGCCCCCCTTGGAACAACATAAGCCGCATATCATGAATGGCCTGTAACACCAAGGCCTTTCCTTAGCAGTCCAAGGTCATTACCACCCAGGTGAATGACCATCACATCAGGGGGGGCCACCGCGCTCCCTGAACAACAGAGGTAGCAAGCCATCCCACTGTAGCCTTTTTTCCAAGCCAATGTATGGGCCCCCCGATCACCCAGTCCCAGGTTGGGGCCCTTTTAACCCAAAATACGGGGCTTGCCGCTCGGCCCAGGAGCTGAAACTGTGACCGAAAAATTCCAATTCGCTTCCTCTCCTCCGCAGCAGGTAAAATTGGAAAGGAACCAAAACGTTAAGGCAGATCAATTGGCCTGACATAGCACCTGAACCCGGGGTTTTCCACCTACGCATCTTCCTGATGTCGTCAGTTTTCCCTGCCCATCTGTGCTGCAGGGGAAAAACCCCACCCTTATGCGAAATGAGTGTGTGCCAAAATTGACCCCCTTTACAGGCCCAATTGTAGCAGGGCCTTCTTTGTAATGGTCCAGAATTGATACCTAGTGAGTGGAGTTGTTTTCTGCATGAAAAAAAAGAGGTCCCGCATGTTCCTTTTAGCAGTAAAGCTTCAAGCGCCCTTACCGGGCCCAAGGTTGCATCAATGTTTTTCCCGTAAGGTCACAACATCGCTCCGTTTGGCCTGATCTGTCTTTGATCCCCTTATGACCAGACAGAAATTCCGCCCCCCCAAAGACAGGTCCCAAATTTCCAGGGCCTGTCCGATTTTATCCTTTTTTGCTCTGAACGACCAATTCACTTATTCTTAGCCCCCCCGAAAAATGCAGTGAGAGCTGCTGGTGAAACAAAAGAGCCTATATGTTGAGGAACACACTATTTTCCCATGCATCACCCAAACCCCTTAGAGTATCGGGAAAAAGTGGGTTGCCTGTTACCTCGTACCGTTTACTTGCTTAAGGACCTCACAAAGCTGCAAAATGGGGTTTCGGGGAAATCCCCAAGTGTCCTGAAACCTTTTGGACTTACGAAAGTTGCTAATTCCCTAACTGCCTTGCTGTAACCCTTCTTAGTGCTGGGTGCGATTGACATACCTATCATCCTCATTACCTCACCCCACCAAGATTCCACAGGCCAGCGGGCATGGGTTTTTGGTAGGGCTGGAGCCAGTTCCCTAAAGCGTTCTATCTGCATATGGGAAAGAGAGTGGCCAAAAATTATAATCCCGCAACATGTACTGCTTTGAAAACAATGCTAAATCGTAGACTTTGAAGCCCGCTCCAGTCTCATAACACGCTATTACTTTGAAGAAGGGATAGTTGATCACTCTGACTGTAGCCTGGTATCACACCAAACTGGGCGGCGTTTTGCTTACTTACGTGCCCAGATGTGCACTGCTACCCATATTGGGAAAACTCCAAAAATTTTCAGGTCAGCTGTGATGTCCGCTTCCCCCCCAACTCCCGGGCTATCTCTAAGCGCAGCACCTCCCCTCCGAAAAAGACACTGTAACCAATGGAACCTGTTGCTTTAAAATTTTTTGCAATGTATCCTTGACTTTAATTTCATCACCCCAAAAGGCAACACCGTTAAAAACAGCCAAGAACTCCTGCCATGCTTCTAAGTCTAACTTCAACTCTCTAGTGATCCTAATTCGGTGGTGTGGCTTGGTGACACCCTTGGGGCATTGCAAAGCTGCCTGATAAACGCCCTGCCACGCGCCATCTCCTGCAGTCAAAATTCAGATGCCCTAATATCTCCTGAAATTCCCTGAGAGTCGCTTTGCGCCCCCCCCGGGGAAAAATTGCCACCCCTGACCCGAGATCCTGAACTTTAGCTGGCAGCAATTTATGGGCTTGGTTTACTGTCCAATTCGATTCCCCAAAAATGTAAGTCCCTTTGGGGGGCCCTTTTTTTACTTGTGTGCCAAGGGCACCCAGTTCTCCCATCAAGGATAAAATTTGACAAAGAAATGCGCATTGCCCGGACCCCCAGCGTCCGACAATAGAAAATCATCTCAATGTTGCACAAAGCCCTGAAGGCCTAATTTCCTTTTAATGACCCATCCAAAAAGGTACTGAACGTCTCAAAGGGAAAACACGACCCGAATGTCCCATCAGGAGGGAGTGTTGAACGTAAAATTTACCCTCAAAGGTAAACCCCAAAAGTTCAAAACTGGATGGGTGAAATGTGGTAGGTGGAAGGCTGACTTGATATCTGCTTTGGCCAGCTCAGCCCAAACCCCATGGCTGCGCACCACCCGCACTGCTGTATCAAATGAAATATACCTAACTGAACATCCCCTTTTTTTCCGTGTACCATGGCACATTTGAGTTGCTGTTGGTACACAGAAGTGTGCCCATAGATTTCCCCTTGGTTCATGTTTTTCTTTGGTCTTAAATATGATTTATCTTGGATTTAGAAAAAGAAAAAAATTACCTTTTTTTCCTTCCTTTATTTCACTGATGCTCAATACTAACAGGAAGAAAACAAAACTACCCTGATGAAAACCTACATTACCTGTTGGATGCCGATGTACTGGCATCTGGCATAAACGTCTTTTAATCCACTAGAAGAACCACTTGCTTTAGATGCCTATTTGTCCACTGTGTATCCAGCCATGTATTACTTTATTGCTGTATCAAGTATAATTACTAAAGGAAAGACCAGTGATAGATCTTGGCCTTTTAGATACAGCAGCTGTTAAAGGCCCCAAAAGACCTCTCCAAAATTCAGAAACCGCACAGAATCTCCTGAAGAAATGCAGAGAAAAACACAGGGGCCAATTGTTGTCTATTAGACAAAGGCAAATTTTAGGGCATCCCCCCCACAGTGCCTGGTTCTGAGGAAGAATCCTTCAGAGTAGGAGTTTGGGTTTGGTTTTCTGTACACCATCACTGCCTGTGCAAAGGGATCAAAGCAAAAACAGAAAGCAGTGTCAGCAATAATATTGTACTGTGAGTCTGAATGTAGAAGGCCCTATCAGTGAAGGAAGTTAATCATTATTCCCCTATGACAGGCCAACTCTCCCCCCCCCCTTCTATTAATTATGACACCAGTAGTTTGAGAGCAAGTAAATAACAAATACTGATGAGAGGGCTGAACCAGCCAACGCATTCAGGGGTTGGTCTGGAAGATCAGTGAACTGGAATAGAGGCAAACTCAACCCAGAACTAGACAGACTATTCAGGACTACGCTTCTGTAAGAGTTTAGGCCAAACCCCTCAGACAGAAGGCTGCTGGTATGGGAGATAATGAGTTCTGCCCTCATGGAAAAAGTGCGGCATTGGAAAAGTTTCCCCTGCCAGATTGTAAATCACAGGTTTGGGCAGAAATGTGTTCGATTTTGCCCTAAGCAATTCCAGATAACTTTATCATCCTTGCACGGATATCTACAGACCAAAACCTGGGATCTGTAACTGAAGGCTGATGCTGCAGCACTTCCTAACACTAAAATAATACCTATCCACTATTAGAGTGCAGTTAGCTTCCAACCCAGTTCTTCAGTTTGCAAAGATATTCTGTATCTTACTTGTGTTTGCCATGGCAGCAACCAGTAGAATCCTGGGGTTTGCAGCCCTCACTGACTGCAAATTGTAACCACTGCTTCATAAACTGCAGCATTCCATAGCTGGCAGCCATGACAGTTAAAGTAGAATCATAGCACTTTAACTGTGTAGTGCGAATGGGCCCCTTTCCTATGTGTCTCATTCTTCCAAAACTTTTGGACTCTGAAGTTTCTCTGTGTTATAGTATATCATCAAGAGTGCGTGATAACACTTGTCATACAGTAATCTTCCCATAAAATATTGGGACACTTTACAGAAAAGTAACTAGGGGTTCTTTAAAACAATTTGTTGCCTGGAAAACCCCCCCCTTCCTCCCCAGGTACAAAACATTCACTGGCCTGGCAGGAGGTCCGCCCCAGCCGTAGTGCTAAAATGGCCTTAGTGAAGATACTAAGATAAAATACTATGTAAATGCTGTATAATTTGAAGACCTATAGCAATATTACTCATTCTTGCCTATGAGGATACAACTCTTGAAAATTTACATTCCTGCATTTTTAGAATATCTACAAATTTTAACTGTTCTGGCTGGTTGTCAAACATAAATATGCCCTCTGCTGCATTACAAGAATCAACACTGGTGACAACACAGCTCCCCCTTTACAGATTCGTACTGTTGAGATAATAAATTTAAAAAACCCAGTCCCCGCCGTCGGCCGGGCGGCCGGGAGCGAAGCGGCCAAGGCCTTACCTGGGCGGCTGCCGAGGTGGCCGCCGCCTCCATCTACCCGAAAAGACCCGGACGCTGCAGGAGCCCCTCGGGTCCCAGCGAAGGAGGGGAAAGGGCCCGAACAGGCCTCAAATAGCCATGTGGCGCCTCCGCCCCGGGCTGATACGACCTCCTCCTTCGCCTGGATCGACGAGAATGGCCGACGGGGAGGGGGGCGGGCTCCAAATACTGAGCCCCGCCCCTCCTCCTCCCCCCGGCCAATGCAGCGTGATCTCGTGGCGTGGGAGAGCGGCAAAGACCGTCCCCCCCCCATAGCAAGCTAGGCAGCATGGGACGAAATTCTTTGGAGGCATCAGCTTTTCAGACTCATTCACATTATAGCTAACTTGTGGAACGTCCTTAAGAATATGGGCCCGATTCTTGGGGGGTTTACTCAATCATAGGTATTAAAAGGTGGGTTTTGGGGTGATGGGTTGATGCAAAGAGGGAATGGATACATTTGGGCCTCCACATTCACCAAAATTAGAGGGCAGGACCTCCACAAAAGTGGGAAAAAACTCTAATATCAAAATATGTGTGTATGTCTGTAGGAAGGAGGCTGAGGCATGTTTGGAGGGTTGGGGACCCAAAAAAATGGGGTGGGGAAGGGAGAGGGAAGATGAGTGTCTTCACATGGTGGCCCTATGCTTCCTCTCTCTTACACATCTCCTTCCTAATTGGGGTGGGGCACTGGGAAAGTGTTTGTTGTGCTGAAAAATCAACTATGAACGGTCAGAAGCTTTGGGAGAGGAAAGGGGGATACCCGCGGAATTTTTTTAAAAAACTATGTGGCCCAGCCTGATCAGAGCTGCTGAGAAAGAAGTTTCCACTGTAAAAGAAGCACCTGGAGGTGGGGTTGGGGAAAATTTGGGAAAAAAATCCATGAAAGTAAAACCCCATTGTGGAAAGGGGGCCCAAATCTACAGCAGCCTTGAAACAGGCAGTTATATATCCATTCCTTATAATATCTTGTGACATTTTAGTAACTATTGTCTTGTTGCTAATATTCACTTTGAGTTTAATCTTTTGTGGGCCACTATGGCTTCTCATCTGAAAATACTTCTGGGAGAAACTGATTATCTGGATTGAAAATCAATCTGGCTTCCAGCCTGTGTTTCAAACTGAAATGTTTTTGATCATCATGAGAAATGACCATTATCTGGAGACAGAAGTAGTGTGACTTTTTTGATTCTCCTTAATTTAGCAGCTTTTTTGGGAAACCCCTGGTCACAGTACCCTACTGGATTAGCTCTAGGGTTTGTGAGCATTTTAATACAATTGTTCTACTTGTGTCAGCGGGAATAGTTTCAGAAACCGACATTGGGGATTTTTTCTGGAGTTTCCCTTGCTTTTCAGTGGTGAAATCTTGCTAGGCATAATTTTATCCCTTATGTCTTTTAACATGTATATGAAGCCACTGGCTGAAGCCTCATACATTGATTTAAACCCGGAAACAGAATTAATCCATACTCATTTTAAAAGAATGCGTTGCCATCAACATGCTGATTTACCTCAATTTCTACTTTTTGTCTGAACCAGGTAAAATTGTGCAGCTATTGAATCAAGGTCAGTAATAAGTCACTGAGAGTCAATAAAATGAAACTGAATCCCATCAAGATGGCAGTACTGTGGGCAGAAAACGGATGTAAAGCTTGCTCTTTATGGACTTGTACTGGTAGAGAGAACAAGTATATATCTTGGGGGGGGGGTCTCCTTGATCCAGTGCCAGGCTCAAGTCGTTTCAGTCACTAGAAGTGCCTTTTATTATTTTCAATAGGTTCTTCAATTACAACTGTTCCTAGAGTAAGATAATCTGGTCACCATTCATCAGTAACCTCCATCTTGAATTACTATACTGTGGAACTGTGTTTGAACATGATCAGAAAGTTTCAGCTAGTGAAGAATGATGGAACCAAAACTGTAACCAGCACAGTAATTGTGGCTGGTAGTTTCTATTCCAGTTGGGGCATGAATGAATTTTAGCCTAAATTTTACAGGAGCTATCCAATGTGCTAAGTCCAACTCCAAAACAGGTTCAGCATCTTAAATAGGTCCTTTAAAACTAAGATCCAGAGAGTTTCCATTAGATTAAACAAAAATTCAAGAAAATTCTTCACTTAGAGTATTTCTTTTCCCATTCATAGTAAAAAAAATTGAATGGTGTTAGGTATCTCTCTCTCTAAATTTCCCAGACACTCTTCTCTGGCCAAAGAAACAGAGGGCAACACCTCTTCCAGAAGTCTCGAGAAGTGGCAGTTCAGCTAAATATGTTGTGAGGTTTCCCTGCACTGTTTTAACACTTGAAAATATCCATGATTCAAATGAGAAGTGGGCTGCCAGCAGTTTGACAATACATACAAGTTATTATTGTATAGACTTTTGGCTCCTCGTTTGTTGTTGTTACTTTGCATTTTTCTTAGTCTGTTCAACCCTCGGAGGGACATAGATCAGTTACCGTAGCAGCCCATCCTGATATATCTTTAGGATCAGCAATTATTCCTGTTTTGTTGTCTAGAATGTGCCTCTCCTTATGCCTACCTATGCATAGCTTAATATATTGGAGATTCTTCAAATATGTGACTCGTTTATGAGTGAATAAAAGAGATATGAAGAGCTTAAATATCCCAAAGGCATCAGATCCTGTGTGATTGTGGAAGTTAGGCAGGATCAGCCCCGGTTAGTACTTGGATGGGAGATGACCAATGGATACTAGGTGTTGTAGGCTGTATTTCAGAGGAAAGAACTGAACACCACCTCTGAGTATTCCTTGTCTAATAAACTGCTATGAAATTCATGGGGTTGACATAAGTCAATGACTGACCTGAAGGCACAAACACACCAGAGGTATATGAAAGCCTGCATTGCTCTTCTTGCTTTATTTGCAATTATTTGAGACTTTATTTTTTGTCCAGCATGGAAAGACATTCTCATATTCTGTATGTTTTCCTTATTGACTCTATAATATTGTGGCCACCCGCCTATTGAATACCCTCCTGATGAAGATGTGATTGATGCCAACACTTCAGCTGTGTCAGGGCCAGCTCAAAATCCTTTTTTGTTTGTCCAGGCATTTTAATTTGTTGATTCTGTTCTATTGTATCTGCTGTTTTTCTTGTGCTTTTCTTGTTTTAATTATGCTTGCACGCCATTCTGGTGAACTTAAAGATGAGGGGCCATTTAAATATGCATTCACAACAAATAAATAATGAACACCATTACAATCTTGTCAAAACTGGGGACTTCAAGAACTGGCAGAAGACTTGGGAATAAAGCATTTCTTATTCAGTGGAACTATGGTACTTGGAGACTTTAAGGTTGGTCTGGCATAGAAACCTTTGTTGTCTCATGACACGTGCGGGCTACATGTGTGACCATTTTAT
Source organism: Ctenosaura bakeri (assembly GCA_948474755.1). NCBI lineage: Eukaryota > Metazoa > Chordata > Lepidosauria > Squamata > Iguanidae > Ctenosaura > Ctenosaura bakeri. The sequence continues at coordinate 7,854 of CAOLHI010001130.1, forward strand.
AATCAAGAAGAAGACCAGTCTAGTGGTCATACACAGATTTTGGAACTCTCACCAGACGGTAAGAGTTTCCCTTTCTTTCTTTTGTTTGCTAATTTTTTTTTAATAAAGTTTTTTATTCCAGGAAAAGCTGTAAGCTATTCCAATGATGTGTTTTATTTTCTGCATTGATTTTTTTTTTTTTGTCACCAGATAGCATTTAATTGCTTTAATGGCTACCTAAAATCTCTTTAAATTTAAGTTATATAGTAATGTTGGTTTTATTTGGTTTTAACTTAATTTTTATTGGCAGTCTTGTTAAGGAAAGGTGGTCTATAAATGCAAACATATACACACTCATACACCATATTTGCATCTATAATATAATATCAAGTCTTTCTGGCCTAAAGTCTGTGGTTCCATAGTGGAACATGTTAAGCATGTATCTGGATAAATGTCATCTTCTATGCCCTTGTTTGAATTTGTGGTCCATTCCACACTATCCTGTATCCTGTATTTTTGAGTTCATTCTGTAAGATTTTAAGGCATTGCGATGACTATAGAGATGGAAAGAACATTTGAAAGTATTTTGAAAAATGGTTGGAAAAACATGCTTCTTGAGTGTCAGGAAACCTTGATGAAGAGCACCTTGGACAAATCTCCCATTTCTAGCTCATAGGGATCAATGCAGTAAGGCTAGCCAGAAACAGTTGGTGGCTTATTTTGTACAAAATGCAGAATATTTCATGCAATAATATTTCCTGTGCGAAAAAGGCTGTTTTCTGTGCAAAGCAATAATGCATGAAATTTTACATCTGGAAATGCAGATAGTCTTTGTAAATGGCAGTTTTCAAAATTGCTAAAATTACCTGTTGCTTCCATTGACAATGAAATTAGTGAAGAATTACTAATTATTTGTCACCATTGCTTATACTGGCTAGGTCTGATGGAAGGTATAGTTCCAAAACGTTGAGAGGGCTTCAGTTTGCTCACCCCTGCTCTTAGATGATGATCAAGATATTTCAAGTTCTAAATCTGAGTACACCTTGATGAAAGGAAGATCCCATGTCTTCTCAACAAGTCCTGCTAGCAGTTTGTAGTATCGTTGCCATTTTAGAGGACCATGTTATTTAAATCATTTAAGCATTGTTGTCTCTTCCCACCGGACTGTTGTAGAGCCTGGAGATCTCTTCGGCGTTATTGGCCATTTCTGGATTTATTTAATGAATGTGGAGGATGACCAATTTATAACTGGCATTTCCTTATTGGCCATGTGCAAAACCTTGCTTCTGGCAAACTAATCCACAATGTGCATGGGAGATGATGGTGGCCTTGGAGTCCCTCTTGTGTTGTGCCCCATGCAACACAATACATACAACACAATACAATACACAATACATGGAATCCATTACAGTGTATCATCACCATGTAGTGGGGAAAAATGATCATCTGGATATGTTTATAGTGAGTCTGTGAAACCTCTTCTAGGATTTATAGTAAAATATGCAACCCAGTGTCTTCTGGCTCTGGGTTTTGTGAATAGCTTGGATCTTTTACAAATCCCTGTGCATTTCTGAATCTGGAAACTGTATGTGCATTCTCACCACAATACTGGATTCTTTCAACTCTTGACCTTTTCATACTTCACACAGAAGGACCATCATCTCCTTCTTGTTCTCCCATAATGCTTAAGCTGTAGTGTTGGGATGAGCCAATGGGCATGCTTCCTAAGCATTGCTTCTATGTGATTTCATTCTCTTCTGCTATTTCAAAGAAGGCTGATAGGAGGAAAATAAACTCCTTTTGAGTTGTGATGCTGGATGAGGCTTCTATGGATACCGTGGACTGCTAAAAAGACAAATAAATAGGACCTAGAGCAAATCAAGCCAGAGTGAACTGTTGATGATAGGGAGACTTGATATTCTCTCATTCATTGTGTTGCCATGAGCTGAGGTCAACTTCATAGCAGTTAGAAACAACAAATGTGTTATATGGAAAATCACATCAAAATTGTTGCATTCTTTTTGCCAAGAAGAATGGCACAGGCATATAAATGCATGTTAAAAAAAGAAAAAAGAAAAGAAAAAAGGATTGCTTCATGATTTGCATACATAGCACTGCTTTTCCCAGTTCACTGTCAGAGACTGTTTTACAACCTGGCCAAATCTAGGGTTCCACCAGTTTTGCAGGTGGAAAAGTGCTCACAGTGTTGGTATAGGAGGATACCCATTTTCCTTAGGTTTACTGTAATAAGTGATATTAGTTTCCTATTTTCTCTTTCCCTTTTCCTTTCCAGGAGAAAGGGAGCTTTTCTGGCTAGCCTTACTGCATTGATCCCTATGAGCTAGAAATGGGAGATTAGACCTATAGAATCAGAGAGCTGGGATGTCAAGGCCCATGACCTGGCAGTTCAGAAATATATCGAAGTACCCCCTGAGAGGTGGCTATCTAAGCTCTGTTTGAAAACAAAGGAGAGTCTACCATCTTCCAGTATCAAACAGTTCTTTCCGATAGGAACTTCTTCCTAATGTTTAGTTGGAATCTTCCTTTGTAATTTGACTCCATTGGTTTGGGAAGAAAAGAAGATCATTCTGATGAGCCACAATGGAAAAATTACTGTAATACCTACTGTGGATTGAATTATATCCATTATACACCTTTAGAAAACCCAGAATATACTCACTAGCATACTTTAAGAAGACATTCTTATATGGTGAACATTGCTTTGTTCAGCAGTGGCTTTCAGCACCCTTGCAAAAGTTCTTAGCTGGGTTGTGGTATAACCTTTATATCCTATGTCCAAATAACAACAAACAACAATAGTAACAACAAATTTTATTTCTTACCCACCTTTCCCCAAGACTTGAGGTGCGGTACAACATAAAAATATTTAAAACACACCAATTTAAAATTCATAGTTAAAAATTGACAGGGTAGGTCTCCCAGAAGAGTAGGTCTCTAGTACTTTTAAAAATACAGATAGCATGGTTTACTATCAAATTTCTTCCAGCAGGTCATTCTACCATCTAGGGCCAACTGATGAAACAGTCTTCTGGATGACATATATCTCTTTATTGTTGCTATTAATGTGTGCCTTCAAGTAATTCCAACTTAGGTTGCCCCTTCGGTAAATTGATTATGGGGTCTCTTCGCAACATTTGTTCAGTGTGGTCATTGCCTTCCTTTAAGGTTGACAGAGTGTGACTTGCACAATGTCACCCAGTGAGTTTCTACAGTCAAATAAGGATCTGAACCTTGGTTTCCTGGAATCCTGCACCAGCAATCAAATCACATCACATTGGCACTCTATATGCCCTGTAGTGTGTGTAATATAATACGTCCATATTTATCAAGTTGTTCAGAGGTAACTGGTTATCCTCCAGGAGTGGGAATGTAATTAGTTTTTGTTGTTTCCGATTTTCTTTAAAATCTATAGTATCAACTTGAGGTCTGCATTTGTAAATAATGGCAGTGTTTGCATTATTTGCAGAAAAAGGTGGTACCCACTTTCCCATAAAAAGGGGAAGATCAAAGTAAAAGGGTTTGAGAAGGTTGAGACACAAACCATAGGTGTAAAACTGGGAAACATTTTTGAGAAATCTTTATATTTTTAGTGATACAAAGAGCAAAGTGAGGGTGTTCCTGCATGGCAGGGGGTTGGACTGGATGGTCCGTGCGGTCTCTTCCAACTCTACATTTCTATGATTCTATGTCACGCTACTATTAATGCTGTTTAAAGATGAAGCTGCTACCTTTCTTTGCTTATATTGTACTACTTAATAGCTAAGGGTTAGAGTATCAAAGAAACTGGCCTCAATCCGGCCAAATCAAAGTCCTGCTTTATGAAAGCAAGGGGATGAAGTTAGTATTGAGAAACTTTCCCCAGTGTTCTCAAGGGGATGTGCCATTACTTAGTTTAGTCATTAGTTTAGACCTTAGAGAAATGACAATGCACTTTTGTTCTGATAACAATAGTTTTTTGAAAGGTAAAAATGAGAAATTATGATGTGGAAATCAGCATGGTTCTGTAGTGGAGAAATAATGTAATGCATGTAATATATATTTTTAAAAAGCTTTAAAGTGAATTCCACTTTGGTCACAGTAATGAAATTCTAAAGAAGCAATTTTCACCATTGTCTGCTGTTTAGATAAAATATAGCTGGGATATCCAGCTGTGTATTCAAAAAAATCTAAGACCTGGAACGATTCTGAAATCTGATTGGGATAGATATACTGCATTTATTGCATTAAATCTATTTTATTATGGAACATATGTGGTGAACACTATAAATTGTACTGCTTATTCCCACTGCAAGCCATACCATATCTTAGGAGTTTCACAAACATATGTGAAAGGTATGTGGAAATATAAACATCAGTACTTTTAGATGGACTATTGCATTCTCTGCTGTGCTTATAATTGCATATAATTGTATGTAATCATAGAATCATAGAAACATAGAAATTCAGAGTTGGAAGAGACCACACAGGCCATCCAGTCCAACCCCCTGCCATGCAGGAACACCCTCAAATCAATCCCGACAGATGGCCATCAAGCCTCTGCTTAAAAACCTCCAAGGAAGGAGACTCCACTACACTCCGAGGCAACAGATTCCACTGCCGGACAGCCCTGACTGTCAGGAAGTTCTTCCTGAGGTTCAGGTGGAATCTCCTTTCCTGCAGCTTGAATCCATTGCTCCTTGTCCTGGTCTCTGGAGCAGCAGAAAACAAGCCTTCTCCCTCCTCTACGTGGCATCCCTTCAAATATTTAAACATGGCTATCATGTCCCCTCTTAACCTCCTCTTCTGCAGACTAAACATACCCAGCTCTCTAAGTCTATCCTCATAGGGCATGGCTTCCAGGCCTCTCACCATTTTGGTTGCCCTCCTCTGGACTTGCTCCAGCTTGTCAATATCCTTCTTGAATTGGGGTGCCCAGAACTGGACACAGTATTCAAGATGGGGTCTAACCAAAGCAGAGTAGAGTGGTACCAGTACCTCCCTCGATCTAGACACCATACTCCTATTGATGCACCCAAGAATTGCATTGGCTTTCTTGGCTGCCGCATCACACTGCTGACTCATGTTCAGCTTGTGGTCTATGAAGACTCCTAGATCCCTTTCACATGTACTGCTATCCAGCCACGTGTCCCCCATCCTATATTTCTGTATTCCATTATTCCTGCCTAAGTGTAGGACCTTACATTTCTCTCTGTTGAATTTCATTTTGTTCGCCCTGGCCCAGCTCTCCAATCTATCCAGGTCATTTTGAATTTTGATCCTGTCCTCTGGCGTATTAGCAACCCCTCCCAATTTGGTGTCATCTGCAAATTTGATGAGCATGCCCTCTATTCCTTCATCCAAGTCATTGATAAAAATATTGAACAGCACTGGGCCTAGGACAGAATCCTGTGGCACCCCGCTAGTCACTTCTCTCCAGGATGAAAAGCAGCCATTCGTGATCACCCTTTGGGTTCGGTCGGTCAACCAATTACAAATCCAACTAACAGTAGCCCTGTCCAGCCCACATTTTACTAGCTTCGTTGCAAGAATGTCATGGGGAACTTTGTCAAAGGCCTTACTGAAATCGAGATATGCTACATCCACAGCATTCCCTTCATCTATCAAGCTAGTAACTCTATCATAAAAAGAGATAAGATTAGTCTGGCATGACTTATTTTTGAGAAATCCATGTTGACTTCTCGTGATTACTGCGTTGTTTTCTAAATGATTAGAAACTGACTGCTTAATGATCTGCTCCAGGATCTTTCCGGGTACTGATGTCAGGCTGACTGGGCGATAATTATTTGGGTCCTTTTTTTTCCCTTCTTGAAGATGGGGATAACATTTGCTCTCTTCCAATCTGCTGGAACTTCTCCTGTCCTCCAAGATTTCTCAAAAATTATAGCAAGTGGTTCCGAAATGACCTCTGCCAGCTCTTTTAATATCCTAGGATGCAATTCATCTGGCCCTGGAGACTTGAATTCATCCAATGCGGCCAGGTATTCCTGTACCACCTCTCTACTTATTATGTGCCTCATTTCCTCTGCTTCCTCCCCTGCTCCCCAACTGCCAGGTTGAGTGCTTGTGTCCTTCTGGGAAAATACAGAGGCAAAGAAGGTGTTAAGTAGTTCTGCCTTTTCTCTCCCCCCTGTGAGTAGTTCGCCATCTTCTCTGCGTAGCGACCCTACTGTCTCCTTCTTTTTCCTTTTGCTGCGGACATATTTAAAAAAACCCTTTTTATTGTTTTTAATGTCTCTGGCCAGCCTAAGTTCGTTCTTGTGCTTTAGCCTTTCTGACTTCCTCCCTACATCTCCTGGCTACTTGCTTAAATTCTTCTTTGGTGGTTTCCCCCTTCTTCCATTTCCTGTACATGTTTCTCTTAACTCTTAGCTCAGCTGAGAGCTCTTTAGTCAACCATTCTGGTTTCTTCAGATGCCTTCCATTTTTCCTCCTTATTGGCACTGTTTTAGACTGTGCCTTCAGTATCTCCTTTTTAAGGAACTCCCTTGCCTCCTGAACTCCTTTCCCTGTCACTATTCCTGACCACGGAATTCCAGCCAGCAGCTCCCTAAGTTTACAGAAGTCCGCTTTTTTAAAATCTAAGATGAGTGTCTGGCTACCCTTATCTTCTCCTTCCCACTGAATGCTAAATTCCAACAGGGCATGGTCACTCCCCCCTAAAGATCCAACCACTTCTACCTCATTCATAAGGTCATCCCTGTTGGTCAAGACCAGATCTAGAATATTTGATCCCCTTGTGGCCTCTTCCACCTTCTGGACCATGAAGTTGTCTGCAAGACAAGCAAGAAACTTGCTGGACCTTGCTGTCTTGGCAGAGTTTGACTGCCAGCATATATCCGGGTAATTGAAATCTCCTATTATTACTGTATCCCTCCTCTTTGAATGTGCAGTCATTTGGTTGAGGAAGGCGTCATCCAAGTCCTCAGCCTGGGTTGGAGGTCTGTAGTAAACCCCCACCAGAATATCCCTATTGTTTCTCGCTGCCTTAATTCTTACCCAAATGCTCTTGACCTGGCTTTCTGGGTTTAAGTCCTGGATCTCTTCACAGGTGAAAATATCCTTGACATACAAGGCTACTCCTCCTCCTTTCTTGTTTGGTCTATTTTTACAAAATAGGCTATACCCCTCTAAAGTTGATAAACAGATTTCAAGATATCTAGATGTATGTAAATAAAAACACAATGTTAATTTGAAATTACTGATAAACAAAAAAAACATTCACCAGAAGAAAGCTTTGATGTCCTTCTGTGGAAAAAAAAACTATTAAAACTTTAGTGACATCTCAAAATTTAATCTTTGACCTTGATGATTGCTACATGTAGTATTTCTTTACTGTCCTTCTCTCCCACTCATACTTTTTCAGAGGGTTACACAGAAGTGGGTATCATACATCCACCCAGATGTGTTTTACTTCAAGGTCCATCAGCCAAAACCAGCATAGTCAATGGTGAGGCATGCTGGAAGTTGTAGTCTAGCAACATCTGGATGAATGTATGATTCCCATCCCTGATATAACAGGTCAAAAATTTATTCATGTAGCACAGAAAAGCTATCTGATATTACTTTAGTCTTATGACTCAAGACAACATCTGGCTTTCAGAAGCTTTAGTCATTGTGGTTTGGTAATGAATGCTCCACTACTCCTTTGTGTGGATACAATTCCCATTCAGAATACAGTAGAAAATAATGCCTTGAAATTTTATTCAGTAGTTTTTTTTCCTGCTGAAAAGGCCACTGTTAGTGGTTCAATGCATTGGCTTTCATAGGATTCCCAACGGGATGTCAGGATGCTCTGCCCTCTGTACTTAAACCACAAGCATATTGTCCATATCTTTAGCAGGCAAAAAATACTTAGCTGCCCCAGTTTTAACATTCTGATTATCTTTTAAGACCATTGCAGTTATTTTCAAAATAGTAATTATCCCAAGGAAGTAGCAATTTCTTCACAAAATGTATAGTGGCCTTTGCCTGTCTGTTGCTTTGATTCTAAGGAACATCTGCTTTCTCCAAATGAAGATAAAAAAGGACTCATTGCTTTATACTTTACATTAACTTTTTTTTTCTTGCTGTGCCCACACACACACACACACACCGTTCTACATACAACTTGGAAATGTTAGTTTTTGTATTACAGCCCCCGTAATCCCCAGCCAACCTGGCCAATTTGTAGAGAGGTATTCTGGAAATTGTATTTCAAGCAGTAGTGTTTCCATTACTCTGATACCATTTAAGATGAGAAATTACTATCTTGTCTATGGACATAATAAACACACACTTCACTGGGTGATATTTAATTGGAATTTACTTCTGAGAAGGCATCATAAGACTGTACTCAAAAAGTACTACTGTAGGGCCCTGACTTATATAGACCATCAGAATAAAGTTTGATGAATCCACCGCAAAGTTTTGTCATTAGACAATTCATGCCTTGTTCTGATTTTTTGACTGTCCTACAACCTGTGTTCGTGCAACCTGCTGCTCCAATAGCGAACTAGGAAAATAGTGAGATTACCACCTATGGTCCATTTTTTGGGTCAAAATAGACCACTGTTTCTTTGTTGGTAACAGTATACAAAGTTGTCATGGCATAGAGCATGTGTCTTGTGTTTGGAAAGTCTGTTTGCAAGATGATTATGTGCCCATTGCAACCTGCATACTGGGAAATGACAGGAGAGTGTGTGTGTACGTTTATAGGTCAACTGAGGCATGTAATGCTCATGTGGGCCATGCTCCTAAACTAGAGTGTAGCTCCAGATCACTCATTCAGAGAGCGAGACATCCCATCCTTGCTACAACTCAGATGGACCTTGTCCAGTGCCTCCAGTGCCAAAATAACCAGACAGAATTTTTTTGCAAACTTGCTGTGAAACTCAATGCTACTGTAGTCAACTTAGGAGGATGAGCCAAATGTCGTAGACAGTATTGGAAAAGTGGATGCCATATGGTCTAAAGAGCTCTTTATGCTTATGCAATATGGTCCACATCCCTGAGGTGTGATACTCTGAGATATAAACATAAATCAAACTGTGACCTCACGAACCTTCTTACAGCCACCATTTACTCTCACAGGTCTTTGGCCTATTAAGCACAGTTTAAAACCAGTGCTGGGATGTGGAAACCCTGGGCAAAGCCCTGCCCGAGGTTGTGTGCAACTGTGTACAAGGGAGGCACAGGACATCTGGGCAGATCAGGTTGTGGCCTACCTCCAACCTAGGTAGGGTTTCAGTGGGAGCCTTATGGGGCAGAGTGCCACTGGGCTGACTTGAATTGTAGTTTGGGGCAGAGAAAGTATCAGTCTTGTTGAGAAAAGTTAGAGGAGTGATGACAATAAAAAAGAAAGAAAGTCCGCCACTCATTGCCACCACTGAGACATGACATCCTGGTGTGCAGGCTCAAGCACTTGTTATAGCTGTGGAATGTATACCTTGCCAGTTGGCATTGTTCTTGATTGCATCCAAAGCCCACCACCCAACAATTTCATTTGTTCCATCCCCTCCTTAATGTTTGAGCCAATGACAACCAGCTGCTGTTTATCATTAATCAGTTCCTTTCTAGCAAAGCTCCTTTTCTTAATGCCTTTTCAGTGTTCCATACTTATAACGGAGAATAAGAAGGAAATAGCAATCATAGTGAAAAAGCTACCCACTCTTTTTTCTTGTTTGTGCAACATACCACTCTAATCTCAAGCTGTCTCTTTTCACATTCCATAGTACTCTCACTCCTCTGGACCTGCATCCTTTCTTTTTTTCTCTCTCTTCCCCACCAGTCAATAGCGCACTTGGATTTTGGTAGGTGGAATTGGGAGGTCACCATCTTATTCTTTGTCCCAATCAGCAAAATATCTTGCATCAGCTCTGGGAGGAGAAGCAAAATGGATGTATGTCTTGTGGAAAAAATGAATATGATTTTATAATTTTAGAGAGAAAAATGCTGCACAGAATAAAAAAAATTGAAATCATGTTGGGTCACATGGCTACAAGAGGAAACAAATGAAAGACAATTCTGTTTGATGAATACGCTTTCATTGTTGTAATCTTTGCTAATGAAAACTGTCTCCTTCTTTGTCTTGACGCCTCTAAGTGAAATTTTCTACATCTGGTTTGATATTTCACAGTTTGAATCAACAAAAGATGTTCTATGAAACATTATGTCAGGAACAGTTCCAAGAGGAATTCCAGAAACTACATGATACTAACTCAATGCTTTATTTATTTTAATTATCAGACATGATGTTGGACATTTCAGAAGTGCAATCCTCCTCTCCCCTTTCTGTAGTCAAGGGCAGCCATCCAGATGTTCTAGGGCTGTAACTCCCAGTAGCCCTAGCCTTCCTAACAATTGGCAAAAAATGCTGGGATCAGTGGTCCAACAGTATCTAGAGGGCCACATGATTTATATTGCTGATGAAGGTACAGTAGGGTATACAAGCTCTGATCATGATATGTGTGCAGAGGAAGCAAGTCATAAAATTGCAGTCCATGCCACCTTCTTGCTTTGATGATCCAGGATTCAAGTATCCACACTGTATTCTATATCTGTCAAGAGCAAGAATAAAATTTTGAGGGTGGGATCTGTAGCATTTGCTTTCTCAAGAAGGAAAGTAGAGCCTAAGAAGCTGGTCTCCTGGAAAGATGGAGGAAACACAGAAAAGACGTATTGTTCGAGAATATGAACCATACCAATGTATTTCACAAGCAGAATAATTAATACTTGAAAACAGAAGGTGAGCAACAATCAGTACCCCTTCTCTAGATTCTAGTAGAGAAATGAAACAGGGATAGCTTCTTGGCAAAACCATATAAAATAGATTTACCTACAAATATTAAGGGTTTCATAATATCTCATGGCCAGAAGCTCTGTAAAATGTGCTATTTAAACATGGGGGGAGAGAGAGAGAGAGAGAGAAGAGAGAGAGAGAGAGAGAGAGAGAGAGGTAAAGAAAGAGAGATCTGCAGATTACAAAATGGAGGATGAACAAACTCAGACTAACTGTAGGAAGAGATGGAGTGTGACTATTTCCAATAAGTAAGAAATGATATTCAATATATACTATGCCTAGACTCTTAGACATGCAAATTAGCAACTATATACCTCTAGCACTTATATCCACTTATTTCCTAAATCTTATCTTTATCAGTCATGCAGAGACAATGACCACATTGTTGGCTGCATGACAAGGATACTGTTGCTGTGTGAGTAGTAGCTGGTGAGGTAAAGAAGTGGTAAAGGCTGGTTGGCTCTCCTACACCTTCCTCCCAGCCCACATACTCACCTCCATTCAATATTTCCCTATTCTGTTTTCTATCCAGTACATTCACTTAATCTATAACTTCTCTTTAGAATGGAGATACCATCCATTAATCAGAGTTTTAGAGTTTTGTAAATGTGGAATTCCATCTGTGCCATTCCACATGCCATTCAGTATACAACTTTATGATAGTGTCCAGTTCAAGGACTGTGATAGAGAAAATTTATATTTGACAGAATTGGGGAGGTTAACATAAAATTCCAAATATAAATGACCATATTTGATACCTATATTTGAGATTTCCCAGGATGGAATTGTGGACTGCCATGTAACCAAGTTTTACTTCTATACAGGCTAAAATGTTCTAAAATAAGGATGTATTATAGTGCCAAGTTTCATACCATTCAAATTCCTGAATCATATGGCCAACACATGATGAATTGACAAATACATAGATAATCTTGATTTGCTCCAGATTTTGCTCACATTCACCAACTTTGCATGGAATAAAGATAGTATGTAGGACAAGAAATAGGTCAATCTAGGACCTATTTTTCTCAGTGTGAAAGTCCCATAAATTTCTAACCAAGATTGGATGAGCCAGGGTGTTTATGACAAAGGTTTTCTAGCTACTTTGGCAAAGAGGTTGTATTTTTCCTGGCTGGATACAAATAGGATTGGTGCCAACCCAACCCACACCATTTATATTTGACACTGCAAATGTTATATATTTAAAAAGTGGAAATTATAATCAATTTATATTAGTGGCTCTTTACTGGAGTCGTTTCCAAATGTTTGTGGTCTGATTGCCTTATAGGTCACATCTTTTGAGAACAATCAGTGATACAAAGTATCCTAACATATATCTATTGTCTTACCTGAGCTCAGTTTAGAGCATCCAGCAGTTATTGCACATATGAACAAATACATCGTTCTTTTTCTGAAAGGGGTGCCAATCATTGTCAGATGTTCTACCACAGTCTCAGTGTCATAACCATTTCTTTACGAGATAGCTGATGTGGAATATGGCTGTCATTAGGAAGATTGCTAGAATGAATTCATACAAAAAACCACTACTTTGAGAGTGAGTACCTGGCCCCAGTGATCTCTTATGACACACCTGTTTGCTAGGTTGTATCTGCCATTCTGTATCATCTTCACTCTGGGACCTAGAGGTTTTTCTATAGGCCCTAAGGGTTTTAGTAAAGGATGTAAGAGATTTTAGTAGAGTATAAGCTAAACATGAGCCAACAGTGTGATGCCATGGCTAAAAATGCCAGTGCAATTCTGGCCAGCATCAACAGATTGAGGGAAGTAGTAATGCCACTCTATTTTGCTTTGGTCAGACTTTACTTGGAATACCATATTCAGTTCTAGGCACCACAGTTCAAGAAGGATACTGAGAAGCTAGAACATGCCCAGAGAAAGATGATCAACATGATGAAAGGTCTGGAGACCAAGTGTTATGGGGAAGCTGTTTAGCTTGGAGAAGAGAAAATGAATGGAAAATAGTATTTGAAAATGACATAGTTCTTGACAACTTTCTAGGAGCAAGGAGAAAAATGGAAAAAATGTATTCATTGTGTTTGACATCATGGTCCCTCTGGAGAACTCCTTCAGAGATAAGGAGCTTGAGATCTTAGGACAAGACAATAAGAAAGAGCTGATTCCCCTGAAAGACTCAAGACCATCTGGGCTATTAGAGAGAGAGAGTTCAGCTCCAGAGTCTGATAGGAAGCAGGAGACCCCCCCCAGGCTAAAAGAATGATGCAGCCTGAAGGCAAAAATTTAGTTTGAGATGGAAGTCCTTAACTGTAAGAAAGAACTGCTCAAGAGTATGGATTTAGGAATAGGGAAGAATGAACTGCATACAGCCAGAGTCTCACTTTGAAGTCTCAGAGTCTCATTCTGAATGTTGCAAGATTGTTGGAGACAGAGTCTCTCTTGAGCTTTGATCACTGCCTTTTAATGTTTGTATCCTGAAACTTTCTTGTGACTGATCTGCCAATGCCTGACCTTGACTACTTTCCTCCTGGAAAGTTGGCTTCCTGTCCAGTCATTTCCCATATAACCAACTTATGACTTTGAAAACTGTATCCTCCACAATTTTGTAGGAGAAACCTGGGACACACATGGCCAAGCAACATTAGGGGTGGTCAAGAAGCAGCAGTTTGTTTTTGAAGGTGCACTTTGAACTCAATTTGCAGCAACTGAAGAAATCTGAGGATAAAGAGGAAAAGTGGGAGGAGGTGGGAGAAACTGTGAGATTTTAGAAGCTGCTAAAAAAGTGGGATGACAGAGGATTAATCAAGACCTTGACAAATTAAAATAGTTAGAGGGTATGGGAAAACATGGGAGAGTTTGCATACTATAGGCTAAAGTGCTACAATAGGGATGACTGTGAATGGTCTTCTACTCTTCCATGGTTGTTGCACCATACCAGTTCCTTATTACATGGAGCCTGGATCTATCATCCACATATGGCATATGTGAGCAAGAGCAAGGTCCAGAAGCACCAGCTGGTTCTATCACTACTGCCACTGCTGCTTCTGCTACTTGCTGCTTCTGCTGAATTTGGAACCTTATATGCCTTTAGAAGTGGTCTTCCTGCTGTTCATCCTCCTATGCTTCATTTTTGGAAGCCATCCTCTCATTTTTCATATGTATTTGTAAATTGTGACTGGTAACATGGCAGAGTGATGACTTTGCCTTCACCTTCTTTGTGTGCAAGCATATTCAGCAGAAATTAAGTACACATAGGACTGCAGCTTAATTTTCAAGCATGGGAGAAAGAAAATAGATTGATGATTCTTTGTGTTTTGAAATACATGAATGTGTTTCTGTGAAAAACACCAGGAACTTACAAGTTTATTGAGATGGCAGCCCCAGGATTTTTCTGTTTGGTGGGCCTAAGTCCAGTTGCTGGTACTGACTAGAGTAGACCCATGAAGCCAATGGAATTTGCATAGAATGTTGACTTACTATTCAGCAGTTGATTCAATCAGTTTGCTTACATTGGGCCTAGCAACTCAGTTTAAGCTTATAGTTGTAATCACTTTTAAAATTAACTTTTTGAGCTCTAGTGAAACATGAACAGTGAAATCCTATAGTTTACTACTTAGAAGTTCTATTGCATATACAGTTGCAAGCTCAACAAATACAATGCTACAAGAGACAAAACAATAAAACTGTGTTTACTTAATTTAATTAATTTTCGGCAACATTTTGAAAATTCAGAAATAAGGCAGCTGTTGACAACCAAAGACAAAAAGTCTCAATCTGACTAAACAACCACTGACTGGAAAGAATTTAATCATTTCAGCTCATGAATTCCTCTATAATCTACTTTTGAGCATGTTACACGGCAACTGCATATTTAGGATGTTTGCCTAAATGGGACCCATTTAGTCACTCATCCTCTATTCTACCCCAGGTTCCTTTTCCATGTGTTTCTGAATGAGACTAGTGTTTTTACCTGAACAACTTTCCTTCCTTGTCTATTCAAAATAGCCATGTTTCTCTGCATGAAAATGGGCTTCCTAACATCTGTTTTGAATCAGAGTTTCTTTAATTTTCATGTATACCCTCTTGTTCCATCATCTTTGTTAAACTGAAAATAGCTCTTGAGCAGACATTATCCATATCATGTAGGGTTTTATGCACTTTTTATAAACTCCATCTGGACTTGATCCTACTGCAGAGCCAGCCTGTCTGGGGTGCATCCACTCTTTGACAAAACAACCGACTAGACAAACCCAATACAAAGAGGTTAATTGCATTTATCCTTTTATTTAGTGCTTTACCAGTCCCCCTGCCTCTTGTCCTTCAGAGTTCCAAACAGCTCAGTTGTATGCTCTCTATATCTTTATTTGCTATATCAGTTTAAAGTACTATAAAATACCCTGACAGTAAAGCACATGATTTGCACTTCATCATAGGAGAAGCATTTCAACGAGCGATGTTGCCTTTATAACATCAGCCGCAAGGCACCTTTCCAGAACAACAAATTAACATCACTCAGAATGTCCCAAATGTTAATTAGGCTTGTTTTAAACTTCCAAACCAGCTTGAGCATATTCTTCTCCCTCTTGTCTAAACATGTTTTAGGCCATGACGTCAGTGTTCCTAAATAGACCCTGCTCTGATAATGTCATTTTAACAAGCTGTGCAAAAGTTGGATGGTGTTGGTTTCCTTGGCTTTGTGAAAGAAATCTTTTGGTTTCAATCACTGTGGATGTCTTGTGTTAGATTTTGAAGTGGGCAAACAGGTCCAGTTAAAATAGTTTTGAAAGTGCTTTATATTTGTCTCATAAACTGATTCTGGCTTTAAAAGTGTGGATTCTCTTCCCCTAGTTATAATTAATTACATCAATCTGTCAATCCATCCATCCATGTACCACTTTATTTATACCTCACCTTTTCCCCTAAGACTGGGACTCAAGGCAGCTTACAAAAGACAGAAAATTATAATAAAAACACATTATGTTAAAAATACCTTCTACTGAAAAGAAAGTAAAGAAGGAGGGAGTTCTAAAGTCTGGAAGCAGTGACAGAGAAGGCCTTCTGCCACGTTCCCACCAAATATACCTGTGAAGGCAGTAGGATAGAGGTAAGTACTTCCACTTAGAGCTTGGTCAGATTCATAGGAGGATATGACCCTCTACGCAGCCTGGACCGGAGCTGAATTCCATGTTGAGGTCCTTGCTTCTTTAAGTTTCCACTCTTGACATTGATGGAAGTACAGCCATAAATGATTTCCTGTAATTGTTGACGTTTCTGCTACCGTTTCTCCAAATTATATGTAGCAAACCCTATGTGATTTTTCAAAAAAGTATATCATATTTGACCAAATTGAGGGTGAACATTGGGAAGCATTCTGTTTTGCACCTCCCAAGATTCTTTCCTGGAAGAAATGTACCTCTCCTGGAGAATTTGCATATTGGTGAAATGTATGGGGAATTTTAGATAAAAACAACGCACAAAGCAAGGCACACATTTTGAAATGCAAACGGCTAAAAATGAGTCTGACCAAGCTCTAAGTGGACGAAGCTCTAACTTATCTCTGTCCTACTGCCTTCACAGGTATATTTGGTGGGAACATGGCAGAAAGCCTTCTCTGGGCCATTTCTGCACTAGGCTGTTATAGCGCTATGATTCCACTTGCAACATCCTATGGAATCCTGGGGTTTGCAGTTTTGGGAGGGGCCAGCCGTCCCCTCCCTAAACTGCAAACCCCAGGATTCCATAGGATGTTGCAAGTGGAATCATAGCGCTATAACACTCTAGTGCGGAAATGGCTTCTGTCACTGGTCTTTTCCGCACTGGGTTTTTAAAACGGTGCAAAGCATCCTCCAGAGAGGACGTCTACACCTGGGAGTGGACTGGGTCCGGACTACTTTGTGTAGTTCCGGACCTCAGCCCGCTCTGGAACGACCCAAAGTGGTCGTTCAGTGTGCTTTTGAAAGACCACTTAAAACAGGTCTTTCAAAAGCACGGAGCGCATCACTCCGTTCCCGTGCTCTGGTGCAGATTTTCAGGCTCGCACCAGTGCGAGCCTGCAGATCTGCTGGGGGTGGGCTTTAGGCTGGCAAGCTTCACTGGTTGGTGGAGAGCATCAACCAACTGGAAGCTGCCATTTTTGTCCCCAGAGCAGTGCAGAGTGGCAGCCATGGACTGCTCCGGACCAGCCTGGACCCTCACATGGAGCACACAGGTCCGGTGAGTACCGGCACAAGGCGATTCCCTTGCCCAGTGTGGAAAAGGCCACTGCTTCCAGACTTTAGAACTCCCTCCTTCTTTGCTTTCTTTTCAGTAGAAGGTGAAGTAAAAAGTATAGCAGACTTCAGTCCATGGAGAGAAACACATATCTTAGACAAATACATAAATAAATACCCACATTAAGGAAAATGTGTTGAAATATGTATAAATGTTTTAACATGTGTACAAACTTAAGTGAGGAAAACTCAAAAAGAAACAAAGACAGGAAGAAAATGCTGGTGGGAGTAAGAAAAATGAGATGAAATTGAGCCTGAAAGATTTTCACATCCTTAGTCTTCATGCATACTCAACCTAACAACTGTTGCATTTAGGGAAGGTCTTTTTTTCTGTAAGATTAGAAGGCCTCCATCATTGAGAAAGATCTTCTCCTATTTTGCTCCTATTCTTTAGGCTTCAAGTATGAACAAATGGAAGTGTTCTATTTGAATACCATTGGAAGTTATATAAGTTCGTGTTTTAAAGATATAAACCTGCAGTCCTGTACTCACTTATCTGGGATTGTAGCCTATTGAAGTCAATGTACTTTTTATTATTTAGGTATACATGCATGGGATTGCACTGTGAGCTGTCTAACAAAAATGCAAAAAACAGTCTCTTGATTTAAAATACAAAGATTTGCCTCATTTTACATCTTGTTTGTAAGAATTTCAGGAATGCTTGTTTAGTTGCCATCTGATGCTAAACCATCTGTTTCAGGCAATTTAGCTGGAATTCAGTTAAGGAAGGCACATACTTCATCCCTTTTGATTTTACATTCTCCTCCCTGCCTCACAAGTCCATTTGAAAGATAAATTAGAAGCCTACAAAATTGCTGTTGCTACTGCTTAGTTTCCCGCTTACTCATAGTTTACTTTTAAGAACAAAGTAATTAATTAATATTTATTATTTTCACATAATGCTTAATTAAAAAAAAAAGACCAACAAGTCACTCTAGACCTAGATGAAAAATTATAGACCTGTGAAATAAAGGAATTAGTGTGAATATGAATTATTCCTAAGTGCTACTTTTGATAAGTGATTCAGGTTCTTCCAGTAACTAAATGGCTATTGTTGATGTGTGTATTTTTCCCCCCACTTAATTTTTCCAGAGATATTCCTTGGCTCATTCTGTCTGATAGACAAATAATATATTGTATTGTTTCCTTGGATGGAGATGATAAACACATTTCTCTCAAGCATGAACCATCTCAGTCTGGAAGCACTGTGGCAAAACAAGAATGCACACCTCATTCTTTTGGGCATCAAATGTGTCCAAGACACCTGCAGAAAATTACAACATTTGTTCCTCTTGTATGCAAAATTCTCATGAAGTAATTACTCCCAGTGTCAAACATAATAAGGTTCCCATTAGGAGAAGACTGAATAGACATTCTGCCAAGAGCCCTTGTACAGATCAATAGACCTGCCTAAAGCCACAATTGAAGGAAAGGGTCCCCATCCCCCCATCCATTTGCAGGCAATTCTCCTTAGCAAGGTCTTTTTAGTGTAGTATTACTCAGTCACTCTTCTCCACAGTAGACATAGGCACAAGTCTCTTCCTTGTCACTCCCTTTACTCAGCTGCTTTGTCTCTGCAGAGTTGGCTGCAGATTTTAACAGCTTCCCTTTTTGTCCTCAGGCTGACCGACTCCCTTTCTTTCTGTGAATGCTCCTCATGCCAAGGTTGGCACGGAAGTTCGGTCTCTTCTGTGTGTTGCTAAGATGAAAGTGACAAAGCACGACTGATGATCAGTTAAGCATCCCACTTTGTTAAAGTCCCCTTTCATCCTTCAAGAAACTTCCTCAGTGGCGGTGACAGAGCTGAAAGTTAAATATTTTTTTTCTTTTGCTTAAATCTGAGCCACAAATATCTAGTTTCCTTTTTTATATCCTATGGCATGTTGTTTATGCCTCTCTGTTACTGAAATAGAGCAAAATGTTCTTTGTGTTCATATTTCGCACTGGCCTTCAACTCTTGAATGTGGATAAAGCTCCACTGTAGAAAGCATGGAAGCTTGTATTTCATCTCTTCAGCCCTATAAATGCCCAAATACTTTCCTTGTATGACTTTGCATGACTTTGTGAATGGCAGTGAGTGCACAGGGTGATTTACACGCTATCTTTCTTGCTGTTAATCTTATGGGCTTGCAGAGTCCTAGTGCGTGGTCTAGATCATTGCTACTGAAAATGTAAGCTGTGAACTTGTTCTGACCTACAAGCCATGGGCTGCTAGCCCTCAGCAAATTTTCCCAGATAACCTGCCAATGCAATAATATTATGGCACAAATATGGCAGACTGGGAAAAAAAGTTGCCAGTCTGCCACAAAAATACCAGAGCATTTGAAAACCAGAGTGGTGCAGTGGTTTGAGTGCTGTACTAGGAGGCCAGGGCTGAGACACAGAAACCACTGAGTGATCTTGGACAAATCAGACTCTCTGAGACTAAGAACATTTCCGCACTACGCTTATAGTGCTATTATTCCACTTCTAACATTCTGTGGAATTCTGGAGTTTGTAGTTTACTGGGGCCAGAGAGCTCTCTGTCTGAGAACTCTAAATGCCCCTCCCTAAGCTGCAAACCCCAGGATTCCATAGGATGTTGAAAGTGGAATAATAGCACTATAAAACTGTAGGCTGGAAATGGCTTAAGAGAAAAGCAAGAGTAAACCTCTGGATATAAGAAAACCTTATGATAGGGTTGCCATAAATTGGAATCAACCTGAGGACACATAGCAACAACTTTCACATCAAAAGCACTGCTCTAGATCATGACAGATGTGAAAAACTGATGTGATGATACACTGTTGCACCTTTAGCCATGTTGGGTGCTATGGTGCAGAAGGAGACAGAAGTGTACACACAAAAATAGCAGTCAACATTTATGAATGGGTTAAAAATGGACAATTGTGGCAGGTCTGCCAACCATTTTTGCCCCTGTCTGAGAGTTGCATGATCAGTGAAAAACATCAACAAACAAAACTCCTGGCTTTGAAATCATTTTTTTTTTTGGCTTCAGGAGGTAGGGCTGACTTCTATTTTAAAGGTGTATTGTTGCTTTTGGAACCTTCAGAAAGTCAATTCCCCCTCTCCCTCTAAAGGGAGTCTAAAGGGGAGTCTGGAGGGCTCAGGGGGATCAAAGGTAGCAAAAACAGCCTTGGAAGATGAATGCAGCCTCAGGATTCCAGGGGTTATAGCCTCAGTACACTTTGATAGCACACAGGGAAAAAATATGATCAGTAGCCATCCAGGCTGACTGTTGGGAGTACCCAATAGAATGGTGGTGGTGAAGTTTCACTAGACATGATGTCTGCACTGATGTGGGGCAGGGCCATTCCTGCCTGAGCTGAGTAAGAGTCCAATGAGATCCTATTCTTCAAGTCCCCTTATTAGGCAACTTCTGACTTAGAAAAAGTTAATCCTACCTGGTCTTCCAGAAACAGATTCTGCCTAATGACAAAGACAACTACATGCATTAAGAATGTGGTGAATTGCCACAGGAAAATGAATACCCAACAGTGGGCTGATACTGTTTGTGGATAAAATTTCTTCTTAGAAATCATGGCGTGGTGATTTGAGCATTGTAGTACAACCTTAGCCTTTTGGTTGGAATGAAGCCTCTTTTGAGACTGCAAGTTTCACTAGAGTAGCCAGATCAGGATCAGGTTACAAAAGTCATGGTTCATAAATCTAGGGCCCTTTCCACACGTGGGCCGGGAAATGGGGAAAGGGGAAATGAGGAAATGGGCTTACCTTGTTCCGTTGCCACGCAGAGCAGCGCATTTCGCTGCTTTACACGCAGCAGCATCCTGCAGCGTCCTTGGCGCCCGGCAGCGCCCAAAATGGTGGATTTTGACTGGCGGAGCCTCTCCACCAATTGGAGAAGCTCACCAGCTGGAAATCCCACCCCCTGCCTGATCTGCAGGGACGCCCTTTCGTGCGTCCGTAAATCCATACGGGCGCTGCAATGGGGCTGGACAGGGCTGGACGCCCCATGCCTTTGAAAAACCACATAAAATGTGGTTTTTCAAAAGCATGCGCCGCTGCCACTTGCGGGCGCCTGACCGTGGATTGGGGTGTGGAATTACTTGAGAGTAATCCACTCCAATTTGCGTAACGGTGTAGACGGCCTCCGTGGAGGTCGCTCTACACCGTTTTTTTAACCCCATGTGGAAAGGGCCTAGGACTGACCCCTCTGAATATGATATCTTTGTGAGCTTGCAATGAACTGTGCGTATTAACAGCCGTGTTTATGCCTATCCAAGTACATGGGTGTCACAACAGAGTGTTTCTCTGCTAGGTCTGAAAACTAACCCTCATATATTTTCAGTGATACTATTGGCTCTTACAGCTGATAAATACAATCCAGATTTATTCTGGTATTATTCCTTCTGAACTGGGACAGTCACATTTGTCATGAAGGTTAATTGAACAGATAAGACTATGTAGGACATTGGACAGTAGGAATGAAAAGCTTTAAAGAGATGCAGGAGACCCTGAAGTAATTCTTTTTCATCAATTTCTAATATACTCACCTTTTAATAGAATGGGATGGATGATGATTGTTGATTTTATATTTTAATTTTAAACTTTTGGCTATGCATCATTGTGTATGAGTGGTGTGGTAGATTCTCTTCTTAATTTTTATTAATTAACATCTCCTGTTAATGTTTCTCTGTTTTACTGATAGGACTCTCACACTTGTGCTTGCCTACTTTGAGTATAATCTGTAAACACTGCATAAATATTTGGGTATACAGATAGAGGAGCTGATACTGTTTTGGGATCCAGTTAAGTTAGGGTAGATGGACAGCAAAGGTTCAGTGGTTAGGTAGGAGATGTATATTAGTGGAGGGGGATGCTGCTCCCAGTCACTCAGCTACTCAAAACTTCTGGCCTACTAAGCTGACATTCTAATTGTACACTTGTGTGAAAGTGATTTACAGCAGCTTTCTGATCTAATATTATACCACCAAATGCTTAGAGATCTTTGGAAACTGGAATGCTTGGTCCCAGAGTGTTTATCATCTGCACTTAGATGTTAGCAAGGCGGATGTGGAAAGGAATGTTACATCCAAGCAGAATTGGCAGGGCCAAGAGATGGGCTAACAAAGGTCAGAAAATGTATTATACGTAGATCTGCAGGTGGGAGACTTACTTCTCCCACAGGAAGATTACATACTCAGAGCCACATCTTTAGTGAGCTGATAGAGTGAATCTTCCTCCAGAAGGATATGGTTCGTTTCTTTTGGACTTGTGGTGAGCAGTTCATATTTATTAGTCAGTTGGATAAGCATAGCCTAGGGCCTTTTCACACTACACAATTATGGTGGAATGATTCAACAGCTTCTCACATTGGCTTACCTTATTGTGAGTTGGCAGTGATAAGATTGGCTCAGAAATCTTGCAGTGATTTACAAGGCGACTCCATTGCTTGGAGCTGTGGTGGTGTTGCCCTTTTTCTTTGGAGACGGTTGTGTTGATTTTGCCTGGATCTTCATCCAGTTGTTTAGCAGCTCACACTTCATTTCGGGTTTAACATGCAATTCTCATTGCAGTATTAATTAATTCAATAAAGATGTGGTCCAGTTCAGTTCCATATTACTGTCTTCATTCTGGTATACAGGCACAAAAAGAATCCAAGTGGGTGTACACAAGACTTTAGGTTCATTTAGAGTAGTTCTTCAGGTCCTGGGTATTGGTTCAAAGAACGCATACTGATATTCATGGCATTTTAACATGCATTCCCAGGTGGCAACAGACAGTGCATTTTGGAAATGTGAGGATAGAAGTTTAGGGATTTGTAGGCATGTGAATTATGATTTGCTGGCAGCAGGGTTAATAATAGAAGTGGCATTCAAAATAAGTTGTGCTTTCTTGTTTTGGATTTCACTTATAATTATGTAGCGGTAATTGAAAGTTTGGTGTCCAAGGGGTTGTTGAATTCTTACAGCTAGGTTTTAAGGCAGCTTGTAATAATCGGAATGTGCTGAAAACGATAGGACCTGAAATAATTTCTTCATCCAGGACATTTGTGTTTCCTAAGCCATGTGTTTCAACTTTATCTCTTGTTTACTGCATGCATGAATATATTTTTCCAGCTTTTCAACATTTTTTATTTTGTTTTAAATGTACTTAGGAAAATATTTTTCTCTTAATAGCTGACTATTTTCCTTTATCAAAATTCTCTTTTTACTTACCAGCATGTTGCCTTTTATGTAACATTAATCATAATGAGTCTTTTCATATCTTTGGAGAGTATCTATAAAGCACCTTCTCATAGCTTCAGGACTTAGGTGTGATGTTTTGGGAATCTGAAAACTTCCCATTTCAATTGTGTGGCACTCCTCCGTTGAATTCCACATGTGTTCCCATCCTATCATTATGTTTTTATCAAGTTGCAATACATCACCAGGAACCATCTCTAGGTTTCAGGTTTTGGATCAGAAACTGGCAACACTAATCAGCATACATTCAACCCCCTGCAATCTCTGATCCACTGACAAAGGAATTTGCCCGCACTATGTGAAAGAAGAGCATTTCCTACATTTTAACTCTTGTAGGCAAATCCTTACCAGCTATGGTAAGCACCTTCAAGTCATTTTTGACTTATGACAACTTTAAGGCAAACATTATGGGGTTTTCTTAGCAAGATTTGTTTGGGGAGGTGGTTTGCCATTGCTTCTTTCTGAAGCTGAGAGAGTGTGACTTGCCCAAGGCCACCCAATAGGTTTTCATGGCCATGCAGGGATTCTAACCCTGGTCTCCAGAGTCATAGTCCAATGTTTAAACCACTATTCCATTCTGGCTTAGATTAGCCATAGTCTCTACAAAAGATGAAGCCTAGGCACCCATACATGTCTAAGACTGTAATTTTGTACTCACTTTCTTAGGAGTAAGCCCATTGAACTCAGTAGGAGTGGGCATGGATAGGAATGTCCTACACATTACTTTGGAAGTTTCCCCACTTTGCAGGGGAAGGAAACCTACCTTATTGCATTGCAAGCAGTAGCTTGACCAAAATGTGCATAGCTTTGCTTTTATAAAAGATCTTTTTGGGATAAGATTCTTTTTTCTGTGTGTCTTTTGTGTGAGTTTCATTTGTACTGCATTTTTTTAGCACACAACATCTGGAAAATTATCACTGAACCATGTGCTAATTGAACTGATTTTGGAAAAACAACCGGAAATTGAGGCACCTTTCTCAAAACACTGGACCTTTTAAAATCCAGGTGTTGTTCATACAATGACAATATGAACTTTCCTGGAAATGGATGGGAAAGATCTCTTGGATCCTTCCTCATCTGTCTTCGCTTGAAGGGAACCAAATGTTTGAGGAACTCCATCATACTCTTTGCCTATTTCTAGTTACACTTTTGCAAAAGGCAAAAATCATTCTTGAAACTTGTCCCTGTTTGTATTTTGCCGTGTATTTAGCCATATAAAAACAGAGCATATTAGTGATTTAATCCATAAATAATTTATGACAAAACAGTTTGGAGCAACAATGATGCCCAAACCCATTACCAAATGTGTGACCATACACTTGACAATGCTGCACAAATCAAAGTTCCAACATTGCAAAGTGACGGATCAAACTGAGGGTTTGCAGCATTACGGTTCCCCCACCCCTAGAATCTTAGATCACTAATTTTTTTTTCATAATCCCTTTCTTCTGAACCCGCATTTATTGGGAAGGATTTCTGAAATAGCTTTTTCAATATTTGATTGATTGTGCCCCCTAAAGAAAAAGATGAATTGATCTATAGTGGTCTAAGAGTGATGAGGGGTATGGAAGGCACTGTGTTTTTTCTGTTTCTTCTACAGTACTGCAAGTTGGCTAAAAGTATGAATGTAGCAGCCATTCCAATAGAGATAGAAGAGAGAGGATCTGGTTTTATCTAGGAAAGTGGTGGGCAAACTGTGATCTATGGACCGCAGCACCTAGACTACATGGTTGTGGCACCTGAAATCTCCACAAGTCACTCCAAGTCCCCCTACTTGCTTTAGTTTAAAAAACCAGTGTGATTTTTCGGCACTTTTTGTTCTCAAATCATGCAGAGAGCCTCCCAAATACATGAAAACATGTGGAATTTCCCTAACAAATCCCACACAAGCACCCCAGAACCTTGCTCTACCTCCAATGCTTCTGTTTACCTCTGCAGTTCCTCTCAAAATGGCAACAGGAAGTGATGTAGCATAACTTCCTTTTGGCATTTTGAGAAGGACTGCAAAATAAAACAGGTATTTGGACTTGCTGTGTGTGAAAAAATGCCCCTGGCTCCCATGCGGTTCTGCAGCTCTGCTCTGGGAAGTATTCACAGAGTGCACTGCAGGAAATGAAAGCAATAGGTTTCCATCCCTTGGGGCTGAGAAGATGTGCTTGAACACAAAAGAAAGTTAGTGTTGAACATTTGTGAAAACCTGAGCAACCAGAGCTGCTGTTTCCTCTTTCTGGACTCATTGAAACCATGATCCTACATGTTTTTTCACTTGAGAGTTTCCCAGAAAAAAGGAAAGGGAGAAAAGAGGCTGCATTTTATTACCCTATGGCCCTTTCCTCACCGGGGTATTAAAACAGTGTAGAGTGACCTCTGATGGAGGTCGTCTACACCATGGAGTGGATTGGGGCGGACTACTTTTCGTAGTTCTGCACCTCAATCTGCTCCAAAGCGACCGGAACTGGTGGTGCAGTGTTTTTTAAAAAAACTTTTTTCAAAGGTTTTTAAAAAGCACGGAGCGTGCAGCCCTGTGCAGCTCTGTTGCCGCGCTCTGGTGCAGATTTGCAGGCGTGCACTAGTGCGTGCCTGCAGATCTGCCGGGGATGGGCTTCCAGCTGGCGAGCTTCTCTGGTTGGTGGAGAGCCTCTGCCATCCGGAAGCCGCTATTTCGGATGCCGAAGCCGCCATTTTGGATGCCAGAGGACTGCGGAGCAGTGAGCTTGCGCTGCTCCACATGGCGACAGACTTACCCGGCAGCTGGTAAGCTCCGTTTTAGCACGTTTCCCCCCGTTTCCCCTTCCACATGCGGAAAGGGACTATGACTTGAATGATGGCTCAGAAAGTGTAGTCTACAATAGATTCTGAAGACACTGAGGTGGATGTAGATCTGTGGTCATTTCTGCACTACGCTATTATAGGGCTATTACCCCACTTTCAACATCCTGTGAAAGTCTGGGGTTTTCAGTTTACTTAGGCCAAAGAGTTCTCTGGATGAGAACTCTAAATGCCACTCCATAAACTGCAAACCCCAGGATTCCATAGGATGTTGAAAGTGGAACAATAGCACTATAAAATTGTAGGGTGGAAATGGCCTTAGTGTAGCAGGGACCATTCAGACTGGGGTTCATGTTACTTGGTGAACAAATAGCTCCACAGTGGAATAATGTAAGATACAACATGAGATATACATATGATATCAAATATGTTCATCTTAAACCTCTCCCCCCCAAAAAAGAGCCTCTACAAACACCACCTCATCTTGTAAAATATGGGAAGCTTTGCCCTTTCAGTTCTGCATAACAAAGCAATTTTGATCAACACAGTCAAAATTCCCAGCATGCATTACAGCTATTTGTTAACCTGCACTGGCTCCTTCTTTCAGAAATGAAATATAGATAACTACATCATGCAGAACACATTCCAGATGGGATATCAAAGATTGAGCCAATTTGGACTCAGATCCTGGGAGAAAGGCATGCAATGATTATGGGGAATTAACCATTCTGTGAACATTAAATGGACTTGGAACATGCAAAGCTTCTGAATAACATCCTATGCATTCTTCCTGACACTTGAGGTGGAGAAGTGGGTGCATGCCTTGACATGAAGCAGCTTTAAACCCACCCATTGATATATCCTATCCACCTCTCCTCTTTTGTCCAACATAATTTCCCTTTGTCCCTTAGCTTGGGAGGGAAAACAGGAAAGATCGGTGGGAGGAGAATCAAGACTTCGATTCTGTACACAAAATCCTAACAGAAAGTATCTCTCAGCAGACTTGCACAGGAATGTGGTTTAAATACAAGATGAAGCTTAGGGCTGTAACGTATCTTATTTAGAAGGAGATAAATCAATGGAGAAGAAGGCTCTTTGTGAGAACCAGTGTAGTGTAATGGTTTGAATGTTGTAATATGACTTTGGCAGACCAGGGTTAAAATCCCTGCTGGGACATGGAAACACGCAGGACAATCTTGCACTAGTCATGATCTTTCACCATCAGAAGAAGGCAATGGCAAATTCCTCCTGGACAAATCTGGCCAAGAAAACCTTATGATAGATTCACCTTAGGGTCAATATAAGTAAAAAGTGACTGAAAGGCACAAAACAACATGTTTATCAATGGCATATCATGTTTATTTATTATCTAATTTATATTAGAAATATAGGCACTTTCCACACGAGGCTGGTGAATCAGTTCATGCCATTGCTTACCGGATTTTCTGGGCTTGAAACAAGACGGACTTTCCCTCATTTCCCTCTGCACAGCTACTGCGTAAATAAGAACATCAAGACCAGTATTAATACAGTAAAAAATAAAAGATATAAACATTTTCAAGCAGTTAGAAATAAAAATTACATATTTACCTGTGCACATAAAAAGGGTGATTCCCTTTTAATATTCATTATTTGGATATTTAACTATTATTCTTTTTAAAACTGTAAGCCACCTTGAGCCCCAGTTCTGAGAGGAGATGATGATGACGATGACGTCATCTCCTCCTCCTCCTCCTCCTCCTCCTCCTCCTCCTCCTCCTCCTCCTCCTCCTCCTCCTCCTCCTCCATTGCTGGTATTCAGTATTGCAGCTATGAATTTGTAACCTAAAGTTATTATTTTGTAACCAATTTGTAATCAGCAAGACTAGGTTTTGTTAGTGTAAACCTATGTAAATACCACCCCAGCCTACTTTATGAGCCAGCCAAAGGAGGTCTGTTTAACTTTCAGTGAGGGCACAAGGAGGATGTCTACACACACACACACACACACACACACACACACACTCCAGCAACAAGTAAGGCTGTATCCATCAGAAGCAGGACCCCTGTTGCAAGCCCTTGTTGGAGTGTACTTGTTGAGAGGAGGGAGTGGAAATGCCATCTTACCTGCACTCTGACCAAAAGCTGAATGGACTTCCTTCACCCAATCTGGTGGCTAGCTCTTAAGATGTGCTGGGGTAGGTAGATGGGCATCCAGGAAATGTTACTTAGAAAGACTTAACCAAGTACCTGATCTAGGATACTAGTAAATAATAATACTAGCTGAGTGGGTTCTTTTGTACCCAAGCATTAATATTGCAGTAAAGACTTAATAGAAGGCAAAGGTCCCAGTTCTTCCACATATTCATAATATAAAGATGGCTCTTGATCATCCCCTCCCTTATCCTAATTAAATTAAAAGGAATGATGACATTTACCTCTACAGTCTGCCACTGAGTAGACTTCATTAGTAGATATATTTATTTTTAGCTGCAGCTGCCATGTAGAAGAAATTCAAGACTGGCAGTTTGAACCTTATTGTAGGGTCTCCATGGGATTCTGCTTACAATGTTGGGGCTGCAGGTGTCTATCATGACTGACAGAAAGTGAGGCTTTCGAGCGGTGACGATTCCTGATCGCAACATAGGTGAACATATTTGAATTGGTTATGTTGTGAGTGATATTTAATACACAGTAAAGTTTTGATGGTTTTGGGTTACATAGGTTATGTTATAAATTTAGGGATTCTCTTTTCTTGAAATCTAGAACTCTATTTGTTTTACTTTTACTTCTTTATAAACGTCTGTCCCCCTCCCCCCCTTTTTTTTAGAAAAAGGAGAAGATACCCTGAGGCAAGGAAGAATTATTATTATTGTAGCTGTGGACTGCTAATTTCATTTTCTGCTAAGAAGTTCTGAAATGATAATCCTTGTAAATTTAAGGGGAAGAGGAAAAAGAAACCCATAATGAAAGATTTAACCCTAAATCTATTTTCAGTCCCAGCTAGTGGAGAAACCCTGAATAAATGGAAATTACATTAGTCTTGACTCACTAAATTCCCATTGATACAATTTGACAATCCTGCTGGAACTAACAATTAGATGTATTTTAGAGTTTTATGTAGGCCAGAATCCTTTTGGTTAGTCCTAAATAAAATAGATCTATGTAATCAGTTGTTGAATGTTGAATACAGGAAATTTTCATTACTTCATTGGGTCCTTTCTGGTTGGGACTAGCAGAAGGATTAAGCTCATTATAAAAAAGAATAGTGAAGGCTCACAATTTTTGCTTGTAATAGGAAAAAAAGTCACTCTATATCCTGCTTCACAAACATTCTTAAAAATATTTAACTATAGGAATTGCTAAAGACAGGGATGAGGTTGCTAAAGATCACATGACTTGAATAGAGGGTTACAAGGGGAGCACCATCCTATTCCTTGAGACTAGAAGTGAGTCCTTGGCCCTTTTCGCACGGGCCTTTGCACGCGCGATAGCCCCGTGAGCCTCGTGGGAGTGGGAGCGTCGCTCCGCACGACGCACTCCCACTTCCGCCCGGCTCACGGGGCTGAAGCGGCGCGAGCGCGGGTTTTTTGATTTTCGCGTACAAGTGAAAATCACCCCGCGCTCGCGCAACGCTCCCGGAGCCCACCCGCACTTACCTTTCGTGCGGAGCCTCTGGGAGCCGGCCGGGTCGTGCTTCCTTCCCTCTGCCCCTGTGGAAGGAAGGAGCGGGGTGGGGAGGTAGCGCAACGGACGCGCTGCCCGCTTCGCGCGCGTGCGCGCGGGGGGACGCAACGCCGCCCGCTTCGCACGCGCGCTGGGGAGGAATCCGGCGCGCAGGGGGGAGGAATCCGGCGCGCACGGGGGGGAGGAATCCGGCGCGCACGGGGGGGAGGAATCCGGCTCGCGCGGGGGGAGGAATCCGGCGCGGCGACGCCCGCTTCGCTCGCGCGCGCGGGGTGGGAATCCGGCACGAGGTCTCCCGCTTCGCACGGGGGGAGGGCGGCTTGCGCGGCAAGCCTCCTTCGGTGCCGCTTCCCCGCTGGTTCCTTCGCCTGCGGAAGGAAGGAGGGGGAAGCGGCAGCCTCCCGGACGAGCCTTCTTGCGCTTGCCGGCCTCCCCCGCTTGCGCTAGAAGCCTCAGTGCGGAAAGGGCCCTTGTGTGATGTCACAGGAACAAGCTGAACAAGTGTCATGAGAAGTGCTTCTCGGTCAGTTGGGAAATGAGGGTGAGGGGAATCCAGTTAAATGGTACTAACCAGGTCATATGGTAACCTAGAGTCAGGAACCATTTTTGCTGACTGTGCAGGCAGCAAAATGAACCAATTATCATCATTCCTATTCCTTTTATCTAACACTATCTTCATTATAGCACACACAGCACAAAGGTGTTTTCCCATGCTCTATGGTGCTGCTAGGGTCTGTGGAAGTCTCACTGCCTGGTCATGGGGAGACTTTCTCCTCACATTTCTTGTACTGTTGCTGCCAGACATCTGCAACAAGAATGTCGACAATAGGCTTTTTGGTGTGCTGATGGTGCACCATCACAGCACGCATACAAATACTATATGCTGAGCCATTGAGTCAAGCCACCTGCTGGGAATGTTTGTAGCTGAGTGACCAAGCTATAGAGCAGGAGAAGTGGAAGTGTATCTCTGCAGATTTGTTGGTGAGGGAAATAACTGGGGGTTCATGGTTCCTGTTGTACTCCTATTCTGCTTATGGCCTTCACAGAGACAAGTGGTTGTCCATTATGTGATCAGAATATTGAACTAAATGGGCCTTTGATCTGATCCAGCAACACTCTTATGTTTTAAGACTCTGTATGGATGGCTGACTCTTCTAACTGAACCTGTAGAAGCTTTTTAGGCTTATCTCTCAGGGGGTTTGTGTTAGGAACATGTAAGCTCCAAACATTTGAAGCGTCTTACCCTGAAACTGTTAAAGTAATGCATTTTTTTTTACATATGTTGCCTGCATTTTTGACACAAAGTTGTATCTTGTTGAAAGGGAAATTTTTGATGTGCAAACCAAAGCTGACAAATGTTCATCTCAACCCTAATGAATATCTAATCACTTAAGTTTTATCATTTCCCCTCCTTTGTCTTTTCTTACCATCTGGTATACCGCTTTCTAAAAATAAAAATAAACTCTGACTTACTCTCCCAATGATTTACTAAGCTTCCCTGACTTAGCTTCCTTGTTCTGTTGAGGGAAATGTTATGATAGTACGATTCTCTCCACACCTAGTGGACCAGTAAAGAGTAATGTATGCTTATTGTTATATTGTACAGACCTCTATGTTCTCCCCTCTGTAAAGAAGATGATTTTCTTTCACCTAAAGAGGTTTTTGTGTTGTTCTATTGTATATTCTACTGTAGGTTACATCATTACTCCCTTTCATTTTCACACCTTTCTAAAATATTTTTTATTCTGACAGTGAACTGTGTCACAAAATGTACTCAATCAAATTGGTATTGACAGAATTGAAGATTCCCTGATTTGACAGAAGACACAAATAGAAGGCTATGAGAAGAGAAAATGGCCTGTTGGTTGAGTATTCATTCCTCCCTCCACATTTGTGGGTTAGACCTTCACAAATTTGATTATTTGCAAATGGGCATGCCTTCTCCCTTCTCCTCCTTCCATTCCCATGCATTTTGCCCCTGTGTGGATAATTCATGCCGAGGCAAAATGGAAGGAAATGTAGGGGGAAGGCTCACGAGAGCCTTCCTTTCTCCTCTGGAGTTCCTATGCATTTTGCCATGGCATAGAGAACTCACACTGAGGCAAAACAGCAGGGAATGGGTGGTGGTGGGGGGATGCTTGCATAAGTTATCTGTGCTGGGGCAAAATGGGGGAGATCTGGAAGGGGAAAGGAAGGATTGCACAAGCCTTCCCCCATCCCCGATTCCCTTCCATTTTGCATGGAATGGGAATGGGAGTGGGAGTGGGAGTGGGAGTAGGAGGGAGTTATTTTAGATTTTTCTACTTTCACAAGGTTTCTGCACCCTGAACCCTCACAAAAGTGGAGGGACCACTGTAATACAGTTAAATATCCTACACAGCATATTTACAACATCAGCTTCAGAAAATTCCTTTTTTGAACCATGGCTTCTAGAACCAGCTGGCTGAGGGATTCTGGGACCTGTGTTCCAAAAAGTAACTTTTCCAAACTCTTTTGAAAACTCTTTAAATGTCATGTGCCGATTACCAGTTCTAGCTCTCACTGTTGTCACAATGAATCATTGTTTTGCTCCACACAAATGGTGTCTCAAATTTTTCCACGCATTTTATTGGCTGGAAAATTGGGGAAACCGTTTTACTGAATTTCTTTACGGCGGAGGAGAAATTCCCTGACAGTTTCTCTCAACAGTACAGTTGTACACCTTCTCTCTTTTCCCCATAAGGTTCTCTGCCTGGCTAATCAGGACATGACATTTACACATCTCTCAAATATTGAAGACAGTGGCAAGAGGGGCAGTGGCAGCAACAGCAACTGTGTTGTCAGCCATTCTGCAACAATCCCCAGAAATACTATTATTGTGAAACATTATGATGGGGAGCTAGGGATTGACAACTGCCCCTGAAATTATTAATAGCCAAAGAGGTCTTCAGAGAAATTTAATCTCATCTGTAGTTACAGAACAATAGTGTTATATGGTATTCACAACTGCACATCACTTGATTCTCCTTAAGTGACAATAACTGCCAGGATCCATTTGCTTCTGGAGATTCTGTGAATTGTAGCTTTATGAGCTATAAATTTTCTAAGCTCTGGTTCTCACTAATATCTCGGTACTTGAGAAAAGGAATATGACTGTATGAATGAGTTCATCTCTCATGCTGCTTTGCTGGGCCATAACTAGAGGCATCAAGATATAAACATTTGTGCACGAACAACCTGTAAATATCACTTTATGTGCTAAAATGTTTTATAAGATCATAGAATCATAGAGTTGGAAGAGACCACAGGATGTTTTTGACAGCCAGTGAGGTATAGTGGTTTCAGTGTTGGACAAAGACTCTAAGAAGCCAAGGTTCAAATTCCTGTTCATGGAAACTCGCTGGGTGACCATGAGCAAGTTCTACTCTCCCAGCCTTAGAAGAAGGCAATGGCAAAATATGTCTGAGTAAATCCTGCCAAGAAAACTTTTTGATAGATTCATCATAAATCAGAGTCGAATTGAAGGCACATCGCAGCAACAAAATAGATGCTCTCAATTTTTTTAAAAAAGTTTGTATTCAGTGGTGGCTGGGTGTAAGCAAAACCATTCCTACTTACAAGTGGTTATGGAATCTGATTTACTCTGATTCCCCTCTTCCCAACTGATGTAAGCCTTTCCTGAAAGCCAAAGGTGAAGGGTCTTCAGGAGAAAAAACTGCAGTGGTGCGGAGAGCTGCTGTAGATGGGTAGTTGAAAATTGGGTGAACCAACTTGTTTGAAAAGCTGTGTTTTTGAAAAGGCAAAGTTACCATGATAAGGAGCCCAAATATTTGAATTAGATGATCAAAACAACCACTCTTGAGTGTGTAAAAGTACCAGTTAGTAGCAGGTTAGCAAATGCTTCTTTAAAACTGGTGAATATGGAAGTTGTTCAAACATTGCCTTAAGATAACTTTGCTTAATATGAGCTAATATACATATTGACTAGCAATCTAGCTATTTGCAGCAGTCCTAGCTAAAATCTGACATTGAGAATGGTCACTATCAGATGCATCTTACTGGTGGCTGTGGGTTTTGTTTACACAATTGATCGAAAACAGTGTTATGCTTGTTATCTTTACTGACTCATTCTTATGAGATCTTGCTAGGTCACATTATACTTTGACAAGCGCTTGGTGCAGACACTGAGACAGAACAGTGTACATTTGGTCTTCCTTTACTGAAATTGTTTCAGCATCAGATTACAGCATTGCAAATGAACAGCATTTTTTGCAATGGTCTTGTGGTCTAATATTAATACATTTTCAAAATGGAAACCTGATGGATTAGATCATTTTCCCTCAGTTTCCATCCCAAGAGACATCCAACCTATGTTACTTGTTTTAATTAAATTACCACATTTTCCATATGATTACATGCCAGAATAATGAAGACTTATGGGGATGAATTTTAATTCACCATACTTGAATATGAGCAAATTTGGGGAAGGGAGAAACATATGATTTTATTTTGTATGAATGTCTTTAATGGTAAATTTCATCCTCTCTTTTCTGATCAGCTGAAAGTTGCAAAACAGTTGCCTGAAAGTGGATATGAACTGTGGTGTCCAATCTGTGAAAACAAATATGTCGGAAGGAAGCATTTAAGGAAATCACAGAAATATATAAACAATGTAGTGTATAGATGGTTTTATTCAGAGGCATATTCAAGTTAAGTGAATATGGAGTCTGGAAGTTTGTGGGGAAAGTCACTTTCTGTTCTTACCAAGTTAGATGTATCTTGGAGAAGTTACACCTTTGGGTTTCATTGAGGTTGCATGGGATCTATATTTGCACATTATTTATTAAAGATGAGGTAATACATTTAGAACTATCAAACAGTCTGTGGCACTGAAAAAACAAAGAAGAGCTATAACTCCATTTGTAATGAGGTCAGCTAGGGAATTCAGCTATAGAGAACATGGTATTCTATTATGCTATTTGAACCTGTATGTGAGGAAAATAAAACATTATATTCATGTTTGGAGACTTAGTCTGGTGTAGTGTCTTGAGCACTGGATAACAGCTTTGGAGACCAGGGTTTCAATTCCTGTTTGGCCAAGGAAACCAACTGGGTGATGCTGAGCAAATCACATTCTCTCAGCCTCAGAGGAAGACAAGATCAAAGCTGCTCTGGACAAATCTTGGCAAGAAAATTCCATGATAGGTTTGCCTTAGGATTGCCATATGTTAGAAATGCCTTCAATGTACAAAAGAACTACACATTCATGTTTAGTTCTCTACTGTGACATGTACATTCCAAATATTCTTTACCTTGCTTGCATACATCATGATTACTCTATCATGATGTATGATGATTACTTTGCCTGGATTACTTGTATCATGAGTGTTCTTCACCCTGTGGCCATTTCTGCATGGGGTGAGGGAATTGCCCCATGATGCTACTCACTGGCCTTTTGGGCTCCCGGGTCTGGTCCACGCTGCTCCGGAGCAGTGCGTGGCCGCCGCTCCACACTGCTCTGGGGACGAAAATGGCAGCTTTAGGTTGGTCAAGGGTCTCAACCAACCACTGAAGCTTGCCAGCCTAAAGCCCGGTCCCGGCAGATTGCAGGCTCGCACCAATGTGAGCCTGCGAATCTGCACAAGGGAGCAGGCTCGCAGTGGTGCGCTCCATGCTTTTGAAAGACCTGTTTTTAGTGGTCTTTCAAAAGCACACTGGATGACCACTTGGGGTCATTACGGAGCGGGCTGGGGTGCAGATCTATGTTAAGTAGGTCTGACCCAGTCCACTCCCAGGTGCAGACGTTCTCCTTGGAGGGCGTTCTGCCCCGTTTTAAAAACCCTGTGTGGAAATGGCCCGTGTATGTATATAAAAAGTCCACAGTGGCATATCTAGGCTCAATAGCACCTAGGGCAAGCATGGAAGTTGCACCTCTAGATGCTGCTGCTACTGCTGCTGCCCCCACACCAGGCCAGGAAGGACTTTAGTGGGGAGGGGTAGCAGACCAGGTACCATCAATAAACAGTATTGCTTTAACAGCATGTAATAAAGCAAAGCAAAATCCCTACGGTTTAAACCATGTGAATGTATTGTTCGTTCTCTCTCTTTTTCTCAGAACAGTAGTATTAGGACAATATAATATTGCTTGACTAGGTGTTTCACGGAAACTCATGTATTGAAACACAACATTTACCAAACAAGATTTCTTTTGGGAAAAACCCATTTTTAACCAACTGACATTTCTTTTATTTCTAATACTTGCATTTTCTTTGATATAAATGCATGTTTGGGAACATGAAGGAGGTTGGGGGACAGTCACTGGTTTGGGGGAAATGCTTTTTGTTACTATAGGGATGGGCAATCCATAGCATGGATCCCCATGATACTTCCTCTTAGCCTTTTCTGTGGGTGACCATTAAACATCAGGGCCACTGAGCAGCCACTGAATACCTCTTCTCCCCATTACTGCCAGATATGCAGCTTTTGCTACCATTTCTGAGCCACTTCCTCTTGCTAGAAGTAGTATGTGGAGTTGTGTGGCATTTACCCTTCCCTGACCTGTGAATCAAAATGTATATATATTAGCACTAAAACAGTGGCTACCATTTATTTTTTTCTCTTCTCCAGTGACCAGTAATGTCATATTTTTATTACCAGGGCCTGAAGTGGAGGTAAAGGTATAGTTCTGCTCACTGTGCAAATGAAGAAGGTCAAAGCTATAGAATTTGTCTCAGTCCTGCCTAATCCAGAAACACCATGCTGCCTGCTGAGTCCAGATGTTGTACACTGTTGCTCTTGTACTGCTTCAAGAAAGCATCATGATTAGAATGCACTCAAAGATAACCTATCAGGTTATTCCTCAATATCAGGCAATGGAATTTACTGTCAGTAACAGTACTCAGCATTAAAAATAACCCCTGAAACAGTAAATAAATGCAAAGCTAGAAAGTGATAGCAATCCTACATGATGTCTGAAGTTCTCTTCCTTGCTTAATTAGCTAACTGGGAGAGGTGTGTGAGTGCTGAAAGCAAATTTCCAGTTTGTTTTTTGCTCAGGAAAGCAGATAGAGCCAATTACTTTTTCTGCTTGGACTACTGCTTTAGATAAACCAGAACAAATGTAGTCACCGTTTTCTCTGTGTATTTTTTTTTGTCAATAATGAAATTCTTTTTTAAAAGAAAACTGTCAACTGAGTAGTTCTTTTTCTTATTCTTCCTCTTGTTCTTCTTCTTTCTTTTAATGTAAGTCTCTTGAAATATGATTTGGATTTGTTTCCTCAGTCCATTAGTGCTGGCAAAAACATCATGGCAATTCCTTCTCCAGTCCCTTTGGTGCAATGCTTTGTATGAAGGTTAATGTTTAGGAAATCTGTCAGTTTCACTTTTGCCAGTGTTCATTTTTTTTTTTAACCTTCAGTTTCATTCCATAATGAATGTGAAGCTTGTAAATTTTGGAAAATTCTTCAGAAAATAAACTGCAATGAAATTCTCTCCCATTTGCACTATTCAAATTCAACAGGTACAATTATTTCCTACACGGAGTCTCCATGTTGTACCTCCTGCCATACAGATCAGGGCTTTCCAAATGGTGTGCCGTGACACATTAGTGTGTCACCTGAAGTGTGTAGGTGTGTTGCCTACAATCTTGGAAATGTATGCTATTATTTATAAATCAAATATATTTAAAAATATATGAAAGGTTTTTGTGAGATATGTTGTATCCCCATACATTTTCTTATTATAGTTTATGTATGTGTCTGTATCACTTATAAGGTGTTTAACCTCCGATTTGCTAGTAAAACTGAATGACTGTGTCATGAAATGATGCAGGTCGAAAAAAGTGTGTCACCAACATGGAAAGTTTGGAAAGCTCTAATATAGATGTATACTAAAGAAAACTGTCATAAAAAGGGAAAGAAATGGTCACTGTAATTCAGAAATGATATGCTTGAAAAGAAAAATATTCAAATTCAGACATGTAAGAATTAAGCACTCATAGTAAGTATGGGTCTGTCTGAATGTATGTGTTCATTGTATTTTTCCTTCAACTCAAACTTTTAATCTCAAGTTCTTTTCATCTCATATGATGAAGTTTGCAAAATTGGATAAATTCATATAAAAATGAACTGAAATTCTCACCAGTCCCCAATTAAATGCTTTATAAAAGATAAATATCAATGCTGCCAAAGCAAACCTGCTACCAGTTTCTCTGAGGACAGTAAAATAATATCTTCAACTTCCACTAGGCAAGATGCTGGCACCTCTAAAAGACACATCAAAACAGTTTAAAGGATATTAAATCAATAGTTTGAAAAAGTCATAATGATTTAGCTTAAAAAACACATTGGTCTATATTGATTGATTCAGAAATAGGATTAAATTATGATGAGACAGGGAAAACTGTCAACTAGAGTTGAAAGATGTGGGCACCGTCAGGAGGAAAGAACTAGCTGTGACATGAAGGCCATATGAGAAGCAACAGAAAACCAAAAACTTCAGCTGTTTTGTTCATGAAAGCATTGGAAATAATAGATATCTCAGCAAAGTACTAAAGTCTGGCCATTTCCACACTACAGTCGCATCCTGGCATGGAGACCCATTGAAGCCAGTCCATCATGTGTGCTACTGTATAGGAATGGCCTCTGTGACTGTTCGATGTCAATCACAGTCACACTGTTCGGGCTAGGACATTTAAAATTTTAATATTAAGTATGGGGAGGGGTGATTTATTGTAAATGCAGCATGGAGGATGATTAAATTTTCTCTGCCTGTCCATGATCCCAGTGCTACCTGCTCTTCCTCCTCCCCAGTGTTGCCCATTAGTGATAGAAATAAAGCTTTCACCGGGTGCTTTTTCTCTCCCTAAGATACAGTATGGTGGTGGGGGGAGCATTTTCCTTGGGCTGGCTGTAAAGAATGATGATAAATTTTCCCATTCTTTATGGAAGGAAGGGTGTCTTTACAACTGCTGAGAAAACAGTGAATGCCCATGATATCCTTTACATTTTTCTTGGAAAATTTGTTTGTGCTAAGACATGGGAGGAGTATCAGAAAACAGAAAACATATGTGTAATATTTTTTTCACAGGAAATATTTTTGCACAGGAAATACAAATTTTGCATAGGGTTTCTGCAGAAAACCTCACATGTTTGGTGCAAATAAAAGTGGTTTTTTTCCACACATCAATTTTCTGGAAAAAAATCCCCCAAGTATGAATTGTTATTAACTTGTGCAGAAAGCCTCACTCAGAGAAGACTGTTGAAATTATTCATCCTTGTACACAAGAACAAAATAAGAGAAAGTTTACTTTTTGAGTTAAAACTCCCCTCCCTATGTCCTGATGGAACCTTTGGAATCCCTGTCCCTAGCAGTTTTTTTTAAAATCTTCCAACACAACCACAAGTGACTCTGTTAACACAACATATTGTTAACATACTGGGTTTCTATTATTTGAAGGATTCTTCAATAACATCATGATCTGTCAGAGTTCTGAACAGATTTGGTTTCTGTTGAAAAATCAAGTTTTCAGTATGTTGGCCCCATTTGACCAATATGTGAACAGCTTCAAAGAGAAATATGGGTTATCAAGTCATTTCTTTTGCTTCAGACTGCTTAATTTTTCCCCTTTTCATCCCTAATAGCCCATCTCTGTTGCAGGTGATTAGAGAGGCCACTAAGTCCTCTCAAATCCCATGAAATCCCAAGGTTTCAATACAGCTTTGTTCAGATTGTGCCCAATTTTTCTGCATTCTATCTTTTCCTCGTGCTCAGGCCATGGAACAGGGACTGAACACTAGTAGTGCAGGCTGGAGATTGCTTTTGCAGAACAATTTACCTCCAGGACCAGGTGTACTATTACTCATGGTGAAGCAGCTGTCTCTGGCAGCAGATTTTTAGGTGTCATGGTAAAGCACAACATTGTTTATTTATCATTATCATTTTAGTGCTAATGATGGGAAGAAGTGCTTGAGAGGTTTCTGTTTTCTGGGCCAAAATAACTTCAGTTCTTTTGAGTACTATGTCCATTAAAATGGGCAGGTTGGCATCAGTGGCTATTAAATGACAGGCAGCAAAATATCTTGGGCTGCCTATGTATGTCATTTTGAGCCTGGTTCTTTAGATATATCCTGAAACATTGTGTAACATCTTGAAAGAAAGATGTTAAGCATGAGATGAGATCCTACATGGTGTATGCTCTATATTATTGTTAAATATGCACTATATTATAGTTAAGTAACAATTGTACTCCGTCACTTGTCTACTTAATACCAACAGTGTGAAACCAATTATCTATCTCTGAATGTACTCGATGTTTTCACAGTTCAAGTAAATTAAGTGATACATTAGAGGTTGTGATAAGTACTTATACACCATCTAAGAATGTACCACTGCATGTGCAAGCTGTACTTTGGAACACTGCTTAACACAATTGTGAACTGAATGCAGGTGTTATGCATGGCCAAAAAAGTATGCTGCATGCATAAGGGAACTAGTATATATGTAAAACACCAACAGGATGCCAACCATAGTTTTCTGACTGAGACTGTGTTTTGAGAATAAACTAGGAAGAAGGAAAGATGTCTAGCTCAGACCATAGCTCAGGAACAACAGGAATTTGACAATTCATTAGAACTTTGGAGATGTCAATTGATGCCTTGTGTATAAGGCTAGTGCAGATGGTAAATGAGGACAAGCCCCCTGGGCCTGCCTCTAGGTATATGGGCAAAACAGATAGACCTACCTATGAAGACCCTTCTCCAGGAATAACATAAGCACATCTTGGTGTTGACATTGCTCCAGAGCTGCTGGACATTGTGATTAGTACTGTTACCTTTCTTTC
The DNA here is from genome assembly GCA_948474755.1 of Ctenosaura bakeri. Classification (NCBI taxonomy): domain Eukaryota; kingdom Metazoa; phylum Chordata; class Lepidosauria; order Squamata; family Iguanidae; genus Ctenosaura; species Ctenosaura bakeri. The sequence goes on from CAOLHI010001130.1 coordinate 48,336, forward strand.
CTGAGGAGAAAAAAATGTTATTCTCCTTGAAGAGGATAAAGAGAGGTGATATGTTATTGCTGTTGTTCTTAAAAGGAGTCACTTCTTTTACTGGAAAGTGGTTATGGTTTGAGACATTTTTGAACCTTCTGCATACAAACTGTATCAAAATTTATTTCCTGTCTTGATCTCAATCATGTTGTGCTGCAACCTTTTTCTTGGTAGAGGCAATGTGTTTTTCACAGACATACTCTTTGGAAATTTAGTACCAAAAACGTTTGCTGGCACTGTTGTGTGTCCATAATAGGAGATGGATCACTTTTTAAATTTCTGACTCTTGGGCCTTTAAAGTAGCCCCAGCAGAAAAAGAAAAGGTGGTAAATGGCAGCTTTGCGCAGGATTACAGCAGCTACTGTGACCTTCTCTGGCAGAGGTCATAGAAGCAACTGGTGATAAACTGCTTATTGTATATGGTGGTTGTATATTCCATACACAATGAATATTTCTGGGCACTTAATAATGCTTCTAGCTTTCTCATTCTCAGAATCTAAAATCTGGATATTATGTTTTTTACCCCCTTTTTTAAAAATTTTAGGCCAAAACACAGAAAACATGTACATCACGCCAAATGATTTATTCCAGAGTGACTATTTTGTAGCTTATAGATACATATTAAATCATAATTAGAGTACATTCATGGAAATCAATGGGATATGTTACTGTCGCTTATTTTGTCCTATTCTTTTTGATTGATTAAACTGTTGTAATTATATATTGTAAATTTGAGTAATATAATGTAAAAGTCACAATAACATAATAAAATACAGAAAGTGGGGTAAATTATTAGGCACCAATGCAGTTCATAAACATTTAAACTATTACCCCCAGAATTTCATTTGTGAAGTGAGGAGCGAGAGCAGTTAGCTCAGAGAAAGATTCTTTGCTTGTGAATACAATAAACAGATGTCAGATCTCAATAAACTTGTCCCCACTGTTGTGTCTGCTTGAAGTTCCCATGTGATATGCTAACTTTTCCATAACTGTTATTGACTTATTTAACCACTCTTGGAAGGTAAATCTATCTGCAGTCCTCCAGTGTTTAACTATTTCTAATCTAGCTGCTGTCAGTAAAGGAGACAGAGGATCTTTTTAAGGTAGTTCACTCTGAACACTGAATTCAAAAGAAGGATGCCATAGATGTTTTGTCATTGCCAGTCATTCCAGACAGAAAGTCTATTACCCTCCTCTAAAGTACTTGCATGCTTCAGCATTGGAGGGACAATTTATCTGTGATAGTTTATTTAAAAAAATATTTTTATTAAAAGTTTAATAACATAAAAAAGATATAGTGGATATACTCTGTTTAACAGATGTACCCCACTCCCACCCCCATTTCCATGCTTGTATTTCCCCAGTTGAATCTGTTTTGTTTCCATTTACAAAGAGAAGAACAATTACATTTCCATTAACAGAAGGGAAAAATTACACTTTTCATTTTTTTACACGTCTTATACATCTTGTATATCTTATATATCTATATTTTTATCCAGTTCAAAACCTTCCCATTCCCTTTCAAAGTTCTGGATGGGTTTATTTTCCAAAGAGAATGCTAATTTTTCTATCTCTACCATATCCAGAACTTTTCATTTCCATTCTCGTAAATCAATATTATCTGTGATAGTTTATATGGCATGAGATACTATCTAGGACTGACTTCGTATGCTTACTTTCTGGTGGACTTGTTTTTGAGTTCAGTGGCTCTATTCTTAGCACAACATAAGTTTAAATCCATCTCATAAAGTAAGTATGTGTGTTAAGCCTGATACCTGAAATGAATATATTGCAACACAGTGTTGATATTATTTGATCTAATGAAACAAAAATATTTTAATAGCATTTGAATGTAATATTTCTTGGTTTGTCCTGCTTCCTCCTCTTAGAATCTCTTGCTTTGAAATCAGTTGCTAGTACTGTACCACTTTTATTTTGAAAGATTTCATAATAATTTTCAAATGTTCCTAATACTGTGGTAATAATTTTTCTTTAGCATTTTTTTAGTGATTTATCCCCCTTTTTCATTTAGTGATTTTTTTTTAAAATAAGGAAGCCTGTCAGCTAGAAACATTAGCAGGTTCACTAAGGCCATATCCGCACTAGATTGTATAGAGCTATGATTCCACTTTCAACATGCTATGGAATCCTGGAGTTTGCTGCTGGCCCCTCGCAACACTGCAAAGCCCAGGATTCCATAGGATATTGAAAGTGGAATCATAGTGCTATAACAGTCTAGTGTGGAAATGTCCTAAATTCTCTCTCTGGTGAGTGCATGTTTGTGCACACAATTACATAGCAGTTTCTGAGAGTCATTTTTGGTTACAACACAAACTGACTTACTTGTTGTGGATCATTAAAGTTTCCATACTAAGGTTCAAAGCCACTCAAATAATAAACTGCAATAATAGTGTCTGTGAACTACATTAGAAATTGAAAATGCCAGTTCAACAGTACAGGTATTAGCACTCAGTAGTGTACTTTCACATGGTTTTAAAAAAATTCAATAAAAAGTTGACTGTTTGAAAACCGTATTTTATTTTAGAGTTCTTGCACCATTCTTGATCTTTGTGATACTAGGACATAATTTAGGAGATCTTTTCTTCTAAACTATAAATAAGTCTTGAGAAAGCCCAGATGTGGACAGACTATAGTCGAACTCAAGAATCTGTGAAAACTAGGTTAACCTCCTTAACCATAGAACATATGGATGTTACATTAAACTCACTTGCTTTTTGCCCAGGCAAAGCAATTTATAGGAAATTTAAGAGGAGACATAAATGCGTGACCTTCACTGCAGAACTTTTCCCCTTTCTCACCTTTGGGTAGTAGAGTAATAATATATATTCACTTGCAGAGTTACAGTTTTATATCCTATGTAGTTTTGCTTCTCTCTACATTTCCTTTTCTGTGCTTTATGCTCAACTGTTGGGGAAATATGCTGGGAAATTCTATATAAACTTTGTATGCCCTTGTTGTTAATAGTAGCAATACCTACACAAGATAATTGCAATAAGAAGTCATCTAATACAGGATCATACTGAAAAACAACAATAAGCAGTAAAAATAACAAAGCTTTTTTTGTGACATCTTAAAGACTTGACAGGTTTGTTATGGCATGAGCTTTTGGGGACCTAATTTACTTCATCAGATTGATGCAGTGTTTTCCTCGATTTGGCAGGTTCATAAATAGATGGGTTTAAAGGGTTATAGCATTCCCATGCTCTGCAGTAGAAGGTCTTTGGCATAATCCAAAGAGAAATGTGTCATGTTCTTAATGAAGTAGATCATATTAGACTATAATATTAAGGGATCATTTTACAAATGTATTTAAAAGTATTGATAAGCAAACAGACTTGTGCTCTGTCTAGGTTCTCATACATGGTGGTCTGCAGTGAACAATGTTATTCTGGAAATGACTATTTTTTAAATGGCTTGAAACACCCATAATCAGAGAACAAAATAATAGCAATTTTACATGGCATTAAGCAAAATGAGAAAAAAGGTATATAAAGTTAGTATAAACTATAAGGTAAGTATAAATGCAAATACTTAGAAAATTTAGAAATCCTAAAATACACAATATTGAATCAGTCAATATTAAGATCTTAAGGAAGCTTCCTGCAAAGTTTAACCAATGGACTTTTTGAATGCTGTAGGCCTGTATCTCCACTAGCACAGAGGAAGATCTATTGCCAGAGGTCTTTTCTCAATGGCATTGTGTTTGGGAATGTGTATTATATCTGGCTATAGACCTATAGGATTCTAGGCTAAGTGATTACCCCTACATGCCCCCCCCCCAATGCTGGAAAGTATATTAGGCAAAGAGCTGCTGTAGCTCTTTTCTTTCCATTGTATAATAGAACGGGATGTGCCTCCTCACATACATGCTTCTCTGACAGCCATGAGCCATCAGAGCTTAGAAAACAGTGAAAACCCTGCCTTGGATGTCTCTCCCAGTCCAGCCCTGAACTGTTAGGATTGCTCTGGTAGCCTGCAAACCTACATACACTTTACTCGGAATAAATTTCATTAAAATCAATTGGACTAACTTTTGTGTTTTGTTGCTTTTTGCTCTCCGAGTTGACTTCGACTTATGGCAGCCCTATGAATTGGAGACTTCTAATAGCTCCAGTTATCATCTGTCCTGCTCAGGTCTTGGAAACTCAGGGTTCATGACTTTCTTGATTGAAATCAGTCCCTTGTCACATGATCTCCCTCTTTTCCAACTGCCTTCCAATTTACCAAGCATTATTCTCTTTTGCAAGAGTCACATAGTCTTGTGATATGTCCAAAGAGTGACTGCCTCAGTTTGGTTATCTTTGCTTCTAGCTAAAGTTCAGGCCTGATTTGCTGTAAGACACATTTATTTGTCTTTTTAGAAGTCTATGGCATCCATCGAATTCTTATCTTACCATATTGCAACTGATTTGATTTTCTTCCTGTCAAAACTGACATTCTAGTGAAATCCATTGAATGAAGGAGATGATCTTATGTGTAGAGTTCTCCGTTTCGAAGCCAATTGTATTGGAAAGGATTTGATTCTGACAGGACTGTGCCATATGTTACCGTAAAAGTTCCCTCCCAAGTGATTCTTATAGGGTGATAATTATAAAATACTTTAAAATATGATCTTTCAAAGACATCATGTCTTTGATGGTAATTTTTTCTTTGTTTTTGGTTCAGAGAACAAAATAAAAAAGCTAAATATCTCCATTACCCCCACCTCAAAGCAATATCCTATAACCAGATGACCCACATTAACTAACTTCCCAGACACACACCACCTAGGACTAAGCAAAAGGCATGTTTTCAATCTCAACCGTTTTCATAGCAAGCATCTGTTTCGAAACTGGTCATAAGTCAGCAAAATGTCGTGTTACCAAAAGGCAAAGTATCTTATAATAATTAGGAAGGAAGAAATGTGAGTGTGCACAAGAATACCAACTGGTGGAATGCTAGGAATGTGTTAGTAAGAAAAGCAGAAAGGGCATTAATATGAAAATATGTCTCTCTGCTGATGCCTAGCTGATCTTATTGAAAAGAAGCCTGCATGGTGTACAGTATTATATTGCCATGTATGCAGCTGCACATACAGTATCTGTTTCACAGGTGTCTATTCTTTTTGCCTGTGCTAGGCAGCCAATGTGAGTCATATTTGGATTGACTTGGAAGGTAAGGGAGGAGACCTTCCCTTAACCTTCAAGAAGCAGACAGATTGTTTAAAGGAGAAGTGGAGGACCTTTGACCAACTAGTTTTTTTAAAAAAGAAACTGCAGTTCCCAGAAGCCTTAGTCAACTTGGACAATAGTAAGGGGTTATGGGAACTGCAGAGCAAAACATCTTGACAGCCAAAGATTTCCCATCCCTGCTCTAAAGCATAGGAAAGAAATTACATCTATTTAAGCACAGACACTTTTGCGTCAAGATTGAATTGGTTATCAAGTACAGTAATTCCAAGGACTGTACAGACATCTATTTGTGTGATCTATCATTCTGAAAGTGTGTCTGGATGAGAAATGACTTGGCTTCCCATCTAATTCAGAATTAATTTACTGAAAAGCTGTTCCCATGGTCGTTTTTGCTCCACTTGCGCAATTACACTAGTGGCAGAGGTGAAGGCAACAGCAGTGGCAAGAAGAGGCTACTGCTACAAGTTAGAAAAAGAAGAAATAGAAATGGAACAAAGAGCCTACTGTCTGGAATGTATCTATTCCACAAGCCAGCCAAGATAGCATGGGACAGATAGCTTTGAAAATCGCCTATCTAGTAGCACAGGCAATTGTCCAAGCCTCTCTTCCTGTATTTCCTTACATACAACTCTATTGCTTCAACAGTTCCACTGGTTGCCAACTTGTTTCTGGGACCCATTCAAAGTCTTGATTATGACCTATAAAGGCCTATGCAACCTGACAGACAATGTGTTCCAGTTTGGGCTTGCCTAGATGATTCGATCTAAAGAAGAGAATCTTCTCTCAGTCTCATCACCCTCATAGATCAGGTTGGTGGGAACACAAGAAAGGACCTTCTCCGTGATAAGGAGGCTAGAATGGCCCCCTCCTTGCTGTCCTTTTGTCAGAAAGACTTTTTTTCAAAAAAATCTAGACTGACTTTTAGAATTGAACCTTTTAACAAAAGGACTGTAAGTGCTGTCTTGTTTTTAATTTGTATTGTTTAACTTTAAAAAACCATTTTAGTCTGACTGCCTCAAAACCTGTTCTTACTCTTGCCTATAGCAGACTCACTGAATCAGTGGGATTTCGCTGTGGGTTGACTCACCATCCAACAATTGATTCAATGGATCTACTTTACTTGGGACTAAACAACAGGATTCCAGCAAATTTTTTTTATATGGTTAAGTTTAATTCAGTTTTAATGTTGTCTTTTTGTGTGTTTTTGTTATCTTTTTAATGTGCAAGCTGCCCTGAGTCTCAGTCTTGGGGAAAAGGTGGGAAATAAATGATGATGATGATGGTGGTGATGATGATGACGACGACGGTGACTATGACCCCCATCTTGGTTCTATGAACTCTTCTTGTAGCCAGGCATTTGAGAATGGGTAATTTGAAGCTGATAACCTCCATCTCCTGTTTCCACTGCAGCTTCCTGCCTCTCCCTGCATGAGTTCAGAGCAAACCAGACTTCCTGTGAATTGCCCATTATGTGAAAGAGTGTATTCTATTGGATTGTGTGCAAAAGTTGTCCTTTTTGTAATCTCAGTGGTGCACAGAGACCATGCTTGTACAGGAGTAGTCAAGACTTCTGAAATCCCCTTCTGCTGCCCTTCCTGGTTCTAGTTATAATTTTGTATGCTTTGTACATTTTGTGAAGAAATATACATATTCTTATAAATTGGTCTCCATTCATTTCAATAGGAAAGCTGAAATGGATTCTCAACAAAACTGGCAGGTTGCTTTTCATTGCTCTTCATTTTGCAACCCACAGCCTTGCCTTCCCTTCCTTAAGGTCTCCTGATTCTACAGCACTTGGAATGAAAATCTTAACATACAGAATCCCAAGCAGCTGGAAAGCATTTAAAAACAGGGAGATGGAAAACGTATGCATTTATGAACGTGATAGGAAAAGCCAGAACAATTGAACACATCGGGTTGCAGTTAAAGCTGCAACTCAAAGCTGCACAAATTTAATCATGATGGATTAATTATGAGTAAAAATTGGAATTATTGCTCTATTGTTGCGTCTCCTTAACAGTCCTTACACGTCATTTTGGATGTTGCATAAATGAGTCTAGGCCAGCTGGGTTTTTTTCTTGACGTGTCAGTGTCTAGGATGTCAGGTCTCAACTTGATTGAGCCAAAGTGTGTAATTGTAAATCAGTGCTGTGAACGTCCAATATTATTGAATCATAAAATGGAAGCTATCTTTCCAGAACACTACAGCACATGCCGCTCTGGTCAGATTTTATTTATGCATTTGTTTAGTATTTTAACCTGAGCTGTCCCCAATGGCAACAGTGTAGAAAATAACATTTATAGAAACTGAAAATGTGGAATATATTAATATATATATGGAACTTAAATCACTCACACATCCTCCTGGCAGCTGAAAGATTGCCCAAATAAAAGATTCGTCCATGCTGCTGTTTGCAGCTTGACGAATGTCTAGAAGGAAGTTGAAAAGTATCTTCAAAATGCATAATTTAGCTTTCTCATGCTTTTCATAACTCTGTGGTAGAGATGCTGACTGAACCATTGAGGAGAGTTCTGTTTCTAAGGTTTATATAGAGGGTACTGTGTCACCAATTATAGAGGTCAATCATCAGGAAAACGCTGAAAAGAAAACTCATATTTCATATTACATTCTTATATGAACATGTCTAGAAGGGACGCTTTTAAAAATCGCCTCCAAATTCACTTCTGCAATACACACACGCGCGCGCGCACACACACATGCACACACATGGACTGAATTCTAAAATATATTTTCACAAAATCATATGTTTTTGTTGATTGCTTCTTTTTCTTCCATTGCAAGTAAACAGAACTATTTAATCAAATTCATATTTATCCAGTCTTATGTTTCTAATAAGTGAGATGAGCCAAGATCTCAAAACTCAAAACCACATGGATAGACAACGAGGGACTTACAAAACCAATCAGTGTCAGGAGACACTGAGATCGGCATACTGTATTTCTTTTAGTAATGATGTTCAGACATTGGTTTGGGTACAGATGGTGCATATTTTAGTAAGATACACAAGAGTATAAGTAGAAAATACTGATATTCATTTCTGTGGGAATAAACCAGTCAACTTCATGCCAAAATGAAGTGTCCATTTACCAAAATGGATTTTGTTCACCCCACCCACTTTTGAAAAATCAGGTAGAACCACTAACAGCTTTTTGTTGTAGGATGTTGATTTCACTCTGGATGACTCATTAAACTGCCTGTTGCATTTTACTACCCAGTGCATTGGATGCAGATCAGAAATTCTTCCTAGAAAATGAATACTGGCACTATGATGTTTTGGGACCTGAGGTTAGGAAGGTAAGGGGTACATCTTAAAGTAATGCATACCTGATAAAGTTCAGTTAATGCATTTCTGCTTTGTGCCTATCATGCATGTTCATAATTAGATGGCTCATGCAGTGCAGCAATTTTCCTAGGATATGTTAACATTTTAAAAAAATGAATAATATTTTTTTTCCTCCAGAGTTAGCATTCTCTAACATTTCTCTCTCCTCCTTGTGAAACTAAATTCTCCAGTGAAAGTACAATCTTCCTCACCTCAGCTCCATTACCAGTGAAATTTGTGGCAGAATGTTTGGCAAAAGCCTCTCATGTGGAATTTTATGAGGCATTAGGCTTTTGCAGATTGGTCTGAAGAAGTGCATTATTCTGTTTAGAGATTGTTCATAATGATTTTTAGAATTTTCACTGGGGATCGTCAACAAGTTCCCCCCTCCCAAAGTGTAGTGTGTAGTTTGCTGACATGATCTTATAGTATGAATGGCAAATTTTCTCCTCCTTTCTTTTTGACCTCTGCCACCGTTAGAGTTATAGTACTATACTGTACAAATGACACATCACTGATAATCTGATGCACAAAAGAAAGAAAAGAGAAAAGGAGACCTTTCTGTTCTGATATGTTTTGTAAATCCACTTGAAGATGGAAATAAAATGTGAATGTTCATGATGGAAATTGCCCGAATATAGTCTGGTAGAACTGAAATGTCGTTTGGATAAAATAAAATAAAACAAAATAAAATAAAATATAAAATAAATCTCTCTCTCACACACCCACACACACAAAACCATGAACTAAAGTAACAAATATCATTTCCTCCTGAAACATTTGTTTGATCTGGAATTGCTCATTGAGTAACTTTTTTGAGTGGAAAGGTGGTGAATGTAACTTAAACAGATGAACAAAATATTATTGCTGAAGATACTGGATAATCTGGATAATATACAATCTGGATAATATACAATCCTTGACAGTATCCTAAGGTACAGGATATGTTGCTCAGCTCTTAGAATTTCTTAGAATCCCAGTGAAATCTGGTATTTTTTTTAATTATTTATTTGTATCCCGCCTCTCCATATGGATAGAGGCGGCGAACAACTTACAAATAGCATGTATTTCGATACATTTCTATACATGCCCCCAATAAGCTGAGTACTCATTTTACCGACCTGCGGAAAATACATTAATGTCAAAGCTTTCATCTCCAATCAAATAACTAGAACGTAGTCACCATTGTAAACTCTGTTCTTCCTTCACCATATGTAGGCTGCTGAAGCTTGATATAGAAAGAGTCAGACTGTGGAGAAAATGTCAAGGAATTGAATTTATTAAAGAATGAGAAGCCTGGAAAACATTGATACCTCAGAGATGTCTAGGGGAGATATATTAGTCCTCTGCCCCACCCTTTTTGGATAACATTTTCTAAATCAACCCCACGTCAAAAACTTTCAGTGATAAAATGTATGCACCATATGCTAAAGATTCTTCTACTTCAAGAGTAAACATTTTAATTGAGGTTACTTCTGTGTGTTGACACAGCAAAGATTTGAAACCAGATGACAGGCATTGCTATTAATTCAGTTGTTTCTTTTCAGAGCAAACAATGTTGTTAATGATTTATATGGAGTGAGGTCTGTCCATGCTGTCTATACATGTTGACACTACAGATCCAAATCATTCCTAGTATATGTTGTCACTGTAATGTGGGCAATACTATTTGTGACATTAGAGAGATTCTTGACTGCTGTTTTGGAGCAAAAGTTTATCAGAGTAAAAGATGTGAAGGAAGGCTATGTTGTGCTTGTACAACAAAACAATTTTAGAAATGTCTCTTAGACCCTTTCCACACGGGGGTTTAAAAACGGTGTAGAGCGACCTCTGACGGAGGTCGTCTACACCGTAAAGTGGATTGGGGCGGGCTACTTTTGCGTAGTTCCACACCCCAATCCATGCTAGGGCACCCAGAAGTGGCGCCGCCGTGTGCTTTTTGAAAACCACTTTTCAAGTAGTTTTTAAAAAGCACGATCGTGCAGCCCTGTGCAGCCCCATCGCAGCGCTCGGTGTGGATTTGCAGGCACGCGCAAGGGCATGCCTGCAGATCTGCCAGGGGCGGGCTTTCCAGCTGGCGAGCTTCTCCGGTTGGTGGAGAGCCTCCGCCAGTCATAAGCCGCCATTTTGGGCCCAGCAGCATGCCGCGGGACACCGAGGTGTGTGGAGGAGCGAAAATGCACTGCTCCACATGGCCACAGACTCAGGTAAGCTCCGTTTCAGTGTGGTTTCCTCTGTTTCTTTGCCTGCATGTGGAAAGGGCCATAAAGAAAACATAAGCTTAAGGCAATCAAAGGGTATCTACCCTTTATAAGGTGTACCTAGTTGAAATTTCACATAGGCCATTTATGCACTACACTGTTATAGTGCTATTATTCCACTTTCAACATCCTGTGGAATTCTGGGGTTTGCAGTTTACTGAGGCCAAAGAGCTCTCTGGATGAGAATTCTAAATGCCCCTCCTTAAACTTCAAGCTCCAGGATTCCACAGGATATTGAAAATGGAATAATAGTCCTATAACAGCGTAGGGCACAAATGGCCATAGTTTCCCAGCATGAATATCTTTTTACGGGTAGCCCCAAGTCCTGTGTAAAGAGATGTGTATTTTACCTGCTGTAGCAGGAAGAACAGTAAAACACAGCCACATTAGCCCTCTTCACAAAGCCATAAACTAAACATAGCTCTCTAGCTCTGGCCCTTTATCTACCGGTAATTTTCCAGCTTTCTGAATTGCATGGAGAGCTTCTCTGAAAGGCACTCTCCATCCACAGTGTACGATGAACACATGGAAGAACAGTGAGAGTTAGAGTGGTCCTTCACTTCCTCATGTATTCAGTGTTGTCATTGAATGCCTGAAGTGGGGTTATTGCAACTCTGTGGAATCTATCGGTTGGTCTATCTGCCTATTTATTTGTACTACTAGGCAATTGACTCGCAGTGCAGCAAGGGCACCAAAGTGATGTAAAATGAACAAAACATTTACAATATTAAATATGCAAAGATAAATATTTTAAAAAAGGCAAAAACTCCTCTTTTAAATAGCCTTAAAGTCACAAACTGTTAAAACACCCAGAACAAATATCTCTGGTTTTAAGGACTAAATGTCAAATGAAGTGATATAGTCCTATTCTCCACCAAAACCCCAAAAGAATGGAGCAAGACTCACATCACTTGAGAGGCAATCTCACAGTCAGGGTGATGCTTTCACCTTGTCGTGTGTACCCCCCAAACTAGCCCCACATTTGTAGAGATTCCACTCCTTTTTCCTTTCCTTTCCTTTCCTTTCCTTTCCTTTCCTTTCCTTTCCTTTCCTTTCCTTTCCTTTCCTTTCCTTTCCTTTCCTTTCCTTTCCTTTCTTTTCCTTTCCTTTCCTTTCCTGCAAAATGAAAAAAGATATAAGCAGTTTTCTTCTGGCTCATTATCTTGCCTCTGGGAGATGATAGAAAAAAGAGGGAACTTTCATTTCATAGATTATAGGATTGAAAGAGGACCTATGTGCCATCTAGTTTGTCCATCTGTTCAGTGCAGGATCTCCAGCTAGAGCATTCCTAGAAGGTAGCTGTTCAGCCTCTTTCTGAAGAAATACATAGAAGGAGACCCCACCAGGTCTCTAGGTAATTGTTTCCATTGCCAGACTGCTCACACTGTCAAGACATTCCTTCTAATGTTCAATTGAAAGGTATCCTCCTATGACTTAATACCATTAGACCTAATTCTACCCACTGAGGCAGCATAGCACAAGCCAGCACCTTCCTGTTTGTAGCAGCCCTTGAGGTATTTAAAGTGTGCAATCACGTCATCTCTCATATTTCTCTTCACCAAGCTGAGCATGCCCATCTTGCTCAACCTCTCCTCACATGTTTTGTTCTCTTTATCTCCTGTCATCCTTGTTGCTTTCCTCCAAAATTTCTCCAACTTGTCTATATCTTTCTTAAATGAGGTGTCCAGAACTTAACACAATCCTCCAGATGAGGCCTGCCTAGCACAGAATATAGGGGAACTACTACTTCCCTCCAGACGTACAACATTCCCACTATTTACTAAACTAATGACCTAATTTTTTTTAAAAAAAGATGTAAGGCTAGTTTGGCAGGATTTTTTCATGACAAATCCATGCTGATTTCTACTGATCACTACATTGTCATCAAGATACTTGCAGATGGACTCCTGTATAATCTGTTCTAATATTTTTCCTGGTATTGAGGTCAGGGTCACTGGCCTGTAGTTTCCTGGATCTTTTCATTTGACTTTTTTTTTTCTTTTTTGGAAGAGAGGGACAATGTTTGCTTGTCTCCAGTCTTCTGGCATCTCACCACTTCCCCAAAATTTCTCAAAAAGGATGACAAGTGGTTCTGTGAGCATGTCAGCAAGTTCCTTCCATACTTTGGGATGCAGTTAATCTGCCCATTCAGATGTGAACTCTTTTAGGTTATCTAGGTGATTCCTAACTGACTCCTTATCAATCTTGATTCACAACCTGGATTCCTTGCCAAAGTCCCTGCCGATGCATGGAAGCACATCATCCTCTTTATGGGAAAAAGCTTAAGCAAAATAGGTATTGAGCAGTTCTGCCTTTTTGTTGTGATCTATTAGCATTTTACCATCCTTGCCTGAGCAGTCGTCCCACCATTTCCTTCCTCATTCTCTTGCTTCAAAGAGGTTTGAAAAAATCCTTTTGGTTGCTCCTTGCGTGCCTAGTCAGACTTAGCTTCTTTTTAGCTTTAGCTTTTCTTTCATTACTCCTGCATATTTGGGCTATGCATCTGTATTTATTCCTTTGTGATCTGTCCTTCCTTCCATTCTTTAGATACACTTTCCCCACCTTTTTACTTCTTCCTCAAGTTTACTGTGCAGCCACTTGCTTTTTCAGATATTTCTCATTTTTCTTTTTCCTTGGAATTATTTGTGATTTTGCTTTTAGCAGTTCTTTTTCATGAAATTCCGCTCATGCTGGGTGTCTTTTTTAATTTTTTTTTAAAGCTTTTCTAGCCATGGGATTCCCCCGAGTTTTATAAAATCAACTGTCCTGAAATCCAAGATTCATGTTTGACTATACTCTTCTTTGGCCTGTCCCACAATAATGAATTCTAGTATTGCATGGTTGCTCCCTAATATACTACCAAATCCTTTGATTCCAGTGACCAACTCTTCCCTATTGGTTAGGACCAACCCCAGGATTACTAATAATCTTATTCCTTCTTCTACTTTATGAAAGAGGAATTTCTCTGCAAGACACGTCAGAGGTGGGTTTTTTTTTTTTTTTTGGCAATCTTATGGTTGCTAGTCTCCCAGCAAATATCACAATAAATGAAGTCCACACATACCTGTAAGTTCTTGCTTCTTGGAGATTTGAGATTTGTTTCAGAAAAGCATCATTCACCACCTTGTCTTGGTTTGCTGGCCTATAGTAAATTCCTACCACATTTTTTAAAAATTTCTTTCTCCATTTATTTTTACCCAAATGCTGTCCACTGTTTCATCACTTGCATGGATTTCTGTCAAGTTCATTTGACTTTGACAAATCTAATTCCCGTCTTTTTTCTTCCCCATTTATTCTTTTTGAACAGATTTTATTCCTTAATTATTATGTCCCAGTCATGGGAGTCATCCCACCAAATGTCTGTTATACCTTAAAATTATATTTACTTTCCTGCACTAGGATTTCAAGCTCTTCTTGTTGTTTCCCAAACTCTGTGTACTAGTGTAGAGACATCTAGAGCATTTTTGTTCTCACCTTTTACTCTACTGCAAGTTTTACTGTAGCTCTCATTCTCTCTCTCAGCTTCTTCTCTAGAATTTGCATCCTTGTGTTTAGAGTTTGCTTTTAGACAGATGTTTAAGCTATCATCTACACCCCCTCAGGATTTAGTTTAAAACCTTCTGGATCAGATTCAACATGATTTTGCCAAAGACATTCTTCCCAGTCTTTGTGAGCTGTAGACCATTTGTAGCTTGTAGTTCTTTGCCATTTCCACACTAGATTGTTAGAGTGCTATTCTTCTTCTTTCTACATCCTATGGTCCCAGAAGACAAATCTCTTTTGTCAACATCATCCGCATAGCCAGTCATTCACCTTCAGTATCTGGGTGTGGTCCTCTAACTTTCACTGGTAAAGTTGGCAAGAATACCAACTGTGCCTCTAAATGAACTCACTTTCCTGCCCAGAGCTTTAAAATCAAAGGTAATCTGCTCAAAGGCATTCTTTGCAGTGTCATTGATGTCCACATCAGTCAGAAGAAAGTGGTACTGCTCTGTGCTCTTCATGAACAACTTGTCAGTGACATCTTGGATACACATGCTAGAAAGAAAGCACAGTTCCCAGTTCATTTAGTCCTGGCACATGTTCTCTCTATACCACAAGCATTGAATCCCCTATCACCAACACCTTTCTTTTCTCCTTGCTGTAGTTGATAGTTGTTGGCACCTTCCTTGACATGCAATGTCTCTTGCTGCTGGTCTCCTGTTTTTGCTTGCTCGCCCCCATTATCTCCAGGAAGATGTAGGAAGAGATGGCTTAGTCAGAGTGGTTCTGAATCCCTTGTGCATAGTTTGCTCCTGATGGTGATGATCTTCCAGGGTGCTCCCTCAGTGTTACAGCCATCTTCATTTTAATTGGCAGTTTCTGTTGGATCAATTCTCCTGTCCCATCCCATCCCATCCCATCCCATCCCATCCTGGAAGTCCTTGTGTTCTACGATGTGTTGAAGAGTCTCAACACATACCTGCAGTGTGTTGACTTTCCCTTCCATGAGAACCACCAGTTTGCATTTGCTGCAAGTGTAGTCAGTGAGTTGTCAATGCAAGAAGTCAAAGACTGCACACACATTGCAGCAGACAACAACAGATCCTTCTTCCTCCATCCCTGCAGTTATTTTTTCCCACTCCTTTCAGACACTAATAACTCTCACTGATATAACTGGCCCTCATGGTGATGTTCTAATGACTGTAGTTATATGTTCCTCCAGGGCATGGATGAGCCACATTGGTGGTCTTGGGGGAAATTTTATGCCCTAGAACTCTCTGGGGCATGCAAAGATTGCCCATAATGGCAGTAAATGAAAATGAAAACAGGCGTTTGTAAGAAAACAACAAAAAAGCAGATATATTTTGTTGTTAGACAGTGTGTGTGAGGGCTGCAATCTATTTAAAAAGTAAACTGACACTTTAGAAGACTGCTAAGAGAAGCAATTCATCCTTTTTTGCAGAAAAACATGGCAGTCTACGTAGTCTGGAAGAGCTGATGGCTGTCAATAGCCTCAAAGAACCATCTGAAGCCCTAGGGTTGTACTGCAGTTGTAGAATCACAGTCTTTCCAGGTTCTGCCTTACCAATGTAGAAACATGAAGAGGGCCATTTTACATGTTCTCCCTGTAGCTTTCCCCCTTCAGTCGTAGAACTCTTTGGAATTTCCACTTTGGCATGGTGATGAAGCACCATATCAAGCTTCCATATGAATATAACGGTTCAAAGCCCATAACAGATCCTGGGACCTCGGAGATGGTACCAGATTGTTACTCATGTGGATTAGTCAAAGGAAGAAACTATAGAAACATGATAAACTTCATCCTGTAATAGAACAGCTTCTCTGACAACCTTTAACTCATAGAAAAGCTTCCAATTTTTACCTGATGCAGCTTGCTTTCTTGATCTTTAGCCATACCTTGTCTCAACTAGGTTTTGCCTGTGTGTTTGCTTATATACCTCGGACTTTCCTCCACCACAGCCCAAGTGTCTGTTACTTGGCAGGAGCTGAGTTTTAATTTCCAGTTATCACATTAATTTTACAACCAGATTGCATAGTGTTTTACAGTCAATATATGAATGTGTTAAATAGAAAACAACCCACTTTGTAAATATTTTTTAAACAATCACACAGAGATCACCATGTGATGTCAGAATGTTTTTTAGTCTTTTTTTGGTTTTAGATGGACAAATTCAGCAAGATTTGGTAGAGGTTATACCAAGGGTTTACTTGAAGAAACAAAACTAGACTGTTTATTCCAACTTTTAAAGAGTTTAATGGAGGATTATTGGATTGTCCAACAACCATGAACTGGAGTATGAGAATGCATATTTTGTCTCATGGATGATAGTCTCCCTTGAAATTATACTCTGAACAATGGCTTATTTTCTTGTGCCAATACTGTATTACAAATATTGGAACTTGGCAGCCAGCAAGTCTCAGATTTCAACCACATGTATTTCAAAAAAGGCAAAAGAACCTTACATGGCTGTTCAGCCACATATCTTTAAAAGCAGTGTTTGTGCGTCATATTTAAAGATAATTGAAACCAGGGGGTGCAAAAACTGAAATTTTCTTCCAGGATGTTTCAGCTTCAGTTGATTCCAAAAACACTGAAGGCAACAGAATGGAAACCTCATGTATTAAACGACATTGGCAATGAACAGAGACTTGCTCGTTGCAATATACACAAGTATAATAGCAGACCCACAGAATCATACTCCTGTCTGCTTTAACATACTCTCTCTCTCTCCCTCCCCCCTATTTTTAAAAAATCTTTCATAACTGAAACATCTTGACTCCTTCAAAAGTATTTTATAAACAACATTTCAATATGGAGTGAGTATGGAACTCCCCAAAGAAATCTGTGGCAAAAGATGACCCCTAAAAAGTGCATAACTGGCCCACAAAAGAGAGCTGTGACTACATGGTGTTCCTTGACATGATTTATAGCTATCAGTCTTAGACTATTTCCTGAGATCATTTCAGCCTTGTCAAAAACAATAGTAGGCCACCCCAATTGATTCTGTGTTATAATATTCCTGGTGAAGTTGTTTTCTTCTTAGAAGAGAGGCTCAAGGGAACCTTTCAATAAATCAGAATCTTCTGAGGATCAGCCTAAAGCTGAACTAGAACCAGAGGAAAGGTATGGGCAGGGAAGAGTCCTTACATTAGCAACACAGCCCTGGAAAGTGAATTATTTCCAGGTACGGGGAAGAGGCTAAGTTGGAAATAGTCTAATATAGAAGTGAGAATAATGTAGACCTCCAGATGCTGCTGGGAATTGCAATCCAACAATATCTGGAGGGTCACATGATTCCTATCCTCAGAGGTCACATCCTCTGAAGAACTGGCAAAGAGAAGAAAACATTCTTGCAAATGTTCTTGGCTCTATAATGGGATTTGCAAAAGAAATTGGTAGCTATACAGCCTGGAAGTGTTAATCTGTATCTAGGATTAACCACATTAAACATTCTTAACCAGGCAAGAAGCCACCAGTATTTTGAAAACGTCCTCGTGGAACTGTGGATGAAGCATAATCAGACCTGGTCATAGTGATACATGCTTTAGTTACATCTAGATTGGATTACTGCAATGTGTTCTTTATGGGGTCCCTTTGAAGAGTCTTCTACAACTGCAGTTGATCCACAATACAGCAGTAAGAATACTGATGGATGCTTGCTTACAAAATGATATTGGATTTCCCCTTCAAAGTCTGCATGTGGTACCAAAATGTTTCTGGGCACAACTCTTGGCATAGATTTTTCGAGCCTTAGGACCAGATACCTTAATAATTGCCCCTTTCCACACCATTTTAGCCACATTGTAAGATATGAGGTGAAAGTGATTGGTTTCTGCTTTCTAGTGAAGGTGGAGGCACAGTTAATGAAAGAAAAATCTAAAATTCCTTGTCCCGAGAGTCAAGTGTGGCTCCCTCCTTTGACTGTGTTTGGCTTGATGGCAAAGACATTATATTTTAAAGCACTTGCTTCTTGTTTTATGTAATGTACTTATATTTTAGCTACTTTTGGGAGGTATTCTGTAATGTTATCATATTCTCTTGCTTTCAACTGCTCTTAGTCCCCTGAGGGGTGTGCAGAAGGCATGATATAAGTAGATCCATTTATTATGTTTGTGAATGGAAAGAGTACACAAGAGACAATCAGATCAAGGTGTACCTTGGATCTCACTGTAAAGAGGCTAATTTTCCTTTCAGGTAAGTGGTCTCTGAATAAATCTGTGGCTCTTATAGCTAGAAAATCAGAATGAGGCATAGAAATCTCTTATCAGAAATGAACACAAGTTGCAAGAATAGTGTTCATACCATCTTATGGATGTTTGATTGATGAAAAACATGTTTCCTTCTACATCTGATAGTATATTTGCCTATTGCTTCCAAATATGGAGGTGGAGTCAAAGGGAATACTCCTACAATGTTCAAGATCACATAACCTCTAATTGTGGAACTTGCAATAGAAATGCATCCTTGGATCTATGGTTTACATGTTACATTTTTTCATTCTTGTATGCAATCTAGAACTTGAAAAATTCACTTACATTGAGTTGTATTCCAAAATATAACTTCCCAAAGCTCTGACACAGGTATAGAGGGCGTGTCATCACTCAAATAGAATGTTAGTTCATTCAAGGTTGACCTTCTGCTGTAAATTCCCAGTTCCACATGCAGGTTAAGTTACATAATTCATTCTAGAATGAACCACAAAAACTGCAGAAGACAGCTCAAAGAATGAACAGGTCTAAATATCTGAAACAAGAAGTTAAAACTTATAGCATTTAATATGTCAATGAGTCATTGTATACTACTGTTTTGCCTGAGGATACTAGGCAATAAGAAAGCATTTCACCCGCTCCAGCAAATCCACACTTTTGGACCATCAGAACATCATGTTACAGTGGCAACAATTATGTGGTTAATATTTTCCGCATTAGCAACCGCAACAGAGATCCAGTGTTGGCTTAACAGTCATGGTGCTTGCTGACCTGTTAGATGTGCATTGGCATATGCTATTCCCTCAATGTTGAGCACTAGCCAGTCTGCAGCCATAACACATTGTGTGAATTAGGCTCAAGCTCCTAATTTTTAGATGGTTACCATGCAATAAGCCATGCACATGTCTTTTGCAATATGTGTGTGCTGAGGCAAAATTGTGTGAAATGGTGCTTATACTGTGCAAATATGGCAAGGGTATTACCACAGCAGTTTCCAATATATCCTGAGGTAGACATTGCGAGTGAAAACAGCCATGGTGTCTTCCAAGCAAAATCTGAGTAAATACTTTCCTCTTGCCAAGTGTAATAATCTATCTTTCATCATCAAAGCAACATTTCTCTCAAAAAAAGCACTGAGGCCTATAATAAAAATACAAAACACATACAACAAACATATTGTGGTAAACCCCTTTGGATGGATATTGATAAAAGCAACCTAATACTAGCTGTTAAACCTCAGGCCCAAATTCCTTTTCAGAACTCGATCTGCCCCTGGCTTTCTGTTTCAGTCCTTTCCCATTCCAAGACATGGATGGAAATGCTATGATTTGCAGCCTGAAAATAACCTTAGCCAGGCCATCTCAAAATGAGCATGAAAATATTTCAGGTTCTGTGAGGACAAGCATCACCACTAGCCCTTCCTCTTGTAGGAACAGAAATATCCATAAAGCAAGGCAAGTCTTATATGAAATCAAGTCAATGTGCTTATTCGACATCTAGGGATTGGGTCATTATTGAAGCATGAGAAGGCAATAAGGGGTAAATAATGCTGTGCAAATGCCTGTAATCAGAACTGTGGCATGCTTAGGTCACCTAAAGTGTTTGTTCTCCTTCCTTACTTCTGTTTACTTAACACACAACCCACTGCCTTGAGCTACATTGTCCCTTCCTCTAAAGTGGGAATAAGGCAGAACACAGAGGGGTCAGTGTAATAAGCAGCAAAATATTAGTATCCATTATAACAATTTATATTTGCTGTTTAGTTTCCATTATGCCCAGTCTGCTTCTATAGTCTAGAAATACTGTATGCTGTGGAATTGAGATATTTAAAATAATTATTTCAAAAAATACAAAAATTACCTTCCTCCACACCAATAAGAAACTTCTTTGTGAGTGATTACATATTAAAAGCCTGCTTAAACAAAAAGATCCTCGCCTGCTTATGAAAAGAGAATAGGGAGCGGCCAGCCTAGCCTCATGTGGAAGAGAGGCTGGGAGCAGCCCCTGAGAAGACTCTCTCTGCTGTCCTCGCCAAGCAAACCTTTGCTAGTGGTGGGATGGAGAGAAAGCCCTCACCTGTAGATCTTAAGATTCTTTGTATAGGGAGATATGTTCTTTCAGCTAATCTGGACCAAGGCTGTGTAGGGCTTTATAAGTCATGACGAGCACTTTGAATTGTGCCTGGAAATGAACTGATAGCTACTGAAGCTGTTGTAACAAGGGAATTACATGTTTCCAGTAACTGGCCCCAGTTAGCATTCTGGCCACAGCATTTTGAACCTGCTGAAGTTTCCAAAGAGTTGCCAAAGGCAGCCCACACAGAGTGTGTTACAGTAGACCAAATAGGATGTAATCAAGGCATGTGTCACCATAGTCTGGTCTGACATCTCAAAAAACAGGTGCAGTTGACACACTAGTTTGCAATTCTTCAGTTTTACATTGGAGAATGGTATAGTTGCCAGGGTGCATATCTCTGCCAGATGGCTACACAGTCTACTCCTGAGCTGAGGTATGTGTGTTATCTGTGAGATTACATTTTGGCACTTGCAGAATTCTTCTGTTAGTAGATTGTGCTACTAACAGTTGGCCATTTTGGCCAGAGCCCACATTTTATCATTTTCACATAATTGTTTCTCTCATTATAAGTTGTGCAGATAATTTTTTGTTGAATGGAGTATAAGTTTTCCTCCTTTCCTCCCTCCTGGACTTGTGGTCCCCAGTGACACTGGGTGGTGGGAAATTGAAGGCAAACAAAATAACATGCTTTACAACACACACACATATACATACTTAATTCATGGAATTCATTGCTGCAAGATGTGATGTATAATAGTAATGTAGATGGTTTAAAGGGAGAGTGTTCAAATTCAGGGAAGAGATGTCTACAAACAATATTGACCTTGACACTTGAATAGAACCACTATGCTTTTGTGTGATAAAGTGCTAGTGTGATAAGGCAATGGGCAACAATAATGCAACCCATTTGCTTTCAAGTCTTGCTGTGGACTTCTCAAAATCATCTGGCTGGCAACTGTTAGAAAACAGATGGTAATTCAGAAAGAATGGCAAATTGTAGGTGATTTCTGGGTGACCTTTGATAGAAGTCTATAATTCATGGTAATATGTGGAAAAATCTCATTGTGATGATTATGGTAGATATCATGAAGCAGGAATATGAAAAATGGAAATGCTATGTACCAACGTGTAAAATAGCTGAAAAATGCAGTACAAGGATATAACAATGTTAAGAGATATTGGAAATGAAATCTAGATCAGTTTGGAAGATTCAAGAAATAATTCATGTGAAATAGCAATAATAAATGTTTGTTTTAATTGTGAAACTTCAATAAAATGATATAAAAAAAGAAAACAGATGGTGACACATAAATGTCTGTTGGTCTGATCCAATAGGATTCTCCTCATATTCTTTCTTTTTGTATAAGTCCAACTCACATGTCAAAATTATCACACCTTTGGCTAAAGGCAAACGCAAGGCCCAGCTTAATGGTTGTGAAGTATAAATTTATGCCAGTGTGACTAAACTGCAGTGCTGGACCTCACCACTGTACAGCTGATTGAGCAATGGTTGATAGGATTGTGTGCTTTCCAATCTGACTCCTCACCCACTGTTAAGGACTACATCTAGATAGTTCTCCTAGATAGTTTATGTTGGCATCACAGGTCTTCTGTAACCTTGATAAGGATACTGTGCTGTGAAAACTCAGCCAATATGCTACCACTTACATTAATGGCATTTACACCAGTGTGACACCATAATAGATACTATTTACCTAGGCATTATTTGCCTAAAGGCAAAGACTGTAGCAATAATATATAGCCAAGTGTCCTGTGTCACTTTGCAGACTAATAAGTCAACACTACCAGAAAGAAACTGCTTAGAATAACAATTGTTTTAATAAAATATATACAAAAAAAATGCCTTTCATGTGTTTTGAAAAGGTGTGGCATG
Organism: Ctenosaura bakeri; assembly: GCA_948474755.1. Lineage (NCBI taxonomy): Eukaryota > Metazoa > Chordata > Lepidosauria > Squamata > Iguanidae > Ctenosaura > Ctenosaura bakeri. Next base: position 70,846 of record CAOLHI010001130.1, read on the forward strand.
GCTCATGAAGTGGTTCTTCCTCAAAGTATGGAGCATTTATTTTGCAGTGGTGCATTTTCTTGGTTATGATTGACATTGGTGTGAAAAACTAGTTATGTTGATGAAATGAGACCTATCTAATATTAGCATGGGAGGACAGGACAGATGTCATGTGGAGGACCATTCATGTCATTTACATGATAAAAATTGCATGTAGATAAGCTCTACAACTGGTATATTGTATTCTTATGGTATGTTGTGTTCTCAACAGAATATTTTTGTAGAGTATTCTGTTGAGAAATATGTGTTGCAATAATTATGAGAGAGAATGATATTCTGAGATACATAATTTGAATCGTAATTAGAAATTCATCTTGCAATATTCCTATTCTATTTTTTAGTAGATCTAGAATAGTACGAGCAACTTGAATAGGTCTAGAAAAGAGATGGGCCCGGAACTAGATGCACCAGGGACTTGGCTCTGCGGTGAGATCTCCGCTATTGCTACATGTGCTACCAAAACTCAGAAGTCTTTCTACCATGGAACCCCAAAGATAGGCAATGTAGGTCTATAAGATGTTCAAACACTTCCATTGTCTGTCAGTCAGATCCTCATACCATCCTTCCAGCCTGGTTTTCCCTCAGTTCAGTTGAAGGGAAGGAAACACTTGTTTAGAATTAATAAAGGTCTAATTAAAAAAAAAATTGCTTTGATTGTTCATTTTCAATAAAAGATGTCTGACAATGCTAAGAAGAACAGAGGAAATGACAATGGCCCACAGGGTTAAACTACATTATATGTTACTTAAAATAAATTAATCTTATATATGTAGTCACATTAAGTCCTACTTAGCATCTTTGGATCATAGCCTTAGAAGGATTTAATTGCTTATTCTTCCTCTTACCCACCATGCAATGCAATGCAATGCAACGCAACACAATGCAATGTAATGCAATAGAACCTAATAGAATAGTACATTGGAGGAGCAAATAGTACAAAATTTGAGCAGCAATTTCTCATTAAAGTATAGCAAGATCAGTCTTACATGTGAAAAACTGGCATTGTTTGTTCGTTGGTTTAGGCGTTTCCTTTAAATTAGAAATGAAAGATGGAATAAAGAAATTTTACATAGCTGAAACATGCCCAATATTATAGAACAAATTGGCATATGGCATTTTAGGGTTTGATTGTGTGCCAGCTACTGGCCTGAAAAATTCCTTGAAGGATGCTTTTGTTTTCACTAAAATTATTACTTATATGAAAAAATTAACCAAATTATAACTTCAGTGAAAATTGAAAGCAGAACAGGAAAATGTGGGGCATATTTACTTTGTTGAAGTATATTAATTTGAATGTACGTGCTATACAATACTCTTCTGTACAATGATTCCATAGGCAATAATAGGTGATAAGGATAGCTATAGATGTTTCCAGTTTACTGTCTTGTACTAGTTGGCATCATTTTGGCATCAAGTTTAAGTATGTGAGGGCCCCATTTTATAAAACATATTTTTCCCATCATGGGACAATGCCTTCCATAACTTATGGATGCATTCCCATGTAAATGGATTGTCAAAATGGTGCCAACAAGTGAATTGCATCCAATGATTCCATGAACAAAACCTTTTCCTTTCTGTAGAGGGGATTAAGGCTCTGTGGGAAATTATGACATTTTTTGAATTACAGTTCTGGAAGAGAAATGCTCAGAAACAAAGTGAGATTTTTTCAGGTGAATAGTGAGGAAGAGTGAAGAGAAATTATATCACTGATATTTATTTATTGGTTACATTTATATCTCATTTTTCCTCCAAAGAGATCAAGGTTGTATAGTAGTCCTGCTCCCAACTTTTATCCACACAGGAGTCCTGAGTAGTAGGTTGGGCTAAGGAATAGTGACTGGCCCAAGATTACATCTGTCACCCCATTGATCGCCAGGGTTGATTCGGCTGATCTGGCTGGCTAGGCAGGTGTCCCCTTCCTCCCTCACCGCTCCATGTGCATCCCTCTCGAAGCTGCGTGCTCGGTGGAAGAGGACGACCATCTCAAATAGAAGGAGTGTACCGTTCTTCGGTCAAGGGTATACGATAGCTGCGCTCCCCTGCTAGAACCTCCAAACAAGCTCAAGGTGATCCACAATTCAGTACATCTACAATATTGTATTTCTTCATTCTGGGGTTGTAAAAGAAAAAAAATACTCTTGTACATACGTCAATGTCTGAGTTCTGGTGTTTAAATGTGATTCCAGAGCTAAACTCTGAAGAATATTGACCCTGAATAAAGGGAAGGGAAAATATAAAAATTTATTTTCAATCATTTTCATCAGCATCATCATTTTATTTATTTATATCCTACCTGTTCCACATTACTAGGAATCAAGGAAGATTACAAAAAATTAAATTAGATATTAAGTGAATGCATATATCGGTAGGCAAATACAAAAAATTAAAATACAATTAAACTATCAGTAGAATATTTTAAGCTATATCCATTAAAAGAAATAAATAAAAGCAGTACAACATTCTGTTAAAGTCCTTTCCTTATAAGCAGTTTCTGAAGCCTGTTGAAATAGGGCCTTTCTGCACCCTACCTTGTCATGCAGACACCTGGTGGGTTTCCTGGCATCGGCTCTGCTGGGAGGGGAACATGATGAGAGTGCTCTCCTCTGCACCAGCTGGCTGAGTGGTGAAAGAAGTGCCATGGCCACACCTCTTTCCTGGGCTGCGCTGGGGCAGGAAGTGTAGCCATTGGACTTTCTGGGTTTGAGCAGGACAGGTATGTTGTGATGGTGGCACGATTGCAGGTCATTGCTGGGGAAAACCTGTGAATGATTTAATCAATGATTCTGCCACATGGGGATGGGAGAAGGACAAGACTACAATGACATCATGCAGAAGTGTAATTGTGGTCCTGTCCTTCTCCCATCTCCATGGCAGATTGGGAGGATGGTGTGGAAAGGTCCATAAAGGAATCTTTATCTGCTGACAGAAAGACAACAGAAGAGGCAATTTAGCCACTCTGAGAACTTGGGAGCAGCCACTTAGACAGCTTCTCAAATATTGCCACCAGACATGCCTGTGAAGGTAGTGGGACTGAGACAAGGGCCTTCCTCTAATATCTCAAAACCTGAAAAGACTTGCATGAAAGAATTCAGTCTTGCAGATAGCCTGGCCCTTAACTGTATAGCTTTAATATAGTATAACCAGGACTTAGAATTCTGAATAGAAACAGATTGGTAATTCATGAAACTGTTGCAATAAGAAAGTAACGTAGACCTTATAGATAGCTCCAATCAATAACCTGAAGTTTCAGCTGAAGATTTTTGTGGCTAGCTGAAGTTTCCAACACACTTCAAAGGCAGTACCATATACAGCATATTACAGGAGTCCAAACATGATGCAACAAAGACATGTGTCATCATGGCCAGATCAGACATCTCTCAGAATGGGAGCAACTTTTACCTGTGCAAATGTACTCATGAGTACTTCAGAGACCTGTGTACATCCAGTCTCAATGCTGAACTGCACTCAAACTGTAAATATGTTTCTTCAGGGAAGTAGATCCCCATCCAACACAAGCTGAATCCCTGATTCAACTGACCAGGACCACTTCTGTCTTATCTGGATTAAGCATCAACTTTTTCATCATCATCCAGTCCATTATTAATGAAAGGTATCACTTTAGAAATGAAAAGCTTCCCTAGACTTAGGTAGAAAAGAAAAATAGAGTTGGGTGTCATCAGCATAGTAGTGGACTCAGACCTCCAAACTCTTGGGAATCTCTCTTTACTGGTTTCATACATATGTTAAATAGCAAGGGACAAAACAACAGCAACAACAACCCCTCACAGGATTCCGTAGGGCAATGGCCAAAGCACAGAACAGGAATCTCCTAGAACCATTTCCCCACTGTGCTACCCCAGGAAGGAACAGCAACTATAAAACAGTGACTGAAATTCCATCCCAGAAAGGTGGTCTAGTAGGATACCATGGTCCATGATAATTAAAGCTGCTTAGAGATGTAACAGTACCAACAGGGACATACTCCTCCTGTCCAGTTCCCAGTGTACATCATTCCTCAAGGTGACCAGAGCTGTTGATATTCCATTACTAGGCCCGAAACCCAGGTTGAAATAAATCTACGGTAGGCAATTTATCTCATTCAGGAATCCCTGGACCTAGCAAGCTAAGTTCCAGTACTTTGTTTAGGACATTGAAAACTGGCTTACCCAGGATGGTGGAATTCAGGGTGGAAATTTCAACAGAGATCTTCCAACAGACTCTTGTGGACATATTAAAAGTCTTCCTCGCTGTAGTGAGGCACTCACCACTCTGTTCACCATTGAGCTAGTACTGGCCTTTTTAATAAATACAGAAGGGCAAGAATCTAATACACATGTGGTCTTCTTACAAGTCCAAGGATCCTATCCACTTCCTTGGGTTTTTTAAATTGAAAAAAATGATTAAGACTGGATGATTGGACAAAGTTATGTGCACTGGTTTGCATCAGCTATGGTATCAGAGGTTATCTGAACAATCTGCTAGTCTGAATTCTCCGGTGTTTATAAAAGATCTCTGAATTTTTCTGCATGTTTCCCAAAATCTGTCTCAGAGTTCTGCTGCTTGTTCATTTCTTGAAAACTTTTCTTAAAGCCAAAATTCTATTGGCAATTGACAAAGTGAAGGAAGATTGTTCAAAGAAGGATCTGTGGATCTGTGGATTAATGGCTATTGCACAGAGTACATGGTTCCCACTGGATGCTTATTGCATGGTGAATGATATATGAAATCTTCTTTCTCCACTGTGTAAACACTGAGGCTGCACCTGGTGGATGTATGAAGTTCTGCAGAACTAACTTGTGATGTTATTTCTTCCATAGTCTGATGACAACAATCTGAGACACAATGGCTCCTTTTAGCAAGGGAACAGAGAAGGGGAATTCAAGTCATGTGCCATCCTTTGTCTCTTGAGAAGGATTATTTCTCGTGATAGCTATAAGCAATTGCTAGAATCCTGTTGGGTACTATGGTATTGTGAAAATAATTGCACAAGTGGTTGTGCCTTCCCACAGGTTGTGTAAGAATTGGTACTTAGTGTAGCCAATTGTTCCACCTGCACACACAGGCTACTCTTGATGGATGGGGAATGAATCAACCATTGCACAATGGGGAAGTGCAAGGCCACAACACTCTTTGTGGAAATAATGGCTCAGCTGTGGCTCCAGTGTAACAGATGTATGTTTATATCATTCTGAAAATATATAGGCTCTTGTCCAGTGTTAGGATCTGATTGATGTATTCTCTCAGGATGAATAATCAAGAAGTAGTAGAACATTGTCAAACCATAGGATGTAATCAATGTAGATCATGCAAATTCTAGACTATAATGATGATGATTGATGATGGGAAAATTTCACAATGCATCAAGAATATTCTTCAGAAATAATTTTCATGATTGTCTCCTAACTGTTGCATATTCTGAACAATATTTTCCAGGCTCTGGTTATTGACCATGGCAGCTCCATGTGTCACAATATAAAAGAAAACACAAACTTAGCTTTGAAGAGTTTATGGCATAATTGACAAATAACATCAAGTGAAGTATGATAGTACTGAGAGATAGAGAAAAATATAAAACTTGTGACTTGGGAACGATTAGGAGGTGAAACACACTGTGTTGAATATTTCTTGGCTCCTTCCTTGGTATTTGTCTTAGGAATAAAATGATCCAAATCTGGAAGATGAAGGGATGATGTAAGAGGCTTAAGAGCCACACCTATTTGGGTGACTTTAGTTTTTTCATCATGTTTCTAAATCGTTCAGATGGGATGCCAGTATCAGGAGACACAGGGCGTCTTCATGGAATTAATTGATTGTACTTCATAGTAACATCTGCATGTAAGTTGATGTGAGAAACACGTGTTCACTTTGTTTTCTGCTAGGTCCAGTTCTCTAGTGAAATAGGATGCGGGGCTCCTGAAACTTGGTTTTCATGAAAAAGAAGACAACATGAGTTTGGCTACACAGAATCTTTAGTAGATGTTGTGTCATCTGGAAATTATAGAAAGAATTGAAATGGAAGTATTTGAGAGTCCCTATCCTTTTGTGTTACATTTGGTAATGTTGATTAATAAGGCATGAATATATAACAATGATTTCTGACCAATAGTCAATATGTGAAATATATATTATACTTAAATCATTATAGGAATATAATGAGCATGAAACCTGAAACCAGTAGTATATGTATGGAACATTATAGGACTTGATATTAAAAGAATTACATGCAAACATGTAATATTAGAGAACAATTTCATATCCTGAGCTTGATGAAAAGACTAGGGCCATTTCCACACCATATTCTTTTCCGTTGTCCTCTTGTCGCAATCCCAGCTGCACCTTTACCAGGATGGTAGTGAGATGTGAATGCTCCCCTCCACATCCGGCTGGTTCTCTGCAGATGGTAGTGTGAGTGGCATGTGCCTTCTTTCCACAGTACAGTGGCCCCTTTCCTGTGAGGTGCTGGGGAAGGGAGCACCTACATTGGCTTTTTCCTTTAATAAAATATCCCATGGGCATGACAGATGGGGGCACGTTGGCAGCAGGACTGCAATGATGTTGTGCAAAGCACAACTTGTGGACTACTGCCAACGTGTCCCCATAGTGTGACAGTGACACCATGTGGAAATGGCCTAGATTTCTAGTCACAGTTTCTAGTCATTGTTTCAAGCTAAGGAGGAATTGTCTACAGGATAATGTTATAAGGTTGTTCCATCCCCCTTGCTGTGGGATAGCAATCCTCACGGACATGGAAAAATCAAACCCTTCCCTCAGTGGGTTCTAGGACTACACCATAGAAGTAGGCATGTCCAATTGTCCCAGCGGCCATGGCTTCACTCAGACAGGGCGAGTATAATGTGTCCAAATTGATAGGTGTGTGACTTTGCTTGGTGTACTAACAATAGGCTATTCTGTCATGACTTATCTGGAGGAGACCTCCTTGAATAAGAGGAATGCCAGAAGGATGAACCCCTGCCAATGCCAGAGGAGGCTGGCAGCCCTGTTGTGACAGAAACAGAGCCTGGTCCATCTCAGCACCTCCTTCAGATTTGGAGGAGGAAATGGAATCTCTGCAGGCTGTCATATGCCAACAGCTTAACCACTGAGACCAGAAGTGCCAGAAACACTTCCTTCCACTTTAAGCAAGCTATGCTGGTTAATAAGACTATCTGACTCCTGGCTATAAATTAGGTCAGCCAAGGCCATTCTGGTACTGTAGACAATGGATCCAATGCCTCCTGCAGATCTTATGTGATTTCCTTGGGTTCATCTACCTCTGACCCTTGGTTTGAATTTGAACTAATCTCTCTGGCAACTCTCTTCTTGGGTTTGGACTCAGCTTAGAATTGGACTGGTCTGACTATGCTTCTGCTTTTATGCACATCCTATCACCTTTGGACTGCTTGGGTTTTCCCTGGCCAACCTTCGTGGTTGTACACTCTTGAGTGCTTGCATGGAAATTAGTAGAGATTTTTTGAAAGCACTCTTCCTTATGTACATAATTTTGTATACATTTGCCTAGTGTGTAGAATGCATTTTGTATGCATTTACCAGAGCATATTTATGCATATTTTAAACTATACAGTTTTTAACAATTTAATGTAATTTATTTAAAACATACTGATTTGTGATTATTTAGTTTCTTTGAAAGGTGCTTCAAGCTTTGCAAAATGTGTGAATATCCAAGGACAAGTGGGCTCTAGCTCATGAGTGTCAAGAGGTACGAAATGAAGAATTTCTCATCCTTTTTCTAAACCACAAAAATATCTCTGCTGAGCTCTGAATTTCTGTGGCTGAGACTAATAATTAAAAAAATTCTCTGCATCTTCACTAGACTCCAATTCTCAGGATTCTTCTGTGCTAAAATTTTATAAGACAGATATAAATTTTCTGTATATACCTGGAAAATGAGGAGAAACAGACTCCATGTTATTTCCCAGGTTCTGCAAATGTTTGCATATAATTTGAATTATCGCTTTGTTTCATTTAGTTGTAGTGAAATAGAAATACTCAAAACATTATACAGGAGCTCAGTGTTCTTGTTTTCTTAGTTTCATTGCTCCATTTTTTTTAAAAAAAGCTTTATTTATATTTATTTATTATTTATTCTGAAATAAAGCACAGAGATCTATCACAACCTCAAAAGAATGCTGCTGGTCAGAGAAAATTGCTGTTGTAGTGATTTCATTCTAGGTGATTTGCTACATGAGGTATTTGTGTAGCATCTAATACTACCACATTATTGCATGTGCTTGAAGTATAAATCAATGGCTGTTCTTGTTTTGTGACAGTACGTGTGATTCAAAACTGAAAACTGGAAGGAGAATAATTCTTTCCTTCCCCCTACAAAGAAAACAATACTTTGTTTTACTGATTAGTAGCTGGACATATGTTGACTTAGTGGACATGTTTCATAAAAAGGTCAGCATAATGAAAGTTGAGCTTGCAGAATAATGTGCTTGTGCCATGTGGTTAACCACAAGCATTCCAGAAATCACAGCTGTCCTTGCTTCTGACTGTATATGATCTGAAACTGCACTCTGTGACTAGATAGTTTTTCTGCACTATGTGTTGTCAAGCACACACCTATGCTATTGCCAAAACCTTCAATAAAAAAAATTACTTTGTTTTTCCACAGTCTTTATCAGCCTTCCAGCTATTCAGATCAGCCAAAGTCAAAACAATAAACTCATAGATCATGAAACTTTAGTGATTTCAGATGACCGATTCTTGCCTTCTAGGATATCTTAAGGCCAGGGAAACACTTCTAAGTGATGTGTTTAAGACAACTCCCATAAGACTCTTGTTAAAATGTTGCCTCTTCATGAAAATGAACACCTTAGAATACAGTGCAGTTGTCCATAACAATGTGGACACTTTCTTTTCCCAGTCTGATGCTGTCCAGATGCTTTAAATTACATTTTTAAAAATCATCCCTCTGACCATTGCCCACACTTTTTGGAGTGGATGGAAGTAGCAGTTTGAAACATCTGAAGGGAACTGGGTTGTTGAAAGCTAGTATAGCTTACTGGAAACGTCAAAAATTCCTTGAATTCCAAATTTCTTTCAAAGCCAATGATCCTGAGGCACCTTCCCTCACTCCCTGGTCCTGTTTTATTAGATACCTTCACCCTCTTATCTGTCTTTATAAACCCCCAAACAATAACCTTTTCATGTAGTAGAATCCTGGAGACCCCAATCATTTCTGACTGTTCTTCTCTACATAGTTTTCAGCTATGGAATATCCTTTTCGAGATATGGTGACTAGAGGTATACATTATATTCCAAGTATGGTTTTGTCATTTCCAACTTAAGGCAACCCTAAGGTGAACCTATCATGGGGGTTCAGCAGGAGATTGGATCTGATGGCTGATAGGTCCCCTTCCAATTCTGTGATTCTATTATTCTATGCTCTTCAAGATCTGGAGAAGTTCCTCTCCACTTTCTGATGGTAGTGGAAGAACATTTTGCTGGGATGTAGGAGACAGCAGATTCTGTGGGTTTACGCAGACTATGGAAAACCCTGTCTCAGAAGATTTTTTTAAATTTTGCTTTCTTTTCCTGAATCTCCTTTATATATTGAATATTTGTTCCATTTTAACCAACTTTTAGTCTCCTGGTTGAGTCCTTTTAATCGCAGACTGATCTGTGTTAGGTGTTTTCCTACAGATTTAATGAAATACATTGTTTTCTTGTTTTACTGACATAATTTTTATCTGCCTTGCCAAAGCAGGAAAGTTCCAATACATTGTGACCACAACAGAAGATGGATATAAACGATTATACCTAACATGTATTAAATATCTCAGTTTCTTTCTCCGCTTAAAATCCGTCATGTGTGTAATACTAATCCTGTACAAAAGCAAATCACTCCAAAAGATACACTTTGCCATCATTTACTGTCAACAGAGTTATGGGCCTTGGAACATTTAATCATTCTATTTGTTTATTAGTAGAGGTCAATTATCTGCTCTAGCGTCATCTGGGAAAAATCAAAATCAAGAAATGAATCTTCTTTCTAGATGTAGTCACAGTCTTCTATTTTTTGGCTAGAATGTTTGTGAATGTCCTATGTGAAGCCAAAAGAAAACATAATGTTATTTTAAATGTCATCAGTTGGAGGCATGACTTCAGAGAAAAGTCTTGTTCACAGATAAAGTAGATTGAATTTAAAAGCTTCACCTGAAGAAGAACAGAACACCTTTCTCTTAAAATTGTCTTGCTATAAATACTGCAACGTGACAACACACTATGACAACTAAGGACCTTTCCACACTACACTGTTATAGTGCTATTATTCTACTTTTAATGTCCTGTGGAATTCTGGAGTTTGTAGTTTACTGAGACCAAAGAGCTCTCTGGCTGAGAATTCTAAACCCCCCTCCCTAAATTGCAAACCCCAGGATGTTGAAAGTGGAATAATAGCACTATAACAGTGTAGTGTGGAATGGCCCATACTGTGACAATACAAAAAAAGTTGTCACAGGTGTAGAAGGACCTGTGTTATATAGATCCATAAGTGAATACCCATAATCATCCTTAATCATCCTTACTATAATTATCCTTGCTAAGATATTCTGGGTCACCTGAAATATTCATATGTTCAAAGGTAATGCAATGTTATGGACTAAAGCAATCTTAATGTAAGGCTACAAATAGAAAAAACACATTACCTAAGTTTTAAAATTAATTTATTTAATTACTGCTCTGCAAGACTATTTTTCCTCAATGTTAAAATAACCAAATTACTTAGATTGGTCTCCAAAGGGAGAAATAATTTGAACCCTCCATTGTTCTTGGTTTTTAAAAAGTCTATTTGCATTGAATTACTTATGATGGGGTATTTTTGAGCACAATGGGAATCCAGTGTATTGAGAGTCAGAGTTTGGGTTGTGGCTAAGGTTAATGAAAATACACATTTCTTGTCTTGAGTGGATGAAATTGCAATTTGCCCCTATGGGATCAATCTACTGACTACCACAGAATGTCACTTTAGCTTTCTTGCATTATGGCCTCTCTCCAAAAAAAGTACATTTTTTTGTTCCAGTGCACAATGAACCAACCTAATGGCAAAAACTATTAGATCTCTTGGAACATTTTTCAGTTCCCTCTAGACTAGTGCCAAAGGCAAGGTCTGAAACTTGTTAGGATAGCATTGGTATTGAGGATGGTACCTCAGTTTATTGGACAAAAAATGAGATAATTATGAAGTCAAAGTAATTATTAAACAGAAAAGACTTGATTCTCAGTGACTGGAGGCACTAGAATCAGCTATTTTCAACCAACTTATATCCTGAGTTACACAGTTTAATTCACTGCTGTAACAAAATATTCCCTCTAGGTGATAATGCTGCACTCGGGAGAAAAATATACTTTCCTGCATTCTCCTACAAATGGATCTTGAGCTTGTTTGGAGATTCTAGCAGGGAAGTGTAGCTATCGTATACCCTTGATTGAAGAATGGTACACTCCTTCTATCTGGGATGGTTGTCCTTTTCCACTGAGTGTGCAGCTTCAGAAGAGATGCACATGGTGTGGTGAGGGAGGAAGGGGACACCAGCCCAGCCAACCAGATTGCTGAATCAACCCTGGTGATCAATGGGGTGGCAGATGTTGCAGCCAGATTGCCCTCACATCTAAACCTATCTTCCAAGCTTTGTCACTGGGTAGAGACACTCTTAGCCATAGGGATCCCACAAGAGTGAGATAAGAGTATATTGTATTGTGCCCATCAGTATAAACTCGTTCCATTTAGATTCTGTCCATCATAACAGTCATTTTGACCATCTTTTATAGATGCATTAATTAATTAAATAAATTATAATTAATAAATAATAATTATAAAATATAAAATATAGATGAATTAATTAAATCACATCTGTCAGCACCAGGAAAGCTATGTCTTCTGAGAGCTACAACATTAGAACAACATGGTGATTTTGTCATGGAGCATCATCTTAATATTTTTCTTCTTCTTTAATGAGATCCATAGGATGGTGAGTCATGTTTACTCACTCTCAATTTCTTGTTGCTCCACATGCATTTGTTTGAACAAAAAGTACTTTCTCCATGTCTTTGCATTATTTCCAGTGTATCTTTCATAGTGTGTCAAGGCAGAGCTATCTGCACTTTTAGTTTTTATGGCTAAGTGCTTCACTGACTTTGTAGGTCACATGTGACATTTCACAAGGAATATCTGCAAGTTGGAGATGATTCAGCTCCTCTCTGTTTAGGTTAACTCCCCTTTAATTTCATGCAAATGTCTGGAAGATGTTATCTAGGTTAACCATACTGAAGAGATGATGTTCCTTGATCCTCTTTCATTTCACATTGTTTGGCAAGGCAGCTGGACTTGGCACATTGCAGGAGTCTCTCTCATTTCCATAGAAATTTATCAGGAACAGAAGTATAATTTTGAAATGAAATGCTGGCTAGTCAGAAAATACTTGGTTCAGCTTTCATACTGGAGTATCTGACACCAGTTGTGTCACAGAATAGATTATTTTTTAGGGCATGGTCTGTCTAACATTCACTGTCTTTACAGAGAAGGATTTATCAAGAATCTTAAGGAGAAGAGTTTTCTCAAGCAGGCAGGAGGATACCTATTGGCCAGGTTTACCAGATTAAAGGAATTCTGGTTTTCTCTCTCTCTCCTTGTGTGTGTGTGTGTGTGTGTGTGTGTGTGAGAGAGAGAGAGAGAGAGACAGAGAGACAGAGCGAGAGAGTGAGAGCGAGAGAGAGAGAGATGGAGGAAATTTCATGAATACCAGAGAGGTCACTATGACCTTGTAATTTTCTTAAAATCTTCGTATGGGTCCAAGCTTCTCGTAGGTATAAACTGTAGAGGGAAAAGCTATATTTCATACAAGTTCTGGGAGACCATGTTTTCCACCATTAGCAGCAGCAGCACCTCACTGAGAGAATTTTTTCAGCTACACCACCACTCTGTCTGATGACCAGCAGTTTGCACATTCCGGACTGTAAACTATAGGAACTTTTATTTCCTCTTTATGAAAGACTGAAATGGCTATATACATGGGGGAACACTCCCCTCTGCATCTGGACAGCTGTCAGCGGATGGGTAGAGTTCAGGATATGCTCCTAGCACAAAAGGCCCTACCAAGAGAACACCACCTTACAAGTGAATTTAAGATGCCCCAACAAAACTTGTACCTTCTTGAGCATTGCCTTCTCATGCCCAAGCCTGATCCTAAGCCACCTTAGCCCTTCTACTTTATCCTTATGCAAATAAGATACACCCTGCACTGACTCCAGCAGGATGTCCAAATATACCAGAGAATTGGATGATCCCTCAGTCTCCTCATATACTAGCAGGATACCCTGTTCCTCAGCTAAAGCCTGAAAAACATTCAACATATTGGAGCACTCGTCTTCCCCTGCAGTACTCATCATTAAGATATCATCCAGGTAGTGAGTCACAAATGGCGCCCCAGCTCTGGTCTTAACCACTCACTCCAGGAAAATACTGAATGTCTTCATGGCTGCACAACTGACTGCATACTCCTTGGCCTTATTGTAGTACAACTGTAGTACAACTGTCCCTGAAACTTAAATCTCAATAAGCAAAAGTCCTCTAGGTGAACCAGAACCAGATAAAAACCCAACTGTATATTGCATTTTGCCATAAGAGCCCCTGGTCCACATGCCCATAGCAGGTGAACTGCCTGTTCAAAAGAGGCATGACATACAGAACAGTACTCAGGTGGTACATCAATAACTGAGGCCCCTTTAGGGTATGAAAGATGGTGAATAAGCCTGAATTCTCCTTAGGAATCATTCCCAAAGGGACATCATGAGGTTACTCATGGGTGGTTCAGGGAATGGGCTGGCGTTTGAATTCATTGGCTGCCAAAACTTCTTTCCCAAGAGGTTGTGTGAACTATGCAGCCTTCCGGGAAAGAGACATGATGCTCAGCATGGTTGGGCAAGCTGCAGCAGTGTGGACCACCACGACCCTCAACCAATTCACCAGGTGAGTCTGGCGGTGGTCTTCAGTAGGTGAAGCAATGTAAGTCAGCCATTAATTTTTAAATGAGATACTTAGCATGGTCTGCATCAGAAATGGATCTGTTAGAAGGATAAATACAGAGATGAAAACTGAAACTCCAGCCCTGAGAAATTCAGTCTCTATACTGTAAAAATGGAGTGAAAAATGCATGTTGCGGTGAAACTGATATGCCAAAATTTAAGTTTAAACTGCCAATAAATACAAAATGTCATATAGATGTAACTAGTTCCAAACTATCCTGGAAGTGATTTTACTACTCTTTAATACGTAAAATCAGATAAGGTTAACGATACATTAATAGAAGTCAGCTATGTAGTTAACTGTAAAGAATGTTGCAGACTTTGGGGAAAGATAGATGCCAAGCATTCTGGCAACTCAATATCTATCTATAATTTTGTATGTGGCATTAAAATTTACCCATTCTAGAAAAATCCTCAGAACTGGAAATACACCCTAGTTTTCTGACTTATAAATATGAACTCATAAAAAGCCAATGTAATTATTCAATAAAAAATAATCATTTTCATAAATCTTAACAACTTCTGTTTGAAAAAAAAACCATGTTCTTGAATATTGACAGAGGTGAAACAATGTTCCTTTGAGTTACCTTTAAATAAAACATGAAAGGATTATTTAAGGAGGTTGAAGTTTTCTCTTTACTGGGAGTAAAGAGATGTGACGATAAAATGATGTGGCAGGAATTTCAGGAAAAGTGAGACTATCCTAGAAGCATTGAGTAAACTACAAAGTTTTATGCTTTGCTCATCCCAACTAAAGTAGATTCATTGAGTCAGTTGCTGGATAAACAGTTATGAAAACCCCACTGATTTAACATGTTTGCTTTGGTTGGAATTAGATTTAGGCACAAGCATTTAATTAAGATGTATCCTTTTGCCATATTGTTGCAGCAATTTTGAAATTGGTACCTATAAAGTGGTCTAAAGTTCAGATGCTGCAGAATGTCATTTTTAAACTTAAATTCTTTCTTTTTCCTTTTTAAATGGAAGGTCTACCCTGCCACCCTCCATATACTGAAATGTTGCACAGATAGGTCTATTGGTCTGCACAAACTAGCCCTGCCTAACCATGCCACAGTACTTTTCTTTTCCTTGCCAAATGTTCAACTATCTAGTCAACTGAAAAATCTGCTTGTGCAATAAAATAATTCTCAGAAATGTCTGTTGGATTGGCAGGGGGAGAAAGATTCATGAGTCCAGCAGTAGGCAGGGTAGACTACATAGACTGAAACTATCTCCACTCATGTATCCATTACTGTATTTGCTGGCATATAAGACTCACTTTTTTCCCTGAAAAATACTGTTTGAAAATGGGGTGCTTCTTAAACTCTGGTGTGTCTTATGCACTGGCGAATTCAGTAACTATGTACAAACATTTGTTTTAATCCCTTATTTTATTTGGAATATGAAGTTACTTCCAATTTTTGTGAACAGTCGCTAGCATCCTGTTCGGTTTTTATGGGTATTCATACATTTTGGAATTCACATTTATGGTCATTTCACCATTGTGACAATTGCGAATGTCCCTCAAAGCCTACCTTAGAAATCTGGCAGCCATACCGACTGAAACAATTTTGAGTTCCTTTTTGACAGCAAACCATGAGATGATGATCACTGGCAGTGGTGGGGTTACAAGCTTGATAGATGAAGGGAATGCTATGGACGTAGCATATCTTGATTTCAGTAAGGCCTTTGACAAAGTTCCCCATGACATTCTTGCAAAGAAACTAGTAAAATGCGGGCTGTGAGATAGATTTGTAATTGGTTGACTGACCGAACTCAAAGGGCGCTCACCAATGGCTGCTTTTCATCCTAGAGAGAAGTGACTGGTGGGGTGCCAAAGGGTTCTGTCCTGGGCTCAGTGCTATTCAACATCTTCATCAATGACTTGGATGAATGAGTAGAAAGCATGCTGATCAAATTTGCAGATGACATCAAGTTGGCTGGGGTTGCTAATATGCTGGAGGACAGGATCAAAATTCAAAATAACCTTGACAGATTGGAGAGCTGGGCCAAAGCTAACAAAATGAATTTCAACAGAGAGAAATGTAAGGTGTTGCACTTAGGTGGAAAAAAAGGGATTGCACAAATATAGGATGGGGAACATATGGCTGGATAACAGTATATGTGAAAGGGATATAAGAGTCTTGGTAGATCACAAGCTGAATATGAGTCAGCAGTATGATATGGCAGCCAAGAAAGCCAATGCAATTCTTGGTTGCATCAATAGGAGTATGGTGTCTAGATCGAGGGAGGCAATGGTGCCATTCTATTCTACTTTGGTTAGACCTCATTTGGAATACTGTGTCCAGTTTTGGGCACCTCAATTCAAGAACGATATCGACAAGCTGGGGCGTGTCCAGAGGAGGGTGACCCAAATGGTGAAGAGTCTGGAAGCCATGCCTTATGAGGAACGGCTTAGGGAGCTGGGTGTGTTTAGTCTGCAGAAGAGAAGGTTAAGAGGGGACATGATAGCTATATTTAAATATTTGAAGGGATGTCAAGTCAAGGAGGAAGCAGGCTTGTTTTCTGCTGCTCCAGAGACTAGGGCCTTTTCCACATGGGATTTTTGAAATGGTGCAGTCCATCCTCCAAGGAGGAGGTCTGCACCTCGGACCGGACTGGGTTGGACCTATTTAAGGTAGGTCCGTACCTCAGTCTGGTCCGGAACAACCCCAAGGGGTCTTCCAGTGTACTTTTGATATTTAAAATAGATTTTATTAATATATCAACATCATACAAATATACATACATACTACAAACTCTACAAGCAAATTACATCCAAAATAATAAGTAAAAAAAAAAGAAATAACTATGAAAATTAAGCAAAGCAAAGAAAAAAAGAACAGAAAAAAAAATCAATACATTACAATATAAAAAAAAATCCAATAAAAAACAAAGACATAACAGATACACAACCTCACATTACCTTCTTATATTCTTCTTCCATTCATACAGCATACCTTGACTTCTTCCATCGCAACCTTGGGTATGCTTATGACTTCTAATACACTCCCTTTTACTCTAAACGTTAATGTTACTTTTGCTGGCTTATCCATTCTACTCTACAACTACTCACTATTTCTCAGATTATACTCCTTTCATCTAAGTTCCACCATCCCCTCTTTCTGTCACTAATTATTTAATCTAATCAAACATACCAACTGTAGCCGGATCTCCCCAATCTTCTTCCCATAATGGCTTCAATATTTTCCAATCTTGAAGAAACGCCTCCTTTGATTTATCTCACAAATATAAAGTTAATTTGTCCATTTCAGCGAGTTCATAAACTTTTAATTTCCATTCCTCCAATGTGGGGATGTCCTTCCCTTTCCAATTCTTTGCATACATGATCCTTGCTGCGTAATTCAAGTAGCAAAGAATTCTCAAAGTTTCTTTTTTCATTTTAGTTTCTAACCCTTCAAAGATATTTAACAAATAAATTTCTGGGGTTAATTTAAATTTAATCTTAAACAATTTTTCTATAGAATTGTGAATTTGCTTCCAGTATATCTTAGCTTTTTTACAACTCCACCACATATGGAAGAAGGAACCTTCCTCTTGACACTTCCAACATTTAGAGACACCCTTACTTTTATAAATTTTGGCTATTTGGACCGGGGTCAGATACCATCTGTAATATAATTTAAAAAAATTTTCTTTTAAATTATAACTGCAAGTGAATTTTTGATTCAATTTCCACGCTTTTTGCCAATGTTCTAAAGGTATTGGGTGACCTATTTCTTGAGCCCACTTTATCATATTAGTTTTAACTAGTTCTGTTTCTAGATCCCGATTCAATAACAATCTATAAATATTACTTAAGGGCCGTTTTGTCTCGGAATTGATTATCTTGTCAAACTCATTGTCTTCCCATTCTATCCCTTTATCTTTAATATCCTTTTTATATTTTTCTATTAACTGCCTGTGTAAAAACCAATGTGTCCGATACCCCTCCCCCATCATCTCCTCTCTTATTTTAGGTCTGATATCCTTTCCTTCTTTCTTAAGAATATCTCTATATGTTATCCATTCTTTGATCTTAACTTTTTCTAATTTATGAAAGGCTTCATGGGGAGATGTCCAACAGGGTAATTTTAAGTACATTTTTTTCCTAAATTTTTGCCAATTTCCTAAAATCGCCTTTCTTACAAGATGGTTCGTGAATGTTTTATCTATTTTATATTTGTCATAACAAATATAAGCGTGCCATCCAAAATATAAGTCAAATCCCTCCAATTTTAATAACTTATCATTTTTCAGAAGTATCCAGTCTTTCATCCATAAAAGTGCTGAAGTTTCAAAATATAATTTTAGATCAGGCATACTCAATCCGCCATTCTCTTTCCTTTCAGTCAAATATTTTCGTTTAATCCTCAGTTTCCTCCCATTCCATATGAAATTACTCAATTCTCGCTCCCAACTATGAAATGGTTTCTCACTGGTAATAATGGGTAAATTTTGGAAATAAAACATTAGTTTTGGCAATATACTCATTTTTACGGTGGATATTCCTCCAAGCAATGATAAGTGTAAATTTTTCCATTTTTGCAAATCCTCCCGTATTTCCTTCCAAATTTTATTATAATTATTCTCAAACAAATCTGAGTTATTCTTTGTTAATATTATTCCTAAATATCTGACTTTTTTTTACTATTTTAAAACCAGAGTATTTCACTAATTCTATTTCTTTTGATTGGGTCATATTTTTTATGATCATTGAAGATTTATCTTTATTGATTTTAAATCCAGCCATCGTACCATATTCTTTTAAAATTTCTAGTAGGGGTTTAATACTGTTCAGTGGATCCTCCACTATTAGAGCTAAATCATCTGCAAAAGCCTGCAGTTTGAATTCATGTCCCTTTATTTTTGTACCCTGAATTTCATTATTGTTCCTGATTTTTATATTCAAAATTTCGAGACACATAATAAAGAGTAGAGGAGAAAGAGGGCATCCCTGTCTTGTTCCTTTAGTAATCTTAAACGATCTAGTTTTTTCCCCATTAACCAATAAGCAAGCTTTTTGATCGTCATAGATTGTTTGAATCCATCCTTGAAATCTTTCCCCAAATTCCATCTCCTTCATCATTTCAAACATGAACTTCCATTTAACATTGTCGAATGCTTTTTCGGCATCTAAAAATATTAGGGCCAGTTCTTTCTGATTCTTTTGATAATATTCAATGATATCTATAATTACTCTTATGTTATTTTTTAGGTGTCTACCTGGGAGAAAACCGTTTTGGTCTTCGTGAATCCAATTTCCCAATATTTTTTTTAATCTACTGGCTAAAATTGATGTAAATATTTTATAATCTATATTTAGCAATGAAATTGGCCTATAATTTTTTTTATCAAGTTTATCTTTTCCTTCTTTCAGAATTAGTGTTATATCCGATTCTTTCCAGGAATTTGGGATTTTTTGATCTTTGATAGAATTCATTACTTGAACTAAGATGGGGATTAGTGATTCTTGAAAGACTTTATAATATTTTCCAGTAAATCCATCTGGGCCAGGTGCTTTACCTTCCTTTAAATTTCCAATCGCATCTCTAATTTCTTGAGAATTTATTGGTTTATCTAATTCTTCCCTTTGCATCTCTGTCAATTTATTTATGTTAATCTGATGTAAATATTTATTCAGTTTAAAACTCCCATTAGGGGGTTGATCTCTTTCCTTGAAAAGTTCTTCAAAATAGCTTGTCAAAATATTTTTTATCTTCTCTTGCCGGTAATGAATATCCCTTCCCTCCTTCAACTCTGAAATAATCTTTTTCTCTCTTTCTTTCTTTAATCTATATATTAGCCATCTACCGGGTTTATTTGCAAATTCGAACTGTTTTTGCTTAAAATATTTTAACTTCCTTTCTATTTCTTCTGTCATTAACAATGATAATTGTTTTCTCCATAATTTAATCTCCTTATTAATTTCCATATCCTTCGGGCTTTTCTTTAATTGAGTCTCTTTCTCTTCAAGTTTATTTAAAATGTATAATTCCTTCTCTTTCCTACGCTTATTTAACCAAGATTGCTGATTTATAAAGAACCCTCTCATTACCGCCTTACTAGTGTCCCATACCAATTGTACTGACTGGCCTTTCCCTATATTAATTTCCCAAAATCTCTTCAGTTTTTCCCTTGCTTTAGTGACTACCCATTCTTCCCTTAGTAAGCTATCATTTAGTCTCCCACACCCATAATTTCTACCAATTTTTAAAGTCAATATAATTGGGCAGTGATCCGAGATTACTCTAGGGAGGGTTTCCATATTAACCATATTTCTGATTAAATCTGTCGCTATCAAGAATCTATCTATCCTTGACCAGGAACCATGGCGTTCTGAGTAAAAGGTAAATTCCTCCCCTTTTTCTTTTATTTTGCTTCCCGTATCTACAAGGGACATTTTATCTAACATATCAAAAAAGCTTTTTGGAAGTTTCCTTTGGTTCTTTTTATTTCCTCCCGATCTATCCTTTTGTGGGTCTATTATCCCATTCCAATCTCCCATTAAAATTACCTTGTGATTCTCCAAATCTAATAATTTCTCTGCTAAATTTTGATAGAATTTACTTTTATCCCCAATTGGGCCATATACTGCCCCTACAATCAATTTCATGTCCGGCAAGCTTACTTCAACTATCACACAGCGTCCTGATTTATCACAATATAGTTGTTCTGCTTCAAATTTCTTATTTATATATATTGTTACTCCTCTTTTCTTTTTATCGATTGATGAAGAGAAGCTCTGACCCAATTTTGGATTCTTAATATATCTCAATTCTTTAGTCCTAATATGTGTTTCTTGAATAGCAATAACGTCCAGCTTTAGTTTCTCTAAATAATGAAATATTTGTCTTCTTTTATGGGGAGCATTCATTCCATGTACATTCCAAGATAACAGCTTCAAAGTCATTTTTTTTTTGTCTGATTCACTCAATTAACCTCTTTTGTATACTACCTTGTTTCTTCTGATCCTTTTCTTCTTTGTTCTTCTGTCTCTAAATCCTGTGAGGAGTTTGTTTCCTCCTCAAACTCCAAACAAACTTCCAGTGTACTTTTGAAAGACCTGATTTTTCCGGTCTTTCAAAAGCACGCAGCACACCACTGCGAGCCTGCTCCCTTATACAGAGTCACAGGCTCGCACCAATCTGAGCCTGCGATCTGCCTGGGGGTGGGCTTTGGGCTGGCAAGCTTCAGCGGTGACCAACTGGAAGCCACCATTTGGGACACCAGAGCAGTGCATATTGACAAGCACGCACTACTCTGGAGCACCGTGAACTGGACCGGGGAGCCGAAAGGTCTAGTGAGTAGTGGTGTGAGGCGATTCCCTCGCCTAATGTAGAAAAGGCCAAGGCCAAGGAGCAATGGATTCAAGTGCAGGAAAGGATATTCTACCCGAACCTTAGGAAGAACTTCTTAACAGTCAGAGCTGTCCAGCAGTGGAATGTGCTGCCTGGGAGTGTAGTCGAGTGTCCTTCTTTGGAGGTTTTTAAGCAGAGGCTAGGTGACCATGTGTTGGGAATGCTTTGATGGGTGTTCCTGCATAGCAGGGGTTGAACTGGATGGCCCCTGTGGTCCTTTCCAACTCTATGATTCTATGATTCTATGATTCTGTGACCCCTGAGGAATCCTGTTGAAACTGCTAACACTGTAGCCCACTTGTGGGACAGGGCTAGATGTGCCATCCTTCAGTGCCCAGCCTTGGTTAATATGACATATTGCTATATTGACATGCACACTGTTAATATTCCTTACAGAAATGCTATGCATATCTATATAGAATTAAAGTTAACCATACCTTCTTGTCCATAAGACAACTAAATAAAACCATTACTAAATATGTCATTGGTTTCAAAGGAAATGTGAAAAGGAATTCTATTTTCAAACACAACATCTATGCTTTCATTCCTAGAAACAGTTTATCTTGAAAGATATTTTGTCTAAGTATTAGTAAAGACTTTCTTAAAGTAAGGGTGGTTTGACAGTGGAAGAGACTACCTCATAAGGTAACGCAGTGATGGTTTTTAAGGATTCATTGAATGTTTTGAAATGTAGGTTGGGTAGCCATCTGTCAACCATGCTTTAACTGTGGATTTTTTGTGCTGGCAGCAATTTGGACTAGGTGTCCTTTGGTGTCTTTTCCAGTGATCTACTTCCATGATTTTTTTGGTATTATTTCAATTTATAATTTTGGTTATTAACATTAACATAAGATTGACAAAATATGTCTGTAATACAACAAAAGACAGGAAAAGTATAACAAAGTTAGAAAATATTTTCCACCCAATTAATAAAATCCAGAATAATACTGAATAGAATATTGGAAGTTAAAGAGATTTTTTTTAACTCAACAAAGAAATGCTAAAGGAGAGGGAAAATGACAAACAAGAAAGCTTTTTTCTGCATGGATGAAATGCCAACAAAATCAACATTCATTTAGACAACATTTGTAGGAATGCTTGCCAGATTACATTAAATGTATCTGGTTTAACTCTCCCACAGTACATAATTCATTCTTCAGTGGACAGTGGTGGTATCACTGAAAGTTGCAGATCCTGGCTCAGAAAAAAGAATCTCTTGGTCTTTTAATAATCGCCTTTTTAAAGTGTTTGTCTCGAGCATAAAGAGAGTATTATGGTCCCAAGAATTCTTCCCCATTTTAATCTAAGCTGTAGAAGAAGTTGAGTGCTCTTGCTTACAGCAGAGGTTCAAATCCCTTGACTTCTTACTCTTCATTAATACTCTGGAGGTGGGAGAAAGGTCTCTCTCTTGACTTAGTAGCTGGTGAGCTGTTGTGAGCAAGACACCCAGGATGCAAGTAAATAAATAAATAAATTTTCTCAGTCTCATTGATATCTGTAATCTACCATGAATAGGAATCATACAGCCTTTCAGGTGTTGTGAGATTGCAACTCTAACAACAGCCCTAGCAAGCATAGCCAATAAAAAAAAAATTATGGGAGCTGGAATTCAATAACATTTGTGCTGGAAAAACTAAATTATATGCAGTTGTAACAGTTTGCCAGGTATGGTAGGATTTCCTTCCATTATTCTTCTCTTTGTTTTTGTGGCCTACACTAGGTAAGGAGAGAGGTGAGTAGAAGGAGAAAGTAACCTAGAAGATCAATCTGGGTGTATAGGAAGAGATTGGAAATTGTTATGCTCTCAATAACATAATCAGGGATCCCATAGGATCTGATGAAAAAATGATGTTATTTCTGATGAGGCAGCTTTATGAGTAATATACCGCTTTTAACATTTGTTCAGGATGAGAGAAACAAATAGTATGAGGGTGGCGCTATGAAATAATCCAGCATTTTTGTTATCAGTTTTTTTAAAAAAATACAACACCAAGTAAGACAAAAAGATGAACATTTGTGAACTATCTCTATAAACAAAACAGCTGCATCCAGAATTCCTTGATTGTCACTAAACATAATTTTAGATTCCAAAAGAAATGTTTTCTCTCTGTACAAGTGAAGGAATATAAACGTGCCAAATAAAGGACTGAACTGTCAGACACAGGAGAATAGATTTAAAATGATTTCATTTGTGATTCTTATTAACACAGTTGAGCAAAACTGCAAGAAAGCAAGAGCTCAGTTAAAATTCAGCCTGATGAAATGGTCAAAAAGGCAAAATTTCCTTATGTTTACTATTGTGACACTCAGCCTGATCCCATGTTTGCTAAGGGTACCTTCACCTTTAATTTCTATACTTACTTATCCAATTTAAACTTTTAGAGAAAACAATGGGTGCAATCCTTCCGAAACCAGAGGAGTATAGTTATGCAGATGGCCACCCACTTGGTTGTGCAGACTTTTAATATGTGAAAATATCTTGTTTCTGAATGTCTAGAGGTTTCATTTAGCCCATCACACATGGTGTCAATAATACTGAGGAACTGCCATCAGTTCCATTCCAGCCAATCAGCATGCTCTTTTAAAGCTAATTGCATGCACTAGTTTCTGGTTTAAGTTTCAGGAACAAGTGGCGGAAAAAGTAGCATGCTGAGTGATTTGGAAACCAACAGTATTGTCAACAAAGGGAGAAGCCTGCTGCTCTGCAATCTGCAGAGAAAGTATCCCAGCCATGTATAGGTTTTCATGGCAAACACTTCAGAGAAGGTTGATGTTTATTTGTGCTATATGTTAGCCATTTCCAGAACACTGCAGGGAGGATACAGAGTTTAAAAGTACACTTGGAAAATGCTGAAGTTTAGGTCATTTTTATTAGGTTAGTGTCTGGGATTTGAAAATGACATTTGCTTTGTAATCCCAGATATAGACTTTCATTTGGAAGGGATCCATGCTGTTCCCCTCCATCTCTCTCCACTTTTCTGCTGTAGCTGTGTACAAGAGATATGTCCTCCCTCTATTTGATGCAATAGGAGGTTGACTGCTTGCTGTACAGTTACTTAAGATATTTATCAGAGTCCTCTAAACACTCCACGATTATATCAGTACGGCTGGCAAAGTGATTTTTTGGACAGGGTTCAACAGTCACATTCAGCAGATGGTAGGGTAAGCACAGTTGCACATATGGAACCATTGCACATGCAGTAGCACATTAAAGTAAGAGTAACAAGGGAATGCACATTGGCTCTATGCCTTTGCACATATTACAATTGCACAATGGCTCATCAGTTATGCACATTGACCACTGGTTTACATTTTATTTATTTATTTATTTAATCAATCAATCAATCAATACTTCACCTTTCTCCTTGCACAGGACTCAAGGTAGCACAAATTTTTGCATACATTGCACTATGGTGGTGTTTAGCATAAAGTTTTATTATGTAACTCCACTGCTATTTACACCACACTGAAGCAACACAGGATTTATATCGATGATTCCACTTTTACTGCAAAGGTTTCATTCTGTGGAATCCTGGGGTTTGTAGTTTGGTGAGTTCTCTATCTAAGGCCCTTTGCACATCCTACCTTATCCCGTCATCCTGTGGTCTTAATCCTTGCAATGCCTTTGGTGTGGAGGGAGCATGATGGGAATGCTCCCCTCCATACCCTACTGGCTCCCTGTGGAAGAGAGTGTGAGGGACATGCCTCTTTCTTCTGTAGAGCAGCCAGGCTTTTCCCCATGCTGCACTGTAGCAGGAAGTGCCTCTATTGCAGTCCCAGCCCTTCCGCATGGCAGGTAAGTATGAGAGCATCACGTGATTGGGGGGGTCATTGATGGAGAAAATCCCTCAATGATTTCCCCACGATCACCAGAGTGATGTGGAAGTAGTCTTGTTCCTCTCATGTCCCCATGGTGGGATGCCTGTCTGGATACAAAATAACAAAAATGCACAGCATACCTTAATATATTTTATACATAAAGCCTTAACAAATGGATTATTTAATCCTTAATCCTTAGGACATGTATCCAGACACAATTACCAAGACTGCAGAATAATCCTATCTAGCATAGAGAAATATGTTCTTAAAATGAAAACAAAAATGTAGCCTAGACAGTTGGTGACTAGCCATTTTACAGTTTAGAAAACAATCAAGGGCTATAGTTTCTTCAATGCTGTCATGCAGCTGTGGGGCTTAACAAAATTTAAGTCATAAGTAAATTAATTTAAATATGACTTAAACAGATGCCATTTCCGCACTAGACTGTTAAAGTGCTATGATTCTGCTTTCAACATCCTATGGAATCCTGGGGTTTGCAGTTTTGGGAGGGGTCACCTGTTGAAAGTGGAATCACAGCACTATAACAGTCTAGTGCGGAAATGGCCAGAATCTTTTATAGGAGATTTGTTTTTCTTACTCCTTAGAGCTTATCTTGAGACATCTGTACTCCGGTTAAAACAGAAGAAGTACCTATGTGGTCCAGAAGTAAAAACAAAAATCATGGTTAGGCAATACCTTTCATAGAAATAAAATAAAAATAAAAATGTTACAAAAGTGGCTGATATTCAAGTTCTTCAAAATTGTAGTGAAAGCTACAACGCTACCTGGAAAGGAAGAGGAAACACAAATAGATTTTAAAAAAAGGCTCAGTACTGTAGCCACTGGATCTGCAATATAGTTAAATCTCAAGGTTGAGACCGCAGGCTGAAAGAATCCGTCTTAGGTACAACACTATGAGGTGACACCTCAAAGGATGTAGAATCAACAGACTTTCTCCATCTTTGCAACCAAAAGCAGTCTGTCTGTAACATTTAGGTGAAGTATATTGGGTCCTGTGTTAGCACAGAGCAGAAGCACTAAGTCACATGGAAAACACCCTGCAAGTAAAGCTAGAGGTTAAATTTAGGTCATTCACCAAGCCACAGCAAGCCAGTTAAATCCAAATTGTGTTAAATAGTTTATGGAGAGGGACTGACTCCTCAGTGTAGTGTAGTCCCTCAAGTGGCAGAAAAATTTCTTCCTCTGGTGGTAGTTGCTGTCTGGATAGTTATTTGTGATACTCTCTACTGCTATTCAGCCATAGCACCAACCTCCTTAACACTAATGGGAAGCAAAATGAGTATGCCATTATCAGTATGTGGGCTGGAAGTGGCAAAAACTGGCCAGGCAGACTGACTGATGGTTGGATCTTTACTCTATGCCAGACCAAACCATGTAACTCAGTAAAGATGATGTGGCTTATTTTTATCCACAGCTCAGTTGTTGTGTTGCCATTTCTCCCTCCCCTGTGGGAAAGATCACCGCAATGTGATCATTTGGTTCACACATTATGGCTGTACACAGAGGCACATTCTCAGGGACACCTGGGACTGGTATATGGACATAAAATCTAAGGCTTAAATTGGGCCTATGACAAAGAAATATAGACCTGTGCAAATCTTGGCAATGATGTTTATGGTAGAATATACCACGAGAAAGGATAAGACTTTCTGGTGGCTTAGTATTCCATCTTCATGCTTTTGTTGCTGCCAATTGCTTGTGTCCAAGTTTTTATTTAAGAAGAAGAATTTAAATAAATGATATGCAGAACAAATCAAATAAGTTACACATGACCCAATCGAGTTCCAGAGCTGTAGCACATTAAGTCAGAAAATTTCTAGAAAATGAATGTCTAAAGCTTTAGCATCTTTTTTTCCTCCTATATTTTTGATTTTCATTTTTTGCTGCATATATAAATTACCATGACAGTAAAAAGAAGGGCAGTATAAGGAAAATTTAAAAAATCACTACTATAATTTTTTAAATGCTGTCTGAAATTTGTAATGTCTATGATCATTTTAGCAGTCTGTGTTATTTATAGATGCAACATTTCATGCATTTATAGATGCATTTATAGATGCAGCAGAACAGTTATCTCTATACATTCAGTTAGGGTTTTGTGTGTGTGTGTGGGAGAGAGGGAGGGAGGGAAGGAGGGAGAGATCTTTCACTCAAAACTCACTGACAAGAAGAAAAGGTTTGTATCAAGAGCAGGTAGGTCTATATGGGCCTCCAAGAAAAAAACAAAAACAAAGTAGTAGTAGCAGCAGCAGGGATGGAAAGCATATTTGAAAATATTTCCAAAAAAGGTATTAATTATGGAAAATGCTGACAAGTGCCTTTTCCGCACTTTGTTTTTGCAACGGGGCAGAGCGTCCTCCAGTGAGAGCATTTGCACTTGGGGGCGGACCGGGTCTGGATTACTTTATGTAGTTTCGGACTTCAGCCCGCTCCGGAACGACCAGAAGTGGTCGCTCGCTGTGCTATTGAAAGACCGCTTAAAACAGGTTTTTCAACAGCGTGGCGCGCCCCACTCCGTGGCTGCACTCCAGTGTAGATTTGCAGGCTCGCACCAGCATGAGCCTGCAGATCTTCCAAGGGCGGGCTTTAGGCTGGCAAGCTTCACCGGTTGGTGGAGAGCCTCCACCAACCGGAAGCCACCATTTTCATCCCCGGAGCAGTGTGTAGCATGGCCACGCACTGCTCCGGATCAGCCTGGATCCTCTGAGGGAGCACACCAGTCCAGTAAGCAACAGAACAGGGTATTTTCTTCACCAAGTGCGAAAAAGCCCAAGGAGAATACTGGAGTGATAAAAAATCTTATCAGTTTGGGACTTACTCTGCACAAAATTCACACTTTTGTTGGGGGAGGGAGAGGAAATATTTTTGTCTCATATGAAAAAGTATTTTATTCACTGGAAATATTTCTGTGGAGAAATATTGTTTGGAATTGTGTTGGGGAGATATGAATGCTTAACTTAGAGTTACACATTTGTAAATGTTTAGAATTCGTGAACCCTATGCACCAAGAAAGTCTCCCAAACCCCACTTAACAGGAAAAAGCCCCCAGGAATGGTGCTGAGCCCATTGCCCTGTCAATTGAGAAGCATCTGACTGACATTCCCAACTGCATCATGCGAGTGATCTCTGGTGCAAGGAGGAATTATGACAGGGATTCCACTTCTTCCTGTTGCAACAGCTATCACCAATGGGAAAGGGTGGAAATGTCAGTCAGCTGATTCCCCAATGACAGGGGAATGGGCCTCCATCAGTCACAGTGGCTGCTTCTCGATATGCTTCCTGGGATTGGTGCGTGGTGGGTAGACTGGCAGTCAATGTATAGCCACTTAACTAGATTGGATGTAACAACAAACAATAATTTTGATAGTCCTACCAATTGTTTATTTTCTTTTAACTTTTTTTTAGCCTACTTCTTTATGAGTCACACTAGACTCTGTTTTGAATTTTGAATGAACTATATTCTTTTCATTAATTAATTGTATAATGTTAGTTTTATTTCCACCTTCATGTATTCCAGGTGACCAGTTCTGATGCTTTGGTCCTTCATATGTTTTGGACATTAACTCCCAGCAAGGGGGCTTAGCATTCTGTGAGCTGAAGTTCAAAATGTCTAGAAGACCAAACATGAGAAACATTCCTTTAGGTTCTACACTTTAAATTAAATACAGAAACCATGATGAACTTTAACCGTTTTCCTTTACTGTTCTCCAAAATTTGATAGAAGACCCATTCCTGCAATACATACTGCTTAATATAATTCATGATTTTGATACATTTGCTTATATATATTTAAGGTGGCAAATAAGTACACATAAATACAAAGAAACACTAAAATTAACTAGCTGAAATTTACCAAAGCATTTTTAAAAAGCAATCCCACCATGGCACTACCTTTCCAAGGTAGTGGTATTGTGTCTTCCTGTGAAGCAAGGGGTTTGGTGAGGGTAGCACCACTGTATCATTATTTTAAAAAGAGTTACTTAAGAAGCCTAATAATAATAATAATAATAATAATAATAATAATAATAATAATAATAATAATAAATAATAATATAGGTCTTAGGTGGCCAATAATAAATGGATTGTAACGGAAAAGTGAGCAGTGACATTATACTTCCTTTGGTAGATTGTTCCCAGACTTTAGTGCCACCACATTATTTACTTTTATATAATATGATTTATAAGACATAGTTCAGGTTCAACTTGGACCAAAATCAGTTTTTGAAAGGCAGAGCTAGACTTACAGTACAGAGGCAAACCTGTTTGGAAGCTACAAGCAGAAAGTAACATCAAAATTATAGAGAAGTAGGGTCAAGTATAAATAGAAGCAGAAGTGGATTTCGATACTGGGATAGCTTGGGAAGTTAAATTCAGTACCACAGGCATACTGGTAGTTTCTGCTATAGACAAGCTGCTGAAGCAGATTTCTCACAAAATCTGTTTAAGCACACATTCACACACATTTGACCCCACATTTAACTGTACAAATGGAGTGAAAATATGAGTAAGCTAAGAAACAACACTCACAAAGAAAGTCTCTAAATTTATCCCGTGTCTCAACACAATATGATTCTGTGATAAAGCGTTTTTGTGTGGTGCCAAAAGTTAATATATCTCTATGAATTAGAAATGTTGAACATTAAACAAAGATGCGGGAACAAGGATTTAACAGAAAGTTAGAAGTACAGCTAATAGAAACACAGTCCTAATGCATCTAAGTCCCACTAGATTGTTTTAGAGATGTTCTTATTTCTTGTTCTTGTCTTTTCCAACTGAATGGACTTATTTCAAAATCAAAAAATAATCTACACCAGGGCAGGAAGAATCACCACAGTATGATCCTTAATCCCAGTTCTCTTTGCTGAATTCCTAGTTCAACTGGTACAGAAATAAGCTTCATGTTTTCTTATAGCTAGGTCATGATATGATCCTCACCATGTAGAAATTTTGTTCTGTGGATTGAATGTTCTATACTTTTAGAACATACTCTGATTTAGCAGAGTGATTGATAAAGCAGAAGCAAATATGTGTGTTCTCCCCTAGCAAGGATGATAATGATGGGGGCCATGTAAATGAAAAAGCTAATGTTCTGTGAAATAGTTTCTGTGTCTTCCACATTGTATGTCAAAAGCAATCAGTGTCCTGGATATGACTTCGGAATGTTAAAGATGTTGATACTGCACTTATTTGAAATTGTTCCTGTGGTATTTAAATTCCACATCTGGATTTTGGTGTCACATGCTGTTTTGCAGGAGACATTTACAGCTAGAATAGTATGTGACTGAATAAGCAATGTGGTTACTGTGACATTTTTTCCATAAAAGATTAATTGAAAACACTGTCTCCATGATGTACAGGTCTCCTGAAGCTATAGGTTATAGGAATCATTTGTGAAATTATTAGCAGCAGGGAAAGTAATAGAAAATTTTGAAAATTCTCCAAAGAAGGTAAATAATATGTCACAATGCTTAAACCTTCGATAATATAAATCAACAAAGATAGATGGAGAATGGGAAATATCTAGGAAGCTAATTGCTTAAAGAAGAAAGAGTGAAAAAGAAGTGCCTAGGAGGAAGTGACAGTCCTCCTTTTGGCTAGCCTTTTATTCCAGAAAGAAACCTTCATTCTCCAGTTAACAGAAAACTTCAAACCATTCAGAAACTTAATGTGGGATGCACCTGGGAATTATAGCCTAAATAATAATTGAACAGCTTGAACAGCTGCAATGTCTTGAAATGTTTAGGAAGATTTTAACTACTGAGGGAGACGAAGCCTGTCTGATCATATTGACAAAGCAGGCAGATAAAATAAGAAAAGTCAGCTGGCAAAGACATATTCCACAGAGTTTAGCAGTTAGCACAACTACATACGGTACCCAGAAAAGACTGTGGCAGACTGAGGCCCAGGTTGGAAAGTTGCCTTCAGGAATATATATAATGGCATTCTGAAGCTATCTATAACTGAGCAGTGCTCAGATGCTGCTGCAGGGAGCAGAGCATTATCCTTCCTTCTTAAAAGTTTTAAATAACTTTTTAAGCTCTGAAATGAGTTGGGCTTGCTGGTAGAGGTAGAACATAGAAAACTCAAAAAGAACAAAAGATATATGATGTGAGAAAGACTGAAGATGTGGCCAAATGCTACACTGTATGTGGTTTTGTGTTGTATGTACACAAGTTCAGATACATGAGCATCTCTGTTCCTGTGTTCATTCCTGATTTGTACCAGATACAGGAATCCTCTTAAATTCAGGACACCGCTATATTTAGTAAAATGAGCCTATGCATGAATAAATGATTATATGAACACTTTATGTAAGCATATAAAACGTATCTCCCATCCAACTTGCATAAAGCACAACCTTTCCCCCCACCACTAAAAAGCTATTTTAGGAAATTTCAGAATCTTGTATATGTGATAAGTATTTCTAATGGAGAGTAGAACATTTGAGAGAGAGAAAATACTAAGAATAACACAGGGAAAGTGTGTTATTAAAAAGGACCAACTAGATACTGTAGCTAAAACCTTCAGAACAGTAGTCATCAGGCATAATATTTGAGGTCAGAGAGTGTCAGGATGAGGTCTAGAGTCATATTGCAGTCCATCTCTGGGCAGCAGCAGCAGCAAACATGCCCAAAAACCTGAGTGAATATCCAATTTATTGGACTGTACCAGATCATTTTTTAAAACTTCATTTTGAAACTTAAATTGTACAGTTATCTGAATTGTTCCTATTATTTCCTCAGCAAATATTTTTCACTTACAGTATCATTTTCATTCCATTTTCAAAATTTCATTAATAGTGCTTTGGTAACTAACTAAAGTTTTAAAAAGGACACTATACAATTGAACTGTGTACAGTTGTAATGATTCATGTGTAACTAGGAATTTTCCCAAAGAACACAATTCTATGTAGGCCCCAATGAATATGCTAAGACTTATTTCTATGTGGGATAGCAATACTTTCATGAATAGTTGCTTAGCTTTACCCATGACCCCCAAATTCCCTACTTAATAAAAAATGTAAATGCTTAAACAGGCATAGTCCTATACACTTTCTGTGCGTGTCGAATCTGAATAGGAGACCTTCCACAACCATGTAGGTATTCTTCTCTTGACTGGGAACCATAAATTATTTTGTTCCTTATTGCATGCTGAATTAATCACTTACCCCATGAAGAAAGTGACACAATGGCAGAAATAGAGATGACTAGGGCTTAGTCTTAGCATGCCCCTCTCTTTGCATGTTGATCTAATATGCTTACTTAGGTGTAAATAGAGTCAATGTAAACTCAGAAATTCTTATGTGAATGCATGAATCTTCCATTACACGTATAATGATCAGCAATCAAGATAGAACATGCACATGTTGAATATTATGTCACTAAGTCTGTGACAATCTGTGCACATAAGTACAGAGAGAGTGGTCCTTTCTGCACGACTTCGCTGTCTCGCTTCTGCCACAGGATGGCAGCAGTTGGTAGGTTGTGCTTCTGCATGATGTCGTCTCCATCCCACTGCCACCCCATCATGAAGTGTCGCACTCATGTAGCATTTGCAAAACAGAAAAAATCAATTTTGCACCACCAATTATGCAGTGCTCCCATACTTACCGTTGTGTGGAAACCTCATAAGTGCAATTGTGATGCTTCCCTCCTCAGCTCAACAATGGCAAGTGCCTGGCTGCGCTGCAGAAGGAAGAGGCAGAGCAGTCTCACTTCCTTCCACAGGAAGCGAGCAGGTGTGGAGACGAACATTGCTGACACGCTCTCTTCTGGACCTGAACTGCAGTGCGATGATGTGGAAGAGCATTGTCACGTGGAAATGGCTAGTATGTGAGTCAAATGTAACATATTAGTGCCATTTAGAGATATGAAGTAGTTGCAGAAGGCACAGAGATAAAACAAAAAAGGTAAAATGAAGAATGCATATTAGGAAAGAAGAAAGGAGCAAGGGATTTGGTAATATCTGAGACTGGGGGTTAGGGATTGGAAAGAGTGAATGCTATGAACTACATTCAGCAGAGGTGCAAAAGGGTTATGGGTTGGAGGGAGCAAGGAGATAATACATACCTGAGACATGGAAGAGAAAACTACATGACACATATTGATTTAAAATCTTTGGTTGTATACCTCCATTAAAGAGTTAATGTTTTTATATTGCCAAATTGAATGTGAATTCAACCTGTCAAGGGGGTAACATATCCTATAGGGCATTTACTAAACTGTGGTGGAACTAATTCCAATTAAGATTATAAGTGCAGAGAACTGGTGATCGTTCTCTCTGACACTGGGGGAAATCTATGTCTATCCCTCAGATGTTTACCTGGATTCAGTTGTGATCATTTGGGGGTTCATGTCCCTCTGACCTTAATTTTGCCTTTTGTCTGCACCTTGTTTCCCCATCAGGTCTGATCTCACATTCCTTTCAAGCAGAAGGACCAAAGGACTTGGGCACTCAGACCTGATGCCCAGAATTGAGTTTCAACATAATTCTGAATTCTGCCAACAATTAATTACACATGGACTCCTACATCACAAACAAACCAGTCCCCACAAGTGCTGTAGTTCAAACCCCATTGAAAGGAAGCTGTAAGAATGCTTTTAAGATCTGAGCCATATGCCTTTTGAAAATTGTACCAAATGGAACTAGGCATATGATTAAAGTTGATTATGTTCTTAAGTGCTTTTCTGGAACAAGATCATAGCTCCTAGCACTGGGCAGGACCTCTTATTCTGCATGATATAATATTCAGGGGAATTGTCCCTTGCTTGCCTGCTTCCTCTGGCTGTTTTTCCTAGTTGTTGCTTTTGGTGCCTTCATTTGCATTGCTTTTCCAAATACCCTTAAGACGCTTCCTGACAGTAACTGCAAAGCATGTGCTCAGATAATTCAGAGCATGCATAAACACTTGCAAACTTCTCTAAAGCTGCAGAGAAAACAAAAAAAAAAGAGGCAACCTCAGCAATTTCACTTTATTTGAAGAGGCTTTTCTAAAATGGCTGTTTAAGTAAACAGATCATTAAAAGGAAATCGCAACACCCCTGATTTTTGTATCAGAGTTCTTTTCTTTCCACAGAAGACTCCAGTATACAGCACATATTGCTTTCCTAGAATATGGGTACGGTTTTTTTTAGTGATTAGTGTGTTAATGCAGGCATATATTTTTGCAGGGGTTCATAACAAAGATCCGGGAATAGATAAACATGACGATAGATTTCCATCCACTTGGCCAGCCAGTCAAATACAGGAACACAAAACAGTTCCAGCGTGTTTTTGCAATAAAACATTGTGGACAACTGGACTTCAGCTTTGCCTGGTCTGCAATTAATTTTGAACAGGGAAGGCCCCAAGAATTTGGCTTGCATGGGAAAAAGAACGCTGGGATCAATTATTATTCAACAATGGAGATTTCTTATAAGGAGAAGTTGTGCTACAGTATGGAGGAGGGGCTCTTAGATTGTCATGCTGCTTTAAAAAGCAACAAGTTTTATTTGGAAGACTCTGCTAAGCAGCTTTTGCTCATCCTCGGCCAATGAGTCAAGTTTTATGCTATCGGGAAATCTTACTTGCTCTGCTTGCCATAACCCCTTGTCTCATCATCTGGGAAGGTGCAATTGCAAGGCATGGTTTTATATTTTCATGGTTCTACAATAAGCCTTAGTTGGCTCATGCTATGAAAACAATAAATTTAATCTTCTTTTGTTTTGCTTTTCATGCAATCATAGAATTATAGGATGTGAAGACCATCCAATCCATGCCTATGTGCTGAGTCGCAGTCTCTTCCATTCAAGCATTTTAATAAATTAGGTGATGGTTTTAAGATTACAGCCTGCCACAATCTCAGAGGATAGGGCCTAAATCCAATTGTTAGTTCGAACAAGAGTAGACATATAGAATCAATGGGAACTTGGTAGGTCAATGTGATGTAACTTTTCTATTGATTACATTAATTCAATCTATTTATTCTCAAAAATAAAAACAAAGTATTCTTTCCAAGAGCTGAACAATTAAATGAGAATTTTCAATTCACTGCCTTCTCATTTTGCAAACTGAGAAAGGGTTAAAGGTAGGCATGTAATTTGTCACTGATTTTGTTCTCAAAGGATGCAACAAGTAATCTTTAAAAACTGTGCTGCTGTGGAACTTCCTTCTATGGGAGCTCCAATTGGTCCCTTCCCTGCTCTCTTTCTACTGGTGGATGAAGATTTTTTTTTGTTTAAATTAAGGCAGGGCTTTTGAATGTTTATATTTGCGAAGTGCTTTCCGTATTTTTAATCTTTATTGGAAATTATGTTTTAAATATGTTTTAAGTGTTTTTGACTGTTTTTAATTCTTTTTTTTAAATGTTATTGTTGTTTACTTTTTTAACCTTTGTAAAGTTTTAACTTGATCTTTTTAAAATTATTGTGAGCTGCCTTAAATCATATCTTGGGAGAAAGGCAGGATATAAATTCAACAAATAATAATGAGTGAATAAAATAATAACAGAATGTTGGATTAGACAGGTCTTTGGCCTGACCGAAGATAGCCCATTCTATATTCCTATAAAACTGACTGAGGAGTACTTTAAAAGACTACTTCATTCTTTCCTAATAACAAATTCTTCTTGAAACTTATTTCTGATCTGATCACACCATACAATTAGCCATGTTTCTATGAGTCTATAGATGTTCCTGAACTGCAACACAGGTTCTTCTTTGGTTGTTTGCAGCAGGAATTTACAATGCTGCTCATTCTTATTCTCCTTACCCCTAGGAACTGGACAAGTTAGTATATCCTTTGAAGTGTTTTCTCAGATCTAATACAATGTAACTGACCTCAAGATCAGTTTAGAAGAGGCTGCCATCTGAAAAGCTGTCATTCGGTTTGGTCAAAGTAGAATTGCTGTACTTGGACTTTGCTTATCTTTTCTGGCTGATAGCTAGGTGAGTATATTGATATCAAGAGGTTCTGAAGGCTCTGGAACTTCTTGCAAGAGTGGTATGGTATTCTTGTCTCCACAACCTTCCAAGCTGGTCACCACATGTAGAGTCGTGAGGTATTTTCAGTTTTATCCCATGTGCAGTGACTGACCAAGAGCTCTACACCTCACTGGGTGCTGGACCATAAGGCTCAGTAAATGGGATCCTGGGAACCTCCTCCTGTTTATTCAGATTGCAACTAAAAGGGAAAGAACGTTAACAAAGTGAGTATTAACAGAATGTATGGACTGTATGGAGAGATTAGAATCAGTACTTGCAATTTATGGCATACAGAAGTATTTTAACTGTGCTTCTACCTGGACCACTGTGCAGCTGTTTGGTGCTCTGAACTGCAGTACATTTTATCCAGAATACATATTCAGTTTCCTTTTCAAATCTCTGCTAATCTAATCAGTACAGGAGTCAGAGTGTCCATAACACCAAACAGCAACAACCAAAAATAGTTTTAAACCATCACAACTGTAAGAATATCTGGCATTTATCCAGGCAGAGTGCAGTGAGCTAGTACAATGGCAGTTTATGGCAAAAACAGGAGTAATTGCTCTGGATGCCTGGAGTAAAAAGGAAAACTTACTTTTATTATCTCAGGAAATCCATCCCAGGATAAAAAGGAAGAGAAAATGATTTTAAAACCTCATTTATTTATTGTCTTAGAAAATCCATCCCAGGATAGGAAGAGATGAACAAACAAATTAAACTAGACTTACTTTATAAGAACTCGAAACTTGGCTTCTATGCATGAGGGTAGGCTGGAGTGTTAGGGTAGATAAACAAACCACACCTCACCGTATCCCCAGGTGGATGTGAAGCTGGCTTGACCCCCTCCCCAAGGTAGGAAGGTAGAAAAAAGAAGGAAAGACAGACAGACAGACAGACGGGCAGACAGACAGACACACAAGTTTCTTTGGCCAAAGGATCCCTTCCAGGAAGACTGATTCA
The DNA here is from genome assembly GCA_948474755.1 of Ctenosaura bakeri. Lineage (NCBI taxonomy): Eukaryota > Metazoa > Chordata > Lepidosauria > Squamata > Iguanidae > Ctenosaura > Ctenosaura bakeri. Next base: position 108,053 of record CAOLHI010001130.1, read on the forward strand.
GGCTTCCCTTCTTATACCGTTTTTATGTCTGTATTAAAGAATGCTTACAGAAAAGAAAAGATTCATGCATCAGTATTAGCAGAGTCACAGCTTGAACACATGTTACATTCTATCTGACCCTTAACTTCCTGAGTCTACATGACCTTGTTACATCCTCGGTCATTTTCAAGGATCTCTTTCACACTAACAGTGTCCTTCTCTTTTCACATACTGATAATAAACAGGAGCAGAGCAAAATAAATAATTCTAAAGCAAGGTTGTTTGATGAGCCCTGAGTGTTTAAAATGCCAATTAATATCATAGTTAATATTAAGACACATCAATTCTATAGCAAATCACAGAGCACCAAATTTCAAGCCTAACAGGAGGATGGGGTCTGGAAGATGTTCCCTTCTTGAACAAGGAAAACAAAGAAACAGACTAGTTTTCTTAAGGAAGGAGCAAGTGACCTTGAAAGGTGTGAAGGAAGAAAGGCCCAAGTTTATCAATATACATGTAGATCTTAGGAAAGCACATTTATGCCTATTACTTCCAACAACCACTGGGTGCATCTCTTCAATGATACTCTCTCTCCTCTTTCGATGTTACTGCCAGCCTGAGATCTGGAAGGCTCTTCTTTGCTGTCCCATTTACTACCACATTTTCCCATTACAATCCCCTCTATGCAGGAATGAATTTTGCACACAGTGACTGACCAAGACTTTCTGGGCATGATACTCCACTCATGCATCTCCTTGTGTACCCACAAGCAGTGCTGCTATGGATGGATGCATTCCCTCCAACACTTTACAGATGAAAACTGAGACACATATGGCCAAGCAACATTAGAATACGGTCAAATGTTAAAAGTTATTAATAAGGAAGAGCAGGTAAGCTAGGAGAGACTACAGCAGTTTGTTTTTGCCAGAGTCTACTGGGAAGAGCTAGATTCTGCCCCTTCCTTTTCTTTCCCTGCTCCTTAATTGAATGCAAAGAATTTTTGCACTTTAAACTCAGATTGTAGCAAGTGAAGTAGGATGATGAAGGGAGAAGGGAGGAGGAGGAGAGAAAAACTAGGATATTTTAAGAGCATATGAAAAAAGTAGAATGACAGAGGTCGAGTCTGTCCTTCTCAAATTGGGACAGTTGGAGGGCATATAAATGATTGGGAGGGAGAAGGAAGTAGGCAAGTGAATGAGCAGCAGGGACAATATCCATTTCTGGCTGCAGAGAGAGGGAGGAAAAATTAGGTTGTCTATTTTCTTTCCTCTCTCCAGAGAAGTGAAGGGAGGGCAGGGCAGGAGGCCATTCCTGCTTCTTGATTGCCCCAATCCCTCCCTCCTCTCTTCAGCCATTTAACAGCTGTAGTAACAGCCCATAGGGCTTGGCAGATACTGAGAGGTTGGACAGAGTACTAACTTCAAGTTACGTGTGTTTATTTCACTAATAGGATTTCAGCCAATAGTACAGCCTTTTATGGCATGCACACATTTTTGCTGCTTGTACACAAAGTGAAATGCATGGATAGCACATGATATTATTATAGATGCTAAATGTCAGTTCCTAGAAGAATAGCTTTCTGTGTAGGAATTGTTTAATGGCTGAATATATGCAATGCTTTCAATTCCATGGGACATAATAATACTCCCATTCCATCATTGCCCCAAACCTGGCAGTCTGTCCACAACCTAGGAGAAATTATTTCCTGTGATGATGAACATTTAAGTTCTGAAGTGTTGTTTTTTTAAAAAAAAGCCTATTTGTGAAGGCATTAAACATGCTGAAAGTAAGAATATCCATTTTAAAGAATAAATATAAGAAAGTAAGCTAAAAGAAAGGGAAAAATGACAAAAAGCGTGAGTGAAATCTAAAGATGGTGTTATGAATAAAAATGTAATTATTATGAATAGAGAAATGTAAACAGTGACAAAAACCCATAAAAATTATGATCCTTTGGATAGTGTCTGGTTTTTATTAATGTCCTTAGTTGTCCCCCCTTCTCCTACTTTCTTGGCTGACATCCTACATAGTAATACTAATTTGGGGAAATAGAGACTTCAGAACTTTGCCTTTTGGGAACAATATCTTATCAATTTGGAATGTTGCTATTAACAAAAAAGATCAACTGTTTGTTTTATCGTCCTATATCCATACAGTACAACACTGTTTCTCTGTGTAGTAATGCTAAGGCTTTGCTTTGAAACATTTTTGTTCAGTGAGACTCAACCACATTGCTCAAGATGCACTAACTTTGTACTGCACTGGATTGTAATACACAATTGTGTGGGACAGGTGTGGTGTGGAGAGGACAGCATCTTTGCCCTTCAGGGAAAAAAAGTAGTGTAGAGTGGGATAAAGTCTGATTTCTTCTACAAAGCATATATAATTCATCTTGGAACATATTGATTCTATATGGCATTTCCTGTACATAAGTAGCTATTAAAGATGAGCAGGAGAAATCAAAAAGTCACATTAACAATGGAACCAGACAGCCAGATAAACAGGAATCTCATAAAGCAGCATGACTGAATACCAGACAAAACAGGCTTTCTGAACAAAGTGCACTCAGTTTTGTGTTGGTTTATTCATCTTAATCTTGTGGATGAACTAAATTAATATACTTATATTCCTTCTAGATTTATTAAAATGACTGTGTTACTTTGGTATCGTAAATGCACATTAATCACTGTTAGATATCTTTTACATGCTGCAAAGTGATTGGGTTAATTAAGTACCAGAAAACTTCATTTTTGTGAATCACTTGCCCTTGAAAATACTATATATTATATTTCTCTGAATATGTTCTTTGAATATGTTGTAACTCTTAGCCGTTGAGATAGGCTGATAAATAATTTCCCTCTAACATTAGGCAGAGTAACAGAGCTGCCTCATACTGTTGATTTTGGGTTCCATGAAAGGGAAGCGGGCCATGACTTATTTATTACTGATGAATTTTGATTGACTGGGACAAGGAGAAACACTGTGCTGTTTTTGGTTTGTTTTTGCCTCAGGAACTGGTAGAACTTCACTGGTCTTGGATCCTATGGTCCTTGACTTGCTCAGTGGGAGGATTACCATCTCCTACCCTACATCTCCCAGAAATAAGTCTTTGGATGATCTTATGTACATTACAAATTTTCACCTTTAACTGATTAGGCTCTCAGATATAAATTCCTGTGAACAGCTGAAGAAAATTCTCTGTTAGAGATTCACTACACCTTAAACTATGCCAGTGGGGTGGGTGTGGGAGTGTGAACTTCAGGCCACATGTAGTTCCAAGAGCTGTTTATGTGGCCAAATCCTCCAGATCATCCCACATTTTGAGTGGGGTGGGGATTTGAATGAGACAACTTTTTCTATAAAGAACAAGTTGTCCAGGGTCAAACATCAAGTTACCAATGAAGCTCCCAAATGTCCAGGTGGCAGGAGGTAGACATAATACTCATGGTTAGGAATGGGATGAATCCAGAATTTTCCAGATCTGAATCTGAATCCCTGGAAGGTTCTGGGAATCAATGAATCTCACAAATCTTGAATCTTTCAAATCCTTTTTTAAAAAGGGGTTAAAAAAGCAAGAGAAAACAGGGCCACATACTACAGTACAGAGATAATCCAGGTCCAAACTGGATTTTCTTTGCATAGCTTCTTATAGCATCCTGGAGTTTGTAGCTTGATGATGCACCAGCACACTTTGGCAGAGAAGGCTGTGAGACCTTATAAAACTACATACCCTAGAATTATGTCTGAAAGAGCTTAGCCAGGGAATTAAGCAAAGAAATCTTTCAGCTGTCCTTGAACTCTCAAGAAGTCTGTACCTTCCAGTCAAGTGCTGACTTAAATATTAAATGTTCAATTTAAATATCTTAGAATACAATCCCGGATGTAATTTTTAGCCATTATTATTCCAATGGAAAAACTCACCTAGTTGCCATCTCCCTTTTATGTCTGGTCTCCCAAGTTTTCAGGCATCCCAGTCTCTCAGGTTTTCAGGAATCCTGATCTCCAAAAACTTTGGTTGGTGGATTCAAAAGATTTGGTTTGCCTATTTTGGCACAGGGATTCAGATTCGCGAACCTTGAATCCTTCCCGAGGATTCTGTTGGCCCATCCCTACTCATGGCATTTGTCCTTTGAAATACTTGCATCCGATAATGAATGTTGTGCTTAATATAAGCCTTCTTTGCAATGACTGGGGGAAAATGTTGTTGCAGTGGTTTCAACATTTGGTAGCTAAGCTAATGTTTTCATTATGAACTCCAGATTTATGAAGATTTTTGGGTAGTTATGTATGCAGAGTCAACAATATCAGACAGTCCCTCAGTCATGAATCCCTTCCACAACTCAAAGAACCATAGTTTTCTTTTGTATTTTTTTTTTAACCAAAAGCAGCTGGGGAAATCTACAAAAGTCCATGGCTGGGGATAAGAGGAAAAAAAACAAGGAGATGAAGAAGCTTACCCTGTGGATTGTTGTATTTGTAAGAATTGTCCCACATAAATAGCTTTTTGACCTATAGGGCAAATGCTACAAGTACCAGTATCTTTTCCCCCAAATGGCAAAATCTGGTTGAAAGCCTGTTTTGGATAAATTGCAAAGAATGACACAAATCTCTCCTTCCTTTGCTAGTTTTCAATTCTGGTAGTAGCTTTTACTGCTACTTGAAGTTAAAGAAGACATCATTGTAGAAAAATTTCTGCTATCTTCTAGAATCCCTTAATTGTGCACAATATATTGTATCTAGTTATGAGCTCTGTTTGTATGACAAAAAGCAAAAGAAGATGGGACTGTGTCTGCTGGTCTGGTTTGACACTTCACATGTTCACATTTTGAACAGAGCTTCTACAATGTTTAGATTGTATGCAAATATGCTGTGTCTGGGCAGTTTAGCTTTTTTATGGGAGACATATTGCACAGGCTTTGAGGAATGTACTGTGGTCTCCTGGCAAAGTGCCCTGGGAGGGGCTTGCATAACTGGTTTATATATAGGCTTACTTGGGAGTTTGATCTTGCTTTCTTGTACTGCAACTTCTGAAAGCTCCCAATCAGCATGATCATAGTTCAATAAAGTAACTTTTCCAAGTTATGTATTTACCATTTTTCCAGATTGCCACTATGGCCTTAATCAGGGATGCAGCTATGAGAAGGGGGCAACATGAGGCCATTGCACACAAAATAAGAATTCTGCCTTTCCCAATGAATTTTTCCTTCTGTCCCAAATTTCTAGCATTTAAAACTTCAGGAGAGCATTTAAAAATACAGCTTAGGCATCCCAAGAAAAGAAGCAGGCAAAGTTACAAATGAAATGTGAACACAGCAAATATAAGAGTTCTAGGTGAGAGAGATTTTCACTATCTCATTCTACAATGCTAGAAATTTGGAGACTGGCAGCATAATTCTCATTTAGGGGACAATGCCCTCCCCTCCCCTGCATTACTACTTTCCTGGCCTGAATCCTGTTGGTTCATTCCAACTAGAATTGACCCATTCAATAAACCGTGGAATAGTGAGTCAACGCATAGGTACATCCCACTGAATTAAGACTAATAATAGGATTCAGGCATATGCTTGGTGAAATGGGATCCTGTGGTAAAATAAAGATGGATAGCTGGTGTCCAGATCCTACTGCATCTACCATAAGCTGGGAAATAAGGAACGTGACAATCAGAAGGTCCAAGCAGCAGCAAAGATCTTCCACACCAGGGTGTTGGAGAGCTGCCCAAAGATACCATCAGTTGCCAGTCTCTTTTGAAAAGAAGCTCTCTGAAACCCACAATATCACAGTACACACCGTGTTATGTCACGGGGACTGTTTTCATCCCATGATATGCACACAGAAACTAATTTACCTTTATTTATTTATATATTTATTTATTTATTTATTGAAAGTATATCCTGCCTTTCTCCCAAAATGAGATTCAGGATGGCTTACTCTAATTCAAAAGAAAAGATCTAGCTAAAACATTAACTGAGAGCCAGCATGGTGGTAGTGGTTCGAGTGTTGGGCTATGACTCTGGAGACCAAGGCCATTTCCACATTATACTATTATAGTGCTATTATTCCACTTTCAACATCCTGTGGAATTCTGGGGTTTGTAGTTTACTGAGGCCAAAGAGCTCACTGGCTGAGAATTCTAAACTGCAAACCAACGATTCCACAGGATGATGAAAGTGGAATAATAACACTATAACAGTGTAGTGCGGAAATGGCCCAGAGTTCGATTCTCCACTCAGCCATGAAAACCCATTGGGTGACCTTGGGCATGTCATACACTCTCAGCCCAAGAAAACCCTGTAATAGGTTCTCCTTAGGGTTGCTATAAGTTGTAAATGGCTTGAAGACACACAACAACAACAACAACAACAACAAAACATTGATTTACGAAAGGTAAATAGAATTAAATATCAATTTATTAAAACATGATTAAAGACAGCTAAAAACACTTAAAACATATTTAAAACATAGTTTCAATAAAAGTTTTTTTAAAAAACACAGCACGCCATTTGATACACACAATACAGCTCCATAATTAAATTTCAAAGGCTTGCCTAAATAAAAAGGTCTTCACTGGCCAGTGGAAAGAGAGGATAGAGGAGGTCAACTGGACCTCCCATGGAAAGGAGTTCCACAGTCTGGGAGCAGCCATGAATAATGCTGTCTCCTGAGTCCTGACCAACTTCACCTGCAAAGGTGGTAGAACTGAGAGAAAGTTCACTGCAGATCTTAAAGCTCACACTGGCTTATATAAAGAGACATGATCTTTCAGATAGTCTGGATCAAGGCCATGTAGGGCTTTAAAGGTCAAAAACAGCACTTTGAATTCTGCCCAGAAATGGACTAGTAGCCAAGGCAGCTGTTTCAACAGAAGAATCATATGAGCCCTGTACCTGGTCATGGTCATCAGCCTGGCTGCAGCATTTTAGACCTGCTGGAGTTTCTAAACAGTTTCCAAAGGCAGTGTGTTACAGTAGCCCAAATGGGATGCAATCAAGGCATATGTTGCAGTAGCCAGATTTGAGTTTTCAAGGAACGAGTGTAGCTGCTGCACTAGTTTTAACTGCAAAGTACACTCCTGTCCACAGCTGAAACAGTTGAAACCTGGGCATCCAGGCTACAATCTGAGGCCTTTTCTGCAGCAGGGTAATAAAATGGTGCAGAGCGACTTCCGACGGAGGTCATCTGCACCATGGAGTGGATTGGGGTGGACTACTTTAGTGTAGTTCTGCACCTCAATCCACTCTGAAGTGACCGGAAGTAGTGGCGCTCCGTGTTTTTTAAAAATCTCTTTTTAGAGGTTTTTAAAAAGGACGGAGCACGCAGCCCCCTGCAGCTCCGTCGTCGCGCTCCGGTGCAGATTTGCAGGTGCACACTAGTGCATGCCTGCAGATCTGTCGGGGGCGGGCTACTGGCTGGCAAGCTTCTCCGGTTGGTGGAGAGCCTCCACCAGCTGGAAGCCGCCATTTTGGATGCCGGAGACTGCGGAGCAGCGAACTCGCACTGCTCCGCATGGCAAGGACTTACCCAGCTGCCGGTAAGCTCCATTTCAGTGTGTTTCCCCTCATTTCTCCCTCCACATGCAGAAAGGGCCTGAGTCCAGGAGGACACCCAAGCTGCGAACCTGAGATTTCAAAGGGAGACCTCTGCAGAATTAAAACTGTGGATTTTACAGGAGGAAACATATTTGCAAATGTCTTAATTGCTCCAATGTTCATGTTTTAAACCTGGAAGAGAAGCAGTCAAACTACAGACTGTTCCAAGCTTTTTGCTCCCTAGGGCAGAAGAGCAAATCCCCCGCTTTGCCTTTAGCATTTATACAGTGGTACTCAAAGCCAGCCAAGTTATTTTGGCACACGAGGCTGAAAATCTCAGAGGCACCTCTGTTTGTCTCAGCCAGTTAAAAAAAATAAAACAATAATGAGAAAGTAAATAACTAACAAGTCCCTGCCCCTTTCAGACACCCAAAATCTGTTACATGAAGCTGCTGCCTCACTGTGACTAAAGGCTGGGCCTGGCCCAATTCTTTCCCATTTGGTCATGCCCAGCAGACAACATTCCATAGACTGCTGACAAATCATATCTGTTTTCCCTCTTGTTTTTGCTTTCTCTCACCTTCATATTGTTAATTGGTTTGAAACAAGTCCACACTGACTTATAAATTGTCTGGTGAGCTTCAAAAGAAATCTGTTTGTTAAAAGAAGCCTGTTTACAAGGAGATTTTTTTGGAAGCATTCCCAACTCTGTTGAGACTATTCTAGGATTTTACAGCAACAGAAAAAGATTCCCCCAACCATTTTGCCATGTATATTACACTATAGCATGTACAGACCACAGTAATGACAAGAACTGAGTAATGGAGTACATGTTTGCCTTTTAATAGACATTTTAATACAATCAGGTCAAATAAAAAAGAAATGGGCAAATTTGAAAGCAGTTTATAGGCATATGGCAGTCTGGTATGCAGAAAAATAGAGGACCACACCATATTGTTTATATCACAGACAATGGGAACTGACCTTGAGTGATCTGAAAATTCCAACCAGCACAGCACATTAAACATTTGAGTGTTAAAAAGATTTTTTTTTTAAAAAAACAAGTACTGCAATGCATATCTTGGCTCAAATAATTCAGATTTTATCAGACAAAATGTGGGTTTAAAGTAATGAGGTCTAATAAATCTCATTGAGAAAATATTGATCTATTTTCTGCTTTATGTCTTGACAGCAATGTCTTAAGGTTGAATAAATAAATGGTTTTGAATTTTAAAGTTAAAACCTACCATTCTTCAGCAGATTTGTGCATATTGTTAAGGTGCATATGGCACATATTGGTTAGGTAGTGAGATGATTATAACTTTTCAAAGTCCCAGATTGTGGGTAGAAATTTATCAATGGATTAGGAAATAATCTCATGATCAATGAAAGTGTCTCTTGTGTTTCCAGGTTACACACTAACTAATCAGACCTTTAACATCTCAGCCTGTCAGAAATGTCTGAGGAAAAAGCACTCCAGTTGGTAGATTTTTCAGTTCAAATACAGGAAGCAACATGTAAGAATGGCTATGAGCTGGTTGAAGATTTTGCATTTTCAAGATCAGTCTACTGGGATATCTGCTTAGTTTCAAAATACATAAAATATATACACTGCTTGTCATCCAGAAGAGATACAAGGCTAATTTCTGGTACATTATAACAACATAAATATAGTGTGATGGAATGATGAAATTCCAATAAATACAATAAACAAAAAATTACAATAAAGGAGGGATGAAAACATTGGCAGTATTCTATATCAGCTACTTGCTTAAGTAATACTTTATTAAGTAATCTCTCCTGGTTATGAGACTTTGAACCGCCCCTCATCTCTAAGTGTGAGTGAACAGAGTATGCTTATGGGATCTGAGGGGAGAATAAGGAGAAATTTGTAAGAATTATAGTTAATGGTGGCCCTTTCCGCTCCACCCACCCAATCTACCATAGGGACAGAAGAAAGATGGGACTGCAACAATGCTTATGCATGATGTCATTGTGGTACCTTCCTTCTCCCTTCCCCAGGAGGTGCAATTGTACCACAGACCATTGATGAGTTTTTGTTGTCAATGACTGGTGATTGCACCACCATCCTGCCACATGTTTGCACTTACCTTCCCTGTGAAGGCCCTGGAAGTGCAATGGCTTCATTTCCTGCCCCAGCACAGCATGGGACAGTACCCAGTTGTGCTACAACAGAAGAGGTATTACTGTTATTATTGTGCTTCCTGGAACCCAGAAGCAGCCAGTGCGGAGGAGAGCACTTTTGTTATGCTCCTCTCCTGGCAGGGCTGATGCTTGGCCCCACACCAGATGTCTCTGCAACCAAGTAAGGTGTGGAAAGGGCTGGTGTCTCTCCGTTAAGAGAGGACTCTTTGATTAAGTGAAACCTGTATCCATGGAACTGAAAGCAAGGTTGTTGTCATTTTCTGTCTCTTCCTCTGGAAACTACCAAGAGCTCTAGCAAGCTGAGGGACACTTTAGAACAGTGTAGGAGGCAATGATGGAACATTATAGGGGAAAGGTGAAATTGACAAAATTGCCTCCTTTTCCATCCACTGAAATCTCTACTGGATCAAAGAACCTTCTGTTGGTAATTGGACATCCCTGAATTCTATGCTACATTTTGATATTCATCTGAGGAAATTATTCTTCTTTATCCTCACTCACTTTTTTTTAATATCTTCATCAGTCCAAGAAAAAAAAAGGAATAGAAAACCACCAATATCTCCCTGGTATTTCTACAGTTCTACCTCTCAGCCACACATCCTGCAAATTTCAGAGGGCTTTCTATCTCTCTGCTTTTGCTTAGAAACTCAGAGGTAATTATCTTTGGATAACTGAGGAAATTCTGCATTTAAATCCTATTATCCCAATTTAATATCCACTGTCCATTTGGCAAAAGAGTTGATCAACCAAGAGCAGCTTATGGAAGGTATTTGGTAACTACTTGTGGACGGCAGGGAATCAATACTGAGTCTCAAGTGGGACAAGAGGAAGATGGCTAATTCGGGACTCTTCCAAATAAAACTGCAAAACAATTTTAGAGTTAAACACAATAAATCTGTTGGATCAGTAAGAGTGTTTGGGCTGAAGTAGCTACTTTCCTTCAGGAAGTGGGTTAGCTGATGCATGGGGTGTGAAGGTAATGCATACTATTAAGGAAAACTCATCCTAATAGGGAGAGACAATTCCAAGTTGGACAGAGATGTTAAATACTCGTGGTTTTGTGAGCTTTCCATAGATCATCCATTCCTTTCATCAAACTTGTCCTGCTCTGTTTGAAGTTAGGCAGTGATTTTCATGATTTTGTTCTCATTTAACTTGTCCTCTTTTATGTTCCCATTTGATTTAATAATACTCTTCCCCACCCAGTCTCCCTTTCCTGTTTTTTCTGTTTTATGGTTATTGGGGTGAATCCAGAACATTACCTTCATGAACAGAGGTTCCTTCTCTTTTTAGAAAGAACTGAGATCTACCAGATGCTTCTACTTGAGGAAGGCGAGAAAGATGTTTTAGACTGTTTACCTTCCCAGCCCTCCTATCTTTTCTCATGCCATCAAGGAAAGTCCCTCAAGCTCTGGAGCATATATTTAGGGGACTACACAGAGAAGGAAGGATCTGACAAATGTCACCAGCTCACTTCCTCTGGTGAGCTTCTGCTTATGGGACCTCTGGACTGCCTAGCCTCTCTATGAATTTCATTACCTGAGACAGGTTAATCAATATCCAGAATAATCATTACCAAAAGGCACAAGTGTTTTTTTTTGACATATTGTAAGCTATTTCTTAGACAAGGGAAAAACACACACACAAAGGCCTGTATCCTGGGAAAATTAGTCACATTTCAGACCTTATTTAAACCAATAAGACAAAATATTGTAAACTCAATGGTACTTTGTTGTGACTAACATGTCTTGGACTGGGTCAGTGTAAGCATAATTTATTGTTGTTAAAACATTTTAGTTTAAATAAATTATATTTTTTTAAAAAAAATCATTGAACAACCATTTCTTACACAGGAGACAGTGGGAAAAGTCCAAAATATTAACATTTGTCAGTTAGTTCAGTATCCAAAGTTTACATCTGAAAAATCTGAGGTTTTATATTTTCTGTGTTTGTGACTTTGATAATTTTTAATTGATTTGAATTTAAAGTCATATCTTAATGGCACGGGATATACTAGATATAAAACAGAGTTACGTCTCACGGTGCCAGTGTTAACCAGTAGAATCATATGCTCTCAGGACAATGAAAACTTGCTTGCTCTAAAAGGGAAGGGGGTACTGCCAGATCTATTTCCTTTCTATGCACATTTACATGTTTTTTTTTAATTCATAAAACACCTTTTCACTCACCATATCCACTGATAACACTGATTGTACAACATTTCCTTTAACTTCCTTCAATGTTCTTTAAACATTGCCTTTAATTTAATTGCCCTTTAGGGCCTCATCCTGGAAAACTGTTTATGTTGCACTTTTATTAAAATCAGAAGTCAAGTAATTTGCACTATTGTGATCTCATTGCCTTCTATATTTTCTTTCAAGAACAATTCTCCTTTTCAAATCCATGTCATCTAGCGAAGTGGGCTTGAATTCCTCTTGAATCCCAAACTGGCTTATTATGTGGAATGAAGGAAGGGATAAAGTCTGTGAAGTTTCACACTAAATTTGCAGAATTCATTTCAAAAATTTTAGATATATGACACTCCTGATACTTGAGAAAGTAACCTATCTATGCATAAATTTCCAAATATACTTTACAATATATCCTATATATCCTATACACTCATAAACATGGACTTTCAACTATGGGAAGATCATTCTCTATTATAAATAGAACATGTAACAAAATGTTGCAGTTTGTGGAATGTTCATGTTCAGGATTCCAGCGATGCCCTCTTCCAAGAATCACCATTTCATTCTCTACTTTTCCTTCTCCGTGTCTGCTCCATAGTCAGCCAACGTTCCATGACTACTGAAACGATTAGTACTTTCTGAGTTGTATTGGGGCTCCCTCCCTTTTAGGACTTTTTTTTTACATAAGTTTCTGCAACCCCTGGCTGTTCCCCTAATCCAAGTTTTTACTATTAAATATATATCCTGCCAAAACAGACACTTGAGGTAATTTATAACAACTAAATACAGGTAATAATAGAATCTCAATGAAAATATGAAAGCAGAATCAATTAAAAACACAGAAAAAAAGAAAGAAATAAACACCAGACAAGCAGTGAAAAATGGTGTTAATACTTACCTGGACTCACATGACGAACGTCACTGTGGGGGAAGGTAAGCTTTTGATGGTCTCCATGGAGTGAGACCAGAGTGTTATTTTTGATTGATGCTAAGCACCAAATCAAGACATGTGATGGGGCAAAGGAGACAGTGAATCAGTTTGCTCCCTATATGTGTCATTTGGCGCTCAACATTGACCCACCCTCCTACCTTCAATGCAGTGTGAGTTAATCTGGTCACTTTGGGGCTGGATAGGAATTTTTTCCCTTTTTTCTCAGGTTTTTTTTTTTTTTTTTTTGCCTATCTCATACTGTATTTAAGGGAATTGGGGAAATTGGCTCTGCGTGTTGTTGTTAAATAGGTTGTCCTTTGCCAGATAATGGGGGATAATAAAATCTTGGTGATCACCTATTGGCACCCATTTGGTGTAGGGTAGGGCTCCAGAACCACCTCTTTAGGGCTCTGCGTCCCAGGGGGTTCGGTGAAGAAGGCCACACTTGAGGTTAACCTAAGACTCTCACTTTTATAGCCATGCAGCTTGGGTGGGAGTCCCTGGGTTATCTTCAAAGATGCTGGACTGGGAAGCAACCAAAGCAACTTGGATTGCCCCTGGGGCTGAGGGTAGGCTGAGCAGGTAGTCACATTGTGACCCTGGCATCAGCTGGGCCCGTATCATGTTGCTCCCCCCATCTTGTATCTTTCACATTAATGCAATTTAAATAATACAGGTCAAAATAAAGTGGCCCTTAGTGAACCCAACTTTGTGTCTAGTCTCTTTATTTCATGGTTGAGCATCAATGGAATGGGAAATTTCTCAAACTTAGGTTTGCTGCATTTCATTGGATTTTCACCTTCATTTTTTCCCATCTCTGTTTCATATCAGGTTGCAAGTTTTTTTCACCATGAAAATGTGTGCACACTTGTCTCAAAGCACATTTATATCTGTACTTCAACAACTTTTTGCATTTTATCTCATTGACTACTAAATGCTTGTATGGTATTTCTTCAGTCATTCAGCGGTTTCCATTTTAAAATGTACACCTTGTTTTGTGTATACTTTATTTTTCAGAAATGCCCCATAAGCCTTACAGTTATAGAAATTCTTGTCACAAGATTTGTCTTTCTTGCAATAAGTCTTGGAAGGTACAAAAATGCTTCTTTTACTGCAAAATTGCTGCATCCATAGCAACAAACCAGCTCAAATGGCTGTCAGAATAAAAAAAGAAAAGAAAAGGGATTTTGCTAAAAATGGAAAGGCCACAAAGAAAGAGCCAATCTAGGTAAGGTGTTCCAAAGTGAGGCATCAGACACTTCTATGTGGACGACACCATCCACACAGAAGTGGCTGGTGCCTGCCTCTGAAACACCTTGCCTTCTGGCTGCATGAAGATCTATACTCAACAAATTAATTCACTATTAGTATATAGGGTTACCTTAAAATTTACTGAAGCCAGCTGAGAAGCGGTTGGATAGTTTCCTGTCTGTGAACACAGTAATTTATTAAAAGGGTTGGGTCTTATTCATAGTCTCATAGAAAGTAGTGAGAAAAAGTTATTAGGTCATCCAGTCATTCTTCTTGCCAATACCCGATTACTCCCCATACTCTCCACAGTAAATTTTCCACTGCTTGCTTAAGATTGCTCAGAGGTCTCACAAGGCTTATGGTTTTGGCCATTTGATGGTATGTTTTATGCTAAGACTGTTTCAGAAGACTGAAAATGTATTAAACCAATTCCATCATGAAATGGGCTGAAACTTAATGGAAACTCAGTAGCAGAAACTACTTTGAATTACAATTCTGTAAGAATTTCCATTAAATTATATGAGGACGAGTTGAAATACAGCAAAGAGATGTAAGATTAGCATTGTTCTAGATTAAAAGAGAAATTAAATGCATTTTGTTAAATTGTTACATGTTTATGTTTGTGTACTGTATTATTTATTCCAATTTTTTTGTTTTTGCTTTTATCTTGTTTATTGTAAGCTATCAAAGGACATCAGATGTGTCTTTTCCATCAGTGTAAAACCTGCCTCACTTTCACAGGACACAGGTCAAAATGGTTACCATTGTTATATTCCTTCCCCTCTAGCCCACATGTCTTCAGATGATTTAGACCATGTTTTTAAATTTTCTTGTAGTTTCTGTACAAGGGTGTATGCTAACTTTCTGGTATAGTATTTTAATTCTTATGGGAATGGTTTTTACCTACATGACTAGTTTGTTAAGCTTTTCTCTTACTTTTCACTTTCTCAAGGGCAAGCAATGAAAAATATAACTTTAAGGTGAAAAAGAGAGTTTTTTTCTGCCCTTGTCAAATGTGATTGTTCAGAGTGCAATGGTAACACAAACAAAGGGATATATTCATATATATAAAAGTCAAAGTTTGTTTGTCTGTGTCAGGTGAAGACCTCCTATGATGGGCTGTGTCAGGCAAAGACCTCATATGATTTGCTGCCTAAGAAGATTCTATGGAGTCTTGGGGTTTGCAGTTTAGGAGCCGCCTTTAGAATTCTCAGTTAGAGAGCTCTTCAGCCTCAGTCAACTGCATCTGTCTTGAATAGGCAAGTTGGTATGGAGATGAGGCCTAGCAGCAAGGAGGAGGGTAGTGTATTCCTTCCGGAACCTAACCTCTGTATGTTAATAACTCTGAATACAGATTGGACTGGGGAAAATGGGGAAAAGTTACAGTTATTGGACAAGACAGTTTGGGGAAATAGAGACACAGGATCTCAAATCTTTCTAACAAGCATTATCTATGAGAAATTAAATGGTGGAACCCATGCTTGAACTGGGGAATGATCAGTTCTGCAAGAAGTTACCTCATGGGATGAGTTAACCAGTGGTTAACCAGTGGTGTAATGGAGCTGGAACTCATAGGACTGAAGCTCCAGGACTTTTTGAATAGCATGGATTATGGAATTATCTGCCTATACTGCTACTCCTTTGGACTCTGCCCTGAATTTTGCTGCAATCCCCATGGCAGCTGAAGTGAAAAATGGATTTCCTCACTAACAATTTACTTTTGTGAGCTATTCCTGTTATAATCCAAAATTTTGGGAATGGCTTGGTTGTGAATGATCCATCTCTTGATAGAGATAGTATTTGCTAATGATAGACACATAGTGGGTGGGGAGTAGATAGATAGACAGACAGACAGATAATAGATTTGGTCTCTTGGAAGCATTACTATAAAGTGTGTAATGATGAGGATCTGAAATTCAAAAATTTCCACTATACCAATTAATCTTAGAAGTGCACTTTGGAGTGAACTCCTGGAAATAAAATATTTTCTGATTCACTGGCCCCACACAGTGGCCAGTGGGCATTCTCAGAGAGAAAGAGATATCAAAGGTTTCCTGTTTGGACAGTAAAGGGTGTTTACTGGCTTTGTTGTCAGCCTCAGTTGTTTGGATTAAAAAGGAGACCAAAAAAAAGAAAAAAGAAAAAAAAAGAAAAGAAATCCAGGGTGCATGCTAGGTATAACTTAGGTTTTTTTCGCAGCTAAAAAAAGCCAAATCCATTTTACAGTTTTGATTTCTGATCATCTGAATAATTGATAAAGTAAAATGAATATTGTTCTAATTTTCAAAGACTATTTACAAACATGTGCTGAAATCCTGCATGATGGGCTGAGAGGAATAATGATGGAGCTATGGTGTTGACAATGATCTAGAACCATGTTAAGGAACTGAGACAATGCATAATCAGCCTCATTATGTAATGTTGGCCTCTACCATGGAACAGGGAGCCATGAAAGGTGTGGACACTTTCCTTCCTACTTTCCACCAGTCACGTAAGGACATGGGGGTGGGTGGGTGTGATTTGCCCTGGGTGGCAATGTTTTTGGGGTGTTCTGGCCAATAGTCATGCCCCTGCGCACCCTGGCCATGGCCCTGCATGCCCTGGCCATGTCCCCGTGTGCCATGGCTATGCCCCCATGCACCACAGCCATGTCCCCCGCACAGTGGCTACACCTCTTGTGTTGTAGCCCTGCCCCCCTCCACATACTCCAAGTTCTGCCACTGCTTTCCACTCTCTTGCATTCAGATTACTAGTGCCCTGTGATTCTGTTGTGTGCTATTGTGTCCCTCTCCTTGCACTATCATTGCAAAAGTGCATCATGTCTTGTAAAGACCATAATGTTGCACATTACAATCATTGCCGACTGACCATGCTGCCTGCTCCACTTGTATGATGGTCCTGATGGTGCAACTCCCCTCCTGGGCATATGATCATTGGGCAATGCTGCAATTCTAAATCGTGCACTCATACGTTGACTCATGATGTGGTAAATTCCCAACAGAATGTCAGCCATGATTAATGCAGTCTCAGTCTAGAACTGGCCTTTTCAGTGCAAAGGTACAAAAAAGGTGATTTTTTTTAAAGAAAATGAAAAACAATACTGAATCTTGTGATGTATTAAAATTGTTTTAACATTTCTGTAACATTTTAAAAAAGTTTGGACTGCAACCTTCTTTATCAGGTATATGGTGTGTATGTGAGTGTGTATGCTTATGAATGTAATCCTACTTTCATGTGTCACTTGAAACAAAGCATGAAAGAGCATCAATTGCATTCTAATTGTGGTAGAGATCCACCACAGTTTCATAGAAATGCTTCAAGGTCTGAACATATAAGAGTGTCAATAGAAGCAAAGAGATCAATTTGTTCCTTTAGAATATAAGCACCACTAGATTTCTGTGGGCTGGAGCCAAGTGCTGAACTGTATCAAGCCCTTTGATTTGTCTCACTGACAGATTTTATTCTTTGTGAGACTGCTTGATCCATTTGGGTTTGTTTCTAAGGAACATTTCCCTATGGCAAATATGGATTCAAGAATTGCTTTCCCCTTTTTCTATACTACATGGGAGAACAAAGTGCAGCCCGCAGTTTGTGCATAGCAGTCCTGTTGGAGACCTGATTGGCAGTAGTGATGGTTTCAATTTGATGCCAAATTTAAACATGAAATTTTTAATTAAAGCCTTTGGGACCTAACAGTTTTCTTTCAAAAGTGTACATGGTTTTAAACTATTTTAATCTTTCAGCCTGTTTCATTAAACTGTTTAATGTTTTAGTCTGTTTAAATTACCACTGATTGTTTTAAATTCTATATTGCTTTAAAATCATTTAAATTAATTTTACTTGTATGCTATCCTGAGATCTCATAGCACAAGGTGGGATATAAATCTTTAAAAATTTCTAAACAAAATTAAAAGTAAGGCCATTTTTGAGGGCTCCTGGGCCTCTCCAGTTTTCTCCTTCTATGCTTCCTTCTACTTTTCCTCCCACTCCCCCAAAAACCAATGTCATGATTTTGTATTAAAACTACAGATGGAATTCAGCATGGCACTTATGTCTAAGTAAGTGGACTTGCGTCTGAACTGTATACAGCAAGGGGCTGCTGTAACATTAATTAAGTAGGGAAGCCAGTGAAGTGACTGTTGCTTATTGGTCCCAATGCACATTAGGTACTCCTGAAGCACGTCCAGGCAGCAGCTGGGGACTGCAGATGTGCACTGAGAGTCGTATGTGCACTGGGACACCAGCTAGGGAGTCTTGACATGCATCTGTACTGCCCAATGCATACTGGGACACTCTTGCTGGTGCCTTGATACACATCTTCACAATTCAAGAGGGTTTTGTAGCACTTCTGCTATACAGCTAAGTGTATGTAAAGTAACACAATGTAGACTATGATATCAAATTGCAGCCAGTGTTTCTTCTCCTTCTTTGCTGGTTAGTGCCAAGTAAGGTAGAGTCATTGGATCAAATGTTAAATGATGAGTTATCATGTACATAAATCCATCTGATCTGATCTACTCTAGATGTTTTATGCCTGTTTTATTCCCAATAAACCCAGCAAAACTGGAAATGGATATCTGGTTAACTACAGTTTGGATTTTCTTTGTCCCTCACAAATTTTTCCGGAATTGTGTGTGGCCCATAGTGGATATTGGAGATGGAAGATTGTCTCCTGGACTGCTAGAACTTACCCTCTTCTGCAGTTGTGTGTGGTTGGTTTTAAATATTTTGGATAATTCCATGTGGTTTACACAGACATTTCTCTCTCTGTCACTTAAGAAAACCCACGTCTATCTCTCTGTATACCATTATCTATCTACAAGAGAGCAAATCATGCCTGAAGCATCCCCTTTAAATCCACAGGGGATGTTTTACTTCCAATGACAGGCAAGCCCAAGAGGAAATGGTTCTCATTCATGTTCTTGTTAAGGATTAATGACAGTTTCTTGATCATTTTTGAGGAACTCGGGTGTTCCTATGAGAGGCGTATTTCTTTTGCAGCATCTCCCTCTATTACCTGCTCTAGCCTCTCTCCTAAATTTAGAGGTAAAAAGTGATGCTTTTCTTAAGGTTTTCCTTGCCTTTGAGTGCCTTTTCTGAATTCCTTGCTATCTGTGATGTTTCTAAGGATATCTGCATGTATTTTTCTAGGTAGGGGGTAAGAAGCTCAATTGTAGTATATGAACATAACTCATTCATGCATTTGTGGAGCCTAGCTGTAAATTTTCCTTTTGTGTGTATGCACAGATTACAATGAAAAACCTATGACCTATGGAAGGAAAATTCCCAGAACCTGGAAATTGCCAGTATCATGAACTCCAAAAAATGTTTCTGTGAAGTGGGGAACATAAAAAAATCAACTTAAGAGAAAGGAGGGACACAAAAGAATAAAGAGTAATTAAGAACATGGCATCACCACCCTTTTTATAATACTGACAAATGCATAACACTTGTCAGGAAAAGGATTCCCATGGTTTAGAATGGTTTCTTTCATCCTGGAAACATTGACAAATACTCGATGCTACAGAGTAGTAGTAAAGTCTACAGGGATTATCTTTGGCAGGGGGAGAAGCAATGCTGATGCTTAATTTGAGGATTGAGAGGAGCCTGAACTGTTAAGTATACTTTTCACATCATTATCAGTCACTTTTTACATCAGCTTTTGTGTTACATTATTTTTTGACTTACTTGTAATTTTCTGTTATTTTAATTTTTAAGTGTACAAATTTATTTTGGAAGTGCACGTAATGAAAAAAAAATCCCTGATAGATGCTGAGAAAGCATCTATCATGACTGTAGATTCATACAAAATTATCAATACATATATAGACCATGTCTCAGATCTATACTATATGTACTTCTGTTGTTTCACAGGGAGCAAACTTTGTCTGAGGTCCTATACAACGCTGGCAGAGGGTCCAGGGAGGATATCAGCACTGTGATGGAATTTTAGAAACTTCATGGTACAGAACCAGCAATTGGCTGTCTTTATACAGATGAGGGAAAGTGTTGCACAAGGAGGTATTAACTAACTTATTGTACACCCCCCAAGTACTTAATCCTTTTATGCCCATGGGAGGCACAAAGAACATTCCAGTCATGATGCTGAGAATATATATTTTCATCTGCATCTGTTAACCTCAGTTTTTTCCCCAAATTCCTGCACCAACCCTCTGTCTTTTCATGTACTCTGCTTTAGAGCCAACATCACATTTGCAGCCATGTATTTCTCTACAAGAAGAAATGGAGAGCTGGCATGGTGGTCTGAGCGTTAGACTATTCCCTTGGAGATCAGGGTTCAATTTCCTGCTTGTCCATGGACACCCACTGGAGGAACTTGGGCACGTCACACATTCTCAGTTCCAGAAAACCCCATGATAGAATCCCCTTAGGGTTGCCATAAGTTGGAAACAGCTTGAAGGCACACAACAACAACACGTTCCTACAAAAAGCCAATACACCAAGACACTGAATAATAATTCTGGCCAACAAGTAGTGTTGTCACTAATTGCCAACAACAAAATGGGTATAACAAAATGGATATAACAATGGGTACTGTGAAAGGCTGTCATAACCACTCTCTCTCAGTCACAGCCCCATCTCCTGCAATATGGGTTTAAACTATCATAGACTTTGTGCCAAAACAAAGATCTTACCTATACAAAATTATATCCCATATGGTTTATATTAACATAGGCTGGCACCCTGCATTGGTGTTCCAGATTCATAACTTAATATATGGATCTTTAACTGTTCCATATTCACTAATACCATGTATTCACAGTCATGACACTATTGTCATGATTAGAAATGCTGCCTGCAATCCAGCTTAACAACTTGCAGCTACACTGAGCGATGGAGGTGTGTTCAGCTGCTAACTGAGGATGATGATGTTTCCAGCCCACTCGCCAGTGAGTAGGCTGTAACAATCAGAAGCAGGACCTCTGTCACAATTCCTTTGTTCACTGAAAAGAGGGCTCAGGAAATACAATTCTTTTGTTCCTCAGTTGGCAGCTGAATGGACCCCCATTGTTTTGCACTGCTGCTGGCTTTTGATGTAGAGTCAGAATACATTAATTAATTACACATTACACATTCATAAGTAAGTAGGCGGTGTATGTCAAGGTCAGAGACCTGGGTGGAGAGCCAGCCCAGAGAAGGGAGTGTGAGAGCCAGCAAAGTCCAGCTGGAAGGAAACAAGCAAGCACTTTACACAAGGGAGTTCATTTACCAGAGCATCAAGCAAAAGCCTTAATCAGAGTTCCAAAAGCCAAGGGTCAAGAGATCAATTCAAGGTAGCAGGTACTGGGAGCAAGGAACAGGCAAGAGGAAGGCTTGAAAAAAGTTTTCCACAAGCAAAGGAAGGCTTCCAGACAGGCAGTTATATAGCCCAAGACACAGGTGTGGCTAGTCACTGCTTCTTGAACTTAATCAAGGAAGCTTCCCTTTGCTCAGCTCTCTTGAGTCTCTGCCTTGTTTGTGGGCTGACTGGCACAGTCTCCAAGCCATCTTCAGAATCAGATCCCTGTTGCCCTAAAGGAGCAGGCAGAGGAACATCCAAGCCTGCTTGGTCCATGGCAGCAGGGGAGCTCTTGAGCTGCAGGACTTATCTCTATCCAGAGCCACAGGGAACAGCTGCTGCTCATCATCTCCACCCTGAGCAACAGGGACCAACAGCTGCTGCTGGTCATCAGCAGCTCTGATGGAGCTTCAGTTATCACAAGGTAGGATATTAGCAAAAGATATTACATTAGGATTGCAAATCTCCACATGCACTTAGGCTTTGATCATACTACACAGGCCTTGTGTTGATTAGCAACTTTGCACAACTGAACAGACTCCCAAATGTGCAATCAAATACACAACCTCCATGTGCAATGGTACCACATACACAACTCTGTTTCCATAGTTATATCTTGGTTAAAAGAACTTTAGCCACTTCTGCAGGGGTACTTAACACACATGTAAGACAACAAGATATTAGACATTATCACTGTATTTCTAAGGTGCCCAAACGTTAAAAAAAAAAAAAAGCATCATCATTAGATCAGAACAAATATTAGTCATTAGAGCTGTCTATTGACACAGGAAGGTCTCCTGTAGAACAGAAAATCCATGTCTGGCAGCACGACCTGTAATGGGAACCCCTAAGCTTCTTGTGTATCAGTAAACTCCATTTGAGAATTGCTTAGGTTGCTGGAGCTTGTGGAAGGATACCTGCTGCAGATAATGAGAGCTATATGATTTTCTGAAGTATAATTTCTATATTGAGGTAGAACCTCAGGTTGTTGAACTGGTGCATTTAATTTTTGAATGAACTCAGAGTGCAACTTTTTATTCCCATGTAGAGGTTTTTTTTTTCCTCTGTTTTTTTAAAACAATCATTGAGTTCACTCAAGAACAAATTGGTAATTTAATGCTTTTGTCTGCTGGTTTCATGTTTTCCCTCTGGATGGAGAGCATGATAGAAAGGTCAGAATGGAGAATACAGATGAGAACAAAACAAGGGAAAGTTGAACTGCTACATTTTGTCTGACCAGAATTGCATGTTTATGACACAGAACGTGAATTTGTGGTCAGCCACTTTTGTTACAGATCATAACATTGTCTATTCCACTTTTGGATGGAAACAGTGCTCTAAAAAGCCATGTTAAATGGCAACAAGGGGCTTTAAAGGAACTTGCAAACAAAGGAAATTGAAAGTTTGGTTGATGATATTGTTGGCTGAAGAATAAAGATCTACAGTTATCCTAGGTTTGTTTTGGGTTTTTCTCTCTCAGTTTGGAATTACAATATTGAGTGGTGTGCTAGGACTGGAAATGTAACAGGAAAAAAAAAAACTTAAAAATTTCCTCTATGTAGCAACACTGTAATGTAAAGTACTGGATTATTATACCATATATTCTTTTTAACTGAGGTGAAATACATTTCATTACCATGGTAAACCTCTAATGATGTAGGTGAAGACACCAGTGTCTATCTGTTAAGTTGGAAAAGAAAAATCTTGAATACAGTGGTGTTTTTAAGGATTTGTAGCAAAAGCCTGTGAATACCAGAACACAGCCTTAAATTGCTGTTGTTGAATGCACATATATGAAATAAGGCAAGTGTTTTCCTTGCACAAGCAATGTCTGTTGGTGTTTGAAAGCATTTTCCTAGCAAGGTTATGGTGACACCGTATAAAAAGTAGAAAACAAATTCAATATATTTCATTGATTCAATCTTAATTTGGAGTCACACTTACCTGGAAAAGGACATAGCAGAGCAAGTGACTTAAAAACAGATTCCAGGCTCTGTTTTCCACACTCCCAAATAAAACTAAAATCTCAGAGACCTCGTCCATCTGTGCAAGTAATATTTTACTGGATGTACCATGATCTAACCTGGTGTAAGAGAGATTCCCACCTTCCTATCCAGGATTTGCCTCACAAACAGAGGAAGAAACAAATGTTGGAGACGCATGTTGGAGATGGTACTCTTCCTCTGTTATTGTATTAGAACCTTTAAAGGCAATGGGAAAGTTCCTATTTCTAGATATCCTGACAAAGCTAAACTGCATATGCAACACAGGCGCACACACAGACTGTCCATATCCAAAAATTCTATATCCAGATATTCTGCTAACCACAGCTTGAAAATATTTGGGGAAAAAAATCCAAAAAGCAAACTTTGATTTTGCCATTTTATATAAGGGTTACCATTTTAGTGCCCCATTGTACATTATGGGACTTTTGATATCCACAGAAGGCCCTGGAACCAAACCCTAGCAGATGCTGGGGGCTCATAGCACACACAGATATTTTTTTGCCTATATTTCCTTCAAAAACACTGAAATTTCTGATTATTTGTGGAAAAAGGACAATCCTATGACAATTTCTTCGGTGACTGTACTTCCATTTTAATCCTTTTCTTTTATCGTCTTTCATATTTTTGAGGAGGACTTGGCTTGTTACAGCATTTGAACTGATGAACAGGTTAAGATATGATGAATGAATATTAATTTCTACTACAAAAAGCTGACACAGAGACATTCTCATTGCCTTCTTATTCCATTCAATAATAAGAAACCCTAGTGCTTTCCCTTGGGGTGTATATATTGGCTCTCAGATCTGACAGACATATTTCACAGAGCATGTGGAATAAACTGGACTTTCGGTCCTTTCTGGATCAAACAGAAGATGTCTTGGCTCTACATACTTGATACCATAAGGATGTTGGGAGACTGTTGCCAGGCTGGTTTGCGAATGACTGATGTTGCTTTAGTTTGTGTATGTGTATCTATGTGTGTCACAAAGAAGTGAATTTTTCATTATAATAGTTTCTTGCAAAAAAGAAAAGAAAAGAAAAGAAAATGAAATAAAAAAAGATGTCAATGGCTAATGAAAACCCAGTGAAACAAAATTACTTGTAAATTGATATAGCAATTAGCGGAAAATTGGAATATGGTCTTGAATCCTGTCAAATGTAATTTTGAAGTATTATTACATGGATATTTCAACAAGCAATTCCAGTTGTATTTACAGTTCACATGGTTGCTTGTCCTTTTAACACTTGAGAAAAAGCCTCCAGCTAACTGCAATTTTTAAATAAATACATGGAGAAGAATGCAATTATATTTTATAGCTCAATTTGGAGTGGGCTGCATTGCCTGAGAGTATATTTTCCAGTTTTCATTGTGCTGACAGATGCCCATTTTAACTAGATTTGTTCTAAATGATTTGGGGAGGTTAGCTGTGTTTAATTTTTTTTTTCCTGACCACTGTGAATTCCCAGTGGATTTTTCCAGATTACCTTCTCTTCCTCCTCCTTCCCTATCAAAATATCTCTGTCTCCTTTTCCTTTAAAAAGATACATCATGAAAGGGAAACTTGACAATGACATCTTTTATGTGGATGTTGTCAAGACAGTTGATAAAGCTCTTTGCTGACATCAGCAATCCGCATCCTCTCTAGGGTGCTGCAAGTGGTCATGTGTTTGGACAGTGGTAAGTGATGAAAAGGTTGCCTTCACTATCACCCCTGAAGAATTATATACAAGGCTGGAGGTTACCTTCCTGAACACCTTGAAGCAGCATACTACTGCTCTCACAAGTGAGCCATGTGGCTGAGCAATTCTGGATTGTTGTATTATTTAATATGAAGTTCCTATTTCATGGCAGTTTTGCATTTAATCCACGTGCACTTAAGAGGCAAAGAAAGAGCAGTTTATTATTACACTTTGAGTTTTACAACAGATCTACATCAAAGTCTTCTCCCTATATCATTCTGTCATAAATGTTACACCTATGGATTGGTTTATAGCTTCAGCTCCTCTTCGCAATTACCAGCCCCATCACTATTCACCTTTGCTCTATTTGGTTTTTTTAAAAAAACATCTTCCCACTTGTCCTTTAGGCATCTGTCATTATAGACAAACTCATCTGATAATATCACCCAGTGCCTAGGCTTGGAATAGCAGTCTATTCCTTCCTTCACCAATCTGTTACTCTGCTCTTCCTTATTACCCTCCTTGCTAATTTCTTGCCTCTGCAGCTTTTCTTTGGCAACTTTATAGTAGTTTTGCCTGAAGAATAGCATATAATGCATTCCATTCTCATTCAAATTGCCAATCCAAAGCTCCCCAGACTATAGAAGAGAAGCATCCTGGCAAGCAACATCTGGTTCCGCCAAGAAATAAAGTTATTGGCTGTTAACTTTTTTTTTAAAAAAGCTAAAATTTAAAGGTGCGTAGCATGAAAAACAAGACTACAGAAACCTACCTTTTTAAAAGAACAATCTTCTCTTAACAAGCTACTACACCTGCACAAATATTATCCTCTGACCATATCCCTGTTTATACCCCCTCCCTCCCTCCCTCCCTCAGGAAACCCCACTCTCAGAACCCAGAACATCTCTCAGAACCCAGAACAAAGCAATCTCTCCACAATGGGAAGGGATATGGACCAAAGAGGGGCTGTCACCTCTGTTTGTCCATGGGTCTCCAAGTTCTAAGTTACAACCTTGATATAAGGTCTACCTTGATCCTAACAAGATACCAAGATTCCTTGATGTAGCACAGTGAATATTGTTCAGAGTTATTCTTCCTAGGCTGAAAGACTAATGCAGACATCGGAACTCACTCTTGGTTCACAATGATCATTTAAGACTAGAGAATCTTCCAAGATCAGTGTGATTTGAGTTTTGCTTAGGAAGCTGTCATACTGACCATGCCTTCTTAGCAGGTGTTGATCCTAGGGACCAAAAGCTAGGAAAAGTTACTTTTTGAATTAAAAGTCTCAGAACTCCTCTCCTTAGCTAACAGGTTCCGAGAACTGTAGTTACTTCTAAAGAAGTAACTTTTTCAACCTCTGTCAGTAAGTTACTTTTCCTCCACTTTCCTTTCTGGTTCTGTAGTTCATATATGGCTGTGAAATATACAAGACTCGCCTTTTACTCTGTCTCCTCTGATTCAGTGGAAACCTGGCATAAACTTGCTACCTTTGGATCAGCTGTGTCCATCCTGGGTACCAGCAGACATTTTGGCTCAGGAACAACAATTTCCCTCATGAGTACAGAAGACAGCCTTTGCATTTGAAAGTGGTGTTGCATTTCACCAGTTACCCAGCTCAGATTAAGAAAGGACAAATGTACGCTTTGTTGTAATGAATCAGTGTTCAAACTTCTGTGTGTCTAAAGGTTCACATAATATTTTTTGTGTGTAGCAGAGATTGTTCCCAGACCCACTCGTTTTGATTATGACTCCTTCCCCTTTCAACATAAATGATTTATGATATAAGAACACCAGCCCTGTTGCCTTTATACTAGAGAGGCTCTGTATGATTAATTTAAACATGCTCTTAAGATCCCATAACCAAGAATCCCTAAATGAAATATGCCAATGGAAAGCTGATTCTTTTTTCTCCCGCACACAGCATCAAAATACTTATAGCAATAACAAGATGGGAGATGTACATTACTAAATAGTTGAAAGGCCTAAGACTTTCAAGTCTTAGTAGAAACAAAAAAACCCCAAAAACTCCACTTACTACTTATACAACTCACAAACTGCCATGTTATTTTTTATTGCAATTCATTATAAGTATGGAAGAACAATTAAAATAAAAAAAAACTTGATTATTGATAAAGCAGATGTTCAAAACATCAAAACTCAAAGCTTACAATTAACTGAAAAAATATATTACTGGATTTTTAACTAGAATACTGTTAAGAAAATCTTTCATAAATGAATTATTCCCTTTGAAATAAACACCTATGGATCTCTAAATATGGTCAAATCCCTTTGACTGAAATCAGTTGTCAGGTATCTTGATTCAACGTAGAATTAAGCCAGTTGAAATAACTGGGTTTAAGTGTATTTGAATAAGAATGTGCCTTGAAAGCATTTAGCCTAGCTTAAATTTTGTTATAGGCGTTTCAGATAGATTTATGATTTGCCTGGGTAGCATATATTTCAAACTGTATATGTGGGTGTTCAATAAGCATAGTTACATACTAGAAAGCAATTGCAAGAGAGGTAGCAAAAAGAATACAACGGCAGCACCAGAGCTTTCTAGCAGAGATTTCACTAAACCACAGCTCCACTGATCTGCATTTCCCAGAATATCATAGAATGAAGCCATGGATGTTAACTGGCATGAAACTTAAATATCTATATATTGTAGATACATTCTAAGATAAGATTAGGTACAGTGTGACCTGCAGGTTATACACAACCCCTTATCTACTTTTGTGGCTCCTTCAAAAATTTCTACACCTTCCATTTTTGTATATGCGTGTATAGGGAGGCAAGGAGAGTCCCATTTGCCATTCTTTCCCATTCCACCAATGACCATTATAGGTCTGCATGGGCCTTTGTTCAAATCAGGAAGTGATTGTCTAATCACATATAGTTTTGGGGGAAAAAATTGCCTATATCAGATGAAAGGAAGTAAAATACAGCAAAATGGGCATCTGTGTCCTCCAGAGATACTAAAAAAACTGTCCTCAGATGTAGCTGTGGATTATTGTCTGCTACTGTGTGTGTTAACAACTGTAGCTTTTCCAAAATAAGCAGCATATTGTAAACAAAAAGCAAAATTATATTAAAATGGATATTTTCATCTTCCTAATATATTCTCAGAAAACACAAATTCCCGAATGTACTTTTATCTCAAAACCTCCATTTTAATTGCATCCTCACACATTTCTGAACCTTGCAACAACTGGAAGACTGCAAAATAAAAAGGACAAACACTTTCTGATCTGATTTTAGAAGTACAGATCAGAATTCATAAAGAATGAATACCTCAACATCTCTACTCAGATGGCAGAGAAAAATAAGTGGTTTTCCCTTGGACAACTCTGTAAAAATTGGCCCTCTGATTCCGTAGACTCCATATGTGTAATGTTTGTGTAAATTAAACAATAAATTTCTTGTAAAATGTGTCCTTTGGCCAAGATGAAGACTCAGTGCCTATACAAGAGTTAATGGTGTCTTATTTTGACTAACATTGCATCTCCAGCTGACAAAGCTTATGCACAAAAAATAGAAATCTCAAGGTTACCTGCCAATGTTTCCTGATGAAATGACTCCCTTTAATAAAAGTCTTTGGCTGGATATAAAAAGCATAACCTGATTGGGTAGCAATGTTTTTGGTGAAAAACATCTGGCCAGTAAATGGAGAATCCTTGAGCTCAATATCAGGTTGGAAATGGAGAATACCATCAATTTTACTGAATGGTGGGAGTCTTAGAACCTCCAAGAAAAGGAAGATTAATTATGGTGAAAATAAACCAGCTTGAGGAAAGAGCATAAAAGTGTCATAAGCTGGGCCTGATCAAAAACATACCGAGAGTGTACTGGCAAAGAATAGCTATAGCAAGGTTTGTAGTGTCTAACAAACAACTGTTCCATGTAGGAAACATTTCGGTTTCCATGGACTGTGAGGGATTGTAATAAATTACTGACATCACATAGAAACAGAAGAAAAGCATAGTTATTATGCTGCTTATAAAGTCAGTCTCCAAATCATATTCTCTGAAGCACTTCTAATTCCAGTCAATAGGCTCGTGTGGTTTGATAACTGAAGCCAACGACAACAAGCAGTCATGGTGGGGCAGCATTGCATGGGCAGGAAGAAATGACCAAAGATCATACCTTTAAAGCACAGGTTTTTGAAATGCACATGTCATCATTCTTATTTGTCATTGGGTATGGTTTCTCAGACCCAGAAACCCATGCACTGTCAATGCAGATAGCAACACATTTTTCTTCAAAGGAACTGTGTCTCTAGAAATTTTGGAATTGTTCCTGTCAATGTTTGCTGTTACTTGCTGTAGACAAATATAAGAAGCATTATATTTCTTTGTTAACACAAAATGACAATTATGAATTGACCACCTCCCCATACCCTTGTTATTGTTCTGTGCCTGCAAGTTGTTTCTGACTTATGGCACAAACCTATCACAAGGTTTTCTGGGTCTGACAGTGTGTGATCCATCCAAGCTCATCCTGTGGTTTCCATGCCTGAATGGAGAACTGAACTCTGGTCTTCAGGGTCATAGTTCAATGCTCAAACCACCATACTGGCTCCTCTCCAAACCCTATGCAATCAGACATTGATGCATCATCTTTGGTTCTTAGGGTAATTCAATGCATCAAATTGCAAAAGTTGGAAAGGTAACATTTTTTGGAGAACAGCTCCCAGATTCTCCCAGCTACCATAGCGACTAATGGTGACTGGGGGATTCTGGGAGTTGTACTCTAAAATGTTACTTTTTTAAGCTCTGGTACACTCAAAAAGAGATTCAAGACACAGCTCAAAATTGAGTTATGGAATGTGCATTAACAGTATGCATTGACTAAAACTGGTTTAGATTACTTTAAAGTGAGACTGGATAGATTGGTGGAGGATAAATCTATCATTTTTTTCTTATCATGATGGCTGTTTCATGATGACTTCATGGTTACTAGCATCCCATTGAATACCAATTAATGGGAAACAATAAGAAGGTCTTTTCTCTCCTTGGGGGCTTCTCATATTTAACCACTGTGAGAAATAAATTGTTGAACTAGAAGGACCAGCAATCTAACACAGCAAGAGTCATCTTAAGTTCATATTTAAAGGGATAATGAGTTGATCACTTGGATAGATGAGAAAAAAAATATATAGGGATAGCTGTGGTGGCCAAATAGCAAAACACAATAAAATCCACAAGCAGCGATGCCTTCATTGAGCCAACTCCAAAGCATAATACACACATTGCACACTTTTAAAGCTTCACTGACTTATTCATCAGGCAAAGACGTTAAAAATCATATACTCTCATAAGGTATTGCTACTTACAGATTTTGTTGTATTTCTCTGTACAACCAACACAGCTACCTCTGAATATGTATATTTTTGGATTTCAAGATACCAAATTCAGCCACAACAGGGGAATCCGAAACAAGAGGGAACCAAAGGACTGTGGTTTTCTGCCTCCAGCAAAGGTAAAACTCTTTCACTGAATTACAATGGATAACTATAATATGGCAAGTTTTGCCTATAAAGCTGTTATTTTTTGTCCCTGTATGACACCTATTTTTTATTTATTTTTCTTGAAGAGACTATAGCAGTAAGACTGTTTTCTATTATTTTCTTATAAACAGGCAGTAGAGTCTTTAATTTCTGTGTATCAATTATCATGTGTGATTGATTTTCCTTTTGTTATTTTCAGTTCTGCTGCTTCCTTCCTTCCTTCTTTCTAGTCTGCATTCCTTCACTTCAGTACTTTTGAGGTAAAGTTTAGGTACGAACTCCAGATGAGAAATTCAGTGGTTTTGGATTTTGTTGGATAGGTGGGTGGGAGATGAAAAAGAGATGGACAGTCATTGTCCAGTTAGGTGTTCTCCCCTTCCTTTCCTTGTATAATAGATTCTATAAAAAATGTTGATCCACTTTTCATTCCCTTAACTGTTGACAGCCCAGGTTTGTGTATGAAGCTAGTGGTTAGGAAGGTGAATCCTTGATTACTTTACCCAGATGTGCAGTGATGAATAATTACTGTAGTTTTCTCCCTGCTGTAGGAGAAAACGAAGATCTCATTTTTCCATGTATTAAAATATCTTGAAGTGTTTTTCTACACAGAAAAACTGTTTTTGTGCAAAACTCCAAAAAGCCTTTCTCATGCAAGAAAGCTTTATTTTCCTGTGTGAGGAACACGTTTTTGGCACAGGAGATGTGTTTTTTGTTCAAAAAGCCACATATTTCTCTGGCCAGAAAAATACTCTTGAACATGTCAGGATGTTCAAATGTTGGAAACAAACTGTACAGAAGTCTCACTGTTTGATTTTTTTCCCCTACTGGGAAATGAATAGAATAGAAAATATTCTTTCTCCCTACCAGTGGCATGGATTACAGCAGAACCAGGCAAGAAAGTATGTCCCTACACAGCAGGGATGGACAGATATCAGGGTCTTTTACATGCTCCTGTCTGGACCTCAGAAGGCTACACTTCACTATTTTACCTTACCACCTGTTGTTGTTGTTGTTATTATTATTATGGTAGTTTTAATTTTTTAAAAAATAGAATATGGTAAATACAGTGATATTTTCATCCATTCTTCTAGAAGGTACATGAGCACTTTGAAGAATAATGGAAAATGAGAGGACCTTAGGGACCTCAAAATGGCATTGGGCAGCTTTCTCCACTGCTGATGGCTGTTACTGAATTGCAGATGGTATATGAATCAGCTGTAAAAGTACTACTGAACAAAGAATGCTGATTCTACCTGTGTTTTTCTGGACTTCTTACCTAAGCATTACCTTGAGTATAGTGAAATGAAGAAAGGCAGACTAGAAAGGGGGATGAAATGAATGGAACTGAAATAACAAAAGGTAAAACCAATCATACATTATAATGGATACATACTATATAAAGACTCTAATGTTTGTTTACAAGACAAGAATGGAAAACAGCCTTACTTCTGTGGTATAAAACAAATGTTCCCTTCAGTATATATGTATGTATGTATAAATAAATAAACAAATAAAGTTTTTTGTCCTGCCAGTCACTGAATTTACATTATGAATGTGGCTGACCCAAGACTGCAATATTCCCAAACACCAAAGAGACTTGGAGTTGGAAAGTGAATCTGGATCCAAATGCTTCATTTGTCTTGTCTGGAGTGGGTTTGCATGAAAAGAGCAGACCCAGACATGCTCAAGAACTGTGTTGTTCAAAATTCAGATAGGATTTGTGTTTCCCAGGGGCATGGGTAATATGCAGGATCTGATCTGGCATCTTGTACTGACTCTGTCTAGGTGAGTAATTAGGCATGCATGCCTTTTATATTTCACTTAAATCTCCTTTTAAAAAAAACAAAACAAGTGCAGTCTTCTAGTGTTTCAGATTAAATTTTGAGCAATAAATCAGTTTTCCAGTATAGCCTGCACTGAGTTTCTTTTCTGACTTCACCTTTGTTTAACACCATTAGTTAAAAAAAATGTCCATACTTATATACCTTATTAGCTTGAGTTATTGTGTTTTTATCATTACTGGATATAATGCAAGAATATTAGAATTTTCACTGATATTTAAGATACTGCAGAAACATTGTGACTATTGAGAAGTACTCCCTTTTTTTTTACATTATGTTAAAACAACCAGTAACTTGGAAGAAATCATGAAGCTGACATTTTGTAGGAACATGCTGTATTCTTAATTAGGTATCTGTACAATAAATCTTGTATGAGTTACCCTACTATATAGATGTGTTGATGGCTGTTAGCTCAAACTGCACAATTTTATGGATGCTACTTTAGGTTCCATGCCTGCCTGTAGACAAAACTGTGAGTCCTGTACAGTAGCCCTTCCACATTTGTGAAGGCTTGGGGCACAGAATCCTCATGAAAGTGGAAAAACAGCAAATAACTCTTCTCACTATTCCCCTCCTATTCCACTCCGGACCCTCCCCTCTCCCATTCTTTTTTCTCTGGCCCCTGGTGTTGGGGGAGGGAAAGACAATCTAAAAGGCTTACTAGTATTTTCCCCTCAGACAGAGAAGAGGGGAATTTTAGAGTTCTAATCACTTCCAGTGGCCATCTTGAGAAAGGAGGATAGGACCAAAGAGAGCACCTGAACAATCAGCACCCAATACACAGCAACATATGTAAACACATGGCAGAGAGGCCACGCCTTCAGCAGTGGGAGGGGGCTTTGCTCACCCAAAAGAAAAAAAATGTCCATTTTAAACACAAGCCTTGCAAGCCTGGGGTGAGGAATGCAAGGTATGGGAGGAGGAAATAGAGCGGGGAGGCAAGCACCTGATTTGCAAATAATCGAATTCACAAAGATCAAACCTGTGAATGTGGAGGGAGGACTGTATTACCATAATGTGGAACAATCACTGACAGAGTTTATTTTCATTTTACATATGGCCAGAACCAATAGTGGCTGGTGGTTCCCAAGTTCAGCTGAAGATCTGGAGCAGGTTCAGTACTGCTACCACCTCCCACTGTACAGAAATAGTTCTTATCCGGCTTCAGTATGACAGATTAGGGAAAAAAAAAAAAAGGAAACAGGAAAATTAACCACAATGGAATATAAAACATGAAGGATTTATCAGAAAGCAAGCAAGCATACAAGCAAACAACGGTTACAATAATTTTAAGTTTATTATGGAATCACTTGTTGGCACTATAAAACTTTGTTTATTCAGTAATATTTTTTCACGTCAGTTGCTCTTATACCCCTTAATTGTAATATGTCCTCTATAACCTGTATACTTTAGCACAGGAGCATGCAGATAGATTTCAGTTATAACCAGTTCTTAAATTATTGCACTAGTGCATTAGGGCTTTCAAGCTAGGTGTTCTAGAAGGAGGATCTTGCCACATGAATCTTGGAATACCTTGACAGAGAATGGAACTGCTAATACATTTTCTTCTGTGATTCAGCACCACAACTGTAAAAAGAAACCATCTGTTCAAATCTGTTGAATTTGGCCTGGCTTCTTGATCCTGTTACATGGGCTCAGACTCAGATTGTCATGGGCCAGGACTCAGCTTCTCTAGGTGAACAGCAGCCCCAAAGGAGGACATGCAAAGGCAAGTGCACCAGGAGCTAATCAGGCTGGGATGAGAGCCAGCTGGCTCCAGCCTTCTTGAGGAAGGCACAGCTCAATGCCAGAAACAATTTGTGTGTTGTTGGCTTTTCTCTTGTGTTCTCTGCTCATTGCCTGCCTGGATTTTCTGACCCTGGACTGTCTGCCCACTGGATTCATGGACTTTTGGATTGTTTCTGGATGGCCTTTCTTCTCACCATGAACAGGGAAGCTGTACTGACTGTTAATGTCTCTGACTGTGAATGGCCTCCTGCTATCCCTGCACTCTGTTGCTTTGCATGGACAGCTGGATCTGTGTCACGGATGCTTGCACCATCTACCCAATTCCACCCATCCACCTTGCTACAGTCCCAAGCCACCACTCTGTGGTAGTGTGGCTGTTGTAGCATGCTGTCCTGGCTGTTTTCCTGGCTATTATAAGAAAGAGGTCCATATTGGAGTTTACCTCCTCCAGATGTCTATGTGATGTCATATAAATTAAGGGCTGTTGAGAAGAGGTGAGAGAATGGGATAGTGAGATACATGGTGACTGTTAGAAAGTCTGAGAGTATCTAAATAAGGTTGGTGAATGACAGTTGATGTAGTCAGAATACTTTGGGTGATTAAAAAGAAGAAAAGAGTGAGTGGAATGAAGATTAGAGTTACAAGAGTGAGTGAGTCAGTCGGGAATTAATGAGTGATGTTTAAGAGTCTGAATTAGAAAGGAATGGAGTGTGTGAGAGCATGTGAGCTTTGTTCTAAAGGTATTAAATAAAGTCTGTTTTGTTATGCTCAACTTCTGTTAATAAAGTAATATTTCTGTATTCATACACTTTTGGTTTCTAGGAATGATGTAGATTACAAAGCTTGGATTCAGATAAGGTGTCTGTGGTGACAGCAGTGAATGAAGTGGGGTTGTGTCTGTTAGGGAATCCAAGTTGCATACTATTTCACACATGTACCTTAAGATCACCTAGGAGGTCCTTACATTGGTGGTAGAGGTAGAGACAAGGGAAAACCCTCTTGGTGGTAACAGTGAGATTTGTGGAAGTTTTCATGCTTGGTAGCAGTGGAGGTTTAGGTAGAACTTCACACCTGGTCTTAAAGTGGCAAGTTAAGTGGTATACCCCCACAGTATGCCACTTGCCTTTGGAGGGCACAACTTTAATATTTCCAAAACATGAAGACAGGGTATGAAAGTGGGAAAATTATTCAGACATAGTATTGGTACAAAACTATAACTGAGGCTATTTGTAGTCATACAGAGATCCCACTGCAGGTGTTCAGGTTGCCAGAACAGATACAAGTGAATGATGACTACTTCATCTATGAGAATAAGGAAACAGAATGTACAATTAACCTGCAATTCTTTTATTTCACATTTCTCTGTGTCCTTCAAAAAAGCCCAACCAACAGCAAATCTGGCTTTATTTAAGTGCCAAATAAAAATATCCTTTAGAGTCTGTTTCAGTCCAAGATATTTGTCCACATGATTTTGAGTTATTTTAATCTTCTTAGCTTGTTTCTGTTTTGTTAATTTGTTTAATGTATTTTTAATCTATTTAAAATTTAAATAGACTAAAAAGTAAGTCTCACTGAGTTCAAATGGTTCCAGAGTACAAGTGATTCTATTGCTATAGAGGTGATGAATCCACTCTTGGTTTTATGACCACTTCTTCCACAGCTACTCTGAGCTGTGCATAAATGTAGGGATGTAAACCTTAGGGCCCAGAACACCAAAAGCTTATATACAACCTGAAACAGCTGCAGGAGGAGCAGCACAGAACTGAAAGCGGGGGGTAGTTTGCTAGCCTGCAGCAATGGATCCATTAGCCACTTCTGAATGGAACCTTATTTCCAGGACTGTAGCTGTACTCTCCTTATTTTCTAAGCTCCCCCAAAGCTCCAAACATTTTATTTCTATGATACTGTAATTCCAATTTGAGGAAACAAAAGCATAGAGAATACAGAAGCAGAAGTCCAGAACTCATTGTCTTTAAATGTAAGTGTGACCATGTAGTTATTTCAAAGTTGGTTGAGCTCCTTTTGTTGCTATAAAAGTGTGAATATAGCTCACTAGAAATTATGAGTGTTAATGAGTATCACAAACATGCAATTATGGAAAAAATAAAAGGACACAAAAGCAAAGGAGGAAATGCAAGGATGATCTCCGTAGAATAATAATAACAGACATCTGGAATTTCTTTTTCCTCATAATGATGAAATGTGCTTTGGAAATAACTCAGCTTGAATGCTATGCCTTTCACAATATCCTAGTCTATGCTCAGTTTAATAGATTATGTAGTCAAAACATTGTATGTTTGCCTTGTTACTCCGCAGTATTCTTTAAGTTTATAAAATTTGATTTGGTATTGTTCTGTTTATTATTTCCCATTTATGGTTCACATGAAACCCAGTCACTGGGGTACCAGAAGATGGTTTCCATTATCTGTCTATTATCAGTGATGACTCATGATCTGAGAAAACATCATGGATTTTTTTTTAAAGCCAGGTTAATCATGCAGCATGGATGACAAAGAAACTGGATTTGACCAGGATTTCAATGACATAAAATTCATCAAACTATCATGCAATCACAAGCATGCTATTTGTACTGGAAAAATACAGTCCTTCCCACACATACTTACCTCAGAGACAGATTGACCTCAAAGCAAAGAATTTATATTATTGTAAACATACAATTTATAAACTGTGGTCTGGTTGATATAGCACACAGATGTCACATAAAATGTACAGTCAGCCCTCCACATTTGTGGGTTTGACATTCACGGATTTGATTATTTGTGAGTTTCTCGAACCCCTGCCCTCCCACCTCAGGTGCTTCTTTTGGGGGGCGGGGAACCTTCCCTCTTGGTGGATCCAATCAGACCACATAGCCCTTTAAAAACCCACCTCTGATCCTCCTCTTCCCTTACCAGTCTCTGCCTGGCCAGCTAAGGATGGCTCTTTGCCCAATTTCTCTGCACCACAAACCTTATACCCATGCCCCACACACACCCAAGGAAGGAGCTGGGCAAGAGAGAGGAAGTACAGGACCACCGTGCCAACCATCTTCTTTCCCTGACCTAGTTTAAAACCCTGGATGCCTACTTTACCCACTTGTGCCTCAGCCCCCTTCCCATAGACACACAAATTTTGTTATTTGTGAATTTTTCACTTTTGCGAGGGTCCTGTGTCCCTAACCCTAGCAAATGTGGAAGCCCAAGTGTAAAGGTGAAAAGTTTGCTTGGGGAGACTACATTTCCAGCAAGAGCGGTCAGTTCATTTATTTGTCAAGCTTCCAAACTTGTGGCATTGGGGTCTGTATTAAGAATATGGAAGCAACTAGTTATAAATAGCTAGTAACTTGTAGTTTATTCCTTACTTCCTTATAGTGTGGAACAATATGCAGTTTTGGATCCCACATTGGGAGGGAAAGATGGGATATTACAATATAGGATTGCTTTATTACATTGATGATATAATTGCAACTTCAAAGTCACTTTTACTGTTAAAGGAACATAGATCAAGTATCTTACTTACTTTGAAGGAAAAGGAAAAGTTTATGGTTTTTAAAAAGTAACTAACTACTGGAGTGGGAATTATAACTGCAAGTAATTCCTTTTTTTTTAAAGCTCTTTTCCAGGCTCTGATGCTGCTGGTGCATGGTGAATAAACTGATGCCATCAAAGACTAGAAAACATGGGATGTAAAGCCAAAGCCTGAAACTTGGGAACCATCAGGAGATCCAGCAATCAGCTGAGACTATAAACAGGGGATCTTTGTACAACATACTCCCCTTTCTCTGAAGAGCGTGTTAGCTGTTACACAGTTTCCTTCCTTTCTCTAGAAAAGACTTTGTGCTGTATTGGCAATCAGGAACCTGCAACTAAGAACAGTTGTCTTGTCACAGGCGACAGATGAACAAGAAGAAGGGCCTATTCTCCATGTTGTGCAATTCCCTGTTCTAATCCACATACCTTTTCCTCCTCACACTGGTTTCTTGTCAGGCCAAACACAATGAAACCACATTAGTACATACATTGCACTTCTTTATCATTGGTACAAATATGCTATAATGCCTTTTCACTCTGTTGAGTTGGTTTAGTGACTTAGAACGCACCACTGACGTAGCATAGACTTCTCCCTACTCCTATCCATATTCTCTTTCTTACTTTCTCTTTCTTTTTAAAAAACCTTGCATTGTGGATTATATTATAATAATAATAATTATGTATTTTGGAAAAGAATTGGACTTGTACTTTATTTCCAAAATAAAGGCTTTCTTTTCCTTCTTTGGTAGTTTTTCCTTCAGCATTCTCTCTTGTCATTATCCAGCTTTCTTTCTCATCTACATTCATACTTCTGGCCTTTGCTTCTTTTCCTTTTAGCCTTAAGATGCAACCTCTTCCTTTGGCCATATTAATATTATTATTAATGAGATGGCCTTCCAAATGAATGTGTACAGCAACATGGCTTAGCAATGGGACAGTCTTTCAATATTCAGTTGAATTTGTAGATTTTTTTTTTACTTTGAATATTGAGGCATGCCACCATTTCTCTAGGTCTAGCACTGTCCCTGCAAATTACACAAAGGCACTGATAGTGTTTACATGTCAAGAACTTTGTCCTTATAGTTTCCTAGGAAGAAGTGACATTTGTTGAGCTCTCTCCCAAAAGAAACATTGCTGACAATCTTCATATAATTTGCTATCCTAACCTTCTTCTCTCTTTCTAAAAGTGTCTCTTCAGCCCACATTGGAAGTTTCAGAGGAAGCAGTGGCCAGACAGACTGGCTAGCAGAATTGTGAGATAGTATGTCAAATAATCAACCGACCCCGACTAGTCAGTTTTGCTCTCTTGTATGTTGAGCCAACCTGCCTAAACTTAGATGATCTGTTGTCAAAATGTGTCAAACCAAAGGCTAATATCTAAAGTAGATCTACCAGTATGTTCCAATATAGGCCATACTCATGATGGTAGTCCATATTAGTTTGTTTTGGCTCTGAAGTCTGTTGGAAGACTTGTTTTCAATTCTTTAACTGTTCTATTTCTCAGTAGTTGCACTGCCTGAAAAAAAATAGAATTATTCAGACAGGATAAAGGTCAATGAAAACAACAGAACAATTTTTGGTCGTTGCCATTGGTCTTTGAGTCTTCCTTTTTCTAAAGAGCACAGTTGTTTTAAATCCTTCTGCCATTAGCTGTAACTGTCTCTTAAAAAAAAAAAGAGAGAATCCCTTTCCCTTCTATAAGTGATTGGTTCAAGATGATACCAAACACATTCTTTCATTCCAGTTGCTCCAAATAGTACATTGTGAACCAAATTTTCTTCATGACAGCATGTATAAGAAGAAAATTTGTCATTCAGTGTTTCAAGTGATGTATCTGGAAGCCATTTCAAACACACTTTTTTTTTTTAAAAAACAGCCCTAATCCCATATCATTTCTGGGAATTAAAACTGTAGCATTATGTTTCAGACACTCAAGGCTTCAGCAGAGAGCATGAGATGATTGATTCTGTAGACAGAATTAGAAGGATGCAGTTTCTGGAAGGCACAGCTACTAGACCCTGTGTAGAAGTAGTTCTCTGAGCAAAGCAAGAGGCCCCAGTAACAACGTGAGTCAAAGAAATACTTCTGCAGTGTCCATGGGCACCTGTGTTTTCTGAAAAGGAGATCACCCCTACATCAACTGTATTACAAACATATTTTGAAACTGAAGTGAGTTTGTGAAATAGCATGAGGTGGTCTATGCACATCCAAACTGTGAACTTTCTAGATACTAACCTTGGTCTCATACTTGTGTTTATGTGCAATGTTTGAAAGACTTCAGCCAGGCAGGCATTTCCAATAAGAATCGTTTCCCTTAAATTTTATATATAATCTACAGTCTTTCAGCTTCCTCAAAAGTGCCATACTTAAAGCCACATATTCTTCATTCCATGAAAGGGAAACATTAGGGGGGCATTTCCTACTTTTATTACAGAAGATTGTTTAAAAATTGTTCAGATGAAGTATGAATTTAGTTTCTCTTCAGAATCATTGGTCTGTTCATGAAGCTGGAATTATGTATTCTTCTATTTTTTTTTCATTAGCCCAGTCACTGTACAGATGGGTACAATGGCATAGTGTTCTTTGTGGTTCATTTCCTTTCCTTATCAATACTATGAAGTTGTTTCTTTCCTTGCTACAGAACTCAACAACTCTAGATTACTCGGCCACAAAGGCTTTCTTTGAGCTACAATTTCCCCAAATTCCAATGAGACACTGGCATTGTGAGTGGACCCCAACATCCATCACTTTTTAGGGTAACATAGTAAATAGCCTGGAATTGGCTTAAAATATTTAAATTGTTTTATTTGTAAGCCACCCAAGATCCCACAATAAAGGGAGAGGGAGAAATTTTTAACCGAAGGAATACATAAATAGCAATACCTCACACAGCTGCAATTGTGGGTATAGTTGGCTTTGTGTAAAGAGTGTTTTAGTAACTCTAATGCATCTTAAAAGACATACTTGAAACTGAGAAAACACAGTAAGGCAAAGACAGGACTTTCTTAACTCATTATGTTTGTAAGAGAGTTCTGCTTCGTATATGTATCTCCCACTGCAATTTTTTTTAAATGACCTTTTTTTTTTTTTAAAAGGGCCAACTTTCTCCCAGGATGGAACCCAAGGTCACTTCCAGAAGGTTAAAACAAAATTAGTCTTATTTTACAAAAGTTTTAAAAATTATATAACAACACATTAGAAGCTGTGGTAAAACAGTTAAAAGCACTTTTAAACATAATTACTAATAACACATAAAAAATGAAAATGCAGCACAACACTTCATGTACCCTATTGCTATAAAATTAACAATCAGAGGTGTGCCTGAATAAAAAGTTCTTCACCTGCTGGAGGAAAGAGAACAGGGATGGGGACAACCAGACTTCATTTGGAAGGGTGTTCCACAGCCTGGGAGCAGCCACAGAGAAGGCTTTCTTCTCCATCCTCACCAACATGCCTACAAAGCTGGTGAGACTAAGGGCCTTTCTGCACTACACTGTTATAGTGCTATTATTTTACTTTCAACATCCTATGGAATCCTGGGATCTGTAGTTTAGGGAGGGGCATTTAGAATTCTCAGGCAGAGAGCTTTTTGGCCTCAGTAAACTACAAATCCCAGAATTCCACAGGATGTTGAAAGTGAAATAATAGCACTATAACGGGGTAGAGTGGAAAGGCCTTGAGAGAAGAGCCCTCTCTTGCAGATCTTAAAGCTTGTGCTGGCTTGTGTAGGGAGATATTGTCTTTCAGATATTTGGGAACCAAGCTGTGTATGGCTTTAAAGGTCAAAACCAGCATTTTGAATTGTACAGGGAAATGAACTGGCAGACTTTGAAAGTTGTCATGGGGCTGTTGCGGCTGAAAAGCAGATTTGGCAGCAAAGATCTGAACCATAAAAGCATGAAAAAGACACCAGTGAAAGTTCATCCTTAATGTTGTTCACAGTAGTAAGTTCTACCTCTGTTTCAGGATGACTTTCCAGAAAGATAGTAAGTAGGGCAACAATAAAAAAAAATCACTCCAGCAGCTGCACATCCTAGGAGAGTAAAGCAGAATGGGGTTTGGGACTCATTCATCTCTTGATAAATCAGCAGGAAACCTCTCCCATGACCTTGGCTGCCAGCAGGAAGATTTCAAGTATCCACTGATTCTACCTCTTAAGTCAATAGAAAGTGCCATAAGCACCAGCTTTATGTTTTTAAACTGCTGATGCTTCACATTCATTCCAGAAAGGTTTAATTTAGCCTTGAAACATTAATGCCATGTAACATTTTATTTTTGTGAGGTAATGTCTTTTCAGAGGATTTTTTTTAAAAAAAAAAGCACACAGATCCTCAGATTTTAATGTTAATGCACCCTACCGCAATCTCAGCGTACTAAAGAAATGTTAGTGTGAGCCAAGTACAATATGGTCTCTGTCTTCCACTCTGGCATGCTGCTCTTTTCTCTGTCCAGACCCTGTGTATGAATGACTAGGGAAGAAGACATGGCAAAAGTGAGCACAATCAATCTAGTTCCAAGATACACCTAGATGAAGAAAAAATAGGTGGTGGGAAACCTAGTAGTGTAATGACCACCACAGGAATCTTGAAGTACATCTGCTTCTCTTTATTCATAGTTGGAAAAATAGATAAAATTTTCACCAGCCAAGCCCTATTGAAATGAATGGAAGATAGAAGAAAAGGCACCTTCTGCTTTTCCAAGAGTCTCTATTCATGTCAATAGGAAGATCCTTCTCCTCTTCTCTGCTCATCTCCTATAAATAATTTAGACTGCTACTGTATAT
This sequence comes from Ctenosaura bakeri, assembly GCA_948474755.1. NCBI lineage: Eukaryota > Metazoa > Chordata > Lepidosauria > Squamata > Iguanidae > Ctenosaura > Ctenosaura bakeri. Next base: position 150,499 of record CAOLHI010001130.1, read on the forward strand.
TAAAGTAGAAGAACTGTTGCCTCTCCAGCCCGCAGATCCTATTTTTGTGACCCATGAAGATCCCTCATCAATTTCTAAAAGCTTTGAATGTAAGAAGGGGAAAAAGCACAATTTTCAGGAAAAAAAATTCCAAACTCCCCCTCCCCATGCAAGCAAAAATGCCAAACCACACAAACCAAAAACAAAGGCCATTTCCGCACTACACTGTTTTATTCCAATATCCTTTCAACATCCTATGGAATCCTGGGATTTGCAGTTTAGGGAGGGGCATTTAGAATTGTCAGCCAGATACCTCTTTTGCCTCAGTAAAATATAAGACCCAGAATTCCATAGGAGGTGGAAAGGGGAATAACTGCGCTATAACAGTGTAGTGTGAAAATGGCCAAAAACACCATACAGCTTCACAATCTCTCATTGGAACTCTCACTACCTCTCAAATGCCCCCTTTCCCTTGTCTTTTGTCTTTGAAATGGTGACAGGTAGGTATTTGACATTATTTCCTGCAAGCATTTTGTAAGAGCAGGAGAGAGAAAACAAGATATTTTGGCTTGCTATGGTGAGACTGCAGCCTGTGGGAAAGGATTGAAGATAGAATATTTTCCCTCCACTCCATGGCATTGCCCTCTCCCGAATTATGTTAGACTATGGGCCTTTCAGATCATGTTGTATTGCAGCTTCCAGCAATTGTACATAAGCGGTATAGTCAGTGGTGAGGACTGCTTGGAACTGCAGTTCAGCCATATGCAGAGAACTGCACTTTGTCCTGTCTCCCTTCCCTCCTTAAACTGCCATTTTTACAGATGCTAAATTTATTAGCAAACACAGGGTGGTACAAGAAGCCAGTAGAAGTACTTACATCTCCTTCGGCTGTATTTAAACAGCTACAAAGTTCATGCAAGATTGCAAAGGAATAGCCAAGTCAGCTCATCAGATCAGTTCAGTGTCATTGATCCAGGTCACAAAATGTCATTTATAGCACTCCATCAAATTTTCATGGGGTGTGTGTTTTGTTATCTAATGTGACATTTTGGATGCTGCAAAGGTGAAGAAACTGTGCCTGCTTGGGCATAGGTGAGGGCAAAACCATCTTTTGTTATGAAGTGTGATCTGTTTTCCTCTCCTGGCAAAGCACTTGGCACACAGTCAGGAGAGTTCAAGTGGGGCATTATGCTTTGGGATGTAATTTTTTGCTAATTTCTTCACAAAGAAACCAATGAGTAATTTTAAACTGATAAGAACAGATACTAAACTTGATCTTAGCCAAAAGGCTGAGAAGCAATTCTTTTCTGGTTGGATGTTTTTGAAAGTCGATTCATAGTACAGGATGTACGTTTTTGTCTGTGCATTTTTCAGCACAAAGAAACTGATGTGCAAATTTTGAAAAGAATAAATCCTGAACAACAATTATTCTAAACCATTCAGGATTTTCCTCATTGGGCTTTCTCATATACGTTTTTGTGCTCACTTTTTGAATATTCTTAAATATTCTTTCCATTCCAATAGTGCTGCACACTGCCTTCCAAGCAGACTGCAACATGATATGCAGATGGATCCTTCCTCTCTTATTCAAAAAGAAGGGGAGAACTGTGCTATACGTTGAGTATGGATGGCTTCCTTTAAAATAGCAATGGATTAACTTCCTCTTCCCTACTTTTCTTCTAATTAGCTTAGTTTTTCCTGCCATTTCTTGTAGAAATCTCATAACAAACTTGGATGGGGATCTTTTAAAAAAAAAATCTAAGAGAGTTCTGCAGGCTGACCTGTAAACTCCATTCATGCTTTCTCCAACTTCACTGTAGAAAAAGGCAAAACAGAAGGAAGTGGAGAGGCAGGAAAGAAAGCAAGGAAGGTGGGTGGCTCTCAGGAGGTGATTGGCTCCATTTGAGGTTTTACTGTGACTGGTATATGAACTTTCTAGGGTACTTAACCAACTTGGAAGATAAGTTTTATCATCTTGCATTGCTTCTTTAAAATAAACTCTGGAAGGGATTTGTGACCCTACTGATGCTGGAGTCACCCATCTCTCCTCAGAAGGAGAAGGAATGGGTGGTGCAAGGTGCAGGAATTTTTGAATGAGAATAAATGGAGTGAGAAGAGCAAGACTGATGGGCTTCAGCAAGTGTATGATTCAATAAAATCCTCATGTATTGAGTGATTCAGTTGCAACAGCAGACTGAAGAACCAGCTTGCTAATGTTTTGAGATCATCTGTGATGTTCTTCTCCAGGTACATACATAATCAGAAGTCTGCTACATAACAGCAACAACAACAACAACAACAGGGAAAACCTTTTTAGCACCCTGACTATGGAACACCTATTATAAAAGGGATGTGCTTGGAATCTATATCATAGTTCTTCCTGCTACCAGGTTAAGAAATATTTGAAAATATTTGGGAATTTTTTTTTTAAACTCGAGTTTCTTACATGTGGGAAATACCTTATATGTCTGGAATGAAGAATGTGTAGCCCTCCAGATGTTCTTGGACTACAGCTCCCATTAGTTCCAGCCAACATTGCTCACAATGATGGTCACATCTGCCCTGTTAGCTAATGCATGCTGTCACAATTTATCCTGTCCATAAGCAAAGCCCAGATTAATGGGTTCAGTGGGGGATCCAATATGTTCAGTATCTCAATTCTACCATTTATACATGTGCATTCGGTAGCTGAGAGTCAGCATAGTGTAGTGGTTTGAACATTAAACTCTACAGACTAGGGGTCAAATCACTGCACAGCCATGGAAACCCACTGAGTGACCTTGGGCAAGTTGGGGGAAAGTGAAAGCAACTTCCCTCTGAACAAATGTTGCCAAGAAAACCCAGTGATAAGTTCACCTTAGGGTTTCCATAAGTCTGTAATATCTTGAAAGCACACAACAACATGTGGTAGCGATCTATAATAATATAATGATCGATTACTGCTTTAGTATACCACAAGAGAAGAACTACAATAACTAGACACTTCTGTTATTTAATGTACCATGTGGCTGGGTAAACATTTCATAAACTAGCGGATGTCTGATGCATTTGACATAGATTTGTTTTTGAAGTTAGGTTAATATGAAAAAGCAGCTTTTATCTTTTTCTGATTACTCTTTTCTGCATGTAATCAGAGCTAATTTTTGTTCTGGGCTTGATAGTAAAGTTCAGATTTCCAGCCTTTTCTTTGGCAACTCTAAAAGCATCTATAAATCTGTCTGCCATGGGGAAAAAAAAGGAAAAGAAGAGGAAAAATATTTTTACAGACTTTTCATTTTTATTGTTGTGGGTAGATATTTTTCTCCCTAAATTGCAAAGTTCTTTGGATTCTTATTACTAAAATAAATATTTTCCCTTGTTCTTTGTTATTAAGTAGCACAGTTCTTCTTTAATATTGTAGTCATCCCTTTTTTAAAAACTCAGTTCAATATTTCCACAATAAGTGAATGTTAGGACTCTAGCTAGCAAAGTACTGCCCAGTACCTAGAATTTAAGTACAATCTGTGTCCATAATTATCAATCAGAATTTTACTGACTCCAGTGGGAGATGACCTTAAGTTGCCTTCATTCAGGTCAGTTACACCTTCAGTGATATTTCTTAAGCAATGTTCTTGGCCATTAATCTGTACGAAAATGACTTATTCAGTTAAAAGATGACACTCAGCAACTGCAACATATTTTGCAAGCCAAGAGCACAGTCATTACACATCTTTATAAGACAGTATTGCCTAGTAAGTATTCTCTCAAAAATTACCTGTTAGAGCCTAACTTTCCAATACTTAGGGAAAGAGAAGGGGAACAATACATACAAAATGGGTTTAACATGGATTTTTGACAGTACCTTTTCACAGTAGTGGTGATTTTAAAATGTTGCTGTTAGGTAGTCTTAGTTGTGTTTACTGTAGAAATGGAAAGAATATCCATTGTTTTCATTTCCACACTAAAAAATCAGTTTCCTGAAACTTGGGAAACACAGTTGGGTGGTGGAATCTTGGACAACAGAAATCTTACAAAAAATCTTGGGCAAATCTTCCACAATCTTGCACAAAATCTTGCACCACAAAAAGTTTGCATGAAAACAGCAATCTTGTATGAAAAAAACCCTTACACACACTCACACATGCACACAAACACACACACAAATCTTGTGCAAAAAACTGCAGTCCTGTACAAACACGTATGCCCATGGTTTTGCTTGAGCAAGATTGCTATTTTCTGTGCAAGGTTTCTATTGTGCAAGATTTTTGTTGCTCAAGATTGCCGTTTTTGTTTTTGTTTTTGTTGTTTTTTGCATAGAAAACAGTTTTTTATGTACAAAAGAAGACATTTGGCTGCTTAGAAACAAAATAGTTTCTCATAAAGAACTTTGAGCATGAACTGCACAGAAATATTTTCTTTCCAGTAGGGAGAAAACTGTGGAAATTATCCATCTTTACAAGAATGAAATAGTTGAATTTTAACAATCCTACTTTACTAGTTATGATTTGTATGGTTTGAACTGTTTTGATTCCAACTCTTTCCTGGAACTTCATTTTCAAACTCAAGTTGCATGAATCAAGAAGACTCTAAGATGTCCATGGGCCTCAGGTGGTAATTTTATATTCAAATAGTCCATGATATTACATATCTCTGTGTTATCACCTAGGTCAAACTCAACTGAATAGCTGAAGCAAATTTCTCCAAGTTTTTCATGGGCCCAAAATGAAAAGAATTTTATTAAGACTGATGAAATTTCTCAACATTTTCTACACATCCCAGTAATGTATAACTTTTTAAAAAGTCAGAATGATCCAATGGTGGGGATATTCCTTCATCTCCCTATCAAGCTTTCTTAAGCACTTTTGGCTTATTGTAGCCAAGGCAGAAGGAGACTAGAAGTATAGATCACATTTTATGCTTAGTATTTTTTCCCCTTTTTTAAACCTTATAGTAGTCCCTGGGAAGGAATTAGTTAAGTGCAGGATTTCAGGAGTTGAAGCCTCCTTTGAAGAACATTCTGGGCAAATGTGGAAGCTTTGCAGATACTCAGCTACCCTCACTTGCCCCAACATGTCCTTGTTTCCCTTCTACCATTGCTGAAAGACTGTCTATGGGACACTATGTTTGTGGAGATTTTTCATGGACATATGGATGGTAGGGATAGAAGTTCATCAGTATCAACAGGTTCTCTTCTGCAATGGCTTCTGAGCTACAATTTGGTTGCGTTAGTATAGTACACCAATCATTATAAGTTCATTCATGTAAGCGCCACTCCTAATTCAGCTGCCAATTCCAAGGTGAATATTTACTTTTCTTATTTAAATGTAGCCATCACTCCATAAGTTCTGCATAAATGGTTTATGGAGAAAACATTACATTGGAGGTCATACTTCTAGTATATAGAAAGTCAATTCCACCTCCTCTCCCAAGAAAACCTCAAAGAAAAGAAACATTAATTATGTTAATTACAGAAATATATTTTGAATATTTCCAAAAAACAAACTGAACATTTCATAATAACATTAATTTACCTATTTAAAATTCCTTTGCATTTATGAAAGTCTCTGGCATGTCTTTTCATTTATAAAAGCCACTCCAGACACTAATAAGTACTATTTTAATGAAGAGGTTACCGAGCCTACCTAAACTGGGTAATATAATGTAGATTTAGTTTGGAAGAATTCCATGTCTTCCCATAATGCAAACCTGCTAGATGATCATGAAATGACGCCAGTACCTCCAGCATGCAAGTTACTTTTCTTCTTTCCTTTGGCAACAGTTTTTCAGAAAGATGGTGGATTTCCTATCAGACCATGAAAAGTAATATTAATGGGGGAAAAAAAATTCCAATGGACCTTCTAGATCTGTGATTTCATTGCTCCCTAGGAATATAATTTACACATTTCTCATAATATAGAAATGAAAAACAATGGTGTCAGAATTAACTTCCTGAGGCTGCAAAATTATTATTATTTATTCACTCATTCCTCAGCTTTCCCCAAAACTGGGACTCAAGTTGCTTTACATAAACTAAATGATAGGGAAAATCTTGATAAAAACATGTAAAATGTTATTGTTAAAATGCAGTAGGAACCTGCAAAGCTAAAGGACAATGTAAACTCCAAATTTCAAATAAATCATGTGATATTTGGAGAAATGGGATGAACTAAAAGTTCATTATCATCATGATCATTGTCATTATCATGGTTTTATTTTTTTACAGTGATTACAAACTGAAGCATTTTCCTATTATGCAGCTTGGGTTCAGGACACGTGAAAGACCACATTCTTCCACGCAAATTTCCTGGGCTTTGGGATCTTTGGGGAGATCCTTCCCTTTGCTGTGCCCTCCTAAAATGAGTGTTTGGTAGGGATTCAAGAGACGACTTAATGAGAGGATGCTCCCAGGCTGCAAAACTCACTTCAGTGATGATTAAACTGCTCTCCTCCTTGCTATTCTTCTGCCAAGCAGGTCACATCTTTGCCAGATAACTCAAGTAGCGGCAAATGGGTTTGTTAAATCCGGGTAGAAAGCCTTTTTATTAATTGGCTTTTAATTGTTAAAATTGCTTAATCTCTCTCATGTTTAAACTGACATGGCATTTGTTATCTGATTTGAGTCTCAGATTCAGGATAACTGTGGGGTCTGTATAGATATAATCCTGTCTTTCCTCCCATGACTTTAAGACAATTTATATGGCTCTATTCTTCTCAAGTTTAGTCTAAAAACAATTTGGCAGGGAAGATGTAGATAGTGGGAAAGAGTAGCTAACCCACCTTTATGAGGTAGATGAGGCTAAGGCCATTTCTACACTAGACAGTTATAGTGCTATTATTCCACTTTCAACATCCTATGGAATCCTGGGGATTGCAGTTTAGGGAGGGGCCTCAAAAGAAAGCATGACTGGCTTGAATGTGTTTCACAGCACTTGAACCTCGGTCTCCTTGGTATCTCTCCAACAGCACTATATCACACTAGGTCTCATAAATATTCACAGCAAGAGCACTTTAACTGTCTCCTGTATCTTTTGTATTGCCCACTCAATGACAATAGAGAAATGCTTTGAAAATATTTTTGGCTATGTGAAGTCTTTCACATTGGAGTTTGTGTGATCAGCTGTGATAAACACCAATTGCAAATTGCTGGATATGTCCCACAGCTATGTCTGTTGCTGTGCACTTTCAAGTTGTTTCTGACTTATAGCAACCTTAAGGTCAACCTATCATGTTTTTTTATTGGCAACATTGGTTCAGTGTGGGTTTGCTTTTGCCTTCTGCTGGGGCTGAGAGAGTGTGATTTGCTCAAAGTCAAACCAGTGGGTTTCCATGGCAGAGTGAGGATTTGAACCCAGCGTTCCAGAGTCATGGTTCAACATTCAAACCATTACCTCATGCTGGCTGTGTAGATTCCTAGAATTTCACAAGAAGGTTAGCTCTGTTTGGGGTTTCCCACATAGCTTTGCTGAGAGTCTTGGATATAAAAGCAAAGCAGGAATAAACCTTCTTGCCCAGCCTTTGGCCACCATAAAGTCTTTCTGTTTGCAAGCTGCTTTTAACAAAGGGAAGCATCAAAATGTAAGCATCTACCTCCAACCATGATGCAGGTCATGTTAACACCTCAACATTCTGTCACCTCCTTGTTCTATGGATAGGTCTGGCTTTTCCTGGAGAAATTTCACACTGCATAGTTATAGCACAATAATGTCTTTTAAACTACCATAGAGCCCTCTCACACTACAAAATCAAAGCATCATGATTTCACTTTAACTGCCATGATCATATTCTATAGAATCCTAGGATTTGCAGTTTAGGAGGAATATTTAGAATTCCCTACCAGTGAGATATAGTGCCTCGCTGCCAGGGTTCGGTAGAATGCTGTCACAGCAGTTAAAATAGAATCATAGTGCTATGAAATCAATTAAGTACCTGCATAGTGTGAAAGGGCCCAGAATTCTACACATATTCTTGACTGTGCTGGAACTTTCAGATTCCAAACTGATCTGAAGCCCTGAACTGATACCTCAAGTACTGTGTTTTGTTTAAAAGTATTTTTCTATATACAGTGTAAGGAGTGTCTATGTGGTAACATCCTTATTATCATGTGATAACGCACACAGGGAAATATAGATTGAATTCATATCATAGGTATATCCTTTCCAAAGATATCCCATAAACAGTCTCTATAACATAATTCAAATATCTGTGAAATATCCCATTTTCAGTTGAAAGATCCTGGTCATTACCTCAGATCACATCTATAAAGCCACATTTGTGCACTTTTTCTGCCCATATATCTGGGCCAAGCTTACTTCCATCAAGTTTTTGTTTTTTTCCACAGGATAGAGTGTGTGTTTGCACAACATGTTTTAAATTTTATGCCTTGCTTGAATGCATTTCTCCTATTCACTACAACATAATAATACAATGCATAGTAATGCATAATAATGCAAAAATTTTTGCATCTGGAATATTCATATGTGGCTTGCTTTGTTTTGTGCCAATTACAGTTAAGAGCCAGACTTTAGGGCAAAAGTTTTAAGGGGAAAGCTTCAATTTTCAGACTTGAAGCAATTAGGGCAAGTTGGCCTGTACATGTTCAAAAGTTTAATGTCCTAACTGCCATGGAACCACATTAATATATTTGTATCCCATATGCAGAAACTGCATTTGTAGAAAGTGTGGAGCATGTGTGGAGGCCTTGTAAGTTCTGAGGTGTAGAAGTAAAATCAGTTTTCTCACTGTGAGCTGCCTTGTTGAACATCTGATCTTCAGATCAAGTGCTAATGCTAGAACTGGCTAATAACCAAGACACTCAGAGTCAAAGTAAGTGTTCCCATCTGAGGTGATAAATGGTGAATACATAATTGTAAAACATGGTTTATGTAAAAAATTCATTGACATCTGGCCACAACAGCTGGCTTTGTAACTGATACAACAAAGTAAGTGGGGAAATATAGTTCCAGGTAGTTTTGGAGGAAGATATTTTATTTCTAAAAGTGAAACCATTTTCAAGTTCACTTTTGAATCCTGTATTCAATTAATATCATGCCATCATGGAGAAATGGAAGCATGTATTTCCTTTCTCAGTTACTAGTATTCATAACTATAAATGATTTTACACTTGTATACTAGACAGTAGAAAATGAATCTCAGCAAAAAAATCTGATGGTGTTGGTATCACTTGTTCCATTCTTGCTATGATTAGGACTATATGTGCAATTTGTTTTCTATATAATTTTATCCAGGTGAATCTTTTCCCCCAAGGGGGCAGTTGCTACCAAGTGGCTGGTCATGTGGTCAATGGAAAACAACCATTGAAAGGCACAGTTCCACTATGCAAGGCCTAAGAAATGTCTGATTCTTTAGAGTGATTGCTTATATCATTAGACAGACACTTTGAGGGGAGGGGACATAGAAAATCTCCACAGTCAGGGGCAGCCAGAGGTTTCCAAGTCAGAGGTATAGTGAATCTGCTAAGGCTTCATTTTATTGCAGGCTTCCAGAAGCTATCCAAGGTGCTGAACCCTATCCCAAAATAGGTTCAGGACCTTGGATAGCTCCTTTAAAGTTGCTTTTAAGCTATCCAATATTAATTTGTGGATTCACTGCTGCAAGAATCAAGGAGGGTTACTGGCTCTTTGTGTTGACCATTACTGAATGTCAGTCCGCTCTTGTTTCCCAGGTAAAATCACAGAGCTGAAATTTGGCCCTGAATCTGCTTAGGAAGAAGTGTCTCTCTCTCTCCCTCTCCATCTCTCTCTCTCACACACATGCTCTTGGCCAAAAGGGAACATCTTCTCAGCCCCTGCTGTCAGGTTTGCTGCAACTGTAGTCTGGTCAGATGGAGAAAGCTTTATTGAAATGTCATGATTTTTATAGAACTTCCAAAGACCGTTGCTTAACATTAATTGCAAGACAGAGAACAGATCATTCTAGCATAGGTGTCATTCTTTCTGTAAAAGAATGGAAAACAATCATTGAAAGGCACAGTTCCACTATGCAAGGCCTAAGAAATGTCTGATTCTTTAGAGTGATTGCTTATATCATTAGACAGACACTTTGAGGGACACTTTGAGGGACAGACACTTTGAGGGACACTTTGAGGGACAGACACTTTGAGGGAGAGACACTGTTCACTTTCTGTGAACAGAAAGAATGACACCTATGTTTGTAGTCTGTTATCTCATTGACTTTTTTTTAACTTTATTTTTATAAGCGAAAATCCAGAGATGTTCAAAATAACAATTGTAATGTTGAGTATTTTTGTTAACACAAAAGTACAAGCAAGCATAACAGAATTATCTACATTTCTTTGTATCTTCCTTCTTATATTTCTAAATAGATATTTCTATATATCCTATCTGTGTTCCATGATCTACCTTCTTTGTTCATTCCAATTTTGCTAGATTTCTTTTCCCTAAGTAAAATAAATTATTGAATACAATATAAATAGATTAAGTTCCCTTGGACCCATCAATGGAAAGAAAAATGGCATTTGTCCCTTTATAGTTACACTTCTCTAATTCCTCTACACCATTTGTTCTACACTCAACATGCCAATTTGTTTTTTAATACTGCACCTTTGGATATAATGCAACTTCCATATAATTTGATATGTTAAAAATAACATAGCCAAAGGAACAATTAAGATGCTAATTATGACTAAAGTTCATTATGGATTAATTGATAATTGGTTCACCCCACTTGTACTGGAGGAATTCCATAATTGGCAACCATTGAATTTCATTGACTTATGACACAGTTCTTGCAAGAGGACTGAACAGTCTTTTTAAGAATTGCTTTGGAACTCAGAAACAAAGCACTAAATACTTGGAAATCTTTTTACTCCAAACACTTTGACAGTGTCATAACTCATCCCTTACTATATCTGAAGGCCATAGGCTAGCTCAGAGGTGTAGGAAAAGTTAAGTGGCACACACAGCTTAATCTTGTAACATTTCACTGCTGTTGCCTCACTTTGTCTAATGGGAAGAGCTAGTGGAAGCACCTGTTCTGCTTTCAGATCAGTCAAAAGTATTAGTTTACTTGATTTACAATAATTAATTTTAACATGCTAATTAATTTGTGGATTCAGTCAGTTTATAAGTATTGAGCAGGGGTTACTGGTTTAGATGTTTTTAAAAGGGTATTGAACAAATACATGACTAACCATGGAATTTCTTTAGAAGCATAATGACATAACAAACAGTTTGGAGCTTGGAAAGTTAGATTTAATGATAAATTCATGAATGGTACTAATTAGAAATGGAAAAATTAATGTGTTGTTAATACTGCGAAGAGTAGAAGTTAGTACAATGCGTCCCACACCGCCGAGCAAAGCAAATGGCGGGGGACGGCCTTTGCCGCCCTCCCACGAGACGAGCTGGTGTCGCGGGGGCCGACGGGAGGAGGCGGGGCCGGGCTCGGATCTAGGACCCGGCCCTCCTCCCCGGCGGCCACTCGTGCTGTTCAAGGCGAAGAAGCAGGAGGACGCCGCTAGTTCTCGCACCTGCAGGCCTCGGCGAGGTTCCTCCTGCTTCTTCGCTAGACCCAGCGTGGGACGGCGCCTGGCGGGTGGCTCGCCCGCGACGTGGAGGATCCAGCGGCCGCCTCGGCCGCGCAGGTAGGCCCGCGGCAGCGTTACGCGGCTGCCGCGGCGGGACTGGCTTCGCAGGGCCGGTGGGGTTGGCGCGGCGCGCGGGCGAGGCTTCCCACGGCCTAGCAGGCAGCGTTCCCCGGCCTGGGGTAGGGAGGTAGGGTGGCCCAGCCTCGGCCTTCAGCCCGTCGGTCCGGCCGTTCGTTCGACCTAGGATCTGTCGGCCGCCTCAGCGGCCGCCTGGGCAGGCCGCGGCTGCTCCTCGGCGTTCCCGGCCCGGGGGTAGGGAGGTAGGGCGGCCCAGCCTCGGCCTTCAGCCCATCGGTCCGCCCGTTCGGCCGAGGATCCGTTGGCCGCCTCAGCGGCCGCCCAGGCAGGCCGCGGCCGCTCCTCAGCGTTCCCGGCTTGGGGGTAGGTAGGTGGGCGGCCCAGCCTCGGCCTTCAGCCCGTCGGGCCGGCCCCAGGCACGCCGCGGCTGCTCCTCAGCGTCCCCGGCCCGGGGGTAGGGAGGTAGGGCGACCCAGCCTTGGCCTTCAGCCCGTCGGTCCGGCCGTTTGGCCGAGGATCCGACTGCCGCCTTAGCGGCCACCCAGGCAGGCCGCGGCTGCTCCTCGGCGTTCCCGGCCCAGGGGTAGGGAGGAGGGCGGCCCAGCCTCGGCCTCCAGCCCGTCGGGCCTGCCCCGGGCAGGCCGCGGCCGCTCCACAGCGTTCCCGGCCCGGGGGTAGGGAGGTAGGGCAGCCCAGCCTCGGCCTTCAGCCCGCCCGGCCGGTCAGCCGGGGATCCGCCCCCCGCGGCCAGGTGGGCCTCGCTGCCACCGCTTCGCAGCTTCAGGGAAGGGAGGCGGGGCAGCACAGGCCAGGCCTTCGGGAGGGGCCCAGGCCAGGCCTTCGGCCCTTCGGGCCTGCCAGCTAGGCCGCCGGGGCCTGGTATCAGGGCTGCAGTCACCGCACGGCAACATATAGGCCGCTGCCTCCTCCTGGTATTAGGGCTGCAGCCACCGTGCAGCAACTTAAAGGCCGCTGCCTCCTCCGCCCTCAGCTTGCAGGGTGAAGGGAGCAAAGGCCTCCAGGTCTCGCCATCCAGCCTTCGCCTCGGCGGTTCGCCACCCAGCCTCCCCCCCACATTAACGCGGGGAGTCTGTCGGGGCTGCTGTTGGCCTTCCGCTTTTTTTTTCTTTTTTCTTTTCTCCCCCTCCTTCCCCCCTCCTCTCTTCCTCCTTCTGGGGCCCTCTCCCCCAACATAAGGGGGCGGGCGTCTGGGGCTCATCAGCCCCACCCAAGTAGGCGGCAGAGCACATAGCTTACTCCCTTGGGCAGGCTTGGGGCTGGCATACCGCCCGCACACACCCCCGCCGGGGCCTTCGGCACTCGCCCTCCCTTACATACAAAAAAAAAAAAAAGAGAGAGAAAGAAAAAAGGGGGGAGACAGAACAAACACACACCCTAGGCAGCAGGACACCACTCTAACTAATAAGGGGCCCCAGTACCTGGCAGCACCATGCCCTCTAAGCGGGCTACCGCAAAAGGCAAACAACCGCCCAAGAGGGCCGCACAGGAGAACAGGGCGGCCGCAAGCACAGGGGCCACCACTAACAAGAGGCCAAGGACGGCCAAGACTGCGGTGGCCCCGTGCTCGTCGGCAGCGTCCGCAGAGGAAGGGTCCAGCAGAGTGGCATGCCTGTTTGACAAGCTAGACGCCATTGAGAGAGGCAGTCGGGCGTCCAGCCAAAGAAAAAGGGGGACGAGGGAACTATTGCTATTAAAGCTAGCGACTTTGACCGGCTTGTGGCCAGACTTGATGCCCTGGAACGGCGATGGTGCGAGGGAGAGAGCTCACCTGCGGCGCAACCGGGCTGTTCGTCGTCAGGGCCACCAGAGGAAAGAGAGGCGGTAGCAGAGTCGGCCGGTGAGTACATTAATACAGAAAGCGGCACTCCATGGGTAGTGGGCCCCTGGGAAGTGCAAGCACCGCCAGGGGACATGGTATGGGGCCCGCCAGCGGCTTCGGACACCCCCCCCACCCCCGGGGTGACTGCAACCCCCACGCAGCAGGTTCAGGCAACAGCAAGGAGCTGCAAAGAGTGCCAGGGAGCCCCCATGGGGGGAGGGGGGCAGCAGGAGCCCGCCAAGGAGGAGGGAGCAGAACAGCGTCCCGGGGGAGGACTAGATGCCTGGGCAGCCACCTTAACGCGGCCACGGCCGAGAAGATCCAAAAGGGCGAATATGTAGATGTGTTTGCCCTTTTGTACAGGGAGGTAGATAAAAAAGAAAGGGATGATATGGATGCGGGAGAGAGGGAGAAGCTTAGGAAAAGAAAGGTTGAGAGGAACTGGACCAACTGGCTATCGGGATTCTTAATTTACATGGACGTGGTCCTGAAGGCCAATCCTTCGCGGGCGCATGACCTGGTGGCATACCTGAACACCATTTGGAGGGCCCAATTAGAGTATTCAGGAGCGGGATGGTTACATTATGATGAACGGTTTCGAATGTTGGCGGCGACTGACTCAAGCTTGTGTTGGGACCGCATCGACACTGAATTGTGGATGCAGTCAATGGGGCCCGGCCGCCCAGTCTTTGGGGAACAGGCCCACTCCGGGCATTTAGTGCAGACAGGCAAGACGGGGGGTCCCTTTCGTACTCAGGGCCAGCAAGAACAGCAACCCATTCAGATCTGCTGGGAGTTTGGGACTCAAGGGTTTTGCGCTCGGCGCCCCTGCAGGTATAAACACCTGTGTGGGATATGCTGGGGCCCCCACTCGGCCCGCAACTGCAACAAACGGAAGGGCGGAGGGCCGGGCCCCAGGGACGGGGCCGCAAAGCGAGGCCAGGGCAATCAACAGCCATTTCAGAAAGGGGCCCAGTCCAATTAGGTTGGAGCCGCTTCGAGCCTGGCTCGGCGGATATCCAAACCGGGCGGCAGCGCAGTATCTATATGATGGTTTTGCTGCGGGTTTTAGAATCCCATGTAGGGGACCCCGCGTGTTTTTCATGGCCAATAATCTCAAATCGGTTAGAGGAAATGAGCACATCGTGCGTCAAAAAATAAATAAGGAGGTGGCAGAAGGCAGGGTTCTAGGCCCATTTGATCGGCCCCCCACTCCTACCGTTAGAATTTCCCCCCTGGGTGTAGTTCCGAAAAAAGCACCGGGGGAGTTTAGGTTGATTCATCACTTATCATACCCGAAAGGGCAATCTGTTAATGATGCCATCCCGGCGGAGCTTTGTTCCGTGAGGTACACCACCTTCGACGGAGCGGTTCGAACCGTTCGCAGACAGGGAGTGGGAGCTGAGTTAGCCAAAGCGGACATCAAGTCGGCTTTTCGCCTTTTACCAGTTCATCCAAATGATTTTGAGCTGTTGGGTTTCGCTTTTGAAGGCAGGTTCTACCTAGACCAATCGCTCCCTATGGGATGCTCAGTGTCGTGCTCTGCCTTTGAATCCTTTAGCACCTTTCTGGAATGGGCCACCCGAAAGAAATCAGGCATGAGAGGCGTAGTGCACTACCTAGACGACTTCCTTTTCGTGGGCCGGCGAGGATCAGGGCAGTGCGCTTTCCTATTGTCTGAATTCACTTCCTTAATGGACGAGCTAGGAGTGCCGTTGGCGCACGAGAAAACTGAGGGCCCCACACACAGACTCACGTTTCTGGGTATTGAGCTGGACACACTTAACCAGACCAGTAAGCTTCCACCCGTTAAGTACGGGACCTACGGTCTAGGGTGGATTCCTTTTTGGGCAGGCGCAAGGCAACACTCAGGGAACTCCAGGAGATCCTAGGGCATCTCAACTTTGCTTGCAGGGTCATAGCGCCGGGCAGGGCTTTCCTCAGACGGCTCTGTGACGCCACCAAGGGCATTACCAAGCCTCACCACCGAATTCGAATCACCAAGGAAATGAGGCTGGACCTGAGAGTCTGGCAGGAATTTTTGGCAGATTTTAACGGGGTTTCCTTTTGGCGTAACGAACTCCTGGTGAGGGATGCCCTGCAAATATCATCCGATGCAGCTGGTTCCATCGGCTTTGGCGTCTTCTTTGGGGGCAGATGGTGTGCTCAGAGGTGGCCACAGAGTTGGGCCGAAGCAGGCCTTACTTCGGACCTTACATTTCTGGAATTTTTCCCCATACTGGTTGCAGTTCATATTTGGCCGCGTGAACTGGCTAACAGCTCCGTCCATTTCTGGTGCGATAATCAGGCCACAGTTAGCGTTATAAATAAGTTATCTTCAAAGTCGCCCCGGGTCATGAGGTTGGTCAGAGCATTCACACTTCAATGCTTGCGCTTTAACATTCTTTTCAAGGCTTTTCACGTAGCAGGCGTTGACAATTCCCTGGCGGACTCTCTTTCCCGTATGCAGATGGATCGCTTCCGGGAGCTGGCCCCAGCCGCTTCACCCCTCCCAGAACCGATGCCCGAGAGCCTGTGGAATCTTGGCGGGGTGAGGTGAACAGGATGATTGGTATGTCCATTGCTCCTAGCACCATGAGGAGTTACAGTAGAGCAGCCAGGGAATTTTCCAGCTTCCGTAAGTTTAAGGGATTACAGGACGACTGGCCAATCCCTGTGGACCACATACTGCAGTTCTGCGTAGCTCTCTCGCAAGCTGGCCTTTCCCCTCATTACATCAGATCCAAAATGTCGGCCTTAGCATTTTTATCCAAATCCAGGGGCCTGGCTGACCCCACGGGCGATTTTAGGATACGTAAGTTTATCGAGGGATGTGTCAGGCAGCGGGGAAAGGTCCAGGATGGCAGACGGCCGCTTTCTCCGGCCATCTTGAAGGGTCTGGGCGAGGCGTGGAAAAGTGTCTGCTCATCTCCGTATGAGGCCCTTTTGTTCCACGCAGCGGCCCTCATTGCTTTCTTCGGGGCGCTAAGGGTGAGCGAGTTAGTCGTTCAAAGCAGGATGGATAGCTCGGGCAGGGCCCTGGAGCTACGGGACTTAGCGTGGGGGGAACGGCACTTTTCTTTGGTCGTAAGGGGTTCCAAGACCGACCAGGCCAGGAGGGGCGCTATGGTCACCTTGAGGGAGTGTGCCACGGCAACCCTGTGCCCGGTAAGGGCGCTCAGGGCTTATATAGCCCACAGAGGCACACACGAAGGCCCCCTATTTTGCCACGCTGATAAATCTCCCCTCACTAAATTCCAATTCTGGACCATCACCAAGAAAGCCTTAGCTAGGCTGGGCCTCCAGGGAGTCAATTTCGGGACGCACTCATTTCGTATAGGGGCAGCCTCTACCGCCGCGGCGATGGGCATGAAAGCGGACGACATCAGCAGGATTGGCAGGTGGAAGTCCTCAGCGTTCCGACGCTATGTTAGACCTATTGAGCTGCCTTAACGCTTTGGTTCCTTTCCAGGTCGACCGGCCGCAGAGGGGAGGAAGAGGATACTGATATGCGGCCACAGCTTCATCTTTTGGGCCGAGCGGCAGGCGCGCACAGGTCACATGGGCGCAAACCTGGGGTTGGGCGATCGAGCATCCATACAATGGCTTGGAAGGCGAGGCTTGCGGTGGGCTGGCCTGCTACCGTTGTTGTTCAGGGAGAGCGGTGAACCTCCTCCCGATGTGCTGGTTATTCACCTGGGCGGTAATGACCTTGGACTGTTAAAAGGGAAGGCCTTGGTGATACAGGCCATCCAGGACATGCGGCTCATACAAACCACATGGCCTCACATGTCAATCGCATGGTCTGCGTTGGTGCAAAGGAGGGAATGGGGTGGTGGTGCCGATCCCCGGCGCATAGAACGCGCACGCCAGCTGGCGGATAGGGAGATTCGACGCGCCCTGAGACAGGGCTTGGGTCACTACATCCCACACGCAGAGATTGTTTTCAGCAAGCCAGAGCTATATTGGCGTGATGGAGTACACCTGTCACCAGAGGGCAATCAGATTTTCTTACGCGACTTGCAGAAGGGGTTGGACTTGATCCTGAGCGGATGGGGGGGTTAAGGACTAAGCAGACGCTTGTCCTTGCCCATGGCCGGAAATGGGGGGGCTTGAGGTTCGGCGTGTACCTATGGCACCCCCTTTCGGGGTGGAGGATAAATACTATCCTTGGGGGGCCCTGGGATCACCCCACTTGCTGCGCAGCGGGGGGTGGGCCTGGGGCTCCCTCCCAGACAAAGGCTGGCCAAAAGCCATCTGGCACCTTCAGCGGTTGGCTTTGGAGCCTGGATCTCGCTCAACGGGCTAGGGGAGACGGTCGGGAGTGGCCTCTTGCCCTAGTCCGAAGGTGCTGTTACCCTCCCCCCTTAGCATTCTGCTCAGGCCAGAAACCCAAGTTTATGTTTGGGTTAGTTCAACCCTTGTTAATTAGGCATATTAATAAATTGCCCTAGTTCAACCCAAGCCTGTCTGAGGTCTCGTTATTTCGTGGGTAGGGTGGCAATGCGTCCCACACCGCCGAGCAAAGCAAATGGCGGGGGGACGGCCTTTGCCGCCCTCCCACGAGACGAGCTGGTGTCGCGGGGGCCGACGGGAGGAGGCGGGGCCGGGCTCGGATTTCAGGACCCGGCCCTCCTCCCCGGCGGCCACTCGTGCTGTTCAAGGCGACCCACCCTCCCCCCCATGGTTTCAGTGTAAGACAGCTGGTCGCTTCGGGGCCGGGTAGGAATTTTTCCCTCCCTTTATGGGGGGTTTTTCGCCTACCCTACACTGCGCCTGGGGCGGGGCAATTGGCACGCAGGGTGGTGTCTCAATGCGCATTAATTAGGCTGCCACTACTCCGCAATCGTGCAGGCCGGAAATGGGGGGGGGCTTGAGGTTCGGCGTGTACCTATGGCACCCCCTTTCGGGGTGGAGGATAAATACTATCCTTGGGGGGGCCCTGGGATCACCCCACTTGCTGCGCAGTGGGGGGTGGGCCTGGGGCTCCCTCCCAGACAAAGGCTGGCCAAAAGCCATCTGGCACCTTCAGCGGTTGGCTTTGGAGCCTGGTATCTCGCTCAACGGGCTAGGGGAGACGGTCGGGAGTGGCCTCTTGCCCTAGTCCGAAGGTGCTGTTACCCTCCCCCCTTAGCATTCTGCTCAGGCCAGAAACCCAAGTTTATGTTCGGGTTAGTTCAACCCTTGTTAATTAGGCATATTAATAAATTGCCCTAGTTCAACCCAAGCCTGTCTGAGGTCTCGTTATTTCGTGGGTAGGGTGGCAATGTGTTATTGTCAACTGCATTTTTAAAAATAGTTGCTTAAAAAAATAAGATTAATAGGCAATGGTATGTTTGGTTACCACCTTTGTCCCCTAAGTAGCACATTTTTATTGGCTCCTTTCAAAGAGTTCTTTTTGTAGTTTTCCTCAATCTGGTGTTTACCAGATGCATTGAATGGTAAATTCTGCAATTTCGTAGATGAATAGGGATGCTGCAATCTGTAATGCAGTACAGTATATGGAAAGTGTTAGGATCTAAACATAAGATCTAAGGATGGGATCTAAGCATCTGCTCAGTTAACTTTTTGTCACTGATCTACTCTTCTCTTCCCACTTTCAGCCACGTAAACACACATGCTTTCCATTCATTGTGTAAACACTTTGGATTGTTTCTCTGGATTGGAAACGGCAAACAAGGAATAATGGAAGAAGCTGATCCACTACAATGCTGATGTGATTCCTCAATGGTCAGTTGATGAATCAATGGTAAAAGAATTCTGAATCAGAAATACTTTAAGTGCCTCAAAGCATGTGCAGAAGTCTTTTTTGGCAGTGTGGGATGACATACTCATGATGTAAGAATATTAATTTCTTTGATCAGAGAGGTTATCTTGAAATGCTCTCCATCAGATATTTTCAACTGCTCTGAGATTTTGAGTTTTAAATGAGACCATAGCTGTGTTTGTGTGAAATATGTTTGTGTGAAAAACCAGTATTTTTGCAACAGAGGTCTATTTTAGATAAAATAAATGCTTCCTACACCATTGATTTGTTTTGCCCAAATGAATTTTTTGCTCCTCCAACCCTACATTTGAAAAAGCATTGAAAAATGTGCAAAAACTCTCATACTCTCACACAGTGGGTAGATTCTTTCCCCTTTGTTGTTCTCAGGTATGTAAATGAAATAATGAGATTTACATTCTTATCCTGAACAATTTATTAAGATGTTTGGCGACATCCTTACATGATATATTCTTGGACAACTTTCTTTTGGGAAACTAGACATACTTTTTTAGTTCTGAAGTGCTTCTTACCCCTGCAGTTCAGATATATGGTGGTTTCTACCATATTCACAGAAATACTGACTGAAGCTGCAGTTCTCAAATGAGAACTGTCAACTTTCTGGCAACCTCCCTCCTCCCTCCAGTCCACCCATTTGGTTTGATAGTAGCAACATCTTTCCACAGATGATTTCTGACAATTTTGAGGTGGATGGGCAGAAGGGAGGGAAAGTTGAGGAAAAAACATGTCAGCCGCTGTGTACTTTTCTATAAAAGTTGGGTAGTTCCCAGAGAAAGCTGTGCAACTTCCTATCATCTCAGGAAGAAAATTGCTGTGCCTCCCAATAGCATGGGGAGAAAAATAGAATGGATACCATCTGATTGAGAAAATCAAGAATCACTATCTCTAATCTAATCTGATTTTAAAAAGTAAATAGAGTCAGGACTGGTTAGTATTTTGATGTAACACTGCCGGTGAACCCCAGGGACAGCCAGGTGGAGTTGGGGGCAGGGGAAACCCTGTCTAAAATCCTGGAGGGATGCTGCCAGCTTAGTTGACAATACTAGGCTAGATGGACCAATAGTTGGACTCCATATAAAACGGAATAAGTAGTGTGTTTTCCAGTATTAGCTCCATCTTTTGGAAATCTATTTTTATCCTTTCCTAATTTGCACGAGTTCAGGTTCCATTCAAATACAGAGAATGAGAATGCATGTGAGAAGAGCACTTACAGGTCCTAACACTGTCACTAGGCCAGATCTTCTGTGTTTGGAAGTATATAAACTTATATCTCCTGATAATTTTTTTCTTTTTTAATATTAAACATAATTCTGGTGCAATTGACATAAATAATATTTATCCTCACAGATATATTTCAGAGTTTTATAACAGAAAAGCTGTGTTTTGGGGAGCTGGGACTAACCATGTTGTATCAATGAAAATATTGTTAATTCAGGTGGAAAGTGGTTTAGTGAATCTTAGCAGAGAGGAAAAAAGTTTAGTATATTTTTACAGTTCTCTTTCCACAATGTTTGGTATCTTTTTGATAAAGGGATTATTTGTCATACAAGAGTAACTGCTTGTGGTGCTGAAATTTAAATTATGAAGTAACTCTGAGAGTTTGTTTAATCCCTGGCAACAAATTTTGATGACCAATGTAGAGAGCAGAACAGATAGTTCTGGAAGCCAAGACCTGAGCTAATTTTTTAAAATACCAGTAGGTATTTAATCCCAGTAAGAGTTCATATCAGTGCCTCTTGTTCAGTCATATTGGTCAATGCCTGCTTTGAGAGAGAGAGAGAAAAAAAACCTGTCAAACTAGCAGTATTTTCACTCAGCTTTGCACTTCTGCTAAGAATGATTTATGTCTTTCAAGCTTTACGGTGATTATGCTTTCCTCAAAATGTTTACTTTTGGCTTCCCCAGCACACCTGATGTGGGGTTGGAAAAAGTGGGATGGCTTCAAAGTATGTAACGAAGAAAATGTTCTATTGTGCTGCCAGCAGTTCTGAATAGAAGATATTCTGTTTCCAGCTGCATGAAATGTATATATTTTATTTTATGGTACACAAGGAAATTCTTTATAGCTGTGCAAATGGAACAATTAAAATGCAGTTCAGACTTATTGGGTCAATTGCAGAGGTTACATGTCACTGTCAAAAACTTACTTGGATTGACAAAGGCTCTTCCTGAAATTACAGTTTCTACAGAGAGAGTAAGGCCCTTTCCTCCATCAGTTTAAGTTGTTTTTCTTCCTGTCTGGCATGGAAATTTGCTTAGAAAGAACTTAAGCATTTCAGTACTGGAATATAGAAATACTGGGTAAGATGAGTAAGTACAGTAAGTAACATTAGATTACAGTGCCTCTCACAGTAGTTAGACACGGTTTCAGAGAACAGCAGGAAACATAATCATCTCATATGTCCTAGATGAAACCAGGGACAAGTCTGTAACATCGCTGTTTTCATCTATAGAGCAGCACATCTCAAAACATACTTTCTTTCTGGTATTAGTTTCTGGTGAATAGTCTGCCTTACTTATTTTGCTCATAGCTCAGAACAGTTAATTTTTGGACTACAATTCCCAGAATCACTCAAAAACCATTGGGAGAACTGTAGTATACCAAATCAACTATTCCAAAAGCGACTCACTTATGCAGAAGGTACTGTACTAGGGGAAGCTAAGGCCAAGTCAAATCCCTAATGAACAGAAATGGGACATTTTGCTCCTGCTTGTGTGTTATACTGAAAGGGCAAAACTATGGGTGAATGTAGTGAGTGGGATTGACAGGAACATTTACCCGCAAAGCTTACAGATGGCCTGTCGTCATCAGTCTATCCAGAGACTTGCTATCCTCATCCTAGGATGCATAAATTTTTCACAGATGTTCTAGAACAGCCTTCTCTAATCTAGTCCAATTCAGAGCTAATACACTTCTATCATCTCTAACTATCATGGTCATGCTGAATGGAAATGGTGAGAGTTGCACTTCAAAACATCTATTGGGCATCACATTTCCCCAACCCCAAGAGATCAAGGTGGTAGGAGTTAAGCCTCCAGGTATGACACCTGCAGAAACTTGCAGTAATATAGCTTTTAAACAAATGCCTGCAAATGTAAAAAGGAGGATGTAACAGTTAGAACTGTTCAGCAGGGTTAAGTACAAAATACTTGGGTCTCTTTTGTAAACAGAAGGTGGTTGAAGGTATGAATTATTTGTTCTACAAAAATTACTTGCACTGTAAAAGAGCTGGGAATCAAAAAATTTTTAACACTCAAAACTGATTGCATAACAGGTATTGCATGATCGGGGGCAAGAAGCACTACAAAACAAACCACAGCACAATCTTATATTGGAAGAAAACAGGTCACAAATTTATTGGCTACAGTTGCTGATAGGGTTGAAGTTGCTGATAGGGTTGGGAAGACAGGAGTGGAATTCATCCTGGGGGCTCCCAACCATGTTTCCCCCACCTCCAGGGGGTGCAGGAAAGGTGTGCACCTCCCAAACTATGCATTACCTGCACTACCTCCACACCTTCTGAGTCCCATAAGGAAAGCCCTATAACTTACCAATGTCAGAGAGATACTGGTAACTGCTATCCTGGATCCAGGACCCATGCCAACTGTCTTTTTTTGCAGGTTGTGATAAATAAGAATTGGACAAAGATATATAGAACATACATGTACAGATTATACAACCAATCCTGGAGAGATGGGAGAGGGAAGAGAGACAATGCTTCAGACACACTGAGCAGGTGCCTAAGAAACACCCCACTAAATATCCCTCTCAACCTAACTGGAGTGAAGCCTAAATCTGGGTCACACTGACCAGGATCCAACAGCCAATGAATTCAAACCTAGATTTGAACTCATTGGCTGCCACTTCACCCCACGGTCTTTAAGCCACAGAGGTCCCTAGGATGAAAAACCCACCAGCTGCCATGAAAGAGGAGGACCACTGCCACTGCCATGTTAGTCCCATTGGACCTGCAACATCACCGTGTGGTAAGTGGCACAGCCCTATTACTGAAACAAATAATTACAGAACAATAGATGTTTTAAAAGCATAGAAATTTAATGGGGAGTTACTCTTTCTACTCTTCAAAAGCTACTGAGAAACAATCTAGTAATGCGTACAATTCATCCCTTGATGGTTAGAAAGCATTACTATTCCTCTTCACTAATTAGAATCCAAAATGTAGACAATACAAAAAAGTCAGATTGTTGGATGATGGGGCAGTGGAGGGATAACACTTGTGTCTTCCTGTTTCCTTTCCTTGCATTCCAATAGACCATATGTTTTAGTTTTTCTTTCAAGTCAATCCAAGAACATTTCAGAAGACACAGAGGAAGAAAAAAAGGTTGCAAAATATCAAACCACGATTTTAACTTTATTTTCAGATTAGAATGTTATCAAACGACAACCATGATAGATATCATCTGATTGTAATAGAATGCATTCTAGGATGTGTATATAATATAAAGATCTCCTTCATCTTTCTGATGTGGTTATTAGAATTAGTGCCAGTTGTTATTTCAGTGTCGTCATTTGAACAATGCAAAGGTTGGATTTCTTTCATCATTGAGGTTTGTTTCTCTAATTAACCCTCCCTGTTTTTGTTTAGACAGCTCTTAACAGTGGTATATTATTCTTTGAGGAAGAATTGTTTCATCAGAACTCTCAGAGATATGCTGATGTTAAATCTTGCTGGAAGTATATAATCTGTATTCCTGGGGGAATACAGTATTGTGTGCATGTTCTGTCTGCTGTTTTATGAATGTAGAGAAATAGCATATCCAGGAAGAAATTAGACAAACATATACTTAAACATATGGACAACTGTAAGGGAATGAAAATAACTGCTTCTCAGTCAAAACCATTAGCATTATACAAATGTTGCCACACAACAATTGTATAGCAAATGAGCACTATACAAATGCAAGCTAAAGATGAACGGGTCTCTTGTTTTAACACAAGATACTGACAAACTTAATTTTCCATGTGCAGAGTGATCTGAGAGAGAGGAGAGAGGAGAAAAAAAGGAAGGTGAGTTAGAACAACT
The DNA here is from genome assembly GCA_948474755.1 of Ctenosaura bakeri. Lineage (NCBI taxonomy): Eukaryota > Metazoa > Chordata > Lepidosauria > Squamata > Iguanidae > Ctenosaura > Ctenosaura bakeri. Next base: position 174,771 of record CAOLHI010001130.1, read on the forward strand.
TTTCTTTTGAAACATATTAAGCCTATTCATATATTATCATATGAGAAAGAAATATTTCGTTCTTTCTTAATATTTCTTTCTTAATTAAAATGCTACAGCAACACACATAAGGGGTATGGCTCTCTGTAAACAGGCTCTTTTCCCTGCATTCCCATGAACACTGCTTCTACCCTTTCATTTTCTGCATGGGTTGTGAACATCTGAAGAAGGTAGAATCATCTATTTGAGGTTCTCAGCCATTTAGTGTCATTGATAAAAAAACTCCCCCAAAGTTCCTCTCTTAGCAATGCTGAATTAGCAATGTTCATCTCTTAGCAGTCCTTATTTTTTGTAGCTGAGGGGAGAGGGCGGGGATGAAATGGCAGCTATCTCTGGAACATGGTGTGAGGACACATGATCCAGTCAACTTGCCAGATTTAAGAGATGGGTCGTTGTTTTCTTGGAAATGCCTCTAACACTGCTGTATCTCATGGAAGATATTAGGATATAAAACTATTCTTTCTTTCTTTCTTTCTTTCTTTCTTTCTTTCTTTCTTTCTTTCTTTTATATCTCACCATTCTCCCAAAATGGGACTCAAAGCAGCCTAAGGAAATTAGTTTTCTCTGTGTCTGAAGCATTTAGTCACTGAAATTATATTGGGCATGGGAGTAGGAGGACTTATGTCACTTTTATAAATTATTGTAGCTGTATGTGTACTTATGGAGATGGCAAATATGGAGGATAAAGCAATTTCAGAAATTATCTTCTTTCATAAGTAGATTTGGGGCTCTCAAACCTCTTCTGGTGTAGCTGTATTGACTAACCCTTGGGATACATTTACATTATTAAAATACTAAAGAAATAACTTCTGCCCCTTTTCTTTTCTGGAAGATTCCCAAAGAACAAAAACAATGGCTCATCATTATTCTGAAGAGCTTATTTAGAGAGTAGGCCTCATTTTACACTCTAGTGTATTTTCTTTCTTTTGAGACATTCTTCCCTCCGCTTTTCGTACAGCAAATTGTTTGTCTGAAATCCTACACCATGAATCTCAACAAAGCTCTGTGTGCAAAAGACATTAACCTTGTGACTTTTTAAGATGCCAGTGCAGCTCAGAGCTTGTGTCTCACACTTAGCATCTTTTGTCCCCATTTGGCCCATGTCAGATTGAGAGATATGGGAAAGGGGTTACATCTGAAGTAGCATGCAAAATTGTTTCACTTCCTTGTCCTAGCTGATGGTCTTGAGGGAATTACTTGATGAAATACCCTGAAAGAGCAGGCATTGTGGTGCTGATGGCTGCTCTTGTGTGATAAGGTCTTTTAAGGGGACAAACAGTTCAGCTTCCCTTCTGGAACATGAACAATCTTGTGCTGATAAATAAGTCATAGAGGATAAGAAGCAAATTAAGTAATTGTGGTAGTTGTTGGGAAACAGATATGTAAGAAAGAGGAGTTTTCCTTTGCTCATTTGTGGAAATGTAAAAGGTGTGTGGTGCTTTCATAACACAAAATGTTTCTTCTGTCCTACAATAAGATCCATTTTACTGTTTAATTTACCTGCAAGGACATGATTAATCTTCTTAAAAGCTTCTGGTCAGAACTCTGAAGTAATGCTATCAAGAGGACTGAAAACAGAAGTCAGAATTGAGCAAAACTTATCTGTTTATTCTGCCCTCTTCCCCTCTGTCTACTTCCCAAGTGATGCTACTGCAGTTGCATTTGGCTCTTCTGTTTAGAATGAAAATAGAGAAAACAGACCCTTGATCTTTGCATTCCAAGAGTGTCAGCCTAATTTCCTGTGGGTATTTTTCATTCCTCACAAATATTTTTCTAGGAGATACTTTGTATTCTCATTCCAAAGTCATAGTCTGTGACTTAAGGGACACGCATTGCATTATACATCAAAAGTTACAAAATGAGTCTTTGTGTGCGTGTGTGTGTGTGTGTGTGTGAGAGAGAGAGAGAGGGAGAGAGAGAGGAAGAGTGGGTAAGTGAGTAAGTAATACAGAAAGAGAGAGAGAAAAACTTCAGACGTGATTCTAGTCCAATAAACTATGATTTATCAGTTCATGTAAAAGCTCCTTAATTCCTTTACCACAGTTTTCTGTGGTGGCCAAATGAGAAACTATGGTTTAAGGATTCACTTCAAGCCATGATATCAAAACAGTACCGTACCCAGATCTGATCTGTTTCATATCCACTGTGATTGGAAAGCTTCTGGTTTGAAGATCGTGGGAAACTATGGTTCAATAAACCATGAGATAGATGGAATAAAGAGGAAGAAAGAGATGGTCCAGGGAGGTAGCTCAGGAACAGTCAATTCAAACCTGGGCTAATAAACCATGGTTTATTTATAGAACAATTGATACATCTGGACTAGGCCGAAGATCCAAATATGTTCCAGGTTTGTACGCCAGTGTTTTAGAGACTATTATTTTCAGTCCACAAATATAAATTCAAATGTTGGACACAGTACAAAAGACTAATTTTCTCCTTGTAATGGTCTGATGAAGAGCATATGTTGAGAATTATCATTTAAAACTGGACTTAGAGCTCACTTGGTACCTTTAGGAAGTCAAAATCTCTCAGATTCAGCTTCCCCAGCTGTAATACAGGAAAAAAAAAATGTTGTTGAGCTGCTGCATGTACAGGTTACTGAAATAATGAATGGGAAATATTAAAAACTTCCATCAGTTTTTGCTTAATTCTTTGTTCTAGATCCAAATTGTTCTGTGACCATTTACTATTTCTAGGGTAATGTAGTCCATTCTTACCACATCCTCTATGTTTGTTAGCAAAACCCTTTTCTCCCATAAAATATTTTTCCTTCACTTTCTCCAGTCTAAAATTTCCCTTTCTCCATATCCATTTCCGTTTCTGTTTTTCCATGATGAAAGGCAAGTATTTCTCTTCAGCAAATTAAATCAAGTAAGCTACATGTTGCTCCTTTACAAGAAAGCCAGTCGTATTCAAGTAAAGTTGTTCATGATTTTGTAGATGTGACAGGTCAAATGGGATAAGTAAAATGTTAAGTAGAGGAAAGAAAGGTTGGAAAAATTTTCACTTTCATTTTACCAAGTGATTGCTGCTTGTTAAAGGGGAGGAGAGGGTTATTTTTTCCCCAGTCCTCTGCAGAACCTAATACTCATACTGTTCTCTTCTTATTGAGCAGAAACAACATCAACGGTAGCTAAGTAAGGAGAGAAATGGAATGTAGCTGACTACTGCAAACAACTTGCCCTTTCATATAACTTTGTAATTTTTTTAAAATGATTGACTAGGATAATGTGTTCTACGAACAGCAATTGGCTGTATTTCTATTTTGTAGTGGCACAACCAGTTCTATTCACAGCAAAGCCCACCCTGTTCTATCAAATAATAATAGAAATAGTAGATCTGACAGTTAACAGAGTTTTTAACAGAGGCCATTTCTGCACGGGGTATTTGAAACGGGTGCAGTCCATCTTCCAGGGAAGACGTCTGCACCTGGGAGTGGACTGGGTACGGACTATTTAACGTAGATCCGCACCTCAGCCCGCTCCGGAACAACCCCAAGTGGTTGTCTAGCGTGCTTTTGAAAAACCTGTTTCCTTCAGTTTTTCAAAAGCACGGAGTGCGCCAATGAGAGCCTGCGATCTGCTGGGGGCGGCCTTTAGGCTGACGAGCTTCAGCGGTTGGTCGAGACCCTCGACCAACTGGAAGCCACCATTTTGGACACTGGAGCAGTGCGAAGCAACGAGCATGCACTGCTCTGGAGCAGCCTGGACTGGACCGGGGAGCCATAAGACCCGGTAAGTGGCAGCACGGGGCAATTCCCTCGCCCTGTGCAGAAATGGCCAGAGTTAAAACAATCTTGGGTCAGGTCTGCTATGAGATATTACTTACTGTATTTATAAAGCCAGTTAGATCTGCACTTTGATATGTTGCCCAGAGACCTGTTGCTACTAGCAGACTGATAACTGGAATAAATGAATGAGCAACAATTAAATAAATAATTTGGCATTTGACTGATTCTGAGATTTCTTGATTAATTAACTTATGGTGACCTTATCTTTGTATTTCAATTGAGTAAGAATTGTAAAGACTTTTGCAGAGTACAGGGTATGTCCTACATCAATCTTAAACTTAGTTCTAGCTCTAGTTCTTTCTTTAAGTCCAAAATGAAGTAAATCTTCTTTGGTTGTGTGGCAAAAGTTTATTGGATTATTTAAGGCTCATCAAATATCTCTCCACCTTCCACTGGGTCTTCAGAACTCCCTTCCACTACAAAAATAAGAATGAAAATATTCATAATCTACTGTCACAAAACAAAAAGATGATATGAATCGCATTCTATAGCAAACAAAGTAGTAGAAATCCACAGTCAGATTGGCAGTAGTAGACATGGAGTACTTTTAGCAGAATGGAAGTTGTAGTCCATAAAGCAACATTTCCAAGGTTTGGATTCTGCAGTAGGACTGGCTTACAACACATAGCCAGATTGAAGAACAGCCTTCTAATAGGCCTCATGATGCCATCTAAGAACTTCACATGCATTCCTCTTGAATTTATTCCATTAGTAACTGAATCTATATATGTAGTTTCCCTAAATTCCAGATTGCATTCAAAAACGTAGTAAGATTTTTGAGTGACTGTACTCAGATATTTTGAGGTATACGTGCCTCATGGGTGGTCCTTTCCTGATCCTTTCCCCCTTCCCACCAAAAGAGACATAATCTTGCAGAATGGACACAGGAGTGAAGCAATAGAGGGGTCCCCCTTCTGCCAAGTGATGTGTTCAGTGTGTTTTGCACTAGATACCTGGAGTTTAACTGCAAATCCTATGACAGTGAGCATGAAGTGATACTCCATGCATCATTTGATGTTGAAAAATCAAGCTCCATATTCCCCACAGGGGAAAAATATGAGTAACAATCAGAGATGGAAACTAGAGAACTGGAAGTTTTTTAAAATTCTAGTAAGCAGAAAAGGCAGGAGGAAATAGAGGTGTGTTGTGAATGCAGTTTGAGATGAATCAGTAATGGATCTTGCTCATGTGGAGCTGTACTTACCTTGAATTTTGGGCCAAGGATGAAGAAATCAGTGACTTTTTTTGCTTTTTCTCACATTTGGATTTTTTTTTAAAAAAAAAAACCTTGAGTCATTTTTCATCCCGAGCAAATTTTGATAAACTCTTTTAAAAAAAAAACCTGAAACAAAATTATTTTCCATCAGCAGTGGTCAAATTCAACTTGTAATGCTATTTTCATCATGCAGAAGACCATGTTATTCCTGCCGGTCATATATTTGTTAAAGATGAGCAGCCTCTCGGAAAAAAAAGAGAGCATTAACATGGTCACATACCTAGGCCTTTAGAAGTCAAGAAATCAGAGCAATAGGACTGGATGGATGAATCTGTCAATTTCAGTTTGTGGATCTAATGACAAAGATGGTGTCTTTGCTTGGCCAAAATGAGCCAACAAAATTGGTTGTCTTGGAAAACATGACAGCTTCATTGGTTATAACTGAAGAGGCTTCATCCAGCATTGGTCTGTATCCAGGTACTGGTCAACCTGCCTGCTTACTGATACTATCTGACTTATCTAGCCTGCCTGCTGGGTGAATGTCTGGAATGACAGAAGCCAGATTCCCTATAGATGGAAAGAACTGTGAGGTTCCCCTGGCATCTGACAATGAGGCAGAATGTACCACCATAAGCAGAATATGCCTATACTTGTTACCTATACTCCCAAACTTCTTTAAGGGGAAACCAGGTGGGATATGATGGGTGTGATAGGTTCACATTGGTGAAAGCAGCAACAGTCTTGCAAGCCCATATGATATCTTGAGTGATCTATTAATTAAAATTGCAGAAGTCAACTTTTTATAGCTGATAATTATTACAAGTTTCCATTAATATATTTTTGTTATGATTCACTCAGGAAGAAAGACCAGATAATTCATTTCAACAGAAGAATAAATAATAAAGTCAGCCCAATATGTAGACCAGCCTGGAAAATCTGACTGATAAAGAACATCTGGTTATCATTGTCAGGCTAAAGATGATCATGATACGTGGCTGCTTTGGACTCTGCTCTACTGTTCTGATGAAGCAAAAGAGGAACCATCCTGCTTAGCTAATCTTGGGTGTGATACACTGATAGCAAAAAGCTCCTGAAGTACAAAGATAAATCTCAGCAAAGAGAGGCACAAGTAGTTTCCACTTAAATGATAAAGACATTTACACTGATTATCAGCTTGGTGAGTCAAACAGTAGAAGAAAAATCTAACAAATTAAAAGCCTCATCTCTAGACCTCTGACTCTCCCATTAACTTCCACAGACTTTCCATGGTATAGTCTCCATGACTCACTTAATATGCCATTTTTCCATTTTCTCATTCAACTATGATCTATGAATATTACTGATTTCTCCTATCCCTGGGCATCTTAATGAGCAATCTAAGATCCATTTCATAGTCTTGAATTTAAACTTGAGGCCAAACAGCAAGGCAACTGATGCCATATAATGGACAGATGCCACCAGAATGCTTTCAGAAAGAACCAAAGTTCTTTCAATTTTTCATATAACACCTCTTTGACAATATAGAAATAATGTGGAGTGAACTCATACAACTCTCAGTCCATCATTAGGAATAATTTCCCCTACAGTGATATATGGACATCTGAATGTATTACCTCTTTCTGAATTGTTCTGAATGGGGAAGTTATACTCTCCAAATGTGGCCTTTTGTCCCAGAGGTAAGTGTGTTACCTCTTAGTGCTTGTACTATGTGCCACACCAATTGTTGCTGTTGTTTTTGTTGGGTTGCATCCACCTTTGGTTGTGTGCAACTAGGCTCTCAGAAACAGAACACAAAGAGATAGTACACTATCTGTTTTCAAATAGCTGGGTTAATCTTTTGCGGCATAAAAAGAGGGAGGGAGGGGGATAGAAAAAAGAGAATGTGGCTGCACCTTTATGACTACCTAGTTTCTATTTTGCATGAGCTTTTGTGGAAATAAACCTACTTCTTGAGGTGCAATACAAACTGGGTTTATATGCACAGAAGCTCATGCAAAAACAAAAACCAGTTAGTCCGCTTTATTCTTTTTCCCCACTCTCCTCCCTTCCTCCTTTCTATGCTACACTATTAGTTGAATTTACTGTCAAAGCGTTTCTGGAACTGTCTTGTATATTCCATCCCCTTCTCTAGCTGGTTTATATTTAAATCTTAATTGACTGCATCCATTGATTTGTCATATTATAAAATATGTGTGACTTAAAGAGTCTAAAGTACACAATCACAGCTGTCCAATACCACCTTAACTGACTTAGATCCATCCTACAGTATCCTGGTAGTATGGTGAGATACTTAGGGCCTTTCTGTACTACATAACAATTGCACAATGTTTCCACTTTAACTACCATGGCTATTCCTCCCGTGGAATCATTGGATTTATAGCATTAGGGGGTACTGGAGCTCTCTGGCTGAGAATTCTAAATATCCCTCCTTAAACTGCAACTCCCATGATTCCATAGAAAAGAACAATGGCAGTTAAAGTGGAATCATAGTGCAATATGTAGGTAGTGTGGAAAGGACATTAGAATTATCTGCTAGTCATCTCTAGTGCATTTCTCTTGAACAGAAACACTAGAGTATAGATATACTAATAGCCAGGATGGGAAGGGTGGAAGGGAGACTATTTGGAATTTTCCTAAAAAATTATGATGTGCTCACATCTTTTCTATATATTTGTGTTTGACATCAAATGTCCTCAATGGTCAAAAACATTTACGAATAATTCTTTCTTAGACTCTCCAATTTTGCCAGACCCTATACAACTTTGTACAGTAACAATGTAAATGGTTTTCCACCTCTTTTCCTGTTCATGATCATTCTTTTTTTGGAATGACAAAACAGGTGTAGATGTCCCTCTAGACAGGAAGGGTGAGCCCTGGGAGTCCTTCCTGTTCTAATGTAGAAAAAGTTATATTTATATTTTACAGATATAAATGGTCGAAGGAAAAGTCCAACATCTACTTCTCTCAACCTGATGATCCCCAGATGTGTGTGAACATATTTTCTGGGGACTATGGGAGTCATAGTCCAACACAACTTGAAGGTGCCAGTTAGAGAAGGCTGGAGATTCAAAGGAAGAAGTGGGGAGGTGGTCATTGCTCCTGTCTTTGCTCCTCTTCTCCCTGAAAAACTCCCAAAAGTTTAGAGTGACCCACTGGAAAAGTACTGGAGATGGGGCTGGGTGGTTATCGAAAGAGAAATAAGGAAAATTACCTCCCTCTTTTCCAACACAGCTTGCACTGCATATCATTCTCTTCTACAAACCAAAGAAGCCCTTTAAGTGACAGAAAGAAAACTTTGAATTCAACTCACTATTATTGCTGTTTCGCAGAGAAACTACTGGACATTTCATATCAACTGTATGAATTCATTTTTATTGTATCAGAAACTGATTATTTTTATACCTTGCCCTCCCTCCCAGGAGATTCACAAAATGTTATTTCCATTGTTGACATTGATGTCAGCATTGTAGCAACCCTGAAAAATAGGCTGGGCAGATGGATAGCTCTAAGCTTAGACACGTTGCCCTTATTCAGTTATCTGTCAATCAGAGATATCAAGTAGCTCACTTTAGAACTTCAGATTACATGAGAGCAGATGGCCCCTTTCACTTATTCTGTCCATCTATGGGTTAAATAAATGAACAGGACAGTAGACCTGGTCCTATCATTACACATGGTAGGTAGCCGCCTTGTAAAGTAGGTTTTTTTTCATGAAAAGACAACAAATTATCTCTCATTACAGTATTGTTACTGCCAAAGATGTGGGCAGGTGTTTGTGGGATTTTTTTGCCTTACTTGCCCAAATAACAAGAAGAAGTGCTATGTATTTTGTTTTGCTTGAGTGGATGGTGCTATTTGCACTGTTTCAGATGGCAAAATGTCTTGGGCTGATCTTTGGAGGAAAGGAACCATACCAATAGGTCCATGATATGGAGAGAAAGCAGGAGAGTATATATAATGATATCACCCTTCAAGTTACAAGGAGAACTTCAAAATGCAATACAATTTTGGGGCATTAGACCTATTATCTTTACATATGATTTTACTTACTATAGCCTTGGCAAATAAGCACAGATACCTAGTTTTGAAAATTGCAAAAACTGATTTTTATTCAGCTAAAACCTGTGTATAGATGGTAAGTCTATATCAGGATGAACAATGTAACACCCCCCCCCCATATATTGTTAGACATGATCAATCATTGTTGGCCTTGCTGGCTTATCATTGGCAATGTAGGCTAGGAAACTGAACTTCTAAAAATTTTGAGAGTCATGAGTTGCCCACTCCTGGACTAGCTGGTAATTAGAATGCAAATATTCCCATGTATTATTTTACAAATGAATATCTTTGTATGGGGGGTACGGCAAAGAAGAATATTCTTCTGAATGTGATCTCTTTCCAGATCAGAGTTATGGAGATGGTAAGAGAATTTTTCTATGCTTTCTCCATCCTTTATGTGGGCCAAGTATCTAGAATATCTAAGGGAAAAACTCAATGACATTAACTAATAAAAAGAGGAGTGGCTGTGGAAGTGTTTTGGGATTTTCCACCACAACAAACATCAGTTGGAGGCTGCCGGAGGAAGTATTCCAGGCTGCGTACTGCACATTCTTATAACTCTTTCATCGTCTGTCGCGGCCATGCACTGTAAAGGAGCTGCACTCTTGAAACACAGCATCTTTCAAAAGCCTTGCTTCAGTGATTCTTTGAGGTCTGTACTCCATTAAGTTCTGAGCCCAGCTGAATCAAACAGTCTGTACAGCCTCTGGCCTTGGTTTTGAAAGAGTTGGCTAGCACTAATGAAATGGCATAAAAGACAGCTGAGCTAACCTTTTATTTTACTACTCTGGACTGAGTTCTATTTAGTAACGCCACAAACTTTCTATCAGGTTCCTTCCATACGGTCCTTTCAAGGGCCACAATAAAGGAATGAATACCAGAACAGAGCCTTCACCCATTCAGTTTTCAGCTCCGTTAGCTTTCAATACCAGAAATGTATTTAAAACTGGGTAACGTTTGTTAAATCTAATATACTACTGTCACTCATCCTGAGCTGAAAGAATAAAACTACATATGTGATAGGATTTGCAATTCAAATGACATCATTTTGCTCCTTGAAAAACAGGCTACTTTGGTAAGAAGGGGGGGCATATAAAGGATCGCATTAACCTACAGCAACAATAATATTATAGCAGCAGGGTTCATGATACCATAGTAAAAGACATGCATTTCATTTATAATCCCTTCTGGTCATTCAGCTGTAGCATTACTCCACAAGTGGAAACTGGGAAAACTTTTCAAAGTTCAGAAACCAAAGTTTCTGTTCTTGTAAAATGAACTTTGACAACCCTTTTACATGGTACAGTACAGTACTGCAGAGTGGCATTTAGCAAAAAACAAAAATGTAACTTTTTTGGAACTTCATTTTTTTAAAAAAAAGGTTTTACAGAAAAGACAAGGGAAAGTGAGCCAATGGCATTGTCTTTTAAATAGGTTTGTATTTTATGTAAGAATTGTCCATAGAAATAGAATTCAAATTAGGGTCTTTTTCCCCCCCCTCTTGGGGTGGGATCCTTCATGAGAGTTAAAATAGAAACAAACTTGCAAAGAAGAGTTTGAAAAACATAGCATATACTGAACAATACATAGTTATTCTTCTGTGAAACATAACTGAGAGCACCCTCCAGAAATAACAAATTATGAGACTGTCACCCATTACAACCCCTCACCATAGCCTGCAGTTGATGAAATCTTTTGGAAAAAAATATCTGGAAGTTCTGAGTCACTCACATCTTAACTAGATTATGAGAAAGTTTTAAATATATATTTTTGAAAAATATACACCAATTCCTGTAATAGGGAAAGATTTTTGAAGTGGAAATTTTTAGTATACAAGCTAAGATCCATTGTTTTCATAATATTGGATGCTACTCATATAATTTATGGAGCATGGTTTGACACAAAGGTGGATTCATCTAGCAGTATTGGTTCAGAAGCTTCATAAGGCATGTACAAACTGGGAAATCTTTACTGGTCTTAGATATCTACCTTCCTATATGGATTTGGTTCTGAAAGTCCCAGGGAAAAGGAGGAGAAAGAAGGATCTAGTCATAGAACTGCTGCATACAAATATGTGTATGTTAAAGAAAGATGCATGCAAAATACACACATTAGGAAAAAGTTGTATATAAAAATGGATGCACCTTGTCATGGTGCAAACTGCTCCACAAACAATGTGGAAATATGATTTATGATCAATTCTGTGTGGATTTGATACAGACAGAATATAGATTAATCTGTACCTCCCTAGGTTTGGAACAGTGTTATAGAAAATAAAATGCAGAAGAAATTGCAATTCCCCCACCACTTTATAAAAGATTCCTTTCTTATGTTATAGATCCCTGAAAAATGCAATGCATTTAGGTGAATGCTAAATAAATTACAATGTGCCATGTGTGCATTTAATCACTTTATATGGAACACAGAGCTCCTTATGGCCTTAGGCAATCTTTTAGTTCCTTTTCTATCTTACTGTTCATTCATTTCCCAATGTTTTTACAATGGTAACTGACCCCAATTTCATTTTGAAGTAGAAATACTGACTTGCTTGATTTAATTCCACCCTCCCCATATTATGACAAACACATTAACTCAGTGCAGAAGAGCTATTTAAAGCTCAATTTTCTTGTCAGTGGCACAAATGCAGACTTCTTGTTTCTCCATTAATTTCCTTATTAATCTTGGATAAACACAAGCTTTTTGTATCTTGATAATTCAGGCACCATGAACTGAAGCTTCTCATCAATTTCTTCTAAATCCTGGTCTCCAGCCAATTTCATACCTTGCTGCATTTGTCATATGAAAATATGTGCACACTTTGTGAGTTTCTTATACTAAAGTGAAGGAAAGTAAAATGAGCAAACCACGAGTACGTATTTGGTTGTTGGCAAAAGCTGTAAGAAAGGTCTCGAAGGCCTACATCCAACTTCTCTCTTGACTATAGTAGATCAACTGAATCCATTGCTGAATAGTAAATCAGGTTGCTACATCCACAAGTTCATACTTACAGTAGAAGTCAGGATGGCTCCTCTAGAATAGGCATGGGCAACTGTGCAACAGCAGTTTTTGCCACCCTTCAACCCTCCCAGAGGTTGCACTCTAATTTGAACATGCCAGCATATTTGGTTTTCCCTCTGCTTCTCCTTCAAAATGGTGATCAGCAGTGATGTCATAACACTTGCTATTTCAAAGGAGAAAAAGAGATGTCATACTTCTGCTGTTTTGAAAGAGAAATAGAGGGAAAAAGAGCTTGAGAGGGCTTTGAAAGGCTTTGAGGAGACTGGGGAGAGGTTTGTTTGTTTGTTTATTCATTCATTCATTCACTCATTCATGTTCTCATGTATTCAATAGTTTGGAAACCGCCCCCCACTTTTTTAAAAAACAGCCGATTCAGGAGGCTTGTAGATGGTGAAGGGCTTCAGGTGAACTGTGGATTGTACTCTCCCCACCATTGACTCAAAGTAAGTTTTAACTTGCTCAGATTAACCCCCTCAATCTTATTGCATAATTTTGCCTTCAGCTGGGTAATATCAGTTGAGGAAAAACTATGATACAGGTTTTCCCCCTCAGCACTACTACATCTGGTATTTTCAAGAGTCAAAGAGACAAACTACTGGTCTGGGATGTAGGTCTTCAGGAAGTTAGGCATGGATTCTGAGCTGTTTAGCAGCTGGGAATTATAGCAAAAACTTAATCCCAGTCAATTATATTTATGCTCTAGAAGTCCCTAAATTTCAATAGAAATATCATCTTGGCTTATTTTAATGATTTCTCATCAGCCGTGTTAGATAGGAAATACTCAGGTATGTCTTATTCCCCAAGTGTCTGCCCTTGTCATTTGGGGTAGCGGGAACAGTTGAATATGGGATTCTCTATGCTTATACTACAAGGAAATCTATTTTTCCCCTGTATTATTCCAGTTTTGCAAAATTTTCGTGGTGGAACTGATATTCTATTCTTCCTCCCACAGGCTAGGCCTAATTCCTAGGCCTAATTCAAGAATGAATCTGATTAAAAAGGTAATCCATTTCTAGCCTGCCCACGCTGGCACATTTACAATTAAGAACAGTCTGTTGCATCAGATTCTTGATTATACTTTTTATGAATAAGAACCATAATAGGTCTAGATGCCATACATAGATCTAGATAATGGACCCAGGTATAGATATAGGAAAGTTGCCATATGGCCAAAGTAAAGAGAAACTTCATAAATCTCATATGGTTATCCATGTTTTCTGTATAAATGTCTTCCCAGTTTAAAACATAGTCATCATTTAAGTTACTTAACCCATTCTAGGATCTTCCTTGTGGGTAGAAAAACTCAATGGAAAACACACCCTTTCAGTTTCTACAACAAAACAACAACTGTTTTGGAAAATTTCTCACACTTAGGCTTCCTTCTCAATTATTTATTTTGAATCAGAAAATCAGACTTCGAGTACTTTAGTATAGCCTTGGAATGCATCAAATTAGGAGGCTTGGTCCAGAGTATGCTGTCTTGTCTTTTGGTGTTATGTTTAACAAAATTATGCACAGGATCAGACAGTATGGACTTAGTTGGAGCAATCATCATCATCATCGTCGTTTTATCATCATCATCATCATCATCATCATCATCATCATCAATCATCCTGTTTTTTATCCAGCATTGGACCTCAAAGCAGCCTATAGTTTTAAAAAATTCAATATAAAATGTAATAATGCTTCCATGTATATAATTCAAATTATGAATATGGAATTTCATATTTTGTATGTGAGTTTTTTTTTTAAAAAATCTTGATTTGTGAGTGCTTTATACTTTTGGCCTTATTAGTCTGACATGCTCTCTTAAACTAGTATACTGCCCTCAATGAAAATTCTCATTGCCAGTGGTAAAGGAAGAGTCATCTGTTGGTTTGCTTATCTTCTTCAACTGAAGTGTGACGAGAACATTTTATCCCTTACCTGAGAAGCAAAATTGTTTGTGTTGACAGCTTGGAACTCAATAAGTGTCTCATTTCTGGGAATTCAGAGATTACCAGAAGAATACTCATAAACTCACAGAGAAGACTCTTGAATGGATAGAAAAAAATTGACTCAACAAGTTAAGATGAGGAAAAACATGGTCATTGGTAATTCAATATAGATTCCTACAGAGAATATCATAAACATATTGTGACAATTTAGTTGGTTTAAAGACTTTAAATGATTAATTATTGGTTAGTTTCTTTGTTATATATATATGTTTTAAAATTATTTTATTTGTTGTATTGCTTTTATTTATTCATTAGAAATGCATAGATGCATTGAAGACTTAAAAGTAATAAAGGCTTTTGAAAAAAAAATGAATGTTGAGGGGAATAATTAGGAATGTGTATATTCTCAGTTATTTCATCTGATCAGCCTATTTTGATAAAAAAATATTCCCACCAAATTCATATGTGACTAAGCAAATGCTATCTCAGATCCAGACACAAAACCTCTGAAACAGATGGTGAAATTTGGTTGCAGTTCACAATATGGTTTATTCACTGACCAATTTGGAAAATGTCCTTTTTGGATTAAAACTCCCAAAATCCTATGTATAACCTGGCCAGTATTCCTTCCTTAAGACTCTTCCCCCCACTACTTCCACTTCAATATTCAGGCTACAAATATGGAGATGATTTGCTGTATATTAAGTTGTTCGCCGCCTCGATCCATATGGAGAGGCGGGATACAATAAATAAATAAATAAATAAATAAATAAATAAATAAATAAATAAATAAATAAATAAATTAAAATAAAGCTTAGAGAAACACATAGGATTTCTTTTATACAGGGTTTGTTTGCCTGTTGGCCACTGCTTTTCTACAGAGGCAACAATCTCTCTCCTTCAGAGCTATCTCATCCCACAGAGCATCTGAAGAAGGACACTACAAAGAACATGCTTCCTCACAGGCACTATGGAGGAAGACGCTTCCATTCGAAGCAGAGTAACCACAAGTGAAGGATGGTATGTATGTATGAGAATCTTTGATTGTGCTACTACTACTACTACTACTAAAATTTATTTCTATCCCGCCTCTCCCCATGGATCGAGGTGGCGAACAAGAATAATACATTAAATACATTAAAAAACATTTAAAAACATACCCAATCCTCCCCACCCACCAACCCCCTAAAACACACAACAATTAACAATTAACAACAATCAATTGACTATTAAAAGAACAGCAAGACAGTTGGTGGGAGGCGGTGGAGTACTAGTCTGGGAAGGCCTGTCGGAAGAGACAGTCTTGACTGCTTTTTTAAAGCAGTCAAGACTGGTAATATGCTGGGTCTCCTCTGGAAGGCCATTCCATAACTTGGGAGTGATAGAAGAGAAGGTCCTCTGGGTAACCGCAGCCAACCTAGTTCTGACTGGCTGCAGTAAATTCCTCCCAGAGGACCTTAGTATGCGGGGCGGATTATATGGGAGAAGGCTATCCCACAGGTAGGCTGGCCCCAAGCCATAAAGGGCTTTAAAGGTAATAACCAACACCTTGTACTGTGCCCAGAAACTAATAGGCAGCCAATGTAACGACTTCAGAATTGGTGTTATGTGGTCAGTTTTAGGTCTACCGGTGACCAACCTGGCTGCCATATTCTGAACTAATTGAAGTTTCCGGACTAAGCACATGGGTAGCCCTATGTATATATGTATGTATTTATTTGTTATTTATTTGTATCCCGCCTCTCCATATGGATCGAGGTGGCGAACAACTTACAAATAGCATGTATTTCGATACATTTTTCTATACATGCCCCCAACAAGCTGGGTACTCATTTTACTGACCTGCAGAAGGATGGAAGGCTGAGTCAACCTTGGAGCCCGGCAGGATAGAACTCACAACCTTGTGGCTTGCAGTACTGGCATTTAACCACTGCACCACCAGGGCTATGTAGAGCGCATTGCAGAAGTCAAGCCGTGAAGTTACCAGTGCATGCACCACTGTTTTTAGGTGTTCCAGCTCCAGGAAGGGGCGCAGCTGGCATATCAGCCGAAGCTGATAACAGGCACTCCTGGCTGCCACATCTATTTGAGCTGTCATCTGAAGTGACAAATCCAGGAGCACCCCCAAGCTGCGGACACAGTCTTTCAGGGGAAGTGTGACCCCGTCTAGAACTGGTTGACAAACCTCCATACCTGAGCTAGGGCTCTTAACAGCGAGTACCTCCATCTTATCTGGATTCAGCTTAAGTCTGCTTTTCCTCATCCAGTCCATTACTGGTTCAAGACATTCGTTCAGAGGCAAGATGCCACCCTTAGTTGATGCTATTATCTGAGGCATGGAGAGATATATCTGGGTGTCATCAGCATACTGATAGCACCTTGCTCCATGCCTCCTGATGATCTCTCCCAGCGGTTTCATGTAGATGTAACAAAGCAGAAGATCCCCCGTCCCAAAAGCTCTAGTTAAACAATTACTAGTTGCCCACCTATTTTTTTCTCTTTATCATTCTGTCTCCTCAAAGGTACCTAAAAATTTGTCTTGAAACTGTTTGATACATCCTGAAATGATCTTTTGTTGTCACAAGAATCTGGTTGTATAATTCTGTCTTGAAAATACCAACGATCTTTCTGTATTCTGATAAATACCTGTAGAGTAGCCATCAGTGTCTGGAAAAGGTGTTAGTGTGGCTGGATATATCTTGCATCTTTGGAAAAAAAACCTACATTCAATCCCATTTGTTACATCCTAATTCATGAGTATAGAGACTCAGTCTTGGCAAAGCAGCCCTTAGCTAAAATGAATCCCTCAGTGTTATTTCATGTTGACTTCTGGAGACCACACAATTTATTTTTTCAAACAAAAGTCAAAGTATAGAATGAGTGTCCATTTGCAGAAGAAAAGACTATCAGTAAAAGTCATTTCTGTCTTTCTTTAAGCATCATTAATACTTTCACATAATGGCTTTTCCTCTCTTGTTGTTGCACAAATGGCTGTCTTTCTCTCCTGCAGCTTTTGGGTGCCAAAATGCATTTTTCATGCTTGAAAAGCTCATGCTAGTCCTGCTCAATAATTCTTTCTCTTCCTGGGGTCCTTTCCATGAGCATTGCCGAGTAGATTATTTCAGCTGAGCAACCAGTGTAGGGCTATTTAATTTGAGGGTTCATGGAACACGTTTGCCATTCGTACAGTTTTGTTATTACCTGAAAGGAAAGTTTTGACATGTGAAATTATCCACCCACCATTGAAGAATTCAGACATGTCTCATAATTATAATGAGGGAACCATATAGACTGAATTGTGGAGGTGACCTTCCAAAGCAAATAAGGGAGACTTGGCTGCCTACTTTCCTTGTCCTAAACATTAGCAGAAAGAAAGACGTATTATTCCTATAGATTTCCTCATGGAAAAGTGTAGCCTGATTTCACTAAAATGATAACATTGTCTACTTGGCTTGAACTGTCCTGCTGAACAGCACTAAAGAATGAATTGCTTGTCTTTTTGCAGGCCATAGAATGGATTATAAACACTCAAGAAATGCTGTCATGCTTTGTTAAATTTCATGGTGGGAAGGAAGGCATTACAGTGATTTTATATGAATTACATTTCATGTTACTTGCGCTGGAGAACTATCTTAATTTATTTGAATAAAAACATCAGAGTGTAAGAAGACCCCATTGGAGCAGACCAAGAGTGCAAATAGTCCAATATCCAGCCTCTATCAGTGGTTACCCAAATGATTCTGGGAAGCCCACAGGCAGGTTATGATGCCAACATCCCTCCGTTCTTCTACCCACACAGCAACAACTGATATGACTACTCCAGAACTTGCATGCAAGCCACATATTTGTGGCAAATATTTGTGATGGTCTCTAACCTGAAAGGGTCATTAATGCCATTTTCTAGTATGCTTGCTGTATCTTTAATGATTCCATCACTCATTGTCACCTATTTGTAGCCTTAGAAGTGGCTTTTAAAGCAGAGGTTTTCAAACTCATATGTGCATAGCTACAATGGCAAAAGCTAAGAAGATCCCTATACTGAAGCTTCCAACCTAAGAACTAATCTGAATTCCTCTGAATTCCTCAAAGATCAGCATATACATGGAACAATACCTAAAATGTTCCAAGACTGTATAGACACTGTAAATTTATGGAAGTTTGATCCCACTTTAACTGCCATGACTCCATTTTATCAAATCCCAGTCTAAGGGCCTTTCCGCACTATACTGATATAGCGCTATTATTCCACTTTCAACATCCTGTGGAATTCTGGGATTTGTAGTCTACTGAGGCCAGATAAGAGCTCTCTGGCTGAGGAATCTAAAGGCCCTTCCCAAAACTACAAACCCCAGGATTCCACAGGATGTTGAAAGTGGAATAATAGCACTATAACAGTGTAGTGCGGAAAGTCCCTAAGATGTGACAGTAGGTGGGAGTAGCCAAGGACAATAGTGTATATCTTGATGTATATCTTCTTCTCTTTCTCCTTTTTCTTTTCCTACCCAAGTCTGGAAATCATCAGGCCTAAATGTATTTGATTGTGTTTGCTGTAATAAATTTCTGATTCAAGAGATATTTACATAATTGCTGATATGGAGAAAAAAGCCATGTGTGTGTGCAGATGCAAGTTCAGGCTACTTCAGTTTAGTTGGAGGTCTATCTAGAATAAATATTGGAAAAGATTTGATTTTCAACCAGATTTAAGTTTGAATGAGAAATTTCATGCTGAACCTTCCAATTCATATCCTGAGTATGACATTTCCATTTTTAAATTGTGCACGTGAACGAAAACTCATTGACTTTTCTTACATTTCTGCTTTTGGCATGTTTCAAACATGACTGAAACAGCATATTGCTATTGTCAACTGTTGTCAAATACTAGTTACCATCGCATGTCCTTTACCAAATGCTGCTGCGTTGTCTATGTGTGGTTATCTATGAACAATCTAATATTTTCAGATACAAACATTTGCTTGCCAAAAATCAAATATCATAAATGTGATACATTTTTAAAAATAATATCATAGAAACTGATTTCTTTTAAATCAGAGAATTTTAAAGCTTTACCCAAAATTTTAGATTATGATTCTTCAGTAGGGATTCAATGAATGTCCTTTAATATTTGTATCCTTGACACACCCTGTTGAGGAAAAGGAGATAAGAGGTGAGTTACTTTTCACCTTGAGACTTCATTGAGGCAATTCAATTTCAGAAAAATACACATGGTATTTCTGTGTAGAAAACATGTCTGGAAGAAAAAAAGTACAAAACAAAGTACAAAAATATGAGGATTTCCACCCCACAAGAACACATGCAAAAAGAAGTTGCATGATGTTTATGTGCAAATTCAATCTTTCTGTGTGCAAATTCTGAATTTTACACAATTTGTACATCTTTCTGTAGCTTATGCAAACACAAGGAATCCTGTACAAAAAAGTCATAAAATGTAGTTTTCTTGCATGTGTTTACTATTACCCCTATTTTTATACAAGAATAATGTATCTTGCATAAAACATGTCTTCAGTGAAAGAAAACTGCATGTTATCTTTACAGAAACAAATTTTTCCTTGGTGAGGTCCTGAAGTATGACTAAGGCTTGAAAACTGTACAGAAGATCTTAAATTATCAGGGGGAATATTGTTGAAATTATTCATTCCTGCATGCAAGCTGCTATCAAACAGTGTGATGAGGCACATCAGACTCATGTGCTAGGTAGAGTTTTGGTGCATATTGTAGACATAGTCTGCCTTTGGGAATGGTGACTTTTAATGTCATAACGGGAGGAGTCTTACATTAGCTGGAGCAACTTTCTTTACAACAACAAAATTGTAGGTTCCTTGGCATAGAAATAAATAACTGACAGCACTGCTAAAGGTAATTCTACAATAACAATGCATTTCACAGTGCCCCATATATCCAAAACTCTGAAATCCACTATCAAAAGAGATTAAACTGGCTGTCTCATTGTTTTTCTTCCACCATTAGGCAATCTTCTTTATATTCAGACAATATAACTGTTGCTGAGGAATTGATTTTTTTACTGTACAGGAACTTTGTTTTTCCCCTATGGATGTATTTCGTGTTTTTAAATGTTTTAAGATACTTTTACAATTTAATTGTACTTTAATAATTTGTTTATTTTTTAAATTATGTTTTATTCAGCCTTTTTCTAAGTCATGCTGAATCTGATGTTTGGTAGAAAGCTGGAATATTTTCATATAGATAGCACTGGGATCCTATTAGTTAGTGCCAACTAAGTAAACCCATTGAATCAATTGTTGACTGGTGAGTCCACACATAGGTAAATCCAGTTTACTCAGTGGCTCTAGTCTAGTTGGGACTAGCAATGCTTCTCCTTATTTGGGACCCTGACCATCATTTTCTGAATGAAAATGACTAAAACTGTCAGCAGTTATAATCTCATCTCTAGAATATTTGCCAAAGAATTTTGTAATAGAAATGTTTGTGTTTGGAGAAAATATTTATTGACTACAGAGTGTAGCCCCTTAGTCCCTACCAGAAGCGACGAACAATGCTTTCTTGAAAAATCAAGAAGGCATTAGGAAGGAGAACCAATAGAGTTGGATAGGTAGTAATGGAGTTACTTAGGGTGATCTGGGCTTTTCTCCTCCTTGTTTTTTTCCCTCTGTCCTTATGATGTTGAACTGATGTTCTTAGTGATGACAGTTCATATCCTTCCTCATTAGCTCTCTTCCAGCACTTTCCTGAGAGTGTAGATAGCTTAACACAGTATCCTAAGCAACTTTGCAATTGTTAGATGGAATTCCTATAATAAAGCTTATATTCTTCATTTCTCCTATGCTGCTTTCTTTGTCCCTTGATCAGATCTCACATGTTGACCTTGCACTCATTCTTTTACTGCATTCATGCTTTACAGCTTATGTAGAGAACCCCATATAGAGAAAAGACTGTGAACAATCCTACTGGCTTCATTCTCTTTTTTTGTGGACTGTGAACAAGTTTGCAGACATAGCCCTCTATGTACATAGTATTTCCTGTTTATCCAATAGATATTGACAGAAGAGGGGCAGAGAAGTATGCTGGGAAGCCCATTGGAGATGAGACTTACAACTTTGTGCTACTGTTCCTGTTATGTGTTGAACCCTATTCATAAAATATGAATGAAAATTTGGTCGTACATTTTCAAATCTACTTAATCACACAGCATTCATAATTAGGGAGGAGTCATGTTTTTGTTTTGTTTCAGTTTGGTTTTGATAACAATTCACAAAATTCTTCATTTTCAAGATAAGAATTTGAAAGTAAACACATTTGCACATGGGGAAAAAGTGTTAGAGAAAGAGTCATCCATCCATTTATCCATGCTCTGAGTGCTTAGTTAGCAAATATTTAGCTTCAAAGATCTTTGTGTCCAACCGTGTTGGTTCTGAATTAAGGATTGTCATCTCTTTTTTCTCCCGGAGAAGCTCCTAATTTTTAAGTGCTAAACTGAAGGCAGAACATGATTTCCTCAGTTGCTGTACCTAATAAGCTTTGCTGATAAGGATCACTGAGAAATCAATTCCATCTCAGTTTTGATAAGAATTTACCAATATTCCTCTAATCTGTGATAGAAAGAACTTGAAATTTCAGAAATCTGAATGGGAATGAAAACCAGAATAGCAGGCTGTTCCATATTAAGTCACAGACTTCTCCATTTGCTTGCTTCTTTCAGTTCTCCACTATTGCTGCAGCCTTGGAACAACTACAGGGTAAGTTATAAAACATCAGGTGGCATATTGAGAATGCCTTGCTGTCTTCATGTTGCTTTTTTTGGTTTTGTTTTATTTTGAGTTAAGTTTGAGTTGTAAGCTCTGCTAAAGAAGAACAATATTTCCAAGTTTGTAAACTGCAGAAACATTTTATGGATTCACAGCTTTCCACACTTTTTGAAGTATATGTCTGGCAATATGTCTCACAAACCACTTACTCTGTGGAGAGAAGCTTCCTTTGAAGGGCTAGCACATCACATGTTGCAAATTTGCATCCCCCAGTTGCTTGCTTCAGTTGAGGTTTCACAAATAAGCCCAAATTTCTTGAGAAAACAGCAGCAACAACTGCAATAATAATAAATATGCTTTTAAAATATCAGTCCCTCAATGTGGTTTACCAAGGATGAACAGCTGTTTTGTACAAACATCTCTAAAGGAACTTAGCAACATTGGTTATATTCAGCTTGACAGAGCTTCCACATTTCTATTGCTGGGCCATAGGAAGGTCTATTTGTGTAACACACACCCAGTACATCTTTGGAAATCATGCATCTTTTTTGGGGAAAAACCCCCACTCCATCACTTTAAAATATATGGCATTTAAGAGCTTGGTGCAATATAATTACAAACTTCAGCAACTCCCTTTTGTTAAGTTATTTGTTTCAAATACAAAAGTGGCTCAGCTCATAACACTGCTATGTGTTCTTGAGCTTGGTGAGAACAAGAACACAGTTTCTATACATTAGACTCTTACTGCCTTTCTATGAAATTCAGTGAAACACCCACTAAAAGTGCCATTGGTCAGTGTGAAACTATTCAAAGCACATGATATATATTCCCTTTGGATCAATTATCTGTGCTATTCTTTTTTTTTGTTTTGTCCTGGATGTATTTTTGCATGGTGGAACACACACACACAAAATAAAATCCTTAGGTTGCATGTATGCAGCACTGTCATTGTGTAAGTGCCAACATTAGGAGGTGGAAGAGGTCTCTAGAGGACAGCTTTTGTAATGAGCTGATTTTCATTTCAGTCAAAGGGGAAGATCCTGTGCATATAAGTGTGCATTTGTATGATTATATATCAGGATATGGATGTGTGGTGAATGCCAGGAGAAGACTGTGTGAATGGATGTGTGAAAACAGACAGGAAAGACTGGCTTTGTCCATCTTTGGTTTTGTCCCTTTTCACCACATAACTCTTGGGATGCTACCCATGAAGGATTAGAATCCTGAACTGATGAGAATCTTTGTAAATGCACATGTGGTTTTCAGAAACAAGAATTACAACATACTGGTAAGACAAAACATGAAGTACAGATATTTTAATACATGCAGGAGGATGAATGGGTGGAAATGAATGAATTTTTCTTTGCATATCAGCACTTAATCTTTTGCTCATTACATCAAATTTAACACTTGTTGGATTGCCTTGTTTAACTCTTTTTTGATAGAAAAGATAAAAGACTCTGGTTTTGAACAATTCTTAATTACTAGTGTGCTAGAATTCAGAAGATAGGATGAGGATTAGGTACAAACCACAGAAACCACTGAGATAAGGCAGTCTCACACGGTAAGATTCTGTGCCATTCTTTACCTTCCATTAAGGATAAGTACAGCTTCTTGTGAATCAGCTTAAATGAAACCTTTAGTATAAAGCATAATACAAACCTAAAGCATGTAACTACAAAGGCACAACATTGTTGTGATGCTGGACTGCCTTGTGTCAGTCGTATTTGCTGTGGCTTGGATGTCAAGGATCAAAATGCTTGTGAAGAAGATTGCATTACTTTTGTGATAGATGATGATGAAAGAGTTGAAAACAAAAGGAAAAGGAGAAGATTTTTGCATATACAAAATATACAAATTGTAAATGATTTTGTCTTAGTGTACCTTAGGAAAAAAATGCATTATTTTTTTGTGTTTTTTTTTTTACCAAAATCCACTAGCATGAAGAAAAAAAATCTGAAAAAAATACTTTTTGGACAATGAAGTGGATGAGAGCTCCCTGTTTGCTGAAACACGTATGGGCCTGATTATGCAGGATTTCTCCTGTCTCTTTGAATAATCCTACTTCCAGTGCAAGGCAAGGCTCAATTTCTCTCTCTCTCTCTATTTCAGTATTTGTATCCTATTCTCTATCATGAAATATCAGTGCTGCATAGAATTAAACCAATATAAACAGTTTAAATCACTTCCAGATAAAAACAGCAGAATAATTTACAAAGGATAAAAGCATATTAATAAATAATAAATGAGCAGGCAGAAACAGTAGAAAAGGCTAAAATATTTCAAACTATGCATTTCTACACTTTAAGGTATGATAAAATCAGGCCCCAAAAGCTTTAATAAAAAGCTATGTTTCAATTTTGTGCCTAAAAGAGACCACTATTGGTGCCAATTGGGCCTCCAAGGGGAGAGCATCCCATTTCTGGGTGCCACTGCAAATGCCAAATAGAAGCTGGTTTGGTTGTGTTGGTGGGTTCTGCAATTTGTGCAAAATATACTTTGCATAATACTTGTCTCTGTGCACAAAACTAAGCATGTAACCACAAAAAGCAAGACAGACTAGGCTAATAGATCACAAATAATCCTCTCAATGCTACTATCACTACAGGACAACAGTTACTGCATTTTCCAATATTCGTTATTTTACAGAAATGTGCAAAAGCCTATCATGAAAATATAGACATTTTCTCTGAGACATAGCAGCTCACATTGAGGACAAAATCATTAAAGATGTCTGATTTATTGCCAGGGGCAAAACAATCCAGGGTTTACATTTCCAAACCAACTGAATTGATTTCCAAAGATATTTTGTGTAGTCAAGTTTCTGTCCCATACCATTCAGACTTCCAGAAGGATGCATCAGAGTCAAACACATGCCTGAGGTAAGCACCAGGCACAGCGATTTTAACTGAAGATAATTATATTTCAATCTGGAAGTCTGGCAGTTTGAGTCTATAAACAAGAACTGGACACTGTCCACATTAGCTCCCATCCAGGATATCATGATGCACTGCAGCTTCTTGCAAATCCCCCCCCTCAAATATCCCTGAATGTTGCCTAGGTGGCTTGTTACCAGGTTTTTTTTGGGGGGGGAGGAAAGGGGGCCGCTGGGTCATTTTAGATCTAGAAGATAACTTTTAGTAAAAGGAAGTGACAAGAAGTCATTTCCTGTTTACTTCCTGTATTACAGAAACAGGCCTGTAATGCTCTGGGGGGCTGTAATGATGGGCCTATAATGCTCGGTTGGGGGGGGAGTGTGGTGGAACCTCCCACAAAACATTGGTGAGCATTTTGAAACATTTCCCTCATTTTTTTCATTTTTTGACACCTGGGTCTCTGAGAACCACAAAAACATTCCTGGGGGACACACAGGCTATCGATTGTCCACTCCTGGTAGAGAGACACTTGGAAGTGAAGCCAATCATGAACAGTTTTTCTAAGGATGAGAGTCTGCCAATACACCACACAACCTTCCCTAATGTGTACATTTTTGCACATGCTTTCCCTTAATCTATCCTTTTTTGTATGCATTTTTTGTTCAGAGAAATAAATTGCAAAATCCAGAAATGTTGAAGATCAACTGTATTCTTGTTCATGCATTGATTTCTAAATTATCAGTTTTGAAAATTCATATCAGAATGTAAGTTGAGTGAAATTCTTCCCATCCATGACTCTTGTGCCCTCCGTGGAACTTGAACTGGATTCTGTTCATCTAATCTTGATCAAACAAACATGTACCTCTGGTACACCTTGACTGCTTCTGCTGTCCGCATGAGGTGCAATATAATCTGAATGATATGAGCTAATCTCTTACTGGCATCAGCAGAAGAAGAATTGAATTAGGTGATACAGTAGTAAATTGTAGCCTATCATTCAATATTTGTTTATTCATTTTAGTCCTTAAGGCTCCTTCCATTTTTTTGAAAAATTAAAACCATTATAATCTCTAACACAAAGTTCCTGTCCAGACAAAATATCCTAAATTGCTTTTAGGAGATATTCAAGGTTTTCCCCACAAAAAACCTCCAGAGAAATATTCTGAAGTTAGATAGCGTCTTTTTATCTGTCCTTTTCACCCAGACTTCAGGTTATGTTTCAACCATTTATTAGATTTCTTCATATGTTAATTCCAGGTTGGAATATTCTTTAGTCTGGAAAACTTAAGTCTGGAATCATACTTATACATTTCACTGTTTTCTCTTTGTCACTAGCAGAGTGGTGAGGGTGTGCTGTGAGGGTGGTGAGGCTTTAACTGCATCAGAAACAGAGTGCGCTGTGAGGGTGGTGAGGCTTTAACTGCATCAAGTACATGACACTTAATCTTTGGCCATCCAAATTGGAAAACAAAAAGGAGAGGCCGTGATGGATTTTCAAAGAAAATATAGTCTAGGAATACTTACTACTAACCACTTTCTTGAGAGGTGCTTTATGTTTCAGACTTCAACAATGGCCATTTCCGCACTAGCTGTTATAGTGCATTATTCCACTTTCAACATCCTATGGAATCCTGGGGTTTGCAGTTTAGGGAAGGGTCTCAAAACTGCAAACTCTGGGATTCCATAGAATGTTGAAAGTGGGACAATAGCACTATAATAGTCTAGTGCAGAAACGGCTAATAACTCACCTACTTCTATACTATCTTCTTTGGCCCTTTCCGCACCGGCCTATTAAAATGGTGCAGAGCGACCTCCAACGGAGGTCTTCTGCACAGTGGAGTGGACTGCGGCGGACTACTTTTCGTAGTTCTGCACCTCAGTCCTCTCCGGAGAGACCAGAACTGGCCACGCAGTGTGCTTTTTAAAAACCTCTCGCCGTGCTTCAGTGCAGATTTGCAGGCACGCACTAGTGCATGCCAGCAGATCTGTCGGGGGCGGGCTTTAGGCTGGCGAGCTTCTCCGGTTGGTGGAGAGCCTCCACCAACTGGAAGCCACCATTTTGGACGCTGGAGCAGTGCGGAGCGACGAGCTCGCACTGCTCCTCGTCAGGAAGGACCCAAATGGACCCAACAAAAAGCTGGTGAGTAATGACAGGGAGTGTTTCCCTTGCCACGTGCGGAAAGGACCAATTTGTTCACAACAGCTAGAAAACATTTATTAAAGTACAAATGACGTGTGGGGATCAGTGCCTTTCTTCCACACTTTCATTAAATGTGTATATTGAGTCCACACATGCACATCTGAATGCACAAAACAGGAAATCCGTGGTCAGCATGCCTCTGATAAGGCAATTCCATTATTGCTCCTCTGATAATGCCACATTCTAAAAAGGAGAAGGGAGGGGTAGGGAGAGAAAGGAATGTAGTAGCACTTTTAAGATTAACTGCTTTTTATATCAGCATGAGCTTTTGTAGATATCAATCCACTTCTGCAAGTGCAGTACAGAATGATAGTAAAGCTTTAGGTTATAAAGCATATTTATAAGGTTGCGGGAGTAGGATAGAATGTAATAAGATCCAGAAATATGCAAATCATGCCACCAGCCTAAATTTTAAAAGGGCTGAGTAACGTGATACGGGTCTTTCTCACCTTTACAATGATCAGTTAGTATCAATGTGGGAAAGCAATAAATCTGCTTACTAAAAGTTGGTTTCCTTGGGATCAAAACTTTCTTTGAGAGTCAAAGGATTATTTTTGTCAGGGGGCATGGGGGATTTTTGTTATTCTCCTTTGTTGGTTTTTTTGGTTCTAAGGTGCCTTTAAAATTTAACTTGTTTCTTAGTACTTTACAACTTCATTAGGCATTGACTAGAGAGAGATGCTTTAAGATACAATATCCCCAAATGTGATTTATTCCTTCTTACTTTAGAATAATCCTTCCTTAAAAATCTTTGTTGAAATTTAGTATGTTTTTTTAGCTTCTGGGCACAGATAGCATGCACTCTTCCCTGGAGAATGGGAATTGCCCCATCCAGGAAAGGAAGAGAAAGGGGCAGGTAGGAAGCCTGTGGTTTGTAGGTAGGAGCTGGGAGCTGATAGTTGGGCTGGTCCTCCCCTCTTTGTCTAAGAGCTTAGCGCCGAAGAAAAAGGCGTGATCCTTATTTGCCCCTCTGAAAGTTAATTTCTACCTAAGAAACAGCTAAACAGGCTGGAAAAAAATTGGCTGGATGGTTTCTAAACTCATGGGTCATTGTGCACACGGATTATTATTTTAAGGAGGTATCACAGCTGTAAGTCAATATGACCTTGATCTTAAGATGTCCTATTTCTTGGCATCAAAGTCAGATAACACTAGATATGTCTTTCTTGCAGTTTGTTTTTAAAAGCTTCTGATTCCATTCCTGAGAAAGGTAGCAGCTTAGCCAAACAAAGGAGCAACACATAAAGTAAGGAAAGAGTGAGTTTTAAATTGAACTAACTATGAATTGTGAAGTCATTCTTCACAGGACTGTTAGATAGGGTGTGGAACCTTCCTGCTTCCCACAGGGTCTAAACATTATTTTTGGCTTGCTATGGAGGTAGAGGGAAAATAGGTTCCAAGGACATTTGGCTAACGGAATATTGCTTAGCCAGGTGTCCAAAATGTATGAATCGGCAGGGCAGGTTCTTCCCCAAAATTGATGTTCTGATTTCTTTCCATTGAGCTGGATCCTGAACAAGGAGTCTGCTGCTTAATAAAGACTCCATTGAAAAGATATTAATAAATTGACCTCTGCATTCACTTATTACTGGCATTCAGGGACATATTAACTGCACCTAAAATATTGCGTAGGAAAGACCTACGAAATTTATTTGTCTTCAATGACCTCTTGAGAGAATGGGCTCTTTAAAGCACTGAGTGGGTTGTTTTTTTCCAATTTATCTTTTATGAGGTTCTCTGTTAGGAACTCTGTAGTTCGGTTACTTTATTTTGGCCCTTGCTGCAAATTTACAAATTACTTTCAGCAACAAAGTGGTTGGTATAATACCTCCCAGAAGGCCAGAAAATAAAGATATGCAGACAAAGGCAAATACTGAAGAATAGCAGACTTTACTTTTATTTTTCCTTTGCTTTATCACCTTCTTTATCTTTCTTGAATATTTCTTTCGAATATATCTTATTACTCTTCCTATAACTAATAGAACTCCATTTTTCCAAAAGCCCATTTATTCCTCTACCAAATGCCATGGAAACCCAAGTAACATCTTTCATATCAAACTTTATGGCAAGCCTGTGTTTGGGTATAAATCTGCTTACAGAGCTGCATTCATTTATCCAGCACTTTCATTTCCTTCTTCCTTCTAATATTGCAGCAGTGCTACTGTGAACAGATGTATTTAGTACTTTTATATCCTACCTTTCTTTCAAAGTGAACTCAAGATAGCAAATATGGAGTTCCCAGCACTCTTCCATCCAGGTATTGGCCAGACATAGCATGATGACTTCATTTTATGGCTCCTACCCATGCCTTGAATTCACAAAATTATTCTTCATTGGCCATCTTCACTGGATAGATTCAACAGGTACTGATATTTGCACAATGGGAAGGCAAGGGACATAGTATACTGCCAATCAATCAATCAATCAATCAATCAATTTATTAATGCATAGACCAAAGGCTATTTGCATACAGAATATTAAAATGCAACACAATACAGTACAATACAAAATGTTAAAATAAAATACATACGTAAAAACAGCATGGCAAAATACATCATACGGTAGGCTACATAATAGTTGTATGTGAAAAAAATTTAGAGTTTGGTTTGGTTAAAACATAGACAATAAAACTATAATTAGGTAAGCTCATCTCCAGAACAATAAACTACGACACTGGCAACATATCTGGCCCGGATCTTCATAGCTGCCAGACTGAAGAGGGAGACCTTACGAGTTACCATGGAATCAATATCAGAAAGGAGATAGAAAATCTTTTTCTAAGACAGTATTAGATTCCAAATGATGCAAAATTGATCCCAAAAATTTGATCAGAATATAATGGACATGAAAACAAATAGTGAGACAAATCCTCTATTTCAGGGGCCCCACAAATGCATAAGCGGAGGGCCAAAGGGATATGCGAGTATCTGCTGTCAATCACAGCAGTAGGCATGCACTGAAAACGAAGGGCTATGAAAGCTTGCCTAAGCTTTGGGAAGGTAAGCTTTGTCAAATAAATGGCCCTTTGATGGTCAAGTTTGTAGAATTTGTACCATCTAGAGAAATTAGAATTGTTGATAGCCTGTCTGTCTGATTGAACGGCATGATGGAAGAAATAATCCCGGAGCTCATCTTTGGAATTCAAGATGAGAAAGTTGTCAGATATACTGCCTATCATATTCAGCAGATGCTAAAGATGAGAAGCCTCTTAGAAGAAAATGAGGCCAACTCCAATTTAGAACTTCCATGGGTGAACACTTCCATGGGTGAACTCAGACTTCTAACAGTTAATCACTCAAAGCTCAGAGCATGAACAGATTAATGCATCAATTTCCATTTCTCCCATACCTGAATCCCATTCTCTATTCCCTTCTCTTCATTTTGCACCCTTTAGGTACTTACCGGTGCATGCCAGGGAAAGCAAGGTTGTGTTTGCTGATCCTGCTCCAGCTATCCCCTAATATTTACATGTTGGATTGAAGAGCTAAAGAGTAAAGTGCTGAAAAAGTGCAGTCTTCCCGTGTAATTTGAAACCTACATGATCATAGGTTTAAAATCACATGGGAATCCTATGATTGTACTATACAGACGAGATAGGGGAAATAAAGACAGTGGGGATGGCCTCTCTTTCAGTTTTAATGTGATACAGTCACATGGAGAAATGCTCTTAAAAGTGGATGGTGGCTGAAGTGGGCATCAAAACACTTTGCTAGTTGTTTACCTCTAGCTGCATTCAGTTCAGAATAGGAATAACTTGAATGCATGAACAGAGGGAACAGGCTGGCCCTGCATCTTCCATTACTGTTGTCTTTATGGGGAAAGTAACTTTGTGTGGAGGTCCTTTGCATAACTCAGAATTCTGAAAAATCAAGGTTCACATGGAGAAGCATTTCAAACTACTACTGTGTATGTGGAAAGATCAGAGATGAGGGGGCAGGTTTAGCCTCCTCAGATCACATGTTTATTTTAACCCTGTTTTGAATACTTGGATAGGACTAGTGCTTTGGAAGGGGCACCAGCCAATGTTCCCTATGAAACCCATAATCTATACTGCTAGAATGATGGCAATAAGAGGAGGAGGAGGAGAAGAAGCAACAATAATAACAGGATGATGATGATTGTCATGATCTGATGATTGTGCTACCCAGGTAACAACAGTTTTTCCAAGCACAGGCATATTTCTGAAATGTGAATTTTCACATGAACTGTTATGTATAATTGGAGATATAATGCATTCTGTGCATGAGCTCCTGAGCAACTCCATATTTTCCTACCGCTACTGCACCTTGGAGGAGACCAAAGATTTTATTTTCACTTTAACATGAACCTGAAATCCTTACTATTTCCAAACACAGAAGGAACCCTTAGGAGAACTCTTACAGTTCATTTAAACAGGTTATGATCAGTCTGTGATATATGATCCTGGCTTCTTTAGTGAACATGGTTTTAAATAGCCAAAGTTTCTCCAAATTCAAATGTAATGGATCCCTGGATATGATTCCTGGATAACTTAAAAGTGGAAATGAAATGAAGGGGGCTTATAATTGCAATTATAGGTATTTCTAAAGTTTATTCAAAACCAACTCTTTTTTCTTTCCCCCAAAAGATAAAAAAGGGAATATAACATGTGCCAAAAGAACGTGATCAACTTAAACACTGTGCTATGCATGTCTACTCTGTAATATGTTTTGCTATTTGCTATGGTTGTGTTAAAGCATTAAAATCATTTATTGTTTTTGTATACTCAGATATAAGGTCTGCGGAATTCAATGGGCATAACTCCCAGTTGAAAGTGTCAGGAACGAAGCCTAAAGTGCATAGCTAAAAGGCTGAACAGAAGAAAAATACCCACCAAAATATTACCTTTAGCATTACAGATGAGACTTCAGGGTTTAAAAATTTACATATTTGTCTTCTTTTCTTTCTATAATGTCCTTTTCCCCTTCAGACAGAAATTCATTCCATCTCATTTCCACATCAATTTGCAATCTTTAAAAAGTCTGCATTAAAATGAATATTCAATACATCCTATTTTCATACTATGTGTTTTTATGTGCCTCTCCCCCAACGGACACATTTTCACAAACAATTTTCCTTAATATATGCCTGAATGTAGTCTGTTTTCATAATATACACACCGCATGCAGTTTTCCCTAATGCATACTACTTTAAAACTTAGAGAACTGCATAGCAACATTTGGAGAAGTGTGAAAACGGAATGATAATTGCATTCCAGTTTGTGTATTACTTTTTGAAATGTAGATTACATCAGTTTATATTAAAACATGAACCACACAAATGTCTCCCCCATCACTACTCTGCAATAATATGCCTTTTATCCATTTGCTTAAACCAAGCAAAATCCCTTCTGTTTGTTCTTGCTTCTAAGGATATCAATAAGCATTGAAGAACAATATGCCCACTAGATGGCAGTAATGTACAGGAGAGCCTGCTGTGCTGAGTGCCTCCTTTGTTTCTTTCCAAACCTCAACAATGTAAGTGGATTGGTGCTTAAGCTGAGATGATAGAGTTTAAATTGAAACCATTGTAGTACTTTTTCCTTGTCTTTATTTGTTTTGACTAGGCTACGAACACGTTCTTATAGGAAAAACTCATCATCCAATGATGACTGCTAACTAGCGTGAAGTTTTTTTTAAAAAAATGTTTGGATGTTAAATCCAAGAAAATTCTATTGTTGCTTGAATATTCCCCAAATAAGCTGAGCATTTTGTTCCTCTTTTACCCTGATGGTTGCTAAACTAAAATATCACCCAAACAAAGTAAAACAGAAAATTTAAAGCTACTGAGCTGGTACTGCTGGAAAGTATGTGAAAATCTTCATGTTCCAGAATCAAGGCTTTCTGTACTAAGTGTCAGATTCTTTGAACACATATATACAGGAGAAGAACAAACCAGGCTGTCCCAGGAAACAGTAATTTGGGCAATTCCTACTCTTGAGTAAAAGTCAGAGAGGGGGAACAGGAACTTTAAAAAAGCCCTACTAGATAAGTTCATGGCTGAAATCCTCTTTAATGTAGGCCATTTCTGCACGACACTGTTAGAGTGCTATTATTTCACTTTCAACATCCTATGGAATCCTGGGATTTGAAGTTTAGGGAGGGGCCTTTAGAATTCTCAGCCAAAGAGCAATTTGGCCTCAATAAACTACAAACCTCAGAATTCCACAGGATGTTGAAAGTGGAATAACAGCAAAGGGCAGAAATGGCTGTAGTTATGTGGAGGACCCAGGAAGGAGAGATGAAGGAAAGCTGGGAAGGCAGGCAATGGTGCAATGGAGTTCTCCCAGCTAATGCCTGGCCATTTGGGTTGGGGAGAGGTGTAGCTGCACTTGGCATTGTCTTCCTGCCATGGAGCACCCTAAGGCAAGACACTGTACAACGAAGTACTGGAGAGCTCCTAGCACAGCCTTCCTAAACTGCTTTCACTGACATACTCCTTCTGTTTAAAAACCCACAAAGAAGAAGGCACCACCACACTCAGAGGCAGCATATTCCACTGTTGAACTGCTTTTGCCATCAGAAATGTCATCCTAATGTTTAGATTGAATCTCTTTTCCTGAAGTTTGAAGCCATTGTTTCATGTCCTAGTCTCTGGAGCAGCAGCAAACAGGCTCCATCCTCCATATAACATCCCTTCAAATATTTAAACATAGCTAAATGTCACCTCTTAACCTTCTCTTCTTCAGGCTAAACACACCCAGTTCCCTAAACAGCTCCTCATATGGTATATTTTCCAGGCCTTTTATCATTTTGGTTGCCCTCCTCTGGATATATTCCAGCTTGTCAATAGCCTCCTTGATTTGTGCTGCCCAGAACTAGACACAGTATTCCAGGTGGGGTCTGACGAAAGCAAAATAGAGTGGTA
This sequence comes from Ctenosaura bakeri, assembly GCA_948474755.1. Classification (NCBI taxonomy): domain Eukaryota; kingdom Metazoa; phylum Chordata; class Lepidosauria; order Squamata; family Iguanidae; genus Ctenosaura; species Ctenosaura bakeri. The sequence goes on from CAOLHI010001130.1 coordinate 208,533, forward strand.
CTGTTACTTTCCTTGGCTTAATGGATTTCCGCATGATGACGGTCTATTGCTTCATTTCATTGCAGCCCTGGCAGGGAAAGGAGTGTGCCAGGAATGCTCCCCTCAGCACCTCAACAGGTCACTGCAGAAGGGAGCATGCTGGCTCTGCCTCTTCCCTTCTGCAGTGCAGCTGGGCACTTGCCATTGCTGTACTGGGGAAGGAGGCATCGCTGTCCGCTTCCACGCTTTCGCACAACCAGGAAGGGTGGCAGTACTGTGTAGGTGTAAAACTGATTTTTTCCATTTTTCAAATACTGTGTGTGTGTGACACATGGGGACAAGATAGCACTGGGAGTGTGATGACATCCTGCAGAAGCATGCCCTGTGGAGCACTGCCATAGTGTCCCAACTCAGGGCAGCCATGTCATGCAGAAAAGGCCTTAGACACTATACTCCTATTAATACAGCCTAGAATCACATTGGCTTTTTTAGCTGCCTCATCACACTGCTGACATGTTTGGCTTGTGGTCTACTTAGATTCCTAGATCTCTTTCACATGCACTGTGCTCAAGTGAAGTGTCACTCATCCCATATCTGTGCATTTCATTTCTTTCTGCCTCAATGTTGTACCTTACACTTCTCCCTGTTGAAATTTATTTTGTTAGTTTTGGCCCAGCTCTCTAATCTGTCAAGGTCATTTTGAATTCTGATCTTGTCCTCTGGGGTATTGCTATCCCTCCAAATTTGGTATCATTTGCAAATTTGATGAGCATCTACCTATGGATGGGTGTGCATATGCTTGTGTCTTTTCATTAGCAGAATTCAGGAGAGTTTGATTACTTCCACATTCACTTGTACTTTGGCTGGTTATCACTTTCATTTTACCTTACCATAAGGTGCTATATTTTGCACCTGGCAAGATGCAACTGATTTTCAAGATTATTCATACACTTTGTAGCAGTGGCACATGTTTAGGCAACCACAATGCATACTACAACTACAAAACTATAACCTGCCAAAGTACATGTGAATATGAGATATGTGGAGTTATTCTATCTGTATCTATATCTTCATAGGTACATCTACATAGGTACATTTTAAAAGTATTTGTGATAATCCCACAGATTTAGTTATGATGAAATCAATAGTCTTAAGTATTTCTAACTTTGTACTGGACTATGGCCAGCTATTTATAATGTTGGATATCCCCATATATCTTGTCAGCTAAATAATGGAAAAAAGGCACCGGCCCTTTCCGCAGCTTACTTGATTCCGGCGTGGGCACGTGGGGATCACATGAGCAGCCTCTTCCTAGAAGCACTTGCATCCCCCCTGCTCCTGCTCTGTAGCAGTTCCCTGCTGGCCAGCAGGCAGTGTGAGGGCTCTACCTCTTCCTTCCACAGCACAGCCAGGTACTTTCCCAGGCTGCTTTGAGGAAGAAAGTGTGAGGGCCATGTCTCTGGAGGCTCCACACTCAAGGTAAGTGTGTGTGGGACCCCGGAGTGATATGCGATCACGCATCATTTTCAGTAAGAAGCTGAAAATGATATACTGCACGATCGGTGCCTGCTGGCCCTGGCAGCATCGCGCGATTGCGAGGATGTCATGTGGACCAGTCCTCGCAATCGCGTGATGCTCTGGAGGCCATTTCGCATGAGAAATGGCATGTGAAAATGGCCATTGTCTGCTTTTCTGTTCTATCCTTTTTTCTCATACATACAAGAGTACTGCATTTCAAGCATTAGGGATGTTAACAGCTGGAATATGCAGTTTTGAACTGAGGAAATATCTGCAGTCTTCATCAGATATCTAGATTACTACTCTTACCTTATTTTGAACATTTGTCCTCTGTTTCAATCTGTTTTATTGTTCTCTGTAGTGAAATGAAAGAAATAGGAGAATCATGTTGAGTGTTGTTAAGGAATCTCACACAACTGATCTCAAGGAAAAGCAAAAAAGCTCTTAATCTTTCAGGAAAAAATAATGAAGAAAATGAAAGTGGCATCCATTCTCAGTTAAGATTTGTTATATTTTTATTCCAAAAGATATTAATTATAAGAACACATAGCATTATATGCATTATATTAAAATAGTTATTGTTTCATCGGCCATTTCTGCACTAGACCGTTATAGTGCTATTATTCCACTTTCAACATCCTATGGAATCCTGGGGTCTGCAGTTTAGGGAGGGGCATTTAGAATTCTCAGCCAAAGAACTCTTTGGCCTTAGTAAACTACAAACCCGAGAATTCCATAGGATGTTGAAAGTGGAATAAAAGCACTATAAGTCTAGTGAGGAAATGGCCATAGATTTATCAAAAGAGACACAAAAACAGAGATTTTCTGTTAATCTTATATGTTAAACCATTGTAATTGCATTGTCTAAGCATGAATATTATTATCTAAAGGCTTGAATTTTGGTCTCAGTGAAGATTCCTCATCTACCACAGTGCCTAAAGAATCACTTCATTGGATATATCGTTATAACTCTTCCTCTATTTAGACTCTTTTGGACAAAGTCTTCTTTCTCTCACAAGTGAAAGTTTGTTTTGGTTTTCTTAAAATGAAAAATCCCACAATTCTGTGTGAGTGCAAGCAAAATATATACAGCTTTTAGCCGAACAAACAATTTTCATTATAAAAAGGGGCACAAGGTGAGATGAGATATGAGACATGAACAGGTATGATTTTCAGATTTTCTGCAGCAACCATAAAGAATTTAAAATTGGATCCTACCTGTGGATTCCACATATCCCTATTTGGTGGTTGAGCAGCTTAAGGAGGGTTAAACAGTCTGAGCAATGAGGTATATGGTCGTGAGTGCTCGTATATGCCTTCAAGTTGCCTCTAGACTTATGGTGACTCCATGAATTTCATAGGATTTTTCAGAAAAGAAATACTCAGAGGTTGTATTGCTACTTCCTTTTTTTTTTTTTTGGAAATATAAATTATAGCACCTGGCATTTGTTGGTGGTCCCCAATCCAAGTACTAACCAGAGCTGACCCTGTTTAGCTTCCAAGATCAGATGAGATCTAGTGCTGTTAGGGTATTTAGACCCTAAATGGTCTATGACAGTGATGTAGTCATAGTTTATGTTTTTCTCCCACCAAATAAGAATCTGTTTTTCACCACTCCTGTATCTTTAACCACTGAAAAGAAACACTTCAAGCTACTTGGGAGGCTGTGTGACTACTACTTTGTAATTCTGTTTTTATTACAGTCCTCTGTACCTGTCATTTCCAAGCAGGCTGGATGCCAGCAGCTGATGGTCCAGGCAAATTTCCAGGGTTTCAATCTTTGCAAAGAGGATCTGCCTGGAAGCTTTGTTCTCTCTGATTCCTTTTCCATGAGTCCTGCAAAGGAAAGAGTAAATAATGCATGAAGATAGCTGCCTAGCTACTTTACCCTAACTGCCCTTGTACTTTCCATAAAGTACTGGGATGAGCAAAGGCAGTTGCTTGCAGCTCTTCACTATGCCATTATCTCTCTGAAGCTCCTGAATGCTGGTCTTGCTTGACAAAAGTTTCTAAAACTCAAAGGGTTCTAAAAACCTCTAAACTGATCCCCCCCCAATGATCAGTAAAGATGGGAACGCCAGAGAATTCCAGAATTTCTTTTCCTAGGTCCTTTGCCTTTGACTGGGATGGAGCATACTTCAGATCTAGATGATTAAATGGCTGTGGGAGATACATGAAAATGTACAGAAGGGAAAGACTTTCAAGGTAGATGTTATTAATTACAACAGGATGCATAAGATTTGTGCTGAAAGCGCATAACACAAGATATGGATTTATATATATCAAATGTATTTCCTGCACAGAAAACAAATTTCTGACACAGAAAACATTTCTGCACAGAAAATTCTGTTTGTTTCCCACACAGAAATCTTTGTTTCTATGCAGAAAATGACTTCTTCTGAAATAAAAAATACAGTTCTTTTGCATACCATGCATCCCAAATTAGGAATAGTCTTTGAAAACTGCACTGACCCTTTCTGCAGCTTACCTGCTGCCAAATCCAAACCATGGTGATCCCAGGGTTGACTCTCCTGGGAGGGGACTGCTCCCTGCTGCAAGGGAGGAAGTGCGATCACTCTACCCCTCCATTCCACAACACAGCCTGGCACTTTCCCAGGCTGTGCTGAAGGAGGAAGTGCAGCCCTTGAGCTTCCTGACCCTCTGCACAGCAGGTAAGTGCAGGAAGGAGGTGAGAGGACTGCAGTTCATTGATGGGAAAAACCCATCAGTGATTTACTCCACAATTGCGAGGGGTGGCCATGGGATCTCGATGGGATTGTGATGACGTCATGCAGAACCACTGTCATGGTCCCATTGCAATCCTGTTGCCATTGCAGATTGAGAGCAGGGTGTGAAAAGTGCCACAGTTTTCAATGACTTTCTCATAGGCCATTTCTGCACTACAGCCCCATTCTAGCATGGGAATGAATTGAAGCCAGTCTGTGACACGTGCTAGTGCACAACTTTTTTGCGGCCCCTCTCCTGTTCCATCCCCAGCTGTTGCGATTGTGTGATATACTATTACTGGAAAAAAATCCAGTAATAGACCTTTTTCACACAATTAGCATCAGCTGGGGCTGTGCAGAAAGGCTGGAAGTGCTATCAAGTGCTGCATTCCTCAGCACAGCACTAGAAGAGGCTATGCACTGCTGGAGGAAAGAGTGTGTCCCAAATGCCACTCATCCGCTGACAGCCAGCTGAGTGTGGAGGAACCCTCAGGGTATGCTCCCATCCTGACAATGGCACTGCCGAGATGACACCAGGAAGTCATGAGATCCAGGTACGGTGTGGAAAGGACCATAGTGACAAAAAAAAAAAAGATTTACACCTGTACTTCATAGCCACAGATTCATTGAAACAAGGCAGTCTAGCTTTTCAGGAATGCTTCCCTTTTGAAACAGGGAAAATAAAGTACCAGTGAAATTTTTGCTGGCACTGTTTCTGGAAACTCTAGTTTCTAATGCCATTACAAAAGCTCTCTAGTCCCAGTATTTGGGGGCTGAGAAGTTGAAACAATAGGATTATTCCAGTGTTTTCCTGTCACCTCTCTCTCTCCTAAGTACAGGAATATTAAAAACTGTATGGCTGAATCTAAAAGCTGAGATGACTGCTGTTTGCCAAATGCTGGGTATGTAAGCCCTTATGCTTCTGCAACTCTGTGCTCCATATTCATGAGTGACCTTTGTTCAATTGTATTTTCTATGACTTTGGTGACATTTGAATAGAACACTTCAGTTTTTGAACAGTCTTAAACTGTGCTGCATTCTTTGTACTGTCCTGCATCTGAGATGTGTATAGGATTTTAAGCTCCCTCTCCCAAAAAACAACAGCAGCAGCAGCAGCAGCAGCAGCAACAACAACAACAGATAGCAGCTGGCTTTCTCTTGGCTAGCTATGATAGGGTAAGTCCAATTTATGGTATAATCTACTTATTTGGTGGCTGCAGTGTTTGGAATTCTTTACTACTCATCAATGATCTTAATGCTCCTTAACCTACCTTTGAAAGTAGTTCAGTCCCTCACATGGCCATTTCCTTGCCATTGGAAAGTAGGAAGATCCAGCTATTCCTGTAGCTGACATGCGGGAAAGACATCATCTGCAGGGACCTGCCAAGAACATGCCTGTCATAACATTCCCAACCACAAGAAAATAACCTGATGCGTTTCCACTGAAACCAACCACTTTCCAACAACATGGAAATGTCTATATAGGGGGAAATTCATGATTTAACAGGTGGCTTTGGTGGTTTGTAGCACCAGGAGGTATAGAGTTATCGAAATGTAGCTACATGCCAGAGGAATGTATCCTGATGCAAGATCTCAGCCAGAGATAATGGATAGTACCTGCTCATTTTGAAACACTCCTATCCAAAATTCTACACCTACATTCATGAAAGGTAGATTTCTTAAGTAGAACTATCTTTATTCCCTATGCCATTTTTTAAAATAATTATGGAACAGTAGTCCCCTAAGGGCGTAATTCTCCAAATGTATCCTTTTTTTTAATGGGAAACAAACTGTAAAGGTTGGTTTTATGTATATATTTTGCATCTATTATTCTTATGTAAGAGGTGAGATCCATCATCATCATCATCATCAATTTTAATATAGTGCCAACAATCTCTTTAAATGTCATCCAGTTCTGCTAAGAAATTTTTAAAAGTTCCCCTTTAAAACATAACCATAATTTAAAACTACCTAGCATAAAAACCTTGCTCTTATTTAGCTGAAATTAGATAGGTACAATCCCCTTCTAAGGGCCATGACACCTACAATTTTCATTATGATGACCACAAAACAGTGACACAGCCATTTGTTTGTTTCCATGATAGACAATGAGAGGGGCATGAAGATTTAATTTTCTGAAGGAATATTGGATTCAGACTAGAGTTCAGACCAGATGAAGAATCAAGTGGATGGCCAGGGTCAAACTGGGTGGCTCCCAAATCATTTATAGTCAAATTGTCTTATTTTCTGAACTGCTGAATGAGGACTGGAACTGATTTGAACCAGGGAAACTGGATGACAAACAAGAGGATAAAGTTGGCAGAGCTCTTGGTGGCATGGGTGAGGTCTGTGGATACAGACCTACTCTTTCCCTCACATGAGATAATAACATTCATTGATTTGGTGGTCAGAGATTGGAAACTATCCTCCCTCCCTCCCTCCCTTTGTATTGCAGTTCAACAACACCCCTCAGCTGCTCTGGCCAGTAGACATACTATTTTGAGTGTTCTGGGAGCTGTTGTCCACAAATTTAACATTCCCAAGCTCCACATGGACTGCTGTGATACATTGATTTCAAATACGTGGATGATCAATTACAGATCTACATGACAACTACAGTATTCATATCAACTAACATCACCTCAAATCCAACACCTTTCAATGGCTCATTTCATAGATTGAGCTCTGAGTTGGGTCAAATGATCTTTAGGATATAAAGGAAAATAAATTCTTCTGATTTAAATTAGTTTCTCATTTTCATTTCCTGAAAAACTCCAATGAATAAAAAAGAAAGTTGTCTTTCTTTCATGCCTGCCATATAAACTTCTCAAAGAAGGCCCTTTTCTGCAAGTACTCCATTAGAGAGAGTTAATGTATTTTACCTCGGATATTGGCATTAAAATGCCTGTATACTCAGTTTCCTTGTATACCCTAGAATCAATGAATCAGTTATTAAAACACTAAAGGCAGACATGAGATATATAGTGTGTAATAATGAATAGTCTGTAGAAGATCTGTTTAAGTGACTATCCATCATTAATTAAATTGCTATTTGATTCTTATTCAGTGCTCCACAGCCCATTAGGAATCATATAACCATGATATATTACCATCTACAACACCCGAAGCCGGGTCCAGAAGGAGTTGACATGCACTTACTACTTATCATCCTCGTAAATGACTCCTTATAAATAATGTACTTACAAGCATTTATAGTACACATCACTTATGTCTACATGTTCATAATGTAAATAACATTTATGAACTCTTTTTTTAAATAAATGGTCAGATACACTTTTCATTGGCCAGAAGCTTTGGAGTTATATATTTCTTAAATGCCAATCATTCTAGATGGTTTGACTTGTCCCTCTGTGACTTACAAAGCTTATACTATCACAAGCTTTTCCCACCTTTATTTTGTAATTGTCTACCACTGGAACATATTAGATATCTTAAGCATGACTTGTGGAATATGTACCTTGTTTATTTCAGAATGCTTTTGACCCACAATATGGATATCTAGAATCCTATGAAACAAAATATTCTGACTTACAGAAATACTCATTTCTTTTCATGATTCTTACACAGTTGTCCATAAGGCATTTCATTCTTCTGTTTTAGAAAATACCAGTTCTTCCATCATCTTTTGTCTTCCTTCCTGTGGACCATTCAGCATGCTCACTGCTTGGGAACTATGTCAGAAGAGATTTGCATTTTTGAATTGACATTGGGAAGAATATTAATTACACCTCAAATCACCTGAACACTGTATCTTTCATAGATTCAGGTAGCGATCATCCACTTCTGAGAATGCAAGTGAAGTAGGTATAATTCTGAAACAACTTTTAAAGTACAGGAGTGAGGATTATGACTGGTATGCTGTTCCATCATCTACCATTGATTATTCAGTTCACCATCCTTCTTTGGCAGATAAGCTAAGTATTGGTGCTTGTATCCAAGCCCAGTCATAACCACTGGGTTTTACAGATCAAATTCTAAAAATCTGAATATTTACACTTTTGCTAAGATCCTATTTCAAGTAGGTGGAGTGTAATCTTTGCCCACACAATTCCTTGCCCAACCCCTGGGTATGTCTTTTTTTGTCCATATGGGATGCAAAGGGCTATGCTCTAGCCATTTGAATCCCATCCATCAACTGCTCCCACAGCTGTCAAGCTCCGGGGGGGGCACTGCTGCTGTGTCTGCTTATCAGTGGAGAGGGAAGGGAGTGGGAAGTAATTCAGATGGTAAGGAACTGGCTTATCTTGGCTCACAGTGGAAGGGAATGGGAGTGCACTAATAGATGGAGCCACATCATAAGAACTGCCTCTCTTCTTCTTCTCCTCCCCAACAACAGGAAGAAGCAGTGGCCTCTCCCACAGCTTGACACCTATGATGGGGGAAGGTTTTGCATGTTTCGCTAAGGACTGAGAACTACAGAATAGTAGTCCAAAAAGAAAGATATGTGCATATGTGAATCACACTTACACTACGTGCATCACTAACAGGATTCTAGCCTTAAAGTTTCTCATCAGAACCATTTCCATGCTGGAATCAGTAGAAGCAGTGGGATTCCTGCAGGTATTAAATAGAACCAGCATGGTATAGTGATTTGAGCATTGGATTATGTCTCTGGAAACCCGGGTTCGATTCCAGGCTTGGCCATGGAAATCCACTGGGTGATCTTGGGCATGTCACACACTATAAGCCTCAGAAAAGCCTGTGATAGGTTTGCCTTCAGGGTGCCATAAGCCAGAAACCACTTGAAGGCACACAACAACAACAGTTTCTGGCTACAGGTAATAAGTCTAGTTCTGCAGCATATAGTCTGCATCATTTTTGAAATTTAGTACATTGCATTGAATCCAGACTTAATGACATTTCAAACAGACTCACTGAAATAGTCACAGTGCAGTCTTAATTGGCAAGATGACCAAGGGACAGATGAACTGACTAGATCAGATTAAGTTGTGCTGAATCTAAAACTCTTCCAGCCTAAGAATGCTGGAAATTACTTAGGATCACCCATGCCCTGATTTAACTTTGTGCCAGCATGGTGACTGTAGCCCTTGATTAGAAGAAGTTTTGATTTTGCTTAATTTGATGATTTCTTAACCCCAACTTTTCTTCTTCTACTTCTTTTCAGTTCTTCTGCAGCAGATCCTAACACTGAACCATTGCAATGAATAGGCCTTATGTTGTCTTGCTAGGACAGAGCTGTTTTACAGTGACTTCTTTCTTTGCTGGAGAGATGAATTATTGTCCAGTTTGACTTCTTGGCTGCTACTTGTGGAGCCCCTCAGGACTCTATTTTGTTCCTCGTGCTATTCAACATCTAAATGAAACCTCTGAGAGAGGTTGTGCGGAAGTTTGGGATTTAGTGCTACTGATATACTAATAACATCCAACTTTATACTTTCCACAAACTCCAAGAAAGCTATTCTGGTTCTAAATCATTCTGGCCCTTACCACACTATGCCATGATCCCGTGTCATCCCATCATGATCCTGGCAATGCTATTACTGGGATGGGATCGGGAACAGAATACACCTCACTGTACTGGTTGGCTGCTGGTAGAGTTTGGGATCTTTCACAGCACAGCCAGCCTCTTCCTGGGCTGTACTGTGGACAGAAGTTCTTGATAGTGCTTCTGCCCTTCCCCATGCCTACAGCTGATGGGATCATTGTGCAAAAGGAGGCCATTACTGGATATTTTCTGGTAATGGTATATGGTGTGATCTTGACAACTGGATATACAATAGCAGTGGAACTGCACAACACTTTGTGATGTCATATGTTGTGGACTGGCAGCATCATGTCCCCATACCAGCATGGTACCATCATGTGATAAGGGCCTCTGATATCATCAATGAACGGAGAGTGAACAAACTAAAAATCCAGATGATACAAAGTACTCCTGTTCAGTTGAAAGTCATGTCAGAGGACAAGGATTCAGATGGTGCTAGATGGAATTAGGCTGTATCTGAAAACACAGATTCACATTGGATATATTTCTGGGCTCAGCTTTTCCACTGCAAAGCACCTTAGACACTGGAGTTGTTTTTTCACAGTGAAATCTAGTGCTCCACCTCCACTCATCTCCTCTCTCATTTCATCTTCATCAACATGGCTTGTGAAGATATGAAATAAGGCTTTCTTGGTGGCTGTTCCTAGGCTCAGGGACTCCTTTGCTAGGGAGGCTACAATAGCCCCTTTATTGTTGTCCTTTTGTTGAAAGACAAATGGTGTTTTTAAAGATGCCAACAGGCTCCCCCCCCCGCCAACATAATGGAAGATTTGTACAGAAAGATTTATTTTTATACTATTTTTAAAGTGCTTTTAAAATCTATTTTAAATGTATGTTTTAAATTGCTTGCAATGCTGTTAATAGTTTCATTCCATTTCAATTATGATATTTGATATGTTTTAACTATATTGTTATGTATTTTAATTTGTAAGCTGTCTGGAGTTCCAGATTTGGGAAAAAGATGGGGCAACAACAATGGTAGTAATAATAATAATATCATCTTCATCAACAACAATATCATCATCTGCGGCTAGGAATGAGAACTTCAAAGTGTTACTTTGGAGCAGTTTAAATGCAATTTCTAGTTTGAAGTAAAACAGAGCCATTCAGTCAATGAAATTTTGACTTATCAGGTTCCCATTGAATCAGTAGGTCTATTTTAATTGAGAATAACAATTGGATATAGGTCTCGAACAACAGTGCACAGATCTTCCAGCCAATATGGCCAATGACAAGTTGGCTGGGGATTCTGGGAAATTTAGTCCAAATATAACTTTTCCAACCTGTGGCTAAGAGCAATGCTAAATGGAGCTTTAAAATTCAGAAGCCGATAGATTCTCATTCTGTTACTGATCTTTTTGTCCTGGATTTAAAAAGCACACACACACACACACACCAAATATTGCTACCTATTTATCTTCTTCTTCTGAGGTTCCAGGGATAAATGGCTGAAACTTCTAGGAGCAGAATGCCAGATCAAGTACATCTTGGTTAGCTATAGCCAGCTAATTTTTATATTCTTAAATATGTAAATTGGAGAAATCTTTTTGAATTCTGACCCTGAATATACATAGCTCTGTTTACAAGGACAATATTTAGGCTTTATATAACTAAGGTTTAGCAAAAATCTCTTTGCCTTGCAATGGAAAATGCAGCGATGCTGATGTGGGTTATGATGACTGATACGTTCTTGTAACCAGTGCAGCTTCTTTTACTAGGTTAGTCTGAAATGGGATTCCTTACCTCAAACAGAGGGAAGTGAATTCAACACAACTTACTCACCAGCTGTATCCCCCACCCATGGCAAGCTTGTTATGCTCATAAAAGAGAAAGAAAAATAGCAGAGGAAACCACAGATTTTAAGAGACTATGCATCCTGATGTCTCCTTTTCTTAACTGAAAAACAGCTGCTTGCAGTAAAGATCTGCTGACGTTTTGAAAATAAAGATGCTTTAAAATGACAAGCAGTTTCTTTAACTGAAAATGATATTAAATATCTATTTGGGGGAAAAAGTAATTAACATTGCCTCCAGTATTTGAAGAAAGGAAGCTGACTGATTCATAGAGTCACAGAACTGGAAGGAACCACCAGGGTCATCTAATTCAGTCCCTTGCCAAGACCATCCAGTCTCTGTTTAAAAACTTCCAACAAAGGTGACTTCATCACCTTCTGAGGTCTTCTATTCTACTGTCAGAAAGTTTGTCCTAATGTTAACCAGAGTCTCCTTGGAAATTGGATGAGAAGAGAATACTATAAAATATAGCTATCTTTCCTTTTCCTTTCAGCAGAGCCTGGAACAAAGCAGGGGAGTGAGCCTCCCCAGGTAGGAAGCCCACAAATGCTTCTCCTATTCCACATGGTAGCACTTCCTTTGAGTTTTGCTACTTCAAAGGACAGGCAGGGAGATATGCCAGCAAAAGAAGGTGTTACCCTATGCAGTGGGGGACCTTGAGGTCCACCTGCAATGCCAGCATCTCCTTCAAATTATGGGTAATTGTAGCTCAAAGTTGGCCTGTGAGAGAAGGGTAACAGCAGAATCATTTTGCCCATGTGTACTAGCACTAACTGTAGAGAGGACTCTAGTTAAAAGTTAAAGCAAGAAATCAAACACTCTCAAGAACCATGCAAGGCTATAGGAAAGTGAGGTATGAAAGGCTGGATAAAGAGAGATTAGGGGTTAAGAGGGTGGTAGTTACCAGTCCTGAAGAAGTAGGTTGAAATGAAGAGATTCAGACAGTGTCTGAAGGTAGCACAGAAGAACAGCAGTCTGAGCACTATGTCCAATGTACTACAATTTGCTGGGGCCAAAGTTAGGATTTATATACCCTATTTTATACCCTGATGGAAGTGCATGGACAAAGTGGTAATGGCTTTCTCACAGGATTGACAAAGGAGCCCGGAATAGGCTGATTGCCTTAACTCTAGGTGATAAAACATTGAGGGGGGTCATGACAATTTCTTAATATTTTGGCTGAGAGGGGATATAGGGAAGATTTCTATAGGATGAGATGAATGGGTAGTCCCTGATTGGTTCACCTGGGCAGTTTCATCTTCCATTGTATTTGAGTGTTCATGGAGTCTGATGTGTTGAAAGGATTATCACAAAGGTTGTTGTGGGTTTTCCGGGTTTTGAGGCCATGTTCTATTAGCATTTTCTCCTGATGTTTTGCCTGCATCTGTGGCTGGCATCTTCAGAGGATTATCACAAACCCATTAGTGTCAGGTTTTCCCACCTAATCTTTTCTGAACTTATGGCCTGACCATGTCTCAGGTCAGCTTGACTTGGCAACATGCTTTTTGATCAGCATGCCTTCCATGTCTGTCAGCTATAAATATATTCAATTATGAAAACAACGCATCCTGCAAAGGCTGAAGGTGCTGCTATCTTCACTTTGTGCTCAACCTGACTGCGTTGCACAGGAAGGAGGACTGAGCCCATAATGCAGCCTAGATAGAAGGTGGAATGCAAATGCTTTTGCTTGCTTCTGCTTGCTTTCTTTTCCCTAATTTCCCTCTGGGCATTACAGCGCAGAGGGTTAATCATAGTCTCTCAGTCCCTCCTGATCTCAGTCCCTCTGAGTGTCATGGTGTTGCACAGGGCCCCATGCCACCCAATGGGACAGAATGAGTGAGCAGGAGCAAGAATTGGCATGAATTAGCAAAAGTTGATTCCTGCATTGTCTGAACTGAAACAACCAGTGGAATTTTCTCTCTCACTGGCATTGTGGGCACAATTGACCTTTGCTCGTTGTACCTGTTGCTTCCTCTTTCCTGTATTCCCCTCACAGTGAGCTTGGGGAAAGGCAAGCATAATCAAAGGACAACAGAGCCAGAAGATGGTAAATGAACATGTAGAGGGAATGAACATGCTCACTGTCTCTATAAGGGACACAACAAGTACTTTTCATTTGCTGAATTTCAGACTAGTATGTGAATTGGATACAGCAGGCTTATGAGTGAAGATACTGAAAGCCAGTAGAGACTAGATGTTGAGGTTGTAGCTATTGTGTGTCTTCAAGTCAACTTGTGGTGACCCTAAGGTGACCCTATCATGGTGGGGTTTTTTTGGCAAGATTTACTAAGAAGTGGTTTACCATTGCCTTCCTCCAAGACTGAGAGAGTATAACTTGCCTAAGGTTACCCAGGAGATTGCCATAGCTGAACAAGGAACTAAAGTCTAGTCTTCCAGACCCCTAATCTGACACTCAAACTACTGCATGATGCTGGTAGTCTATATATTGTTGTTTGTTGTTAATTGCCTATGGTGACCCTATAAATGAGAGGTGTCCATGCCACGCTCTTATCAAAAGCCTCACTCAAATCTTGTAAACTGAGGCTTTCTTGATTCTGTCCACCTACTCAAAATGTGGTCTTCCTCTTTTCCTACTGCCTTGTACTTTACCAAGCACTGCTGTCTTTTCTAATGAATTGTGTAATGACATGTCCAAAATATAATTCTAATCCAGATAGAGATTCATTTATCTTTAATCATAGGCCACTAGCATAAAATTATTTATACTTCTGCTGTAATTCCAGTAGCTGTCTTGTTCAAATGTATCTATGCCAATAATGAATTATCCTTACTGTTAAGAGATACCACTGTGTTCTCTGCATTCTAGAACTAGAAGGCAATTCTAGAAAGGAATATTGAATTGGGAGAATTGGGTGGCTAAAGCAAAGGCAGAAGATGAATTGATCAGTACAGAACTTATGATCTAGCTTATGTTGAATTGCGCTTTATTCTATGTACTATGTAATTCCTAAAGGAAAACTGTGACAGCATTTTGTACGAAAAGCTTCCAAAAATAGAATCCATTTTTATCCATATTAAAAATGGAAAATAAATATTTGTGGTGTTTACCTTTAGAGGAGAATTTCTTGGTCTGTTTGAATAAATGTGGTTAACAAATAATATTTTCTGTAGCTTTGACCATCCCAAGAACAATGAAATAAAATACACTGGAATTTGGGATAGGTACTGAAAGAGGAAGAAAAGGGGGGTTAAGTGGACACTCAGATGGCAAAACTCTTAGCTGGTAAAAATTAGTAAACTTCCTTTAAAAATAATTTTCTCTACTCTTTTTTACACTAGTGAACATCTGGGCAAATAAGGATGAGCAAACTCTGAAATGAAATCTGAGATATGAAAAGGGAGATCCAGTTCTGTACTTTCCAAATAGAAACTTTTCAACAGCTGTAGGGTGAATAAAGTAAGAAAAGTAAAACGAGGACAGAAAATAAACTCTATTTAAATTGGCATTTAATGATGTTTTCTTTCTGATGCTAACAAAAAGATATTGTGCATCAGCAAAAAGAAAGAAGTAAAAGGGAGGGAATAATATAACTAAAGATTCTGAGATGACAGACATGTGACTCACCAATTAGAGCATATTACAAAGAAAGAAAGGAAAGAAAATGAAATGATATGACCACAACATTCCACAGACAACACATCATGTACATTGGTGGTTGCAAAAGTATGAGCAGCGTCAGTACTCATGTGAATTCAAAGATGGAAAATGTAAGCAATAGCTAGAATAAATCTTTCATATTGACCCCATGCCATATAATGTCTTATTAGCAACCTACCAATGAACATTCTTTGTACCCAAGCTAGAATTATCACCGTAGTGAATTAATTTATTTTAGTTAAGGCAAGTTATCATAGGATAGTTATCCTAAACTAAGGAAGGTCTCCCCTTGGAGGCCTGATTGGAGACAACTATGGCCTCATTTCAGTAGCAAATGAAGTCTTCATGGCGATGTTGGAGCCCATTGGCCATAGCTCTAATCCACTGGGCTGTGTATTTCTGGACCTTGCTTTATCTTGCAAAATTACTGTAAGATGTTTCTAAATGGTGGAGTCTGATAAATTTGCAATGCTTAAGGAGATCAGCTTCCATTACTCTTTTTTACTACTTGGACTTATGTTGTATGTCCAGTGTTTACTTTGTTACCCCAAAATATAGGTGCCACAAGGGCCCCATGAAATGCCAAATACCTCCTTGAAAAAAAATGGGGAATTAATTAGCTCAAAATCAGGAGGCTGCAAGAGGGAGGCAATTTAGCAAGACCTTTCTACCAATGTTTATGGGCTCACACAGGAAAAGAACCAGCCAAAGATTCAAAAGTAAGCTAAAAATGTGTTTTTATTGGGGGGAATTCACTCATGCATGCACACAAAATACAAACAAACAGTCAAGCATTCACACAAGAGCTAACTGAAGGAAAATGGAGGAAAAATATATGCATAGAAAGGCTGAGGGGTTTTGGAGGATTTATAATTGCCAGTCCAGAAGAGTAGTGAAGAGTTGAAATATGACTTGGACTTCTGTCTAAGGGCAGACCAGATCAGGATTTAGAGTGACATAGCGGGGTCCAGCATTTCATCTGACTGCATCTGACTTCTCAAAACCAAGGGTTTATATAATTTATTTTCCTCCCTGAAGCGGTGTGAGTTGGTTGTTCTCCCAGCCTAGTGGACAATGGGAGTTGCAACACAGACAATTGGGTCTGGAATGGACTGATTGGTTTCAATGTCTTGGTTGAGTAGGGGTTTCTGGGCCAGGCTCAGTAGGAAATGCACACAGCAGGGGTCTTGGCCTCTGCATCCGGACACTTTATTGTGTTCTGAGTTCGGCACTTGATAGGATTAGCTCAGAGCCATTAAGTCAGGCTTTCTTGGCTAATTTCAGTGAACTTTTGACCTGACCATGCTGAAATCTCCTCTGACCTACTCCCAGCCAGTGTCCCTTTCTTCCACATAGCTTTGCCAGCCATAAGTATAATTTATATTTTATGCCAATTAAACATATCTGCCAATATATTTTTCCAATTGGACCATATCAAAATGTGGGGGGTGTACGACCTTGTGGTGGAAATGCAAACCAATAGAAGGTAAATCCTGACAATATTAAATAATGATCATTCAAAGGCCCTTTGACCTGAGCTGACAGTTACTTTTGCTAACAGGGAAGTCCTTGATGGGTCCTGTTTTCCAGGTGTGCATTGATTCATTCTTCAGTATCAGCTGCAATGGTGACTAGGAATGTGGAGTCAGAGTGGAGTCAGAATGTTCAGAAATCTCATTCCTACATGTGAACTGTGCACAGGTGGTTTAAATGTAACCTTTCAGTGAACCTATTTCTGGAATGATCTGTCAAGTTCTGTGTAGCCTTCAATGTAACAGTTCATCCATACATTGGCCAAGCTCCTACATCAATCAGACAGAGTATAATGTTCTATCCACACAGTTCTATATGTTCCTCCATCCCGACATCTTTCAAGCTCTGGCAGGGGCTGCTTTTACTGCTTATTAGTGGGATGAGGATGGAGAGGGGAGGCAGTGATGAAGATGCAGCTGGTCTGATCTTGTGAAGAAAGGATAGGGAGGCTGCTCTCATGAATAGATTGTGTCCTCTTTATCCTTCGCTCCTGGAGACTAGACCAGCCATGTTTTCATTGCTGAAATTGCCTTCTATCTCAATTCCCTCCCCACTGGTTTTGGGCATCATCACCTCTTTCTGGGGAAGAGTTGCCAGGGAAGAGGTTTGCACAAAGGGTTACAGAATAGCACCTTATGCCCTGACACACACCCCGCCCCCCCTGCCAAATCATACTTGTATGTAAACCACACTTATGAGCCTGTATGTCATTAACAGGATTCTGGGGAAAGCTACAAGGGAAAGATACTAGGGAAAGCTTCTTGGGAAAGTTGTCACAAAGATAGATTTGGTACAGTGCACAAAGGGCTACAGAATAGCATCTTATGCCCTGTCCTGAAACAGACATGTGTGTATGCAAGCCACACTTATTGTTATCAATTAATTAATTAATTAATTAAAATATTTATATTCTACTCTTTATCTGAAGATCTCAGGCCAGCTTATTATAAAGTCAACTTAAAACAATAAATAATTGCAAACATTTTAAATTTTAAAAATATATTAAATAGTCTTTCAATTTAAAAAGAGACAAGTTAAAACCAATTCAAACAATATTGAATAATACAATTATAAAGCACATTCAGCCTGGATAAAATCAGTTTGGTCCAAAGCCTTTAATAAAAAATCTGATTTTAGCTTGAAACCAAAGTGATTCTAACATTGGCTCCAATGGGGGTTCCAGAGGCAGGGATTTCCATAACTGAGAAAAGTCACTTATGTACCTGCATGTCACTAACAAGATTCTGGTAATTGTATACTAAACGCTGTTGTTTGCCTTCGAGTCATTTCCAACTAATGGCAACTCTAAGGTGAACCTATCACAGAGTTTTCTGGAGCTGAGAGTGTGTAATGCACTCAGGGTCACCCAGTGGTTTTCCATGGTTGAGTGGGGAATCAAATCCTGGTTTCTAGGGTCATACTCCAGTGCACGCTGGCTCTCACTAAACAATCTACTACATAGTACATTTGCTCCTATCTATCCACATGCAGTTCTTGGATTTACTTATGAGTCCTATAATTGGTTGGTTAGGATCTGGGAAGCAAAACTATGCCAAGTCAGATTATTTGTCCAAGTGTCCCAGCACTGTTCTTTCTGACTGGCAACAGCTTTCCAGGGTCTCTGGCAGTGATCTTTTGGATTTTCTGCATGCAAACCTATTGTTTCTTGAATCACCAAGTTTTTATGTTTCCCCCAAAACTAGCGTTTGACCTTATGGTGATTTGAAAATGCAGTCTTCTGATCGGGAAATGGGGAAATGTGTGACCATTACAACAGAAGCTCAGTTCTAAATTATTCATAGATTAGAACCATATAACTGTAGAAATGGAAGGGGCTGAAAGAATAATCTTAGTCCAGTCCATGCATTGTTGGAAAACAATAACTGAACAATGTGTGTCCATTATAATGTTATTTCATTTCATTCATTTCTTTCTTGTTTTTTCAATATCTGAAAACAAATGGCAGAACAATCTTCTTGTATTTGGCTATCAGGGCAACCAAGAATATAATTGTCTGATCACATACTGTAGCAGGACCAGTCTTTATTGTTTGAGAAAGAGGATATTTTTTGTATTCAAAAGCACAAAGAAGAGATAGATCAGACTAAAAACTTAGAAGAGACATTGGTTGCATGGCCAGCTGGGACATACTTTGAATTTGCTGCACATTGTGTGATTTGGCTAGAGGTCTTTGTACAGCTGCCTCTCTTTTGTGCCGGTGGTGGTGGCGGCTGTAAATACTTTAAAATAATTGGGAGTTTGCCACCATTTTCTGAAAACTCCACAGCAGACTGTTTAGATGTAAGACAATATATCTACTCCTCAGTCCTATCAATGCAACCCATTGTATTTCATTCATACTATTAACATGCATCTGCTCTTGTCATCATTTGTTCAGATCCTGGGTTGGAGAAAACTGACACAGAAATGTTTAAAATATTGCTTATGTGGCAGATCCAAATTTTATAAACTATGAGTTTTCCTTTTGAGTGAGCTGAAATGGGATTAGGAGAGATGAAGTTCTTAACAGAGCTGGAATTTTATATAGTTTTTATTGGTGTGGATATATATGCCCATGTGGATGAGGAGGGTCTCTGAATCTAAAACAGTTTTCATCCATACAAAATAAGATCTGTAAAGCTTTATATAGTGAGGCTATTTCATAAAGTTCCCAGTATTAAATGGTTTAGCATAAGATAAAGTATCTCCATTGGTAGTAAAACAGTAGAGATGATATTTGAAAGTCAATTCTATGTGTTTGGTTAGCAGTGGCATCATGTTTAAATAAAGGACATCTATCTATCCATCTCTCGCCCACCCATTAGCTATAACAATAGCTTGATGATTAAAAAGATGGAAATATTATTAAGAGCGTATGTACCACCCCTCTCTCTTTCTTTTTTGGGTCAAGTCTGCATTTAAAATTAGAATTGGTATTATGAACAGCTTCACTCTTTTTCCTATTTATTGGTTTGCAGCAAGTAAATCAAACTGTTATGTAAATTTAAGGTTTTCCTATTTCTGGTTGTGGAATGGAATTATGACATCTCTAATTGTTTGTGGAATTTATTGTTGTAACTACTAAGGATTATTGAGAGTTTGACTTGGTTCATTTCATGATAAGAAGTTTCCAGGCTCTGAATATCTCTTCAGGCATGGGTACCTTTTCAGTTCTATGGGCCAGGCAGCTCATAGAGATTCTGGGAGTTGTAGTCCAACAAAGAACTTACCTGAGTAGCACTGACAGGTTCCTCCTCCTCTAGACAATGCTGAAAGGAAAATTGCCAATGAAACTCTCCTTGAGCCCTAATAATCTTTCTATCATCAATTGGCAACCCCCTTTTTTGTGTGTTTTTCTGTGTTTTTTTTATCCAAATGCTTGAATGAGTAGTGGCTCAAGCATTTCTGGATGATTTTTCTGGCTATCTTTCAGTGTGGTGTATGGTCCCATTTTGGAACTAAAATACCTTCCATTACTTTGGTGGATGAGCGAAGTGAGAAAATGACAGAGGAAATTATTCATGTTGCTCTGTCTCCTCTTTCCTGCAGTCCTTAGTACCATCAATCATGGAATAATATCTGCTGTGACAGTTGAAGACACTGGTGGTTCCATTCCTCTCTAATGAAGAGATTCTAAAAAATGGTGCAACGAGACTGCTCTTCGGCTTTATAGTATTCATATTATAGGGTTTCACAAGTTCCTGTGAAAATCTCCATGCCATTTAGCATCTATATGAAGCCATTAGGAGAGGTCATCTGAGGTTTCAGCACTGGGTACCAGCAACAGGCAGATGAAACCTAACAGTAGCTCTTCTTGTCTTCAAATCCATGTGTTTCTGGATGCTTTCAACAGGTGCTTGGAGTCAGGTTGATGGATGGGAGTAGGTAACTGAAACTGAATCCAGACGTGACAGAAATATGGGTGGCTGATGGTTTATCAAAATACAGAAATGATATTCCATCTGTTCTTCATGGAAAGACACTGTTTAATGTGAAGATGTGCATTAAAATACAGCATTTTATAGAAACGTCTGGTTCTAACCCTTTTTTTTCCAGAAGTAGTCCTACTGATTTAATGACGTTTATTTCCCAATAAATTTACATAAGATTTCAGGCTTAGATATTTTTGAGGAAGACTGAAATCAATCATATTATTACCCTGATCCATGAGGAATTACATTTTGAAATGGAAGATTCCTGGAGTCCAAGGTCATGGAAATGGTAGGGATAATTTTTTGCTTTAGCTTTCATAGGGCTTGTATTAAGAGATGAGCCAGACGTTCTGTAGAGAAATGTTTACACTGTGGTAAAAGCACATCTGTGACAGGGTTCAGTTACTGGGTGAACTGTATGCTAGGGATAAGTAAAAATACCTTTTTTTTTTTTTAGGAGAATAAAATGAATGCAATCTGTGTCATTTTGTTATTGACAGTGAATAATAACATGGGCATAATGAGTGTAATTCTGCCCCATATGGAAATATTATATAGTTTTGTTTATTTGTTATTTACTTGCTTAAAATGTGTCATACAGATTTATAATCGCTCTTTGGGTTTTAAGATGGAATATTTAAAAATGGTTCTATTCACCAGTCTTCACATGGTGCATAAAATATGGGCCACAACAACACATTCTAAATATCTTTTGTGTGGTAGACTTTGGAAATAGTGAGTTGAAGAAGCTTCATGTAAGCTCCACCAGTCTCAAGTGAGGAGCTTGCTGGAACTGTACAATGTTTGAACGTGTGAATTTGTGACAACAGGAAGCAACAGAAATGGAGAAACCTAGTTAAGGTTTCCTGAGTATTCTGACGTTCTGCTATTTGTTGTGCTGCTTTCTTGAGTTATATATCTCTAGGCTCAATTCCTGGCTAAAGTTGAGTGGCTACTTCAGACTTTTATCTTGGACTCTAGGCTTGATGTTTACTGAGGACATGATGCAAGATTTTCACTATCTATTGATAATGCAAGTAATAAACCACCCAGGGAGTTCACTTGAGGAAACAGCATGAAGATACATGGAAGATCTTCTACAACGTGCATAGGTTTAAATGCTGAGAGAAGCATAACAGGAGAACTTCCCAGACACTGTTACTCCACTGGAAAAACCCTATCCCGGGGTCTACAATTTTAATAATAAAATATGATTCAATGTGCCTGAGAGGTCACCGGATGGGCACGTAGGCAGGCGTGGTCAAAAGACTGAAAACCAGGTCAGGCCAGTAGAATCCCCAGTCATGTAGCCCAGGAGACCTCACGATGTGTAAACCCACAATAAACAAAGGGTCCACAGCCCCAGGAAGCCAATTTGAGGGGATTAGCATGTCTGCCCCAAGCTGAGCAAATATTCCATCAGGCGAGGACCATGTACGGTCACACCACAAAACACAGCCAAAGATCCTGAGACTTTGGCAACACCTTGCAATCTCATCATGCAAAGAAAATTACCAATGTGGAGCTTCATGCCTACTGCAACACCCATTGTTCTCCCTGGGAAAGGATTAGTCCTCCAGGTACTTTTCCCCCTACAAATAGTCCCAGTTTTTGAGTGGTTCTTTGGATCACTCCCAGTCATCCCAGCAGACCGTTCCTCTGTCTGTTGAGTGATCCCCTCAGCACTCTGTGTGCTGAGCCCCACTTCTTACCTGCCTTCTTGGAGCCAGGACTTCAGGACAAGGTGCAGTTTTACCCCAACAGCACTCCTTCAATGCTCCCTCTGTCTAATTCCCTCTCTTTTACTTCTTAATAGCTCTTGGGTGCGTGTGTGCAGGAGTGCGCTGGTGTGTGAGACTTGCATTCAATAAACTCATTTATTACGCAATTTGGAGAGGTTTTTGGCTTGGCCTGACCACGTAAAAACTGGGCAAAAAGACCTCACTAGGTTACTCTGCCTCTCGCATTGCTATTGCTTATGCTCTGGCTGGGTTCCATTCCCCATCACATGGAGCACATTGAGGTGTCCCCCAAGGGACCCCAGAAATCAAGGTAACAACACCTATTGCCTTGAGATCACATATCTTTAAAAATAAGATGAAACAGGCAAATGTTTGTTTCTTCCAAAGCTCAGGAAGATTCATATACCTATATTTTGAGATATATGTAGAAGATGGAAGCATTTGATCTAAAATTAGATAGAAGCAATTGAGTTCTTGTCTCTGCCATTTTCAGTATATGACCTTGGCTTGGTCCTAACATGTTTGTTTATTTGTTTCAATAACATGCAGTCAGGGTAAATTGAAGCTAGGCTGTATCAGTTTAGAGTGTTGATGAGAGGGTCACATGTCTGTATGCTCTTGAAACAAATGAACAAACAGAATCCCCTAAATTCTAAAGAAATCGGGTATCAGAGAGAAGGCAAAGTTCTTCTTCCTGATATCTGCTTTTTTCTAGACAAAGACTTGTTTAATGTTAAAGAAAATTCATTCAGCTGATCCCACCTCATCATGATATAGGAGTATATGAAGCTGCCTTAAACTAAGTCAGATCATTTGTCCAATTAGCTCAGTATTGCCAACTATGTAATACTAAGGTCTTTCAGGCAGAATTCTTTCCTAACTTTCTCTGAAGATCACTAGTATTTCCTTGTCATTCCTATGCATGTGTTACACAAAGGTGTATGGTTTTCAATATCAAAAGACTTAAGCCATTTCCACACTACACTATTATAGTGCTATTATTCCACTTTCAATGTCCTGTGGAATCCTGTGGTTTGCAGTTTAGAGAGGGGCATTTAGAATTCTCAGTCAGAGAGCTCTTTGGCCTCAGAAAACTACAAACCCCAGAATTCCAAAATCAAAGATGACCTTTTTCTTGGTTCATTGATTAATCAAAATGGAGACTGCAGTAAAGAAATCAGAAAAAGACCAGGACTTGGAAGGACAGCTATGAAGGAACTAGACAAGATCCTGAAGTACAAAGATGTATCACTGAATGCTGAAGTTAGTATTGTCCATCTCATTGTATTTCCAGTTTTTGTGTATGGCTGTGAAAGCTGGATAGTGAACAAAGATGATACGAAAAAAATCAACTCAAATGAAATGTTCAAAGAGTTCCACAGATACTGTCAGTTGTCAAAATGACAAATTAATGGGTCCTAGAGCAAACAAAGCCAGAATTCTCCCTAGGAGGCAATGCAGCTAAACAGAGACTATTGTACTCACTAGAAAAGACAATAATGCTTGGTGAGGTAGAAGGCAATAGGAAGAGGAAGTCTACTTAACAGATGGATATATCAAGGTTATTGCTGGGCAGGCAAGGTTTCCTCTGAGTGGACAGCAGGGGAAGAGGTGGTGTGGCCAGACAGCCAGGCGCAAGGACAGCAGGATTGTTTAGGCTGCGACCTGTGTATTAGAGAAGGCCCCACACCAGAGCACTGATTGGGTCACCCCACATGTTTCAGGTGACAAGGAAGCATAAAAAGGCTGGTGATTGCCATGACCAGCTGCGAGTTAGATCTGCCTGGCTGGACCTGTCATGCTGTTGACAGTATACTAATTGTAAGGGGAGATGCTGCTTGTCTGTCCTCTGTTATCTCAAGTTATTCCTCTTTGTCTACTTGCTGGAATGCTGGTATATTTTGCCAAGCCTTATCTTAAAGTGCAGCAATACATTCTGCCTCTAAGTCCTACTTAATGAGTCTCTGGAATTCTTTCTACTTCACTGGGACCCTCTGCTGTGGCAAAGCCTTGCTTCACAGATTGCACTCTGCTCATGCTCAGAGGAGCCAAATCCTGCCAACCCTGACAGGATATACCCAATAGAGGAAGCCATGCCCTTGAGTCTGCAAAACATGAGCATGGCTGTAGAGAACAGTGACTTGAAAGTGTCTCATTCATAGGGTTGCCATAAGAGAAATTGACTTGTCAGCACGTAACAACTAAGCATTGTCTCCTTTTCATTGGTCCCTTAATACAGGGGTAGAGAAACCAGAGCTAAGGTTTTCGTTCATGCTTTCCCTGCTCATATGTTGTTAGAAAGCAGAATTTGAGCACCTATAGAATAAGCCACTTCCAATCTGTCCAATAACATTATTTTTACCATAACGTATATTTTTATTTCTTTTAAAAATTCAGCAAGAATGTCATAGCAACAGCTTTGCTAACAGTAGAAATATGTAATTTGGTTAACGCATTCTTATAACTGGTATGATTTTTTTAAAGGGTGTTTCAATGACCATTGGAATAAATGGAATACATAATGTAATCTACACTTTCTAAAACTTTTACAGTCATGGAAAATTTCATTAAATAACCAGTGCTACAAATGTCAGTGAGACTGTGTAAGTTTATGTGCTAATCTTAATGGCTAAATTTATGTAGTACTACACCAACATAATTGGAAGTATAGTTCTGGCAGCAAATGTAGGATTCCCTAACCCCTATTTAATACTGTTTGCCTATGCAACTGTAAAAGACAGATTACTTGGAATGGATCTATCATTCCCAAACACTAACTCTTGCACCAATGATTTGAGAATAGTTTTAATCTGTTTGTATGCCAATAATCTGGCCATACAGTATTTTGAGACTAATTCCACTATTTATAAAATAAAAAAACCTATAGTTTTAGAAAGTGAAGTGGAAACTGCACACAGGACACTTTGGAGAAATAAATCACTAGAAACAGATGGCATACCAATACTGCAGCCTCAAGCTACAGAAACATAGGCCGTTTCCACACAACATTGTTACAGTGCTATTATTCCACTTTAAACATCCTGTGGAATTCTGGGGGCAGTAATCCCCGGAAAGGCGATTATGACTGGAAGGGCAGCTATCAAGAAACTAGGCAAAATCCTGAAATATAAAGATATATTATTGAATAATAAATTTAGGATGATCCATGCCATTGTATTTCCAATTTCTATGTATAATTGTGAAAGCTAGACAGTGAAGAAAGCTGGCAGGAGGAAATACAACTCATTTGAAACATGCTGGAGAAAAGTTCTATAGATACTGTAGAGTGCTACAAAGATGAATAAATGGGTGCTAGAGCAAATCAGTCTTGAACTCTCCCTAGAGACCAAGACGACTAAACTGAGATGGTTGTACTTTGGACATATCATAAGAAGATAAAGACAATAATGCTTGGTAAAGTGGAAGGCAGTAGGAAAAGAAGAAGACTGCATTCAAGATGGATAGACTCAATCAGGGAAGACATGGCACTTAATCCACAAGACCTGAGCAGGTCTGTTAAAAACAAGATCACCTGGAGATCTTTCATTCATAAGGTCACTGTAAGTTGAAGCCAACTTGATGGCAGTTAACAACAACAACAGTTGTTTTGTTTCCAGTGCCTTCACCCACTTGAGAAAGAACAATAAACACACAGTCCTTGAGGTAGTACTGATAATGGTAAAGTTATAAAACAAACTTGTCCCTCCAGAGCTTTGTTTTGTCTCTGGAAGAATACAATCCTCTTTCCACTACATGAAATCCCAACATTTTGATGCCCCATTATCTGACAATTCACTCTTTTGAAGCTTCCAAATTAAAGACAAGCTCCATTCACTTGACAGGGGTTCCACTCTTTCACCAGTTCTTCTTACCTATAGATGCTCTCTTAGAACTGTTCACATGTGCATGCTGCTTGTGAAGCAAGCTGAGAGGGGGAAAAAGTGTTAAACTGGCTGAGAGACTTTGAAGCAGTGCACCAATGACTAGTAATAAGTGAGCCTCTGTAAGTCCCTCATACTCTCAACACTACAGTACATGGGTTCTGCTTTTCAACGCATTCCATTTTCTGACAGTGCTGTAGTCTCCTAACCTGTCAGATAAGTGAGGGAGGGGGGAGCCTTTATTTTGAACTTTTAAATGAACACCTACCCCAGCCTTGCTCTTGATAAAATATTCCCATAGAACAATCATATGGAAGAAAGTTTCTGAATTATGCCATTTGGCTGACTTCCATGTCTTTTTAACTTTGAAACATAACCAATATACACAACTTTCACATGATTAGGCTTTGTTCAGAATAACATGTGGAAGTCAGGAGTGAGGTCTGAAAGAGTGATTCTAGCTTTCACCACCTCTACCACATGTTCATTCTACCTATGTATAAAATCTGAATAGAACACATATTCATCATAACTGAACAAAGCCTATAGGTGTACTATTCTGTCCAGTTAGTCAGTAGACTTCTGTAGCTTTCAACCAGTAGTAACTCTACCAGGTTTCTTTTTTGTACTTCTGATCATAGGGCTTTTGAGACAAAGGAAAAAGTACCTTGTCAAAAGAGATGGAAAGAATATTAATCATTTGTTTTATTATTAAAACCAACTTATTGTTTCCTTGCTAGCTAAAAACTTGGTTTCCTGGCAGACAGGAAACCCAGTTGGGAAGAGATTGGGATAATTGTGCCCAATATTCACATAGTTTTGAAGTGTTTCAGGAAACTATTTTGTAGATAGGTATGTGGATTATTGTATGAAAAAAAATTTTCCTGCCAAAAAAAAAAATACACAGAAAAAAAAATCACTGTTTCCAGAAATATATGTGGGATGTGGGTATCAAATTATGGCTATGCAAAATAAATAAAAAACAAAAATTTTGCAGTTTGCTATCTAAAAATGTGTGATTCATGAAATAGTGCTTCCCCCCCCCAGCTCAAAAGTTCCATATATATCTGTGGAGAATAATCTCCCCAAATGCTTTGATAAAAACTATGTGGAAATAGCATTTTTTGGATGCAGTGAGGAGGAAACTATGGAAATTATTCATATTTGTGTGTGAGAATAAAATAGTCAAAAGAGATCCCTGCTTCTTATTGATGGCTCTTACATTTTGGCATTACATTTTATAACTGTTTTTCTTTATCAAAGGAGCAACGGCAATGTACCCACTGCTGTTTGCTCAATGGATGAGTTGCTGCTGTTAATACTAACTCCTGCTGTTGACACCAGCTCCTGCTGACACCAACTGTCTGCATTTTAAAGAAAGGGAGATCAGTATGGAATTGTGATTGCTATTTTTTTCCAAGTAGTAAGAAAAGGTGTATACGTCTTTCTGCTATTACAGTTAGTAAGGCATTGCAGATTTTCTAATGAGAGTGTTATAGTGTTATAATAAATTGTCCATGTGTCTCACCTTTTCTAACTGTATTTAACAGTCTACAAAAACAGTTAAGGGCCCAGTTCAGTGGCTTACACCTGTGTGTATAGAACAGCCATAGTTATTTGTGCAACGAATTTTCCTCTAGCAAAAGAAATCCAGTTAGGTTTAATTTGTTCAAATATGTATTAGTCCAGTAGTATGGAAGAACCTTAGCTGAGATGCATACACATGCATGGACATATGTACATCATAAATATTCATCAGAGTCAGCTCTACTCTGAATCCAATGCTGAAGTGGCTCTCTTTGGAACCTTATTACAGTGACCAGAATCAAATGCCCTGGACCTTGCATGAAGCCTCATCAATGATTCATGCTACAGAAATGTAGACAATGCTATATTGAGCTATTTGAAATCTAGTTAAAAGAAAGACATGGGAGGAGAGAAATGTGCCAGGCCTTTTCCACTCTGTGGTACTTTCTGGTGAAAAGTACCAGTTTAAACAGAAGTGCCTCTACTACATGGACTGTAGTGTTCCAGATTAAGTGGAGAGCCTTTGCACTTTTGAAGAGCAGATGGGGGGAGATATATATTATGCCTCACATATTTCTATTAACTAGTTTCTGGAAATCTGAACAGGGCTGTTTGTTCAGAAATAGTATCTTTTAAAAATTTCATTTCTATGGAAAGGTCACAGTCTTTTGAGGATGAGAAAATAAGTGTAGCTAGTGACTGAGAAGCTTAACTTTCTGTCTAAGGATACATTTTGTCAGATGCTATTTACTTGCTATACTTTGGGAATAGCAAGAATGGAACTGTTAGTCATTTTTTCTTTGAGTTAAGAGAAATTTCATTCACAATGCCATCATGGAATGAGACATATTGCAATGGGGGAGAGCCTGGCTTGCTGCTTTCAGACCTGGCTGAGCAGCACTCAGCTTTTGGCCAGGGAAGAAGGCTTGCAAAAGCTGGTAAATATGGTCATAATGATATTCCAGTATGTGAACTCAGCTGAAATCCCATGTGAGGTCTCACTAGATCTCAAGTTTCACAAGACCTAATGGGATTTCAGTGGGCCTGCTGTCTTTTTGGTTGGCCAATTTCAGCCTGACTTCCCTTCTCTGCCAGCTTTCATGCATCATATATGATCCTCTAAGCTTTGGTTTGGTCACCTTCAGGGACTTGGAAGCAATTTTTCCATGTTATAGTGACTTACCATCTATGGTGTTTCATCTAATTTGTGTTGGGCTTCTCAAGTCCAAGGATATTTCCTCACTACATTGTTATAGTGCTATTGTTCAACTTTCAACATCCTATGGAATCCCAGGATTTGCAATTTAGGGAGGGCCATTTAGAATTCTCAGCCAGAGAACTCTTTGGCCTCAGTAAACTACAAATCCTAGAATTCCACAGAATGTTGAAAGTGGAATAATAGCACTATAACAATGTAGTGTGGAAATGGCCCAAATCATACCATGCTGGATTATGTTGAATATTTCTATGGTATACTTTGTAGCAGTTTACTGACTGCTTTATCACAGCAGTCAAGTATGAACAAAAGGAGGTAAAATGCTAAGCACTGTACAAAATAGGAAAAGGGAGCTCTGGAGAGTCAGGACAGCAGATACAGGAGATATAACTCTATTGGACTGTTCTGATTGCTCCTTGGACTGGGGATTCTTAGCAAGCTTTCCCTGTCATTTACCAAACACCTTTATTGCTTGCATAGACATTGGTCTGGGTTGCTGCCATCCTCATATATCCCATAATTTTGGTGTGTGGCCTCTCTATCTCAGTGCAGCAATGGCTGTTTCTATTACTTTCTGAGAGTTCTGGAGTCTTCCCTCATGTTCTGATTCTAAGATGGGAGTGGAAAAGTTCTTGCTCAATCATAAAAATGTTATGGGGGATCCCACTGGTAATTGTTCTCACTCAGGGCAGACCACTTGTTGTTTGAATGTAACTCAGCCCAAGCCGGCATAGTCAACGGTGAAAGCTCATAGGAGCTGCAGTCCAAAGGCATCTGGAGGGCCATACATTCCCTACCTGTGTTCCAAATTGTCTTTTTAATTTTAATCTTAGAGTGAATGATTATACAGAAATCTGCTCATGGGATTTGCTCTGTGGAATTTTAACTTACCCTTTCCTGTACAACCTTTACTCCCAACTTCAAATCTCCCAAAGGGAAAAACAAAATACATCCTAAACTTCTTTGGCAAGAGCCTAGTTATGGGTCACCCAAAATGACCTGTGATTACTATGCCAGTGAATAAAATGTCATGAGTAATTCTGAAGAGTCTAAAGTGAAAACTAATTGAAAGGCCTAATCAGTATGGGTTATACAAAACTGCATCTGTTTCTAATATAATATGAGTGCTCCAATTTATATTATATTGCACACAACAAGATACAGACTCTGAAGTATACTGACCTATTTCTGCTATTATATATATACGACACCACCCTTTAGAGGGACTGCATCATGCAATTTGATCAATAGTGAAAACTACTGAGACTTAGAACTGAACTGTAAGTTCATGGGCAGGTTATAACTGATATACCTAGATGTGTACTGTGCAAGTTACCAATATATAAACTTTCTCTCTCTCAATCTCTCCCTCAACACACATACGAACTATATCTTAGATAATACAATATTAAACAAAGAATGTATCTTTTTATATTCAATGCCTTTTTAAAAGATTTCAGTAGCTTTATTTCTGCAATAAATATAAAGCACATTTGCCTTATTGGTGCTATTTTTCTGGCATCAATTATTAGCTGTTACACGTTTAACCACAATGGAGTTGTATACCATCTCACATAGTCTTATGACAGCTTTTTCTGAAGTTCACAAAAAGTAGTAATAGCAGCAATAGTAGCAGTAATATTATTTCTTACAACAATAGATTAAAATACAACATATAACATCAGTTGAAAATACACATAAACCAGTTAAAAACACATGACATCAGTTGAAAAGAACAAATAAGACCAATACATAGTCAGTCCATACTTGAAAATGCATAATTTAACAATCATCTGGATAGGCCTTCTGGAAGAGACTAGTCTTTAATGCTGTTTTAAATTCAGACAACATATTCAGCAGGTCATTCCACAGTCTGGAGGCAGCCAAAGAAAAACTCCTATCTGACTGAACTGAATGTCCCCCAGAGGACCTGAATGTTCTGGGCAGATAATATGAGAGGAGGTGATCCTATAGGTAACCTAGAACAAAACCATGTAGGGCTTTAAAGGTAACAATCAACACTTTCTACCTTGCCTGGAAACAAATTGGCAACCAGTAAAGTGATTTTAGTATTGGTGTGATATAATCACTTCTAGAGGTACCAGTAATCAATCTGCTATATTTTGAACTAATTGAAGTTTCTGGACTTGGTACAGAGGTATCCCAATATGCAGCACACTGTAGAAGTCCAGCCTTGAGGTTACCAGTCCATTTCCACCTCTAGGAAGGGGTGCTGGTGTAACAGCTAAATTATGAATGCAATTTGTTTTTTATATTCCATGTAAATATGTTACTCCAAAACGTGGGTGACCCAAGGGTCCACCCATGATGCCAGTACCTCCATGAAACAGTGGAGAATATTAGCTCAAAGGTGAAGCCTGCAAGGAGGTAACCTAACAAGATCTTTTACACCTATGTAAACTGGTACTAATGCAGGGAAACTAGCCTGAGATTCAAAGAATATTTGTTTTATTGGGAAAGTTAGTAATCACTCACTCACACACACACACACACACACATAAGATCCAAACAATCTTGCAATCACACAAGGCTAGCTGAAAGAAAGGGAGGAAAAATTGGATAGTAAGAAGTTAGGGTGAAGTGGGTGAAATTTACCAGTTCAGAGAGAGGAGATAAATGTGATGTGACCCAGACTAAAAGTCCGAGAATAGTATCAGAACAGGAATCAGAGTAGCATAGTGATGACCTATGTCCACAGTACTCTGTTACTACAAGTTGTCTGGCTTGGAGCCAGGGTTTAAATACTGTTTTCTGCCATGATGGGGGAAGGTGTTAATGGCTTTCTGGAAGAGTAGACAATGGGATCCAGAATGAGCTAATGGCCTTACCATTAGATGACACTGATGTGAATTGGGATAGTTTCTTAGTGGTGGGACAGGTGAAAGGACAAAAGGAGAGTTTTGGTGGACAAAGGAAGAAGGTTGAAGACGGTCATTCCATGGATAAGTTTTGGGTACTCTTGTTTTTAAAGGTTGAGTCATTGGGGGACATTTATGAGTCCATTATCACCAAAGCTTCCCTTACCATGAGCTAGCCAGCCCTGAGGTCTTGATATGACTTAGTTTTGCAATGCACATGTGCAGCCAGTTCCTCTTTGTCAGGAGGCTTCTCAGCCAGAGCAGGATATAATTTGCATTTCGAGCCAATTAATATTTGTCAATTAAACCATATCATGGAGTGGGGATGTACAGCCTCCTAACAAATACTCAATTGTTCTATTTCCCTTCTTTTCTTCCACAGACCTATAATATTTGGGATTCTAAAGCATATATAATGAAATTTTGTGTTAAAGAACATGATTGTTCAGTGGTTTAAGATATTAGAACATCCCTTGTTCTTCAAATGAGATCTTGAAAGCAGTTCAGTGACATGTTAGGCTGTGCCTGTTGCATACAATTAGGCATGGGATGAATCCAGAACTTTCCGAATCTGAATCCCTGGAAGGTTCTGGGAATCCACTAATATCATGAATCTCAAATCTTTCGAATCCTTTTTTTTTTTTTTTTGAAAAAGGGTTTAAAAAGCAAGGGAAAGAAGGATAATCTTGGGCAAGACACACTATCTCAGCCTTAGCAAAAAGCCTAGGCAAAGGCAAAACTCCCTCTGAAGAAATCTGGCCAGGACAATTGTCATAGTTTTGCCTCAGGATCTCCCCAGATTGAAAATGACATGAAGGCCCTTTCTACACAGGCAGGGAAATGTGGATTAATCCCACATTTTCCTGCCTATGTAGACAGGACCACTACAGTACAGAGATAATCTAGGTCAAAACTGGATTTGCCTTGCATAGCTCCTTATGGCATCCTGGGGTTTGTAGTTTGATGATGCACCAGCACATTTTGGCAGAGAAGGCTGTGACACTTTGTAAAACTACAAACCCCAGAATTGTGTATGCAAGAGGTTTGCAAGGCAGCTCTGCAAAGGAATCTCTCAGCTGTCCTTGAAATCTCAAGAAGGCTGTACCTTCCAGTCAAGTCTCAAGTCCTGCAACATTTAAAACAAACAAACAAACAAACAAACAAACAGCCTCTAGTCCAATCTCAGTTCTGCACCCTGCAATCTCAAGAGTCAAGTCTCAAGTCCTGCAACAAAGAAAGTACTTAAAAACACACACAGGCATACACACAAGCAAGCCTCTAGTCCAGTCAATTTTCTACCCTCAAGTCCTGCAAGGGACATTCAACTCAAATCTCTAGGCCTGTCTCAACAATTCCCAATCCCTACCCTCTAGTCTCAAATAAAAAAATAATACAGATTAATGTATGCCCAATAAATGATTCTGGAGGCAGCTACTGTTCACCTTGTTTGTTGTAGGCAACACACACTCCTCCTACAGAATCAGCTAAAGTAGAATCCCATTCTTTCCCAGCTCAGGTTTTTTGGCATTCATTGTTTACTACAGACATGCTGCTGCAATGTAAGACCAAAAGTCTGTGTTTCTCCAGCTCTTCTTTGCAACCTTTCCAGTGGCAATGCTGCTTATAAACTTGCAGCTAGACAGAGGAAAAAGAGGAAAAGGGGTTGAGAAGCATAAAAAGACTTTCTAAAAGGGAGCTTCAAAACGGGTTAACTGAAGTATTCATGTATTCAAGACACAGAAAATAAGGCCCTTTCCGCACCTTACCTTTTTTCGGCGCTGGAGTGCGGGGATTGTGCGAGCAGCTCCCAGTGAGAGGCTCTCACATCTCTGCTGCTTCAGCTCCACATGAGCTGCCTGCTCCAGAGTAGGCAGTACGAGAGCCCTACCTCTTCCTTCTGCAGTGCAGCCTGGGAGTTTCCCAGGTTGAGCTGGGGCAGGAAGCTTGACCGCTGCAGCTCCAGAGGCTCCACATGCACGGCAAGTGCGCACGGGGCCCTGGAGCAATGTGCAATCATGCACCACTTTTGGCTGAAAGTTGAAAATGAAAAAGTGTGCAAGCGGTGCCTGCCGTACCTTGGAGCATTGCACAATTGTGAGTGCATCATGCAGATCACTCCTCACAACCACACGATGCTTGAGGGACCCTTTCGCATGGCAAATGCCATGCGAAAAGGGCCTAAGAGAGGAAATGGCATCATGACAATCTTACTCCGAAAATTGACTAAAGAAAGCTGGTGAAAGGGAAAGTATGGCTGGCATGGCTTGCATGGAACCCCTGAACCCCTCTTAGCAGTCTTTGGAACCCCCTGGGACATTTCCACAAGCTCCTAGACCCCCATATAAACTCAGTTTTGCTCCTCTGTCCCTCACCTCCCAATCCCTACCCCAAAATTACCTTGCAGAGGGAGAGAGCAGCAGGGAGAGGCAGCACTAGGGGCACAGGCAGCGGGAGGGAGAAATGGCAGCCTCCAGTGTGTGAGAGGCTTTATGCCAGTCTGCTGGCCAATCACTCATGCCCACATTGGGTGGGGAAACATGTGAGGAATGGGATCCCATGCTCCACGCCTTTCTCACAGCCCACCCTTGCACAATCATTCCCAGGGTGGGTGGGGAAAGGCACGAGCAGTGAGATCCTGCACTCCAAGCCTTTCTCACAGCCCGCCCCGGCATAATTGTTCCCAGGGCAGGTGGGGAAAGGTGTGAGGCCTGATAGGCAGTAGATTCGAAAGATTCCACTTGCCTATTTTGGCAGCCAGATTACGATCTGCGGATCTCGAATCCTTCTCAAGGATTCAAGGATTTGCAGATTTGGTTGGCCCATCCCTACAAATGATAAAAGATGCAAAATACATACAATGAAAAGTTCTTTTAAGATAGTTTCAGACAGTTAAATTGCAATGTTTTAATATTTCACCATTTAAAGCTTATCCAGTAAAAGGTACAAATCTGAACAGGAATGTGAGATCCAACTCTTGAGAAATTAATTTACTTTCCCATAACACTTTTATAACTCCTCTCAACATTCCTTAAATGTTATACCAAGTAATGCCTTCCAAATCCACCTTGAATATTGGTTGAGATGGTACAGAGGAGCAACTTAGAGATATGACGAGTTCCCTAGAAGATGTTCTCTAGTCTTATTAAAACTCTTATAGATCCCTCAACACTTCCTCAGCTGTATTGTTGAAACAGGAACCTTAAATTTTGCTTTGGATTTTTATTTTAGGAAAAAATGTGTGTAACAACTTTAATGTCTTTCCTACATAGTCAAAGAAAATATGTATTTATTAAGATTTAGCAATTGTTTCCACTTTATGGTGGAACTTAACATATTCAAAGCACTGTCATGATGCAATGTTATTGCAATGGAAAAACACAGAAATGATGTCCCAGGCCTGTAAATTGTTAGTGGAAAATGACTTAATTTTATGCCTTAAGGCTCTTTTTCTATATGTAACCCAATAGACTATGACTTCTTAATTTTTTGTTTTCTTTTTGTTTTAGAACAAATGGCACATATTTCTGTCAGGAGAAATCTACCAACTCAGAATCATTATTCTTTTGCTACAGGCCCTGAAATTAAGTCTGCTTCTTCTGTTGTGATGCTTCAAAAAACAAAAGACTAAAGCTGTGTTTGAAAAATTGGAAGCCACTGTCTCAGAAAAAGTGCACCTGCACTTATGGATACTTATTAAGCAAAAACTATTAAGTTATATGCCAAATAATAGTAGTGAAAGCAACAGCAAATGTTGCCATGGACATCTATTTTGGGTTGTTGTACACCCCCAGGGGCATTGGCACTCCCAGATGGTAGTAAACAGTGCTGCCAGGAACTGATGTCATCATGGATGGTCAACAGCTTGCCAGTTACATCAAACAGGGACAAGTGTGGTAAAATGACAAGAAAGAGAACAGGATAAAAGAAGACGGAATGCAGGGACTAACAGAGAAGAGAGAGTTGCATGGGTGCACAGCAAGAAGAGAGCTGGACACAGCAGTACAAAGAAATGGGAAACAAAATGGTAGAGAGAGGAAAGGGAACAAAAGGGAGAAATAGAAAGACCAGACAAGTGAGATGGGAGCTGAAAATCAAGAGAAAGAGGAGTATCTGAAGTGGCCAGCTCTTGGGATTCTGCAGAAGAATATGGCAGTCTCCTAGGTGATCAAGGTAACATTTGGGGCCTCCAACTTTCTACAGTATGGACTAAAAAGACAGCATCCCAATTGTACCTTGAAGATATACCAATCTGGGATTCCTTGATGAACAGATTCTGTACAGTACTAATGGTACTACCCCTGACAGTTACTAACCCCAATTAGGAGACTGTTATTTTGGGGTAGACTTTGCTGTGCATGCATGGAGATGTTGACAACCCAAATTCTGGACAAAACTGTCACATTTCTTTTCAGGCATTTCATAGAACTTGACAATTATCTTCAGTACAATGGACATTTATGTTGATTTGAAAACTTTTTAAAAATACTTAAATATGTATGCATATTTCTCTGCATGTTTCTTCAAATACATGATTTTTTGTATACGGTTTCCTAAATCTATGCATTTTGAGGTACTTTTTTTAAAAAATACATTTCCCTCATAGAATGAAGCAATTCTACTTTTCCTCAATATGACTATTTCAGAACACAATTTTTGTGGATAAACATGTTTTTACGCATGTTTTGGAATTTTCCCACAAGCTTGCATGAACCATTTGGGAAAGTACACATTCTATACTGTAAGTGAAAGTTTTCATCAAAATGAAAACCAAAAAAATTCTTCTACAATGCTACGAAGGGCTCCTGCTTCCCTATCCTAGAATTTCGAAAAGGGAAGCAGAAGGAAGAAATGGCAAATAAGGGGCTAGCAGAAAGACATCTTCCCCAGAACACACCAAAGAAGCACTCTAGGAAAAGTAGACAAAGGGTGCTTCTCTGAAAAGAAGACTATTGCTGACAAATTTCCCTTTGAGCAATGCAACAACTGTCAAGGAGTGAATAAAGCTTATCAAGAAGGCGTGTCTGCTCATCAAGACAGTAGAGAAGAGTCTGAATGCTGGGCATCTCTTGGAAATTCAATAGTTGCATTACAGAATTGTTTACAATATAGAATAGGAAGATACAATAATATATACATGAGATTGAGGATGGTAGAATAATATATACAAGACTAAGATTGTGTTATGTTGAACAATTTTG
Organism: Ctenosaura bakeri; assembly: GCA_948474755.1. Classification (NCBI taxonomy): domain Eukaryota; kingdom Metazoa; phylum Chordata; class Lepidosauria; order Squamata; family Iguanidae; genus Ctenosaura; species Ctenosaura bakeri. The sequence continues at coordinate 245,603 of CAOLHI010001130.1, forward strand.
TAATATGTGTAATATGTGTGTGTGTGCTATACTTGATGGCCTAATGCAGTTGTGGGAAACATATGGCTGGGAAGAGAAAGGAATCTCATTTTCTCTGCATTTTAAAGCGGACAACCCAAATTCTACTTCCCACAATAATATGTGCATTGGAACATAGTTACCCTTAGGATAGTGCATTACTCCTAATATTGTAAGGAAACTCTCAAGTTAAAAATTGCTTACATAAATGTGTATATTAGGGAAACCAGTGAACAAAATGCATATAGTTGGGAAAATTCTGTGTGGAAATTAGCATTAGTTTTTGTACATTTCTTTTAAAAAGATGTAAATACATGTTAAACATAAGAACTGGAAACAGACTGACCTGACCATTCCTACATATTGTCTTCCTGATGTTGTTGCGTTTCAGTTTCCATTATCCCCACCATGGGCAGTGTATATAGGTGACAGGACTTGTACAGCAAGCAATTGAAAACACCAAATTGACTGAAAATTGATTATAAAAATCCTTCTATTAATCCAGAAAGAAAGAGAAGCTTTTGCTCTTAGAGAGAAAATGTTGGTCGTACCATAAAATACAACATTCCATTTCTAAGACTATCTAACAACCTTCCACAAAATACCTGAGAAGCAATTCTGTGCATATTGCAAATTTGGTTAATAGTAGTAATCATAATCATAATTCAGAGTTATGTTATATTTGAACCAACAAGAACTCAGTAAAATATAAATGAAATCAACTAAATTGGCTCTACTTATCTATATTCTGCTCCACTTATATCTATTACACCAATATCAGTATTTAAACTATTGTTCAACTTAATGGATTCAACAGATGCCTTATGATGCTGAATTAGATTATGGGAGTGGCTGGTTGATGTACTGCTGTGGGAATGGTGAAACCACTTTTGACTGAATTATCCCTTCTAGGTCCCCAAAGAAGTAGCTATGGGTGGAGTACTAGTAAAATCATAATTAATATTGCTACTCCTGCAGTAGTGGATCTACTGGCTGTCCTTGTTAGAACATTTGTCTACTTAAGAGTGACACCTTAGCAAAAGACACCTTAGACAAAGACACGTTCATGCTCACATGAACATCCTGTTTTCCTTCCACCATGTTAAACTTAGGACAAAGTACATTTCACCACAGAATTGTAGCTTCATGTGGATGAAGGGGAATTAAAAGCAAGTGATTACCAGATGTGCTATGCAAAGAAATTAGCTCCAATGGTCATAATTAGCAAAGCCAGAAGGTAACATGATATCATTTTAAAAGAGCTGTTTATTGAAGAACTGAACAGCAGCTGGCTCAGCACTGCTGTTTCTAATGAACATTTTAAAAATGCCCATCACATTAAGGTTTGAGTGGTAGCTGGTATTGTTCGGCAGTTGTAGATTTATTTTTAACCACAAACAATCTAGAAACAGCAAATTCAGTTGAAAGGAGCTACAGAATCCTGTAAATCTCAAATCTGTTTTACTATCCAGCATGTATTTAGAACTAGCATTGAAGAAATTGTAAACTGTATTCAGGAAAACAATATGCTAAATTCTTTGTTAAAGAATGATCAACTGGAATTGAAAGAATGAGAAACTAAAACTTGGAAGAGAGATGGAAGTTTGAAGAAATGGGGACCTGGGAAGACAGATATATTTAGATGTAATTTCACAGGATAAGTGACTTAATATGACTTAAAATTGCAAAATAAGTAAATAAAAAAATAAAAATAAAAATTCAAAACCCTTATTTGAGGTGGTTACAATAGTTTTCCCACCATAGTACTACCGTGGCTACTGGGGAACAGCAGAGAACAACAACTACTGTATATAGCTGCGTATAACACGACTTTTTTACCCCCCAAAACTTTTCAAAAGTGGGGGGTCATCTTATACGCCAGGTGCTTCCCCCTGCTCAGAAAGGAGCTCCGCTGCTGCCGCCATTCCTGCCCCCCCAGAGCTTCCCCCGCCCGGAAAGGAGCTCCGCCGCCGGTCCTGCCCCCCCAGAGCTTCCCCCGCCCGGAAAGGAGCTCCGCCGCCGGTCCTGCCCCCCCAGAGCTTTCCCTGTCTGGAAAGGAGCTCCCCCGCCGTTCCTGCACCCCCAGAGCTTCCCCCGCCCGGAAAGGAGCTCCCCGCCATTCCTGCACCCCCAGAGCTTCCCCCGCCCGGAAAGAAGCTCCGCCGCCGTTCCTGCCCCCCCAGAGCTTCCCCGTCCGGAAAGGAGCTCTGCCGCCGTTCCTGCGCCCCCAGAGCTTCCCCCGCCCGGAAAGAATCTCCGCCGCTGTTCCTGCCCCCCCAGAGCTTCCCCTGCCCGGAAAGAAGCTCCACCGCCGCCAAGGTGAGGGTTCTCAGTCCCACCTTTGTAAAGTCCTCCTCCAGCCATGTGCTCTGCTCCCTTCTCCTTGATACTCTCGCCCACCGCCGAGATGAGGGTTTTCAGTCCCGCCTTTGTAAAGTCCCCGTCCAGCCATGTGCTCTGCTCCCTTCTCCTTGATACTCTTTATCTGGTGCTTGTCCAAATTTTATATGGATTTTGCCCCATTCTAAGAGACTGAAATGCCTTTCCTGAGGCTTAGGTTGCTGCCGAGTTTCCCCCCGGCCCGCGAGACACTTGCAGGCTCGCTGGGGAGGGCAGGCCCCGGCTCCGACTCTGAGGAGGCTGCCGCCCCTCCTCCCACGTTTCAGGAAGTTTCAGCAACATTCCGGCAGCTGCTGGAGAAAAACTGCCCAGAAAAACATGCCTCTTTCACTTGTCTGGCCCACCCTTGGTAATAGGATACAGGGGTGGGCCAGACAGGTGAAAGAGGCATGTTTGGAGGGAGGGCTGGGCAGGCAGGGAGAGCTGACCTATCTAAGCAGGCTTTGTATACAACAACCTGCCAATCACCTGTAAGGTACCTGGCTTGCAGTGATTGGCTGGTTGTTGTATACTGGGTACCACATTCAGTCATAAGCATTTTGGTGTGCGTTGGAAGAGGGGTGGTCTTATACGGCGAGTATATCCTAAACTCTATATTTTTACTGGAAAAGTTGGGGGTCATCTTATACGCCAGTCGTCCTATATGCGAGTATATACGGTAGCTCTGTGGCTAATGATGCAACTGAACTCAAAGGATATTCAACTGTCAACATGCTCAGAGGTGAAAGGAAAGTCTAAAGTTGTACAACACATATTATAGGAAGATAGAATGTGAGAAGCATGAATTAGGGAAAATTAGACATAACAGAAAAAAATTGAATGTATAAATATTGCAATGTTTGGCGTGAGGAGCTAAAGTGGACAGGAATGGAACATTTTCAGACAGATGATTACACAATGTTTTACTCAGGAAATGAAAATCTAAGAAGAAATGAGGTGGCTTTAATAATGAGGTGAGATATAGCAAAAGCAGTCAAAGGATATAATGCAAAATCTGACTGAACAATTGCAATAAGACTTCATGGAAAATCTATCAATATAGGCATAAATCAAGTTTATGCTTCAGCTGCAGAGGCAGAAGATACTGAAAGATTCTTTGCTGGAGTCTAGGAGGAAACTGACCACATACTAAACGGGACTTCTTGTTAGTCATAGGTGGTTGCAATGGAATCAAAGCAGAATCAAAGATAGTAGGAAAATTTGCCCAGAGATCAAGAAGCAAAGCAGGACAGCAACTGACTGAATTTTGCAAGGCCAACAGTTTTTCATCCCAAACACTTTCTTCAAGCAACCAAAGAGGCAACTGTATACATAGACATCACCTGATGCCCAATATAGAAACCAAATAGACTACATACCATATATACTTGTGTATATATGACCTCATGTATAAATTGAGAGCAGGTTTTGAGGCCAAAATTATGGATTTTAATATGAACTATGGATAAGTTGAGGGTCCTTCTGCAGAGAGGGGAAAGCACCATTGACACATCAGGGGACCAGTGGTCTTTGGCCACCAGCACCTCTATTTTTCCCAGTTCTACTCAGAAGAGAGTATAGTTCTTTTTTTTCCCCATAAAAGTTAAGGTACAGCATTGACTTTTATTTAAAAAAAAAAGGCAAACATCTCATTCTCTGAGTAGAATGGTGAAAGACAAGAGCTTAGTCTTGGGAGAAAGATATATCACTAGGAACAGATGGCATACCAATAGACTGCTTCAAGCTACAGAATCTATCCTAATTCTAACTAAAATCTATCAGCAAATATGGAAAAGAGAAGAATAGGCCATAGGCTGGAAATGCTCAATACATAGAAAGGCACTTCTAGGGATTGCTGTAACCATAGGACTGTTGCATTAGTCTCCCACGCAAGCAAAATAATGCTGAAAATTCTACAACAATGACTTTTACCACATATGAAATGAGATTTAGGAAAGGAAGAGGCACTAGGGATTATCTTGTAAACATAACTTGTCTAATGGAGTGCACTAAAGAATTCCAGAAGAAAATCAGCCTGTATTTTATAGGTTATAATAAAGCTTTTGATTGTGTAAATCATGAAAAACAGTTAAAGGACAACATTTGATTGTCCTGATGGACAAGAGGCTACTATCAGGACAGAATATGGAGAAATGGAATGGTTTCCAATTGCAAGTGGGTCAGGTAAGGCTGCATTTTATGTTTAACTTGTATGCTGAACATATTGTATGTAAAGCATGATTAGACTTGGAGGAAAGGGGTATGAAAATTGGAGGAAAGAAAATAAACAATTTAAGATATGCAGATGACATCATACTATTAGCAGAAAATAGCAAAGACAGAACAATTACTGAAGAAAGTTAAGGAAGAAAGTGCAAAGGCATGTTTACAGCTGAACATTAAGAAAACAAAAAGAATGACCACAGATGATTTAAATCACTTCAGTGTAGATAATGAAGACATTGAAATAATGAAAGATTTTCCGTATCTTGGCTCTGTTAATCAGAATTCAAACTGTAATCAGGAAATCAGAAGAAGACTAGGGCCCTTTTCGCATTGAGGCTTCTTGCGCGAGCAGGGGAGGGCAGCTCGCGCGAGAAGCCTTCTCTGGGAGGCTGCCACTTCCCCCCTCCTTCCTTCCGCAGGCGAAGGAACGAGCGGGGAAGCGGCAGCCTCCTGGAGGAGGAGGAGGCGGCGGCGGCTCATGCGTCCGCCCCCCGCGAAGCAGGAGGCTCGTGCGTCCGCCCCCCGCGAAGCAGGAGGCTGTCGCGTCCGTCGCGCTAGCGCCCCACCCCTTCCTTCCACAGGGGCGGAGGGAAGGAAGCGTGACCCGGCCGCCTCCCTGATGCTCCGCACAGGAGGTAAGTGCGTGCGGGTGCTAGGAGCGTTGCGCGCGCGCGGGCAATTTTTGCTTAGAGGCGAAAATCAAAAAACCCGTGATCGCGCCGCTGCAGCCCCATGAGAGCGGCGGAAGTGGGAGTGCATCGTGCAGAGCGACGCTCCCACTCCCGCGAGGCTCACGGGGCTGTCGCGTGACAGAAAGCCCGTGCGAAAAGGGCTTAGGACTTAGAAGGGCACTCATGAAAGAGATCCTGAAGTGTAAAGATATATCTTTGAATTCTAAAGTTAGGATTATCCATGCCATTGAATCTCTACTGTCTATGTATGGTTATAAAAGCTGGACATTGACGAAAGCTGATAAAAAGAAAATCAATTCATTTGAAATGTGGTGCCAGAGAAGAGTTCTGTGGGTGTGGTGGATTGCTAAAAAGACAAATTTTAGTTATTTATTTATTGAATTGATATGCTGTCTTTTCGCCCGAAGGGAGACTGAAGGCAGCTTCCACCAAGTTAAAAAACATTACAAACATTTAAAAACATAAAAAAAAACATATAAAGTTATAAACGTACAATAAATTTTAAAAACACCTAATAAATAAATAAATAAAAAGCTCTCTTGTTTACCCATTAAAGGCCTGATTAAAAAGAAATGTCTTTATTTTCCTATGAAGGGAAAGCAGGAGGGGGGCAGCCTAGCCTCCAGTGGAACAGCAGCCACTGAGAACACTATCTCCCATGTCCTCACCAGGTGGTCCTGGGACAGCGGCGTGACTGAGAAAAAGCCTTCCCTTGCAGATCTTAGAACTCTAGTATGTTTATATAGGGAGATAACATGAGTCCTATAATAAATCAATGCTGAACTCTCCCAAGATCACTAAACTGAGACTGTTGTAGTTGGATACATGAGAAAACACGACTCACTAGAAAAGACAAGAATGCTTGGTGAGCTGGAAAGCAGTAGGAAAAGAGGAAGACTGCATTACAGATGGATAGATTCAATCAAGAAAGCCACAGCCCTAAATCTGCAAGACTTGAGCTGGTCTGTTAATAACAGAGTGACTTGGAGGTTTCATATTTTTAGGGCTGCCATAAATTGAAGTCAACTTGGCAACAGTTAAAAATAAACAATGTTTGTTTCCCCAAATTCCTCAAAATTCACATAATCTCAATGAGCAGAGATAATATATTTGAACTGGTTCTCTTTTATATGTGAAAATAAAATAAATGAACATTTACATCCCTATAGCACATTCCATAACAGTCATTTTCAGTGGTGTCCACAACTCTTTCTCAATATTCTGATGTCCTTGCTCATGGATTGGAAAAGATAGAATCCCCCCACCATGTTGTCTAGAATGAGTGGAGAGGCTCTCTAGTCCTCACACAGCAGTCTTTCCCCACTAAGGCCAGACGTACCTAAGACTTTGCTTTACCACACAGTATGATTTGTAGTAGTAAAAATATGGATGGAACTTTAAAAAGTGACATATTTCATGTTATGTGAATTTTGAGCCTTGATACACCTTGTTTTATGTAAGATGCAATAATCCAAAAGGTGCTGAAGTCTATAGACCCTCCAAAGGAAGAGAGGAAATCTGGACTATATCTCCACCTCAGATTCAGGCCTAGTTGTTTCAGCTTTGGGATAACCATAATATTTGTGCACTTTTGTTTAACCAGACATGGTGGCCTTTCCCCCCCCTTTTTCTTTTTAAGGTGCTATTGTGTAATGGAAGGGGCTGGTGAATATAGTGTTCTAATCTGGTGTTTTATTAATGTGTCTGAACATTTGGGAACTGCCATGCCCTGCATGAGGGAGAAAATGATCTTACTATAAGAAATGCTAGAATGAACAAAAATGTTTAACTGGAGAGATTGACAGACCACAGAATTCTCTAGAGGCTCTAGCTGATGATATCATTGCATTCCAGTGCTGCAGACTAGGCAGTAAAAAGTACTGTGTAACACAGGGCTGGGGGTTGATAAAACCCAACACAGACAAACTTTTTAAAGAACTGCAGCAACAGTAAAGCTTCAAGTTTAGACACTCATTTGGAGCATGACATCTTTGGTTAATAGCACCTCTTTTTCTAATGTGCTTCTGGGAAATGAAGGTGGAAATTTTGTGTGTGTGTGTGTGTGTGTGTTATTTCACAGTAGCTCTCTTATACACTAAATTGTCTGTGTGGCTTTCTTTATATATCTCTAGTTAAGCACGCAGCAAATATCCACTATTTGCTGATCTCAGAACAGAAGCTGTATCTCAAACAGAGCAGTTTTGTGCAGATTAGGGATGGGCCAACCGAATCCTTGAATCCTTGGCAAGGATTTGAGATTTGTGGATCCAAATCCCCAGGACAAAATAGGCAAACAGAATCCTTCGAATCCAGAAGTGTCCGCTGCACCCCCCGTTCCCCCCTCACATTCCAGCCCTCTGCCAGGAGCAGTGTGCAGGGCACACCAGAGCCTGTGCTCATGCAAGTGCCTGGGATCAGGCCCACAGGGGCAAGTAAGCACGGCCATGGCTGCTTCCCTGCAAGCCCCGGGGCCTGAACTCGCACAAGCACCTGGGATCAGGCCTGCAGGGGCAAGTAGGTATGACAATGGCCTCTTTCCTGCAAGCCCCAGGGCCTGTGCGAGTGCCTGGGATTGGGCCCATAGGGGCAATTAGGACCGGCCATGGCCACTTTCCTGCAAGCTGTGGGGCCTGAACATACACGAGCACCCAGGATTGGGCCCACAGGGGCAAGTAAGTTCCTGCATGCCCCGGAGCCTGAGCTTGCTGTGGCAGAGGTGTAAAAAGAGGACCATCACCACTTCTCTGCACCCTCAACACTGCTGCTGGTGCAGGCACTTCGGAGACAGCCTGCAGGGACATGAGTGGACAATCACTTTTTAAAATCTTTTTTAAAAAAGGATTTGAAAGATTCGAGATGCGTGAGATTTGTGGATTCCCAGAACCTTCCAGGAATTCAGATCCAGATTCAGAAAATTCTGGATTTGTCCCATCTCTAGTGCAGATAGTATTTTGACCAAACAGGCAATGGACCAAAACCATAGTGGCAGCAGGACTTTGCCTGCTCATAGGTAGGGCTAACCTGGAAAAGGAGATCTGGGTGCTCTTTTAATCCAAATGTCAAATGTCACAGAAGCATCCCAGGTTCACTCTCATCATATCATCCTCACCAGTCCCACCATCTATATGAGCCTACTTTATATGCATAGATCCATAAGTAATTTAGAACTTCAGTTATTCAGGATTCTAAAACTGCATAGGGAAGCTACACAATTTTACAGTCTCCTCATTTCTGAACAATGTGAGGAAGAGGGCAAGTCAGGAAATATCAGTGGAATTTGACTGGATCATCATATGTGGTCCTGCTTGTTCCTCAATCAAGAGTAATAGGGTGAAGTGATCACAACAAGACATTAGACAGGTCATTTTTATTGAAAGGAGAACATGATAAGCAGCATGGCTACACGAGAGTATGGTAGCCTATATGAAAGATCCTTGGCAACCTAACTTTTTCACATTTACTCACAGCTTCTCTCTTTATCTTTGATCTGAAGACTTTTTGGTCTTCTTGAACTTCTGTAATGACTAGCCAGACAGTGCTAGTATCTGAGTTGTTTTTCAACACACAAAAGGCAAAGTTGCTGTGGGACCTGAGGGATTCCTGAGAGATAAAAACAAATGTACTGATAATGACTTTCACAGATATAAAGAGAGACAAGTGGCAACTTCTAAGCATCCTCACCACAAAGCAATTCCTTAAGTAGCTCACATGCAACATATTCACTAAACAGCCTGAGAGTGTTATTAATAACAGTATTATCATGGGACTGAAGCCATTCATATTCAGTGTCAGAGTTAACCTTTGATTTATGATAGGCTAGAGAAAACTTCTGCTATTGTTCAGGCTTTTTAACTGCACAATTCTAGACATGTCTACTCAGATCACAGAATGGAAAGGGCTTGCTACAAATAATTAGTTACTTGTAATTAATCCCTTTGCTCAGTAAAAAGATGTGACTCTGCCCACTCTTGTTATGGGGGAGCATCCACTTTCGCAAGTATGGCAGTTTACAGTAGGTCATGTTTATTAGATTGTACACATTCTATAAGCCAGGTTATATACAAACAAACAAATACAAAAAGGAAGAAGCAATTGCGAAAGAGAATGAGAGAGAGAGAAAGCACCCCCTCAAAGAAAAAGGGGAGTGCCAAGAATCTCTTTTAACTCAGGGACGACCCTGGAGTCATAGGTCCTTTCCACACCTCACCTTTTTCCAGAGCTGGGGTGTGGGAATCACGTGAATCCGGTGAGAGGCTCTCGCGTCCCTGCTGCTTCAGCTCCACGTGAGCTGCCTGCTCATGTGAGAGCCCTGCCTCTTCCTTCTGCAATGCAGCCTGGGAGTTTCCCAGGCTGTGCTGGGGCAGGAAGCGCAACTGACATGGCTCCGGAGGCTCTGCATGCCAGGTAAGTGTGCGCGGGGCCCTGGAGCAATGTGTGATCTCGCACCATTTTCAACTTCCAGCTGCAAATGAAAAAGTGTGTGATCAGCGCCTGTTGGCCCCTGAAGTGTTGCATGATTGTGAGTGCATCGTGCAGATCGCTCCTCACAATCACGCAACGCTCCAGGCACCCTTTCGCATGACAAAAGGTAAAGTGGTCTCCCTCAGTGCTTGCTTGCTTGTTTATTTATTTATTTTATCAGTGCTTACTTTTTTGATCACATTCTAGCAATATTGCTGTAATAACCATATCATAGTATGGCTATATTTCTTTGTTGATTTTCACTTTGAATTTTTCTTTTTCTTTTTGTAATTTACTTTGTGAATAAAATATATACATGACATTCTACCAATATTCTCTAAACAAATGTCAATTGTTATTTCAAAACATTACACTTTAGTTTGAAGGGAGAAAAATATGATCTTAATTCTAATGCTCATTTTTTCTTTAAGAAAAAGTTGTAGAAATTCTGGCAGCTGGTTATTGAATGTTGGCTCAAGACTTATAAAATGCATTAATTTAGTCGTAATGGCTTATTCTTATCCTAGTTTCCCCTTTAGTATTTGTTGGAGTTTCATGTTGCCTCAAATGCTTAGCAAATGCTTAGCATGGGGAATTTTAGCTGGAGTTATCATATAATATAACAATTTTCAGTGACTGTTATGTATTGCTTTTGTATGTCAGTAAATTGTTATAGGGTCAAGAGGTACTTCTATTCCAGTAACTCCTTTGATAGTCTTGTTAATGTTAAACTTAAAAAAAAAAAATAGCACAAGGCCCAGTTAAACTATAAATGGATAGAGGTTCCTGTTTCTCTTTTGCATTTCCAGCATAGACTATTATAGCAGTCTGTAATTCCATGTAATCTTTGAGGACTTATGTACCTTCATAATTTTACAGCAGTTGTTCCTCAAATTAATACAATATGAGAAATTAATACTATATTTCCAGATGTTTTGCCAGACACTAAAGTTTATATAGCATGACCTAAGTGTGGTGCCTAAATTATCATGATTTTTTTTCATTTGCTCTGTTTCACAATATTTTATCAGTATTTCATATCTGTTTGACACTACATCTTTGTTTTAATCAGCTTTGGTTGTTTTTTTGTTTTTTTTAAAATTTCCCCTCCACAACTTGGAATTGCCATATTTGCAGCTTTAGTGTGAACTGTTGATAGATAGCTATTCAAGGATAGGATTTTCAAAGTGCCTTCAAAATTACATTGGGTGAAATATTACCAAAGTAGCTACGACTTCTTCTTGCCATCTTTTCTTCCCCATAGTGTGGTGGGATGATGGGTTAGTACAAACATATTTACCATTTACCCTAGTATCACTCAATCAATGCTCTCTTCCCTTTTTTAAACCTCTGTAGGATTCTGGCAACAATTTTGCGGATGGGACTGACTTTATGATGAAAGTGAATAAAAAAGTATCCCAAAAGGGTAGGCATAAGACACAGAAGAAAAGCAAAAACATTAAAAGTATAATTTTAAAAAAAAATCAGGAAAACAAGGGAAATCTGCCATTTGTTCTCAGAAGAAAGACCTACGGACACTGATTTACTTGATAGACACATCTGTAAAAGTAGTCCCACGTAAGTCAACCTGGAAGGAAATCCATAGAATAACAACAGCAGCAACAACAATTTAAACTGTAAATATATGAGTAAAGATCTTTGCCAACAGAAAGTCCCACCTGAAGATTTAGCCTCGATTAGTGTGACTGATGAAATAGCATTGGAACTGAGAACAAGACCAGCCAGAAGAAAAGACACTTATCAAAGAATGCAGAATCTTTCAAGTTGCAGAGTTGCAGATGAACTGCAGTTGAAGATCTAGATGGAATCTGGTGCTTATTCTCTATAAATTGCTGTTAATGAATTATCTGAAACCAAGGTGTTTCCTCAATCAATCGGAGCATATCGCAGATTTTCTTCATATTTTAGATGGGGTTCTGCCAGGTGTCCTGTATCCTGCTGATATTGCACACATGGATTATTTGCAAATGACATCTTGAATGAGCATATGGCTGTTTCTTTCAGGGACCAGTGTATAGCCAGTTTTATCTTTAGGGCAAAGATGTTTGTTTTTAAAATTTGGGTTAGTTTTAATAAGTTTCTTTTTTCTTTTTTAAATCACATATCTCCCTTTCCTATATGCAAAATTTCAACAAAGTCAGTTATGACAATATAGAATAGCTGAAATTCATGGTTTGCAATTAACTAAAAGCAACAAACCTGAACTAAAATATCCAAAGCATATGGATCTGAGTAGTACAAATTGGCAAGCCATGATGGTTTTTTTTTTTTTTTTTAGATGATAGGGAGCTGGCTTGCACTATTCTGCTTATTGCTCCTTTGGAGCCTGTGATGGATATTATTTGCCCCACAAGAACTAATATGAGTGTATTATGCCTTACAATGATAATTTGTTCTGTTTAGATTAGAAAGTCATCACCATGAGCACCCTGTAAGACAGGACAGCATGGGATGAAATACCACGCCTTTGGGAATTCACTGCATAGTTACCAGTTGGTCCACTGTCACAAACACAGTCTTACAGCCCACATTATCTCCATCCTTGTGGGACAGCCTAACTTCTTTCTTGGAATATTTCTCACTGAAATTCCTGCTGGCGGGGTGAAAATTTGACAAAATTCTCATTCATTTTTGATATTACTGCCTTTCAAGAAAGCAGTATGGCTAAGAAGCAGTATTGATATGCTCCATAGTTATAAAATCTGGTCAAAACCTACATTTAAAATAAAGGATAAGGGAAGAACAGTGGGAGGTGTATCAGACTTGGTAAAAGGAATAGTTGGGTTGGGTTGGGTTGGGGAACTGGTTTCAAATATTGTGAATCGCCCAAATTGTACTGTAGCCATGTTGAAAACCTCAAGCTCAACCCCAATCTATACACTACCAGTCAACTCTCAGGACCATCTTAACAACATTTGGGTACTGATGGAACATATGTTGGAGGATCTAAACCTAAAATTCCCTCATTATTCTGATGGGTGACTTTAATGCCAGAATAGGCCCCACCCTAGCACAATCAGCATGAAGGTAAGGCTTGCAAGCTGAACTACAAGAGTTGTATTATTGGTCAACATGTGACAAAAAGGTTAACAAAGTAGGATTGCATCGGATGGAATTAACAAATAAACAGACTTTTCAGATTCTTGGGCCTAGTGATCCTAGGTGCTCATATTCATTTACATACTTCACACATGCTGGCAGTGTCATAGACTATATTTGTGTCTCCAGTAAAAGTGTCTATTTTTCCCCCTAGCTATAACAGTAAATGTAAGAGAAGAAAGTGATCACCAGCCAATTTCAGCCTATTTAAATATAGATTCAGATGAAAGACTGGTGACCCTGGGATGACAAATATATTACAAGCAGGTGAAACATAGTAAATGAAAAAAATTAAGAGGGCACCAAGTGGAGACTTTAAACACCAAGGGTTTTCTGTATTCATGTGAGGACAGTACATTGAAAGATATGGTCTTTGATCCAGATGCGATGATTGATTCTTTTATCTTCACATTCCAAATGATGTGTCTTCAGATCAAACCATTGTTATCAATAAAAGCCAGTTATCAGTGGCTCTAGGAATATAAAATGAAACTGGTTTGATGAAGATTGTAGAATAATAAGGCAATGTCTGAGAAGGCAAATGAGAAAGGCTTCTGGTTTGTCAGATTGTAGCGTACTTGCATCTATGCTTGAAACTAGACGGAATTATAAGAAATTAATTGATGAAATCATGTTATTTCTCCAAGGGTTGGGTAGATCAAGAACATGAGGCCAGAAACAAAAATCTTGCTGCATTCTGACAATCAGTGTTAGTTAAACTTAGAATCTTTAGCTGTTATCCCATGATTCCAGTTCTAGCTAAAGAATGGGAAGCTTATTATTCCAATTTATTTAAAGCTAAGATGGAAACAGAAAAAACAGTAAACAATGTTGATAGCTGTAGGGATATTGATGTCCTGCCTAAATGGTCCCCAAATTCCACCCCAGAAATCAAGCCACTTAGCCAATCATTAAAGAACAATAAAGCTCCAGTGGAGGATTTTCTTCCTCCTGAGCTTTAAAGAGAAATGGAAAAGTGTGGCTATTCCTTCACATGAAGACTGGCTGTTGAAGATGCTGGATTTAGCAGAAATGGATAAGTTAACTATTTTAATTAAGGAAGGGTCTTTGATTAAATTTAAAATTAAAATCTAAATTTACAAATGAATGGGATAAATTGATTGTATATCTAAGAGACTGTGCGGGGGAGTCAATTGGTTTTGAAGGTTAAACTTATTAAATACTAGGCAGTAGTGTGAAAATGATAGACATACCTGAAGAAGTATATCTTGTAGATTATCTTAGAACCAAAAGCTGGGGAATTACACGTTATTTATATGTATTTTTGGTCCCCTTTTAGTTTAACTGTAGTTTAATTTAGTATTAGGTTAGATTTTAGAGTTTCTTTGTCTGCTTACTTACTGTTTGTCTTTGTAATCCTCTATATGTTGTTTTATATACTAAATATATGTTTATACACACACACACAAAAGTCATGTCACATTTTAAAACTGATGGTAATTTTTATTTAACACAAACATTTATGGTTGTCAGCCCACTTTCAAGTGCATGGATTGGTATCCCAGCTGGCAGATCATATGTGCATAATACCCTCCAATACCTGCCAATACTTCGAACGTACAATAAAAATAGGGACAACCTTGCAACACTTGAATTTTTTTTTTACAAAGGATCTGTTGGAAAATTCTTCCCAACCAAGCATTCTCTTTCACCCCTTCACCCATTTTCTATGAGAGCAATGGGACCGTAAACAGTAAGGGTTTCCTCCATGCCTCTACTCTCTACATGCAGTCTCTAGAACTTTTCCCATTTGCTCAGTCAACCATTGTGGGGATATATCTAAGCAACTACTACATGTGACCAGAAAACCTTTCATGTGTGTTTTAAGCACATAAAATATACTCTATCCGCCCCTTTTCCACCTCCCTTAAAATGGTGAGTGCAGACTTTACTGAGTGGCTCCTCTTCTTGAAACTTTCCTGTAGTCAGCCAGGGTTTAGGCACTTCATGTATATATGTTTGAATGTACCTTTAAATGTAATTAGTAATGTTTTTAGTTATGAATTTTACATACTGGCTGTTTGCCTTACTTTGCTAAAACTAGTGTCCAGAAATACAAGAGATTCACCATGTCCATTTGTGAACTCTGTTAAAGGAAGATGAGTCCTAATCAAACCAGTTTTCATTTTTTTTTTCAGAAAAGGACTAACACCCAGGGAATCTATTTCTAATCCAACAAGATCATGCACCCCACAAAGACATGGCTGAAATATGTTTTCCACTCACTACAAGCTGCATGCGTCCACTCTGCAGTAGCCTGCTATTTTCAAATACTACAGTTCTATTCATGTTGATTCAATGGGGTAACTTTCATCTAGGTATATATTAGAACATACTTTCCAACATTTTGCTGATGAAAATCAGAACATATGTGGCCAAGGAACCCCAGAATGTTGTAAAGATGGGGAAAGTCATTATTGTTGCTAAAGAGGAAGAACACACAAGAAAGGAAAGGCTACAGCCATTTGCTTTTTCCTGAGCCTACTATGAAGGACAAAATTCTGTCCTGTCTCTTCTCTTCCACCTATTTGATTGAGTGCAAACTAACTTAGCACTTTGAATACACTCTTGATTGAAATATGTTCTGTAAGAATAAGACACCATGGTCCATCTGAGATTAAACAGTTAGGGAAGTGGCTTACCCTTGAAGATTGCTTACTTTAGTGATTTTTGCTAACTATATCACTGGTTTGTCTCAATATAGGAATGCCCAAAATAAGCTAAGAGTGATTTCCTGGAGTACATTTACCAGAAAATAAGAGTCAGTTCCAGTAAACAGGAACAGTTGAAGCATGTGAAAATATCTCTTCATAGAAACTGTATGATTGCTTCGTTCTCAGTGATATTTTCTAGGAGCTAATGGCTTTGTGGAAATGAGCTTGTGTTAAAAAGGTAACATTTAAGCATACAAGGACAGTCTCAATATGGATGATATTTCTGCTCCAAAATAATCTTAACAGCTGTGTAAAAAGCTACTCAGTGACTAAATGATCTTTGATCACTGAAATCAATTTTCATTGTTAATAAAACTTGATATCTTGGATGCAGAAATTTGGAAGGAGTTGTGAGGCAACATTAATATTAGGCCTGCAAAAGGCAGTCAGTGATGTTTTGTGTTTAATGGAATCTTTTAAAACATGAAATTTAACTCAATAAAGAAGATGTAATATTTCAACCATATTGTATAACATGAGCCACTAACCTTAATCCTTCCTCTGTTGATGTCAATGTTAAAATTACCACCAAGTTACAAATGTGTATGAAGTCTTGCTCTCAGACCTGTTATATACATTATTAACCAGTGTGTTGCAGACTTAAAAGGCACAAGAGACATGTGGGTTGTTTATTGTTTTTGCCAAGGATAGCCAGAACTTTCACCCAAGGACTTAATTCCTCATCCAGAGTTCAGGAGAGTTACTTTTTGGGACTACAGATCCAGAATCCTCTGAGGCCAAAGCAGATAAAGTTTTCATATGATGCTCCCTCCCCAGTAGTTTGGTTTTCCTTTCATAGAATTCCCCATCTTGAATGGATGAGAAATCACTACAGGTGTTTAGATGGATTTGGTGAAAATCTGTGCTGCAGCCGTTGCTCATCAGAAGATTACTGGGTCTTCAGTTCTATGGTTTCCCTTTCACAATAGAACTTGGTGGTTGAAAATTTTGTTGGTTTATTTTTTGATAAACATTTACCAGTTTCCATAGACTTCTTCATATGTTTGACAGGACAGTTTAAAAGAAATGGTGGGAGAAAGCAAAAATCATATATTTGTCCATTTCTAAAAGCAACTGAGCCAGTGGCCCTTTCTGCATCTTACCTTTTTTCCACAATGGGGGAGGGTGTCTCGCACGAGAAGCCTCCTTCGCGATGCTGCTGCTTCCCCCTCCTTCCTTCCGCAGGGCGCTTCCTGATTACTCGACCGTCGCACGATGGTCCTTCCTCAGGGCACTGTTGGAGCTGTAGGCTGTAGGCTGTGTGGGGAAAGGAAGCGCTTCCCACCCAGCTTGCCGACGCACCACACCAAGGTAAGTGCACAAGGACGATGCGAGCATTGCGCAAGCACGGGGCATTTTCGGCTTCAAGCTGAAAATTAAAAAATACTCCCAGGCCCTGTGTCAGCCTCGTGAGTGCCGCGTAAGTGGGAGTGCATTGTGCGCAGCGGCGCTCCCATTTGCACGGCGCTCAAGGAGCGCTCAAGGGGCGCTCGCGCAAAAAAAAACAACACGTGCAAAAAGGGCCAGTGTTATCCAGTGCACCTTAAAGCTGAGGAGAGATTTCAGTGTTTCTAGGCCTGGTCCAAAACTCTATCTTGGTTCTGAGATAAACCACTGAATACTAATAGTCACATAAAAGTGCTCACTGAAATGTATCTGGGGTTGCCAGCACTCACGAACTAATGCCTGCATTCATGAATTTCACAGTCATTATGTCATGAACATTACTTTTAATTTATTCATTGTAAAACATTACAATGGAAAAATAAGAGCTAAGGTCTTTCCTTGCCCGCTGTTAATATTTTTCTTTATATTTTTCAAATCTCTTTATTCCTCCCCCCACTGGATTTATTTATTTATTTATATGCTGCAAGTTGATTATGATGAGTAGGAGTAGGAACTTTCTGATTAGGTAGCCATTCTTATTTGCACCTGACTATGCCATGAATTTTATTTTAATTCTGCCCATACCACTGTGAAAATCATTATTAATTGCTATAATCATATTTTTATATATTTTACTGTGATTTAAAGTTAAGCTTTTTTTTTTACTTTTTCTGTCCTATAATCCATGAATTTTGAATTAATTTTTTTTTAAAAGACAGCTGATTATGAACTGTGAGCTCTTATCAGGGTTTTATGTGTAGTTAAGAATATGTTTGCTACAGAGATACCTAGTTACTTAATGTTATTCTTCTAGTATCTATTGATTAGACAAAGTAGTATCCAGATTTTCCAGTGTGTTCCTGGGAAGCTCTAGTCTACCAGATACATAGTCAACCAGATGTGAATCCATTTCATAGACAATAAACCAGACTGCCAATAAAATTACTCAGGATAACAGTCAGAAAGGAATGAGAATACTGTTATTCTCATTATAAAGAAGAATAGTAGGGTTTAAACACTAGTGGTCAAATCCAAATCTTTATTTTTTTTCTACAGAGGTCTTTGCAGGAATTTTACAAACTCAGAAGATTTATGCAGTATATTCATGGATAAGAGATGACAGTAATTGTTAATCCTGTGTTCTTCTGCTCAGACATAAAACATACTGTGAAAGGAACAAAATAAGTCCTTACATGTTAAATGAAGCTTTAATTAGAGCCGAAGCTTTGATTAAAGTCCTTTTGGGAAGACATGCTCAAGTCTTCAGGGACTGAAAGAAAGTTATATACCTATAATTGCAGATGAGTATAATCTTCCAGGCAAATACTTCCTGGCCTCATAAAATACCAGTAAAACCCAGTGTCCTGTTCTCATCTTTTTCTTTAAGCAAAGCCATTATATCAAGAAATCCAGAGTAATTGGGCATGATGCTCTTTTAAAATTGTCTCATTTTTATCCATGTTACTGAGTTGCCATGAGGACAGAAATGGAAACAACACATTGAAATATTTCATTCAGAGAAGACTGCAAATGGCATTGGTGTAATATCAGCCTGAAATCCGCAGCATACAAATGACCTAAGACGCTTGATGAAACCTCTTCAGACACGGCAAAGGGTTAATTACCAAGCCTATACATAAGGATGAAACCCACAATAGAAAAGCAAGAGGAACGTAAAACTAAGCAAGTACATTGATTTATTTACATTTATTTCTTCTTGTATACAAGTAAGAAGAGTTTCAAAACTCTTGACAAGTTTTTTGTCTTGCTGGATGAGATTATGGGAGCATTTTTGTGCATTTTTCAATGATTTTTCTGTTTTTAGAACTTTTATTTTGCAAATGTTTTGTTTATGTATATTTGAACAAAACCATCTTGGAAGAAAACACTGGAGTCCTGGGGTCAAAGTTCTGGCTATCCTTAGTTTTCTGTACAAAAATTGGTTTATTTTTGTGCAAAAGAAATGTTCACAAGAAAGTCATAAAATAAGAAAATAAGAAAAATATTCCTCAGAAGTTTGTCTGCAGAGTGTGTTAATGTTTTGTAACTCAAGGCAACTTTTCTCTTTCAGGGTGCGCAAATTTGGGAGTATTCTTACTTTAAACCCAAGAGGACAAATTATGGGTGTAAGACAACACCAAAAGTTATTAATATCAGTTTTCATAACTGTCCAGATAAGTTTCATAACCATCCAATTAAATGTCAGTGTCAGGACAAACTAGTCCTGATTCATAGTGGTTTACCCTTGACTGGTACCAATTCCTGACCCATTGGTTAATTGTCCCTGGCAAATTTCCAGGAAAGAAAGAAGCAATAATACTCAACAAACACAAATTTAGTGTCATTCCCTATCATATTTTTTTTAAAAAAACCACGCAGTCCCTCACATCAGATATCTGGAGAAGCTCTGGTCCAGAACAGGAGTTGGTTATGTTGGGAACAGGAGGGGGTTGGACTCAATGGCCATTGTGATCTCTTCCAACTCTATGATTCTATGGACTTTTCCGCACTTGGTTTTTAAAATGGGGCGGTGCGTCCTCCGCGAGGACGTTCGCATTTGGGGGTGAACTGAGTTTGGACTACTTACCATTTGTCCGGACTTCAGCCCGCTCCGGAATCCCCAGAACAAGTGGTTGCCCGTGCTATTGAAAGACCAATTAAAAGAGGACTTTCAATAGCGCGGTGCACCCCAGTCCATCGCTCTGTAAAGTATAGATCTACAGGCTCACGCCAGTGTGAGTCTGCAGATCTTCCGGGGGTGGACTTCCAGCTGGCGAGCTCCTCCGGTTGGTGGAGAGCCAACCGGAAGCCTCCATTTTTGTCACTGGAGAGTGTGTAGCGCGGGTGCACGCTGCTCCGGACCGTCGTGGATCGTGGGGGGAACGTGCCAATCTGGTGAGTAACGGACTGCCCCATTTCCTCCCCAAAGTGCGGAAAAACCCTATGTCTGGCCCTCAGATGTTGCTGGATTGCAATTTTTTAAACCCTAGCTAGTAGATCCACTGAGTGAGGATGATAATAAACAACATCTGGAGGACCACACATTCCATATGTATGGTGCATGAAAAAAGGGTGCTTGAACTATATTTCATTAGACTGTTTTTTAAAAAGACGTTGCCAGTGTTGTGTCATAAACAGGAAAGCACAAGACTGATTACTTGCTGAAAACCGGCTTTTAAAAAAAACCAAAAAAACTTTTCCTTATTTTTCCTATATGAGGAGCTTGCTAATGCTACATTTCAATGTGTTGCAGTTTTCACTAAGCATATGCTGGTTTCCATTCATACCTATAGGATACTCAGAGTTATATAATCCCTCACTGTTTTCATTGTTATAAGCCTTCAAGTTGACTCTAACTTATAGTGAGCCTATCACAGGGTTTTCTTAATAAGATTTATTTAGAGGAGATTCACCATTGTCTTCCTATTAGAGAGTGTGACTTGCTCAAGGTCACCTAGTAAGTTTCCATGGCTGAGCAGAAATTGGACACTGACCTTCCGGAATCCTAGTCCAATACACAAGCCCCTACTGGCTCCCTTCCACTGCTACTATTGCAAAATAAACAATTCTTATTCCATATGGAACTGTTGTTATAACTTTCAGTTTTCCTCTTATTGATGCTAGATGGTCTATAATACAGACTCTATATCCTATATTCCTTTACTCTTAAATACTAATGATTACTTGAACATTTTTATTTTTTCAGGCAGCTATACTGTATAACAAAGAGAATGCAAAGTCACAGAATTACTGCCTGCTACAGCTGGAACTGATATTCTTGACATTAATTAGATCTTTCCTAGAATTTTATACAAGCAGAAATGAACCATGAAGAAAGGGGCATTAGATGGATGTTACTGTTGCTAAATATACTCTATTACTAGAAGAAGGAAAGAAAAAAGGAAATTAAAAAGATTCTGTTTTCATTTCGCTGAACCATAGTGGGAAATGTAGGAAAAAAGCTTCAACTTTTAATCAGATTAATTCAAAGAATAATCAGTGAAAGCATTAGCTGAATTATTATTGGAAGCCAATTTAAGCAGTGAGGGAAAAATTTAATTCATTTTGCTTATGGCAGTGAATTAAGACCATGCTTATTTATTTTTAGAGGCTGTTTTGGTTCTGCTGTGCTCTTGTAAGGGAAAATGGAAAAGAAGATAGTGGCTAGAATCCTGCTGGTCAGTCCTAGGTGGAATACATCCAATTAATCAGTTGCCAAATGGTGAGCCAAGTCATACCTAAAATCAATGGATTCAATATATCTACTTCACTTGGGACTAACAATAGGATTCAACTCAGAATATCTTGTTTCATGAAGTGTTTCCTGTTGTATATTTATTACATTATCTCCTAAAAGCAACTATATTGGGG
Source organism: Ctenosaura bakeri (assembly GCA_948474755.1). NCBI lineage: Eukaryota > Metazoa > Chordata > Lepidosauria > Squamata > Iguanidae > Ctenosaura > Ctenosaura bakeri. The sequence continues at coordinate 266,991 of CAOLHI010001130.1, forward strand.
GTTTTTATGATCTAGCACAGCCAATTGTAGACACTTTGTCACCAGTACAGAATCTGTCTGGACTTGCAACTGAATATGACTTCCCCACTATTTATTTGTTTTAGTAGTATACTTCTATTTCATCCTTTATCACATGACCTCAGGGTGTTGTACTACTTCAAAAACTACAACAATTTAAAACCATGTATGTGTATACTTGTGAAAAAATTAGTCCCTGAAAACTTTAATTAAAAAAAAATGTTTTAGCTTGGTGCCAGAAATAAATCAATGTTAGTACCAGTTGGACTTCCAAGGGAAGGGCATTCCACAATCAGGGTGCCACAGTTGAGAAGGCCCTCTCCCATGTTCTTCCACTTTGTATTGCTCCCAGTGGTGGGACACTGGGGAGAGTCCCTGTATGGGTAACCCACAGGAAGACACATTGTATATCAAGGAGGCATAGTGACCTGTTATAGCCACTCTTCCAAGCTATCAATGAGGCCTTCCTTGCTTCCTGAGCAATGGTGAACTTTATTTGGTTAAATCATGTACCTTGTTTACTTGCCAGCCGAAATATGTATAAGAGATAGTATGCAACTGATACCAGAGATAATGCACAGCTGGAACATCATCAGGAACCCAGAAAGATAGCAGATTAGTTAAAGACCTTGGAGTAGTGTTAGGCCAATTGTTGCAGCTGTGGTCCCAGTCAAGTGGTCTATCCCAGGTGTAAGTAATTGCAAAGTCATCATGAGACAGACAATTACAAAACTATAAAAACTCTGGAATGGAGACACAAGTTTGGAGCTTCAGCTGGTATCTTAGGCTTGAGGTATCAAGTTCTTTGGTGGCTACAGAGGAGTCTTCTCCACTGCTGTCTCTTTTGGACTCCCAGCAGCTGAATGGAGGTGTTGCTTGCTTGGTATGATATATGCATATTCTTATATAGTTTTTAGATAAGAATATGCATTTATCTACTTGCTGTTTAATAAACCTTAAAGCTTTGCAGTCACCACAGATGCCTTGCATTGCTTCTGAATCCCAGAGAAAGAACCCCCTTGCCTTTGGTAAGCCAGTCCCTTCTGCAGATTTCAATTCTCAAACAGGTATATATTAGGGTGAGGTGCCTCAATTATTGAGGACCCAAGTTATTTAAGGCTTTAAATGTTGTCAGCAGCACCTTGAATTTCAGACTGGAAGTGACTATCAATGGGATAGTCTTCTTCACTGTCACTGAGGCAGCAGTTTAGTACAGGAAGTTCAGGATAGGCTGTATGGTGTACACAGCTCTTTCCCACAACAGAAGGAAGTAGCTGGGGAGTCCAAGAAAAACAGGTGGGAAGCTCTCACCACTGCCTCCTCAAATCTGCTGCCAAAGTAAATGCTTCACTTTGCCCTAATGGTAGTTGAGCACAGCAATGAATACATTTAATTGCAAAGTAGAAATCCAATAAATTAAACCTTAGTCGCAAGAGCAATATACAGGTCACTTAGGATGGTGCAGAAGACTCACAAACAGAGCCACAGCTGCTTCTGCAACCCTGCTGGTTTGCTCTACTGATTGTAAAAGATGGGAAAGGTGGATGAGAAATTTGTTTTAGTCCCTTCAATTCTACTTAATGGGAGAGAAAGCCAGCCCCAGGACATGTCAGAGAAAGAAGGAAGCTTTGGAAGTAGTTATCCATACCTGGCCCTGATACATCCTGACATTTAATTCATCTGTATTAATACACTTATTATTTTATCTTTTTGATGCACAAGTACATCTCTGAGTGGCTTATCACATTTCATAATGACAGTCTCATTAAAAATATGTATATAACATAGCCAAGGACAGAGGATCCCCAGTGAAAACCAAAACATAAAATGTGATTGGACATTTACTTCAAAATCCAGCCAAAATAAATCAGTCTTCAGGGAATAATGACAGACTACAAGGGAGGGAGCCAACCACATTTCATAGGGTTTGATGTTGTATAAACTAGGTGCAACCACTCGGAATGTCTTTCCTCATGTCCAACTTAAATATGCTTCTCCTTCAATGGAAGAAGAGAAAGACTTGGAAGTGTATGGACAACAACATTTAAAAAGTATGATCTCACATTTATTTCACTTGTTATAATCTAAGATGCCTTAAACAGCAATGGCAATCATCCATCACAGCTCCAGTTTATAACTTCTTAACCTTTTGACACAGGAAATAAAATAAAATATGAAATGGTTTGGTACAAACTGCTAGTTTGTGACTGAAGTTTGCATTTTAGGTTCCACATTTTATAGATTATGTATGTTTACATAGTTATAATATTTTAAGAACTTACAAATTAGCTATGAGACTGATGGTTGTCATCACTGTTTGGGAATAATTTAAGCAGTCACCATCTTTGTATAGGTTTACTTAAAATTATTCAGCTAAAAATATAGATTATTATTTAACTCTTAGGCATCAAAGTGCTAAAAGTCTCACCCTTCGTGACATTGCAACATTTCTAGGTATCTTTCTCAAGAGAAAAAAAGAGGGGAAGAGAAAATTCTGAGATTCTGGACAAACGTTTGCTACTACTCCCAGCTCCAGCAAATGGTTTCCAGGACAGAACAGAATTTGGTAAGACAGGCTATGCTGTCATGTTCCAATCTGACCAACTAGATATGAGTCTAGAGCATTTGGGATCTTCTCAGATATCTCTGAGGGTCAGTGGAGTGCGGGGGCAACCCCATCTATTGCTCCCTGCTTTTCATTCAAAACCTTTGTTGCTGTTAATTGCCTTCAAGTCAGCTTTAATTTATAGCAAACCTATAAATAAGATACCTTCAACAAGTTACCTTATCATCAACAGCCCTACTCAACTCTTGCAGACTCAGGGATATGCTTCTTTGATTGAGTCTATACACCTGTAACACAGTCTTCCTCTTTTCCTACTATCTTCTACCATACCAAGCATTACTGTCTTTTCTATTGAGACGTGTCTTTTCATGATATGTTCAAAGTATGACAGTTTCAGTTTAGTCATCTTAGCTTCTAGGAGGAGTTCAGGCTTGATTTGCTCTGGGACCCATTTATTTATTTATTTTAGCAGTCCATGGTATCCATAGAACTCTTTTCTAGCACATTTCAAGTGAGTTGATTTTTCTTTCTATCAGCTTTCTTCACTGTCTCGCTTTCACAACCATACATAGAAAACCTTTAGTCAGTAGCAATGACTCCAAAAGCCAACAAAGTATCGGTGGATTTATAAGTAGCACCCATTTCAAAAGCATTTCAAAAAAGTTGGGTTTGTTAGAGTGCAAAAGAACAGAACAGTTTACAAAAGACTCAGCAGATGAAAATAAGATCACATAACTAAACTATTTTATACAGACCAAATATGGATCTCATTCAGAATATGATCCAAAAGAGGAATCCAAGGCTGAATAATGGAAAGCAGGGACCAAAGAAGATAAGAAACTCACTGAAAGATAACAGGTCAAGTTACCCCAGCCACAAACTTTTGGCAAACTCAGGCAGATTTAGTTAGCTAGTCACATTGTGACTGGCCATGGCAACCTTACACTTTGCAACTCTGCAAAATAATTCCTACCACTGAATCACAAATATGCACAGTCCCTTGTCAATGCAGCTAAGTTGGGTTGCACATATAAGCAAGTTGTCCTCAGCTTGGAACTTGAGAATCCTAAGGCAGAGGATAACACTGGCAGGCCTAAATCAGGTTTTCACTTGTGGAGAATGGCAACATTTCCTAGAACACAAAACTTAGAACACAAACCTTAACATCATATTATTTATTCATATATTTATCTGTCATATATGCTGCCTTTCTCGCAAAATGGGACTCAAAGTGACTCACAAATTAAAAATACAGTTAACTAGTTAGATTTCTTCATCATCCTTAGGCTCATACTTGACTAAAGCTTCCAGGTCTCAGGGCTTGGTCCACCTACTCCTCTCCTCAAGTGTGGTTAAAACAATCCTGAAATGAGAAAAACAACTTTGAAAAATGTATACTTACATATACACTGTCCTTTACCTCTTAATTTTTTATTTTATTATTTATTTATTTATACACATATGATGACACAAGTAAAAATTTAAAAATCCAAGGCACGCTAGCAGCTCCTTACGACAATACATCACTGAAAACTTAGAAATGCACTGACAATTTATACAGCTTCTACTAAAGAAAGAAGAAGGAGAAAGAGAAGAAAAGAAAGGAGAAAGGAAAAAGAAAAAAGAAAAAAGAAAAAAAGAAAAGAGAAAAGACAAAGAAAAAAGAGAAAGAGATGGAAAGAAGGAAGATTTTCTAATATGGATATATTTAAATACGTATCTAAATATATAACTCTATATATAACTCTACATGATTATATATACATAGGAAAGATAATTAAAAATGCAAACCTAAACAGGTTATTATAAACCTATGGCTGAATATACTGAGGGGTAATATATTCTTTGAATAAAAGAAAGTAGAGAAAAGAAATTCCTTTATGTCTCAGTCTGTTACCCTGTATGTTGGGGGCCCCGGGAGAGGCACCAAGATAACCAAATAAAAACACAAGTTGGAGGAATTTAACTCGAGCACTCTCTTGACTAAACGAGAGGCAAGGTAACTTTAGCAAGGATCTTTTAACCCAATGTCTATGGCTTCAGGTCAGAGAGCAGGCAAGCAAGTTTTAAAGTAACAAAAATAACAGTTTTATTGAAAGATAAACAGCAAATAAAACAACACACACACACTAGCTAACTTGGAAGCAGAAGTAGAGCTTGCGAATGGGTAATACGACACCTAGTCTCGTAGTCCTGGAGAGAAAGATGGGGTTCCGGGGAAGAAAGCTCAGCGTGGCTGGCTGAGGAGAGCTTCTTAGACAAACCAGCAGCAAGGCAGGGTGGAAGTCCAGAGTAGTCCAAGCAGTCTGAGGAGGACTTGGAAAAGGGGACCTTTTATAGGGTGGAGTTTACCTACAGGCTATGTTATGCTTGGTGAGAACAAAGGAAATTTGGAGCTGGACAAAGAAGTTGGAAAAGGTCAGATTTTGCATGATTGGTTTAGCTCTTAATGACAATAGCGTGGCCAGTTCGTTAATGGCCCGATATAAAGGAATAGCTTGGCTCTTGGCTGTGTGGCTTTGTGGGGATATGAGCAGAGCAAAGCCAGTTTGCAGGGAGGTTTTTCCCTAAAGCAACGGAGAGGCTTAAACTGCCTGCCTTAATGAGGTTTTGGAATGTACAACCATTAATGGCCGCGCCCCAGATGTGCTTGTCCAGGGGACCTCTGCAAACATGTGGAGTAGGGAGGTAGAGAAAGGTCAAGCAAAGGCCAAATTATTTGATATCAAAAAGGATATCTAGTGCTCTCACCAGACATATCATAACCGTGATAACAAGTCAGTCAGGGCAGATATATACATAAGTCAAGAAGAAATATAAACAATACAACATAAACTCAACTTACTCTTGGTGTGAAATTAGATACTCAATATGTACCCTATATTATTTTTAGAGAAAGATAGTAGGAGAGAACTTAACTTAGTCTAATATATAAATTATAAAAAGCATTTTTCCCCATCTCTCTTTCCATACTTCTTTTATAGCCCCCCAATCCTGGTTAATCTTTTCCATGCTTTGATTATTTAGTAATATTGCTAATATATCCATTTGATACATATCAAAAAGTTTCAATAACCATTCTTCATTTAGTGGGATGTCATTTCTTTCCATTTACTAGCATAAAGCAATCTGGCTGCTGTTACCATATACAACAACATTCATCTGAATTTCTTTTGTTCTTTTATATTAATTCCTTTCAAGATATTTAGTGGTTATACTTCTGGGGACATAGGGAAGTCTATTTACACTTTTAAAAATTTGACTGGCATGCTCTGAGCAATTGTGGTTAATATTCCATGCTTAATGACATTACCAGGGTCTAGCCCCCGTGACAATATCAAGGGCAGACATTATGACCTCATCAGGGGCTACCCATGGTCTCAGCTTTTGGTGTCAAAATCTCAGTGCTTTGGGTAGGTACTAACATGGCAACCCTAACTTGGGTGAACTTGAAGATAGAAAATGTGGGAGACAGTAGGAGGAAGGAGAGAGTTGAGATCAGGTGGGTTTTTTGGGAGGGGGAGAATTGTAAATGGCATGAAATTAAAGATGTCGGTGGATATTCACTTGGAGAGAGTGGCAGTACTCTCTAAAGATGTTTTAATAAATAAAATTTAATAAAAACTTAATAAATATTTTAAAAACATTTTCTAAAATTTGCTTCCAGCTGTATTCTGTTGCATAGCTGTAGAGGTGGGATCAGAGTATAAATGTGCTTCAGTACTTGTAGCCTGAATACTGTACTCCATCAATGTGTCTGAAAAAGTAGGTTGAAATCTATAAGCATTCATGCTAAAATAAATCAGTCATAAAAGATCCCTAAATTTCTCCTGTCCCTTCTCTTTTTTATTGAAACAGAGAGAATGTTGTGTAGTGGTCTGAGCTTTGGACTGCAACTTTGGAGACTGGGTTTCAAGTCCCCACTCGGACATGGAATGCCCTGGTGAATTTGGGCAAGTCACATTCTCTCACCCTCAGAGGATGGCAGTGGCAAACACCCTCTGAACATTGCCAAGAAAATCTCATGATAGGTTCACCTTAGGGTCACCATGATTTGGAAATGACTTGAAGACACACAGCCACTGAATGTGATGATATAAGGAATAGAACTTTGTACTGTGATGCTCCTCCTGCTCCCTATATATATTTATTCAATCCAGATAAATATCTATAAAAGGAATATTTGAAAAAGGAGGAAGAATGTAAACCGGACTGGTCAGTATTTAAAAGGAAGCAACATTATTTTTTTTAGGGATGGGCCAACTGAATCCTCGAATCTTTGGCAGGGATTCAAGATTCGTGAATCTGAATCCCTGTGCCAAAAGAGGCAAATGGAATCTTTTGAATCTGCCACTCAAACAGTTGGAGACTGGGACACCTGAAAACCTGGGAGACCGGGACGCCTGAAAACTTGGGAGACCGAGATGCCTGAAAACTTGGGAGACTAGGATGCCCAAAAACTCGGCACCAGGATAAGATCCCATTCCTCACATGTTTCCCCACCCAACGTGGGCACGGGTGATTGGCTGGCATATCGGCATAAAGCCGTGCACACCCTGGAGGCCATTTCTCCCTCTTGCTGTCTGTAGGGATTGGCAGGTAAGGGACAGAGGAGCAAAACTGAGTTTGTGTGGGAGTCTAGGAGCTTGTGGGAATGTCCCAGGGGGTTCCAAGGATTGCACAAAGGGGTTCAGGGGTTCCATGGAAACCATGCCAGCCATACTTTCCCCTTCACCAGCTTTATTTGGTCAATTCTGGGACTAAGATTGTCATGAATACATTGTCTTGAATACATGAATACTTTAGTTAACCCGTTTTGAAGCTCCCTTTTAGAAAGTTTTTTTATGCTTCTCAACCCCTTTTCCTCTTTTTCCACTCTCTAGCTGCACGTTTATAAGCAGCATTGCCATTGGGAAGGTTGCAAAGGAGAGCTGGAGAAACACAGACTTTTGGTCTTGTGTTACAGCAAAATGTCTGTGCTAAACAATGAATGCCAAAAACCTGAGCTGGGAAAGAATGGGATTCTATTCTAGCTGATTCTATAGGAGGAATATGTGTTGCCTACAACAAACAAGGTGAACAGTAGCTGTGTCCAGAATTGTTTATTGAGCATGTATTAATCTGTATTATTTTTTGATCTGAGACTGGAGGGTGGGGATTGGGAACTGTTGAGACAGGCGTAGAGATTTGAGTTGAGTGTCCCTTACAGGACTTGAGGGTAGAGAATTGACTGGACTAGAGGCTAGCGTGTGTGTGTGTGTGTGTATGTTTCTAAGTGCTTTCTTTGTTGCAGAATTTGAGACTTGACTCTTGAGATTGCAGGGTGCAGAATTCAGATTTGTTTGTTTGCTTGTTTGTTTTAAGCACCTTCCTTTTTGCAGGACTTGAGACTTGACTGGAAGGTACAGTCTTCTTGAGATTTCAAGGACAGCTGAACATTTTTTTGCATCACTCCCTTGCAAAGCTCTTTCAGACACAATTCTGGGGTTTGTAGTTTTACAAGGGGTCACAGCCTTCTCTGCCAAAGTGTGCTGGTGCATCATCAGACTACAAACCCCAGGATGCCAGAAGGAGCTATGCAAAGAAAAGCTAGTTTTGACCTGGATTATCTCTGTACTGTAATATGTGTCCCTGTTTACACAGGCAGGAAAATGTGGGATTAATCCACATTTCCCTGCCTGTGTAGAAAGGGCCTTCATGTCATTTTCAATCTGGGGAGATCCTGAGGCAAAACTATGACAATTGTCCTGGCCAGATTTCTTCAGAGGGAGGTTTGCCTTTGCCTAGGCTTTTGCTAAGGCTGAGAGTGTGTGTCTTGCCCAGGATTATCCTTCTTTCCCTTGCTTTTTCAACCCTTTTTAAAAACCGGATTCAAAAGAGTTGAGAGTCATGATATTCATGGATTGTCAGAACCTTCCAGAGATTTGGATCTGGATTCGGATTCAGAAAATTCTGGATTCGTCCCATCCCTAATTTTTTTCAACTAGGTTATATTTAAAGGCCTCCTTTTCTATAACTGCACATGCTTTTGTGCTTGTTCTGTGAGAAATAATTTGAAAGCAAACATGTCTCAAAGATGCCGACTGTTCCAGTGAACAGCCTTTAACAATGCATAGCCAGGTTCTATGTGAACTCTTCATTAAAACCACAGGGCAAACAAGGCTAGAATTTTTCAATTTGGAAAGAATGGAAAGAAAGAGACTGTCTGTAGCTCCCTGTCTTGAATCCCGTTCAACACTATTAAAATGCAGTAGAGACTATTTACAAACATTTGCCATTTCCTCAAAGAAAAAGATCACTAGATTGACCAAATCAGAGGAAGAGAAGATTTAAAGCCATGGGTCAGTTGCTGAAGCCCTTTGGCCATTAATTAAAGGGGTTGTTGGATGATGGCCCAGAAAGAACATGGCTGAGAATATGATGGAGCTTTGTAACTTTTGTAGTAGAAGATGAATAAAACATGAAGTAACATACTCTCAGAGAAACATCACAGTCACATGGTTACTAAAAGTTACCATGTGCAACTTATTTATTATTTATTTAAAAGATGCATTTATTTAGTCAAAATTTGCCATATTTTATCAATGGATATGAATGAGCATGGAACTGACAACTATGGTGAATAAAAGCAATATGAATCTATACACGATATCAGTATATGGACTGGAGTATAGAAACACACACAGAGACTGATTTATAAAGCCAAGGATCAGTAGCAGCATACTTTGCTTGATGGGTTCTTCACCTACAAAAGGTTGAATCCCTGATATGTCTAATTAAAAAGATTTTATTGGTAGAAACAGAGAGCTGGTACCAGTCAATGTAGAGAATACTGAGTCTGGCTCAGTGAAAGGTAGTAGTATATGTTCATTTTCATAGATTGTTTGATCTTGACCTCTTTTGATTACTTACTTCTCCAGTAATGAGGTGTTTAAAGAGGCAATGAATTAGACTATTTGAGAAAAACTACCACTCAACACTTTTAAAACAATCTGCTCTCATTTTTGATTTGGGTTGCCAGCTAAGTGCAATTTGGAGGTTCTCCACTGATGAGAGATAAGGAGAAATGTAGAGGTATTCAAACTTAAAAAAACAGCAACTTTTTATGGATCTGAGGATGTGGGTTGCAGAAGGGAAAGCTGTGGAACATAGACTTACTACCAAGTAGACATGTATGCTGCTGAACTATCCATTAGTTAGAATTACAGCTGCTTCTGCTTACTTTGCTCTGGCACTTCATTATGACCCCAGTTCTCCCAACTGCAGTAATACATCCCAAGACCCTTCTTAAACTAGAATTCAACTCCCTGGCACTAGAAGAGATTTCCCATCTTTTGTGAACTAAGGATCAAAATTAACATTACTTTAAAGGTATAGCTAGCAGCTTCAACTTTATTCCCTTACCCAACAGTAAACAGAGGGGCCCCAATATGAGCCTTAACCAGAACCTAGAATAGTTGCTAGATTTTTAACCTACTTTTCTCTATAGAGCTGCAATCCAGATATGGCTTTCTATATCTGCAGTTGTTAGGTGGGTCATCCAATGGCTGACTCCATCCCCATGTTTGGCCAAATGACTCCAGCTGTAACCAATTTGGGGCTTGTTAAATACCAATCATACACTGGTATGCTTTCATTGGCTTTCTGTTCTCCGTCCTGCCTCTTGCTGCTAAAGTACCAATAACTAATACCCCCAGAGGATATATTATTATCCATATAAAGAAATGCACATTCTCCACATACCTTTTTTTTTAATCAATGCATTCATACACATTTATTCAGAAGAAAGTTTTGCTGTGCTCAATAGGACTCACTCCTAGGTTTGTGGATATGCGAAGCCTAAGTTTCATAATGTACCCTTGACTAATTTAGTTACTTGGTCCTATCAATATTTTGGCTAGTTGTGATTCTGATATTGGTCTATCCTTTGTAAAAACTATGTTGTTGTTGTTGTTGTTGTTGTTGTTGTTGTTGTTGTTGTTGTGTGCCTTCAGGTCATTTCTGACTTATGGCGACCCTAAGGTCAACCTATCTTCTGGGGACTGACAATGTGTGACCCACCCAGTGGGTTTCTATGGCTAGGGAGAGAATTGAATCCTGGTCTCCAAGTCATAGTCCAATGCTCAAATCAGTATGCCACACTGGCTATACCTATATACCTCTTTTTCTTTCCAAATGAAAAATCATTAAATTTATCACCTTGCTGAAAATCAGGATGTATTAAGAAGCGGCACAGAGGAGACTGAGGTGGAACAAATATTTCAGCATCAGTAAACCATATCCTGAACATCTTAAGCACAATGGGATTTTCTATCGCTTTCAGTTCTTTTCTTGAGAACTGGTAGAAAGCATCGACAATACCTAAAATGTCATCCATTTCCATTTGAATCCATGCAACTGTCCTATTGACTTTAATAAGTTTAGTAAGTTGTACCAACCCAAATGCCAAATAATATTTTTCTAAATTAGGAATTTCAAGTCCTCTCACATTTTCAATATTGGAAGAATATATCCTTACTTGGATGAAAAAAAAAATATCATCCTCATGTTTGCCTCTAGGTTATATCCGGATACAGGTTCATTCTACTCCCTTACATTCTTTGAGACTTATTGTCTTGTTACTTCCAACAGAACTAAGGAACTGGCCTCTGAGATGTATAAAGTGATCATTGAGATTACATACGGGACCAATAAAGGATATAAAAGTGTATGAGAAGCTGAGCTTGGAATATGAATAATTGAAAATAAATAGGACAGGATTTGGAGATCTGTCTTATATAAGCTACTATCTGCAACTGTAAAAAAGCTTACTATTGAAGTGATGCACTGTTGGTGTCTTAAGACTATCTAGGATGAATAATAAGTTCTCAGATGGATGCTGGAATGTCTGTAAGAATGTTGGTACATTGTTATACATATGGGTTGGCTGCCCTAAAATTATTCCATTCTGTCTGGAAGTTTTTCATTGGATTAACAAAAGATTGGATTCATTGTATTAATCAAAAGAATACACTCGAAAAGTACTTTACTGATATTACTAGTTAATGATAAAGAAAATGAAAACTCCATATGAAAAAGTATGATCTCTACCTTGCTACATGCAGCAATGATGAAGATAGCAAGATCATGGAAGAATGTACAAGGTTTCTCCATTATTCATTAGTTAGACAGAGTTTGGACCCTTGCATTATTAGAGAAACTGACATAAATTCCACCTAGCTACAGATGAAATAGTTGAAGACACCTTCAAGACTACATGGCTTCTGTTTATAACATATATGGTATGTATAAATTTTAGACATGGCCAGTTGTTGAACCACATGATATTTTGGAATCTACCATGATGAGCACTTTTTGGACATCACCATAGGTAGTATTATCTGATTAAACTTTGATCATGAAATGTTGTCTGTATTGGGGGATAATTTACTATTATATCATATAAATTAATAATAAAAAATATTTTTAAAAAAATTAAAAGATGCCAATTGTTATTAGATTACAATTCAAAACCATTCTGCCATTTCCCTTGAATACATTTCAATGTTTCATTTCAATGTTGTTGCAATACCAGAAAAGAAGTAATCTGAAGCAACTTCTAATTATAATTCCTTGTGAATCAGCTAATCCATGATTGTTGCCTGTAGTAATAATTCCTGGACTAGAATTGCAAAATAAAATATATTAGAGTGATTTCATTAAGCCCCATTTATGTTTTTTTTCCTCAGCAACACCTCATGCCATGTGAAAATCCCTCTGATCCTATCCTTAAAAATCATGTATAAAATATATTAGCTTCATTATATTTTCATATTAATACTTCAAGTAATTTTGAACTGTAATGCATGTGCTTAATTATACACAGGAATGCCTTGCTTTAGGGAAAAATGAGCTCTTTGTGTCTTTGCTTTGACAGACATGACTGTTCTAAATTATGCTGGACAAACACAAGAGAAATCTTAAAGACATGCACCCTTTCTCGATTTCTTCCTTCATTTGTTGTGCAGCAAGGCCTTGTCTTCATAAGTCAAATGATATTGCAAGCAAAGAGCTAATCTTGTATCCATAAATGATACAAATAACATAAATACTCATTTATCCAAGGTTTCTATGGTATCTATGATGAAACAAACATTTACTGAAAGACTTTCTCTCTTTCTACTTTTGTCTGTCTAACACATATATTCTGACTTCCAGGAAAAGTATTTGGAAATGGAATGATAAGACAAACACACAAAAAACCTTCTATAGAACATGCCATAAATTCTTGCTACAAGTACAAGAGTTTGAGTTCACACATGGAGTTTACTTACCTGCATGCGTTTCATTCATTTAAGCATGTGGGATCTGCAACAATATTTTATAGTTGGGAGAATTCCTGTTTAGGATGCCAGCCAACTGGTCATGCCTCCTTTTCATACTCCTTTCTGGTCCCTGTGTTCCTTCCCCTTTCCCAAGCGTCAGTCTGCTTTCCATGACCACAAAGCACACACAGTCTTCACTAGTCTGGTTTTGGGATCACTTTCAGCTCCTTATACCCATTAGCCTCTTCCTTGTTGGCCTGTTTCTTGGGTAACCTTTATGCTATATTTCTGCAAGGTTCTGCAAAGCCTGTTGATGCTGTGTGTTTGGTGCCCTTTTGGCTATATAATGGCTTATGCACAGACAACAGCTCACCATTCTGTGTGCACTGAAATAGATGGGAAAAATGTTCCCCTTAGACATAATTTCACAGATGAAAAGTGGGAGACATAATTTCACAGATGAAAAGTGGGACAGATGTGGCCAACATCAGAATGTGGTCAAGATGGCAAAAGTTATTAATGAGGATTAAGAGAGGCTGCAGCAAATTGCTTTCTTGAGGTGCTGGGGATGATAGTGTTCTTTTCTCTTCCGCATGCTGACTCCCCTAAGTCACAGCAGGTCCCAGATTTTATTCCTTTGCAAAGGAGGATAGGTGGCTTATTAGCCAGTAGCTGGCTGAGTACTAGTTCCTGGTTATGCAGAGAATGCAGGTGTCTGCAGCAGGCAGCATTTAGTATGTGGATAGGACTGCACTGAAAATCTGCTGTTCATAGATACTGATACCATCAAATCTTATGTTTATTTCAGCTCTTCTGTAGTGATGCCCCTGTATGCAGTGGGATGACTAGTTGCATTATGCTGTTGTATCCAGTGATGTATTTAAGTCTTTTACTTCAAGTCTCATGTCTCTACTTTGAGTCTCAGGTCCTTGCAAGATACTTTCAAGGGTATGTCTTGAGTCAAGTATCCAATCTGGGAGCCAACTTTATATTCCAGCCTGTATTCCAGCATTTCTGGACAGAGTTGAATAAAATCAGTTTTAACAATTTAAGTAGAGTTGGCCCTCAACTTATATGAGCTCACTCTTTCAGCAGCTTTTAAAATATCCTCCTTTCTCTTTCTTCCTCCCATTTCCCCCCTTTTTCCTTGGCATATTTCCATTGATGAAAACTGAGTTCAAAGTGCAGAAGTGGTTCATGCACAATTAACTTGGAATGGGGGTAGAGAAGAGAAGGAGTTGAAATCTTGACTTTCCCAATAGGCTCAGGCAAAAGCATACTGCTGCGGCCTCTCCAAGCTTGGATATGCTTCCTTGTTAATAACTTTTGCCATCTTGATGACACTCTGATGTTGTTTGGCCACATGTTTTAATTTTCATCTGTGAAATGTTGGAGTGTATGCTCTACTTGCATTTCAAATTCAGGTTTGCAGCAATTGAGAAGAAAGGGGAATGTGGGGGGAGGAGAAAGAAATGACGGCATTTCAAAAGTGGCTGAAAAGATGGGACAATGGAGAGTTAATCAGGAGTGTCCCTGCCAAACTGAGGCAGTTGAGGGTAAGTTGCATTTAAGGCCTGGTCTGCAGGAGTTTTGAATTAGTGCTACTTCATGAGTGACCAACAACCAACCACCTAACCATCAAACAGACTTCTCCCTGAATATTCAAAGACATCAGGAGAGAGGTGCTGATACAAAATTTATTTATTTAATTTATATCCCACCTTTTTCCCAGCACAGAAGCCAAGATGACTATGGGGGTGTGACCTCACTGAACAGTGCAGGAGGAATAGCACGTGGTTCAGATGCTCGTTTGTGTTGTGCCTCATATTTGTGTTGTGCAATGATGAGATGAATAGTAGGAAAGTATGTTGTATACCAGTGGTTTCTAACATTCAGAAGTTTTCTTTAACTAATTGGGTTACTTCCAGAAATGGTAACTATAATGGTAATAGCTACTCTCTGACCTTGGAATGAGAACTACAACCAATTATACTTCCAAAATAACCTCTCAAGCTCTGATGTGGTCCTCAAGACAAGACCCTAACCTTTTGTGCATTGTATAAAAACATGCATGTCAATAATACTAGATGTTGATGGTGATGATGTTTTGTGGTATCAGCATTGGTGATAGCAGCAATAATATCAGCAGTATGGCTACAAAGAAGTCCCCAGCAAAGAAGGAGGGATTTTAACAATAATGTCTTGCTAAATATACAATGATGCTGCTGATAATGATGACTTTTTTGAGTTTGCCTGTATGAAAATCCTCATGTAATTAAAGACAATAACCATGCCATTTGTTTGTGTTTATATGATGTGAGAGTCCTCTGGGCATAAGCACTGAGTTTCATCCTGATTGCTACCAAGTAATTTTTTACAGACCTGTTAATCAAAACTGTGGTTGATTTCCATTTATGTGATTGTCATGTTTTTGAAAGTGCGCTAATTAAAACTTTATGAGCATGCCATTAGAAAGAAGAGAAACCTCCTCGCTTTTGCAAAGACCAAGGGGTGGAAATTTGAAATTAAGTAGACCATGGAAACTCAGCAATAGTGAACATTATTTCTATTTTTTTTTCTTATCAGAGTTTATGGGTGGATATTTTTCAATCTAGTTTTTTCCCCCATTTGAAGGTCACCATGTGGTTTATCCCATGTGTTTCTTATAGTGAAAGCCTTAGTTGATATTCCATAACTTATTACAGAACCACTTTGGAATAAGGGCTAAAGCAGGGATGGAAATCATGTGGCCCACAGGGGGAGAAATTCCAGATAGCCCTTGACTCCTTGCACCTACCTCAACCTGAAACAATTTTTTTTTAAAAAAAAATCAAGCAAAAAATACTCTGGTAGAATGGTTTTGCATTCTAGCACTACCCAGACTCCAAAACACCAGAAAGTTATACCCCCCCAGAAAAGGAGTGACCTGGTTTCTCAAATGTCATTTCTGGTTACCCAAAGTATACATCCTGTGCAGGGGAGGGAAGAGCCAAAAAATGCCCTCTGACCATG
The DNA here is from genome assembly GCA_948474755.1 of Ctenosaura bakeri. Lineage (NCBI taxonomy): Eukaryota > Metazoa > Chordata > Lepidosauria > Squamata > Iguanidae > Ctenosaura > Ctenosaura bakeri. The sequence continues at coordinate 282,891 of CAOLHI010001130.1, forward strand.
TGAGCATTTCTTTCTTTGGTTGAACGAAAAAGAGATGGACCAGGTAGGGACAGGCAAAATGAGCTAGGCAAATGGACCAGACAAAAGTTTTTCCCAATCTCAGTAACCAATTAACCTCTTCCCATAGCAACTTTATGAGTACTGCAAGAAATGGACAAGGAGAGCCAACTATATCTAGGGGTATGGCCTAGTCTGTCACACTGTCATAAAGTGGTCAAATTAGACTGCTGTCCAACCACTGCCAAAACCATCTCAGTTCCCTGAAGTTCCCTCCATGAACCAGACAAATATGGGTTTCTATTCAGTAGGAAACTATGTTTTGTTGGAATGTTGTTTCTCTGTATGCATGTGCCTTCAAATTGTCTGTTGATTTATGGCAACCTCATGAATTTCATAGGATTTTCTTAGACAAGGAATACTCAGAAGTGGTTTTGCCAGTTCCTTCCCCTGAAATATAAATATATTCAACACCTGCTGTTTATTAATGATCTGTCAGTCAAGTACTAACCAGGGTTGACCCTACTTAGTTTCCAAGATAAAACGTGATCTGGTGCCTTTAGGATATTTGGGCATTACAAATCCATTAAAAAGATGGAAGAAAAAAGCAATAAAATAATACATCCTTAAAATCCTATTGCCATCAATTCATAAAGGCCTGTTGGAACAGAAATGTTTTCACATGCTTACAAAAGGAGAGTAAAGAGAGAGTCATTCTACCCTGCCTGGGGAGAGAGATCCAAAGCCTGGGAAAAGGCACCAAGAAGGCCATTTCCCAAATGTGACTGGGAAACTGATGGGACTGAGAAAATAATCTCACCTGCAGATCTTAAGGCCCAGATAGGCTTTTATAGGAAGATAACAGACCAAATGTTAATAGCTAAGAAGCAGTTAGAATGTGGGACAGCAGATATTCAAGCAATTTTCAACAAAATGCTAAAATGGCATCAGAACTCATTCTGTGACCTGTACTGTGGGTCTATGTGCTGTGAATTTATGTAAACTGCACCTGTTCCACACCTGGAGTTTCATTGCCATCGGTCAGAACTCTGCATGTGCAATGAATCTGGAAGAAAAGAGATGTGGAGCCTGAATGGAAAGAGGAAAAAATGCCTTCAAGCTAAAACAAAAGACAACTCTTGTTGTTTCCAGCTTTGTGGGACACAGTAATGTGCACCCTCCAGAACAATGCTAATTAAGAGATCTGTTGCTTTATTGCTGTCATGCTGTGTTAATTTGTAGAAACAACATGATATAAAGAGCATTTGGTTTTGGACACTATGGCTTCACTATTGCAGACACAGATTGTAATTAAGCATCATTTGATTTACATTAGTGGTGGGTAGAGCTGCTTAAGAATACAATGTGATACCAAACATTATTCACCCTTTCCTTATTATAATGCATATGCATTTCATAAACTAGTGGAAGTTGTTTCAAAATATAAGAATTTCAAACACTGTTTTATTGTATTTCAGATTAATGATAGGCTCTATTTACCATCTAAAAGCTGCTCACCAGAACGTTTATTAATAGGATAGCACAGATCTGACCCTGAGTGGTCAGCCAATATATACAGTGCTTGTTTTGTTGTTGTTACGCTTCTTCAAGTTGACCCCAACCTATGGCAATCTTATCCTAGGGTTTTCTTGGCAAGATTTATCTGGAGATTTGCCATCGCCTTCTTCTAATGCTAAGAGAGTGTGCCTTGCCCAGTGAGTTTCCATGACTGAGGAAAGAGGTGAACCCTGATCTCCCGGAGGACTACTTCAGCATTAAAATCATTGCACTATGCTGAGTTTCATTGCTTCTTTAGGGAGAGCAATGAATATCAAAGCTTCTTATTGATTCAGAGATTATTTAAGCATGATGTCATGCAACATGATTATTTCTCATCAATCTGATATTTTTTTCTCAACATTCCTTCCTTGGATCCATAGCTCACTTTTGACTTGATATCTGGATATTTTTTTTTGGCTTTTCAGTTTATATTTTCTTAGATGACAGGGTTCTCAAGTGTGGTAAGAAGTATTGCAATTTTATAGCAGTTTTTTAAAACTGCCATCAATACATAGAAATTACCATGTTTTATGAAAACTTAGGTTCTCTTTTGTGATGATGTATCTGTTTTACCCCATGATGTCTTGGTGATGGCCCTAGCAAGAGCCCTTCTGAATCCTGAATATGACACTGCCTTTTAAAATACACAGCAGTGGGCTAGACAGGTCTGTGCTCTAAATAATTATAACTTTGAATCTAAAAATAAAAGTAACTGGATTACATAACTTTGCATGTTGCCTTTCACATCTTGAATCTAGTGCATGTATAGGGACTCACATAAAAGTAATGTTTAAGTAATGTTAGGTAACAGATCTCACAAACTGGAGATCACCAAGGATCTCGATGACTGTGGGAATATTGAGAAACAAGAAGCAGTACACTGGATTTTATCACATCGAAGTGTAAGAACGAGACCTCTATTGGTGAAGAGGTCTAGACCTCTATTGGTGAAGCCAGAGTGTCTGCAAAAATTGAAGCATTCTAATACCATGATGGTATACTTTTATTGGGATGGAAGGAAGACAGTCAGTGGAATAAGACTTGTGACAACTGCAATTCAAAGTAAAACACATGGCATCTCTGGGTTTATTTTACGATTCTTGGATCAAAAGTTCAATACTATTTTATTGAAACTGCAGCAGTATCCTTGTATAAGATCTTTTGGTCTAACAACCATGATATTTTTGAAGTGCCAAGTATGAAAATTTATCTTTTCTTGTTGACTCTTGGAAAATGTGCTGTCTCTGAATGTGAGACATGGTTTTGCCTGTTATTCTAATAAACCATCTCTTCTGGAATAACAACTGGCAGAGTTATTTTAAGCTGTGGCTTTGCATTGTTGAAGCCAATTAGGAGAAGGGGGACCAAATAGTAAAAAGATGACCAAGCATACTATTTAGGAATAATTTTGCGCCAGTTCTTTTTAAATTGAGCCACAGAACAGTATATTAAAATATTAATTCCACAGAACACCTATGCAGTCCACAATAAATAGCAGCTGTTCATCTTAGTGGAATACAGCTGTGCCGGTCAGTTCTGCATTGGAATAGTCATGATTTTTCCATTTATATTGTTTTGAAAGGACTGATTAATGACAAATGCAGTAAATAGTGAAAGGTGAAAATCACACAATTATATAGGGCAACTGCAGTTATGCAAAGCAAAGGTAATTACATTGAGATCATTCCAGTGGGCTTCTCATAAACAACTGATTGGCTACTGTGTAAACACAATGTTAGACTACAGTGGCCTTGGACTGGTCCAACATGGCTCCTCTTACATTTTTAGTTTGTCCTGTCCAGATCCAATTTGTGTACAAGAGCTGCTCAGAGCTTCAGTGCATTTAGATACACACCTCTTTGTATTTAAATGTGCTGAACATCTTGCTGCCATAAAAGATAGTCTATTATCAATATATTATTCGAAAATTTAGAATTTAGTTGCACATTACTTTCCTTCACGTCTTCAATGTAGAACCTTAAGGTTGTGAGATGTGGATGCAAGAACATAGGAAGCTGCTTTACACTGAGTCAAGCCATTGATTCATCTGGCCAATACTGTCAACTCTGAATTGCATAGGCTGTCTGGGGTTTCTAGTAGGCTCTTCCTGGAGATTCTTAGTATACTTGGTATATTCTTGGTATACTTGGTTGGCCTCCAGGTCCTTGGTATTCTCTGGTACTAATGAGATGCAAACTGACTTAACTTTTGAAATCAGTCAAGACTGTTCAAGCTGGTATTAAACTGAGAAAACCCTGATTCCAAATTCCTGTATGTATCTAACCCTATTCAACTGTTGTATTTGGGTATTCAACTCCTAATGTGATCCCACTTGTGATCATGTTGGACCCAGTCCCTCTATCTCTGATGGCATTCTCTTGCTATTGGTCCAAATTTTGGGGCTGAAAGTCTGAAGTCAAAAGGCTACTGTTTGCACTGCACCTGAGCTTCCAGTAAAGGATAAAACTATTTGCATAGTGTTGCAAATTGTGCATGTAGCAAGCTTCTGGTATGTAGGTGATAGCTTCAGTGGTATGATGTATGTTTCCCTCAGGCATCTAAAATCAAGCTGTTTCAATGGGCAACTGAGCATCTCAATAGAGTTTCTATTTGTTCATGTGAATTAATGCTTTGAACAGAAACTCTTTTTTTTTTTAAATTTTTATTAATTATATAACTGAATCACAAATACAAAACAAGAAAAAAAAGTTAAACACCATGTGATATACATAATAGTGAATTAAAAAAAAATAATTTTTTTTCTTTTTCTTTTTTTTCTCTTCTCTTAAGCAATACTAACTTTCATTGTTATTTTGCACCTTTATCCTTAAATTTATAAATCTGTTCAACTATTATAATTTCACATTTAATTCAATATTTTTCACATCCCCTTTAATCTATTTCTATTGTTAATTCTTTTAACTTTTTTTTTAAAAAAACATTGACATCACTTATCCTTTTAAATCTATAAATCACAAGTTTAACACACACACCTACTAAGAGTTACAAAATATACAACATAAAAGAAAAACAAAACTAAAACTAAAAAATACCCACCCCCCAGAGCCAACTTTTCATTTAATCCACTTTCCAAAATTGCCATTCTTCTTTTGACAGGGTAGTATTACTATCTCTTTTCAGAACTTTATCCAAAAATATTTTCCAAATTTCTTCAAAATCATTCCCTTTAACCAAACCTTTCATAAATCTAATTCTACATGTTAGTTTATCATTAATTGCGATTTTCCACACTTCGTTATACCATTCCTCTATTTGAAATTTTTCATTTGCTTTCCATTTTTTTGCTATTATTAATCTCGCTGCAGTTAACAAATTTGTTATTAATTCTTTCTTTACTTGAGTACACTCAACCTTATCATATATAGATAACAATGCAATATTTGGACATACTGGTATATCTGCTCCTATAATCTCTTTTATCTCTTTAAAAACCTTTTGCCAAAACTCCATTATCTTATTGCAATTCCACCACATATGCATATATGTACCAATTTCTTGACATCCTCTCCAACATAATCTTGAATATTTCTCATCTATTTGATTTAATTTCACTGGAGTCAAGTACCATTTCCACACTAATTTATAATAATTCTCTTTTATTCTTATTGATAATTTTTTTAAATGACGTTGTTTCCAAATTTTTCTCCATTCTTGTATATCTATATTTTGTACTATCTCTTCCTCCCATATTTTTCTAAGAAAATCCTCTTCTTGTTCTTTTGCTAATATTTTATATATTTCACTTGTAATACCTTTTAGTATTTCATTTTCTTGCATATTTTCTCTTTGAATAATAATTTGTTCAAATTTAGTATATTCTTTAAAATCCTTAACATATCTTTTCATACTCTTTGTCCATTGCTCTAATTGTATATAATTAAACCAGGATATTTTAGTTTCCTGCAATCTCTCTTTCATTCTATCTTTATTTATCATTATTTTCATCCATTCTTTTAATCTATAAATTTTTTGTTTTTTTATTTCTTTCTCTATTATTTCTCTTAAATTTATTGGAAATTTTTCCATCATCACTATCGGAGTTAATATTGATATATTCGGTATTAATTTTCTTTTATTTTTTTTCCATATTTCTATTATATTTTTTATAAAAGGATTTTCTATCTTCTCCATTTCTTTCTTTGAAAAATTCCTAAAAAATATATTTTCTAATTTTGTCTCAATATTCATATCTTCTATCTCTAACCAATCTAAATCACCCTTTCCTGAAACCCCCTCTATGATATATCTCAATTGATTTGCATAATAATACCATTTTAAATTTGGAAGTCCCAGGCCACCTTCTTTTTGACTTTTATACCAATATTTCTTGTTAATCCTCGATTTTTTATTTCCATTACAAAAATTATTTAATATCTTTTGCCACTCCTTTAATTCTTCCTCTGATATTTTTATTGGTAGCATTCTAAACAAAAAGTTAATTTTAGGTAAAATTTTCATTTTTACCACTGCTATTCTACCAAACCACGATAGCTTTATATTTTTGTAGTCCTCTAATTTCCTTTTTGTTTCTAATCTTAATTTCTTGAAATTTTTTTCCTGTAATTCTTGTAAATTTTTTGTAATCTCTATTCCTAAATATTTAATTGATTCTTTTATTTTAAGTAATCCTCTTTTACTACTTATAAATTTTTGTACTTCTTCTTTAGTATAATTAAATAACATTATTTCTGATTTGGCCCAATTTATTTCTAATCCCGTCTTCTCCCCAAACTCTATTAAATGTTTATCTATCCTATCTATCTTTTCAATTGGATCCTTAATTGTCAACAATGTGTCATCTGCAAATAAGCTTATTTTATTTTTTTCCTTAACTCCAATTCCTTCCAAATTCTCATCATTTCTTATCACATTCGCTAACATTTCTATAACTATTGCAAATAAAACTGGAGATAATGGACATCCTTGTCTCGTTCCTCTTGTTATTTGAATCTGTTCTGTAAATCCATCATTTACCATCACTACAGATGTATTATGTGAATACAATTGATTTATTAACCCTTTAAATCTCTCTCCTAATCCTATTTTATTTAAAATTGTTTTTAATGCCGGCCATTCCACACAATCAAAGGCTTTAAATATATCTAGGGCTAAAATTCCAGCTTTTTGTTTATCTCTGTCCATTATATTTATTTTATTTATCGTTTTCCCTATTAAATTTGCCATCTGTCTTCCTTGAATAAAACCACATTGATCTTTATGTATATACTTATAAATAAATTTATTTAACCTCTTCGCCATTATTGCTGTCAAGATTTTTGCATCTTGATTTATTAAAGATATTGGTCTATAAGAACCTGGATCCATAGGATCCTTATTTGGTTTTAAAATTAATATTATTAGTGACTGCTTCCATGATAATGGAATTTTTTCACCCCTCAATATACTATTATATAACACTTTTAGTTTAGGAATTAGACCTTTTTTAAATGTTTTATAATATTCTGGACCTAGTCCATCCAATCCTGGTGATTTTCCTCCTTTTAAATTATTTATTACTTCTTCTATTTCCTCTTCTGATATCATTTCTTCCATCAATCCTTTATCTTGTTCTGTTAATCTTACTTTCCAATTTTCATTAATATACTCCTCTATGTTCTCTAAAGATTTATCTTCTGCTGAATACAATTCTCGAAAAAATTCCTCAAATATTTTTAATTTCTCTTTCATCAACCTTTTTTCTTTACCAAATTTATCTTTAACTACGCCAATCATATTTCTAGTTTTTTTTGATTGTACTGATTTAGCCAGCATTTTAGAATTTTTATTACTATATTCAAAGTATTCCCTTTCCAAGTATATTAGATTTTTCTGAACTTCGTCCATTTCTATCTTTTCTAATTCATCTCTTTTTGCTTGTAATATTATTAATTTCTGTTTAGTTCTATCTATTATATAATCATTCTCTAGTTCCTTTATTTCTTTTTCTAATTTTAATTTTTTTTCTCCTAATTGTCTCTTTAATTTGCTTGATTCTTTAATGCATAATCCTCTTACCACTGCCTTCATTGTATCCCACAATACATCTTGTGTTACTTCCTTATTGTTTATATCCCAAATTTCTTGCCACTCCTTCTCTATTTTATTTACTATCTCCTTATAATTAAATAACTTAGTATCCAGTCTCCACCTTTTTGCTTCTCTATAATTCCTTTTCATAGTTATATCCAAGTTCATCAGAGCATGATCTGTCACTTTTATTGTTTCAATTTCTGTATTTATTAATCTAGGTATCATATTCTTTGAAACAAAAATATAATCTATTCTTGAGTAATTTTTATGAACTGATGAATAATACGTATATTTCTTTTCTTCACCCTTTATTAGCCTCCAAACATCTATCAGTTCATTTCTACTCACTAATTTATTCAAAATTGTTATATTATTGTATCTATCTCTAATTGATGGATCTGATTTATCTTTCCATCTATCCATCACCATATTAAAATCACCTGCGATTATTGTATAGTCTCCTTTCATTTTTTTGATCTTATTAAATATTTCTTCATAAAACTCTTTTTGCTTTTCATTAGGTGCGTAAATATTCATTATACCATATGTTTCTCCATCTATTTCACCTTGTATAATTACATATCTACCTTTTTCATCTAACTCCACACTTGTTACAATGAAATTGCATCTTTTGGAAATTATTATTGCAACTCCTCTTGATTTGGATGTACCAAATGCTTCCTCATAAATGTCTACCCAGTTCAATCTAAGCTCATTTTTTTTATCTCTTTTTCCATGTGTTTCTTGTAAAAAAATTATATCGGCCTTATCTTTTTTAAATATCGATTCTATCCTTTTTCTCTTTATTATTGACCCCAAACCTTTCACATTCAATGTTGATATTCTCAATCTATTCTCCATTTTTCATATTTTGAATTTTCTAATTCCACTCCCCATTGGCTCTTTAATGTGATGGTGCTCCCCTTCCCCTTCCCTTCCCCCCTCCCACTCCCCTCCCCCTTCCCGCCCTCCCCTCCCCTCCCCACACAAACATTTCTCCCCCCTCTTCCTCCAAAGCACTTCTGCCTTGGAAACGACCAGCCATGGTCCTGGGGGGGGGGTGAAGGTATGCCAACTCCCGGCATAGAGACCAATACCCTCTCCCGATTTATTTTCTTTCCCATATTTTTTTTCCCTCTCTTCCTCCTCCCTTCCCTCTCTCTACCCTCTTGCTTTATATATATATAAATCTATCTCTATGCATTTATAATCTATAAAAATATATTTTACTCAGTAGTCATCTACCCTTCTCCTACTCTATGAAGTTCTCTTTCTTCTTCTTCTGTTATATCATATTGTTTCTTCCAGTCCTCCTCAGCCTCTGTCCTTTCGTTTATCTCCCGAATTGAACAGAAACTCTTGACCCTTTTCTTTTAGATTTGTGGGGCATAACATTTCCTGAACTTGCCACCTATTGAATTTTGAACACTACCAAGCCATAAATCATAGAGGGAAAAGCTAGAGTGGACAAATCAACAAAGATGACAATGGAATGATGCAGGTAGAATGTGCATTTCACTTGCAGAAGAGCTGCTTCTGTTTTGCCTAGGGATGCTGGAAAAATGATGGAATCTCTTAGTGCCAGATTTTTCCTGTTACAGTGAGGCACCATACTCACAGAGACAGACAGCCTTGTACTATACTTGTTAAAACCACAATGGCTGCTGATTTAGTGCAAACACATGACTTCACTCCATTTCACTTGAATGCTGGTCTGCCTTGTCTCAGTCAAATCTGTGGCTGGGTGAGGAATATCTGTTGCCCTTGAAACCTACAGAGATGTACACATATATGTCTATGGGAAATCTTGCATTACTGTTGAAAGTGATGGATAATGATGGAAAAGGCTGTGTTCTATTAGTATTTTCTCCTGGCGTTTCACCTGCATCTGTGAAGATGCAGATCTCTGAAGATGCCAGCCACAGATGCAGGTGAAACGTCAGGAGAAAATACTAATAGAACACAGCCTCAAAGAAAACCCACAACAACCTATGGATTCTGGCTGTGAAAGCCTTCGACTTTACAATGATGGAAGTGCTGCAAATAAAAAAGAAGGGAGAAACGGCACATTTTTGCATATATAAAACAAGCAAGTGTCTTTGTTTTAGTACATCTTGTAGAAAAATGTGTATTATTTTTAGTATTACTTTCAGCCACTAGCATGAAAACAAACATTTGGAAAGAGCACTCTGAAAATAACAGAGCAGACAAAATCACCTCACCTACTGAAAGACATGTGAGGCAGATGATGTTTGACTGAGTCGTGCATCATTTGTTTTTCCAAGAAGTGAAACCACTGATATTTTCCAGTTAGTACAATCTTTTGTACATGCAGAAGCCCAGGAACTGTTATAGAAGTTATGTGGCCTAATATTGCACAGAGCATTAATAGGATAGCATGAGTAGTTGTTGGTTCACTTGAGATTGGGTATTTAAGGTATCATATATTTTCTTGCCCTCAACAAGAAAGGGAGTATCAACATATCACTTTAAAAAAAAAAAAAAGGCAAACTGAGAAAAGGTTTTTTGTATAGTTTTGCATCCTGGGACTTGTTTGAGAAATACATACTGACGCAATAAAAGCTTTTTTTTTTTTTTTTGTACAAACCAAAATTTTGGACAGCAAAAGTACCTATTACACATTTATTTTGAACAACTGATTTTTCCCCCCAGAATTGCCCCCAGATATTATTCTCTCTTCTCTCTCCCACTCCTCTCCTTCTGTGTATTCTGTATGTGTGTGTATAAAAACTTTTGCAATCTCATCCAGCAGGGGGAAAAAAGTCTGAAATTCTTTGTTCTTGTATGTGAGAATAAAATAAATGAAGACTTCACATTTCTTCTCATGATTCTTTGGATCAATCACAATAAATCTTGTACTAGTCTCTTCCATCACCATCACTGTAGCAGCAGCTTAAAAGTCTGTGTGAAAGCTCAGATTCATACCCTTCTGTATTCCCTTAGCTTTTGGCTTCAGATTGGTAAATAATATGATCATTTGAGGGGAAAGTATTGCTCTTGAGTTTATAAGGTTTCATTTTGCATTACCATGAATTTAGATTTATAGCAGCAGGAATGTTTTCTGAAGCTCTGAACAGGTTATTCATCACATATATGCAGTCATTTGATCACACAGACCATCAGTGTTGGTGGTTTCATAAAACTGCAATCATTTCTGTTCCCTTTCTAATCCCCAGTGATACCTACAGATGCTGTTATTTCATAGCTGCCTTCCCTCACCACCACTTCTACTTACCAGACTGAATGTAAAGGAGCACACAATTAAATACTACTGACTCAAACTGCATCTTATTATTTTAATAGCTCCACAACTGCACTCCCCTTGTGTGGCCTGCAAGAACATAGGTACAACGCTGTAATAGCAGCTGTGAAAACAGCCAGGCTTCCCTGTGTTTAGATATCTATCTATGTCTAGGGAGTAAGTGTGTAGAGACGGGTGGAGGGAAGTCAAAACTCCAGGAATGCAATGAAGGTTGAGAATTATGCAGTGAGATGTAATTTCTCCAAAGAAAAACTCTTCCCAGACCTGACTTCTTGTTTGTAGAGATATACAAAATCAAATTCCCCAGCAGTAAACTTTCACTCAGAATCAGAATACCAGGGGATACATGCAATGTTCAAAAATTCTGTTTGATTGACACTGAAATATGAGCATGCTCTCTTCATGGGCAAGAAGTTAGGAGGACCAAAAGAGAGTATGTGTTTGTGTGTGAAAGAGAGACAGGGGGAGAGAGAAAGAAGAGGAGGGGTCTTATTCAAGGGAGATCTTTATGTGGACTTGCATATTTTTGTCTGAAGCATCATCTTGGCTTTAAAGCTGTCATGAGATTGATATGCATCTAGCCACTAAAAGACTGCTCTAATATCTCTGTATAAAGAACAACCCCAAAATAATTTTAATATATTTTAAAAAAATGATTTTAAGAGGTTGCAGTTAAAATCCGGTTGTTTATATGAAACCTAAAGTACAATACTATATATTTATATTCAGAGATAAGAATTATTGAATTCATTGGGATATAATCCCAGGTAACTGGGTATGGGATTACAGCATCAGAGGGATATTGTCAAAGCATTACTTGAAACAGACCCTTAACTGGAAGTGCCATGTATGCATTATAATTTACCTCACAGTGCAGAATTTATATTCATATAATTTTTGGCTAGAATTCACAATTGCAGTTATGAACATGTAATTTAGCATTATGCATTCATAACTGATTCATATTCACAGTGCCTATATATTCAGCATGGTCTTGATAAACCAATTCCTCTTTTACTAGGTGTGCTGCAGTAGTGTAGAGTGTGGGCACCCACATGGGCCACATGACAGAGAGAAAAAAGATCATTTACTAATAAAAGAAAAGTGTTCAATTACCGTGATAAATTCTGCTTTTGTTCCCATCAACACTTTTAGAAAGTGGAATAATTTCTTAAAGGAGCAGTACCATTATGAAAATCTATCCCAGTCTCTTTAAAAGGTGTGCAGAACCTGATAAACATAGCTAGGAAAGAAGCTAACCTACCATTTCAAAATGCAAACCTTGTTAAATTTGAATAGTTTACCTATGGGAGTATTAGTTCTTGTTTTGTGTCTTCAAGTAGTCTGATTTATGACATTTTTTAAGGTAAGTCTATCACAAGGTTTTCTTGGCAAGATTTGCTCAGACAGTGGTTGCCTGTGCCTTCTGAGAGATTTAGAAGAATGTGGCTGAGAGAATATGATGTGCTTAAAATCACTCAGTGGCTGAGCAGGGATACCATGGGATAATGTGGGAGTATGGGACTCCACATTTAGCTTCCCCCACTATTTTGGAATGAGGTGCCCTCTCTCTTGGCCTACAGACTGCAACTGGCTTCCATAGTATTTCTTGCCATGTCGACTATGATATCTGCAAGAGTGTGTCTGTATTTACAGATGCCCCTTATGCAATTTACAACATCAATTATGCATGGTCCTAAATTCTGCATCAGCTTCCATAAGACAGTCCTTCCACCCCAGAACAGAAAACACCAATACTGAGAAGTGAAAGGAATATCATGATTTAACAACAGCGCTAAATATATCTTTCTCATTTTGCCATTAATATCTTATTCATAGTTATGCGTCAATAGAACTATAGGGTCCTATATGTTTTGACAGCTTCATTAGTAATGATCGATGACAATGAATGTTGTGGATGCCATTGAAGGTTCCAAGGCCATTTCCACATTAGACTGTTATAATGCTATTATTACACTTTCAACATCCTATGGAATACTATGGAATAGTGTGGAAATGGCCCAAGGCTGAGCTCTGGAAATGAATTTTGAGGATTCAGCAGTGTTCCTCTAAGAGAACAAACAAAATCTAATTTTTTTTCCCCTAGCTTTCATTACAATCTCATTTGGAGAAGGCTTTGCTGGTCTACCATTGCATTGAAAGGCTGCATGTGAAAAAATGACTGCTGTGTGGGAAAAAGACCACCTTCTACAAGGAAATGTCTTGAGAAATAAAGAGTGAGATTTTGCCCTTCAGCCAGAGTTTTTGGAGAAGACAACCTTGGGAAGCAGCCCCTGCGGAAATGGATAGAGATTAACATTACAGGAGAAAAAGAATGAGAGACGGGTGTATTGCATTGGGTGGCAGCCATATATGTTTCATAATAATGACTTCCTTTTTTCCAGTCAGTTCTTCAAATAGATTTATATAAAAGGCAAACTCCAAAGTGGCCTCTTTTTCAGGTTTCATATCCCAAACACCTGAAATAAAAGAGTGCTCTCTCCCAAGAAGAAGGGACTACTAAACTCCAAAGAAAAGTCTATACTTTATCTTCACAGTCGGAGGACAGATATCTCAAACTAAGGAGCTATAACTATTACTGCCAGTTTTTTGAGCTTCATATATTTGTGGTTTATGAGGATAACTGAAAATTCCCCCAAAAGATAGAGAGCTGCAAAATTGGTGGCAGTGGCACATTTGTGGTATCACACATTTTTTAACCATAAGTAGGATGAATGATAGGATATTTGAGAAAATGGCATGAGGTCGTTTACTGATCATTCCACAATAGCTAGTGTGGATTCATTAATATTGGAGGAGAGTGGGGAGAAGAAAACCCGAAGTTCATCCTCCCACACCTAAATGTTGTTCTCACATCCCCATCTTCAAGATGGGCTTTTCCCTTGAATTCAAGGTTAAATACTAGCCATGCCACATTCAAACCATGGTGAAAAAACATGTATACCTTGTACCAACTCTTTACATATCAAGTAAAGATTTAAACATGTGCTTGGTCTTTTCCCACTGAAATCTCTGAGTTTTGGCTAGGCTATTTCCTAAATAAAATATTAGTTTTGCTTACATCCAAAACTTGATTTCGGAGTTGAGAGACAATCCAGAATTTGGAAAAGTTCTTTTTGGGATTATGGCTCCCAGATCCTCCCAGCCAACATGGACACTTGCCATCCTGGCAGGGGCTTCTGGAATTTGTAGTCCAAAAATGTAACATTTCGTAAGGAATGTAACAGCTTAGGAAGAAAAAAAAGTCTTCCCTTGTAGAAAATAAACAGCCTGTGGGGCTGTGTTACTTTCTGCTTGGCAAAGCAGAATGAAAGTTGATGGAAACTGCAAGATGGGCATTTCTAGTCTGTGCATGTAATTGTTGTCATAGCTATGAAATGCAGGAAAGGCTTTTGCCCAGAAATTTTGACTCAGTTTATTCTGTGCATTACAATGCTTTCACATATGGGGGAGGGGATTAAAGAATAGACATTAGATTTATGATAACCAAACAAGAGTAAGAAATTCCCAAACCAGAACATGCTGATATGGCTTTCGTCACACAGAACCTATTTTGTTGTTGTGCATTTCAGCCAAGACAGATTTAGAATATGTAAAACAAACTGTTTAACAAACTGCCAAGCATGTGCTTTCATTTACGTGCTTGTGCCTGGACACATACATATCAATAATAGTTTTCCAAATAAATGTTGGAGACCGTGGCTGAGCTGAAGGAGGGTAATGCTGGAGGTTTAATGGTGTAAAAAAAAAAAAAAAAGGGGAAAGATGAAAGAAAAGCAGATAATTAGCCACAACTCAGTGTTCACGTTTAATAGGACAAACCTGTACCTGCACACAGTGTAGATATTAATGCTAAGAGTTAATTTTGGACAAGCTTTGATCTTGCTTGAAGCAGATATTGTCTCCATCTTTATCATCATCACCATCATCATCGTCATCATCACCACCACCACTACCACTACCACACATTTGTGGTGTGTTGGAAGAAGCAATGCCTGAAGAGCTGCCAACAGCATTCTCCCCATTTGGCAAAACTTAGATTGAAGAGAACTTTTCTGTAAAAGCTTCCTTAGCACTGGTCATTAACTCTGTTGGTGCCTCTTCAGCTTAATGGTACTAAGAGGTGGGGAATGTTGGGGTCCACCTGCAATGGCAGTATTTCCTTAGAATTTGATGGAATCACAGCTCAAAGGAGGCCTGCAAGAGGAAGGTGAAAGCAGGATCTTTTCAGCCATACTAAATGTAGAGACGAGTCCAGTTAAAGTGAAATGCAACATTTTATTTGAATTGACAAACATACAAGAAATACGATACTCTTAAAAACCATACATGGCTATCGGAAAGTGAGGTGTGAAATGTTGGATAGAGAGAGATTAAGGGTGGAAAGGGTGACAGTTACCAGTCTCAGAGAAGAAGGTCACAGTGGAAGGGCTCAGATGACATCTAAGGGTAGCACAAAAGAACGGCAGTCTGGAGCACTAAGTACCACATATCACATAGTGTGTCCTACTTGCAATGTTCTATGTACTAGAATTGACTGGGGTTGAAGCTAGAAGCTAGGGTTTTTATACCCTACTTCATACCCCGAAGCCATTGGACAAAGGAGTCTGGAATGGGCTTATTGCATTAATTCTGGAGTGACAAAATATTGATGGTATTCGTGACAATCTCTTAATGTTTGGTCAGGTAGGGTGTATATGGAAGGGTAACATTGAGGGGTGATCTCTGATTGCTTTATCTGGGCAGTTTATCTTCCATTGTGTTCAAAAATGCAGAGAGCCTGAAGTGGAGAAGGGATTAGCACAAACCTATTAGCATCAGGTTTTTCCACATAATCCTGTATGGAGTTTTCTATCATCATGATCCTGAACATGTCTCTTGTCAGTGTGAACCCAATCATGTTCTCTGGTCATTAATAAGTCCAATTTATGAAAATTGCTTATTTTGTAGGAATGGGGGTAGGGTATGGTAACAGTACTTAGTGGTGTGTTGATAATTTTTGAAGAGGAAGCCCTCAAAAGGAGAGCTTCTACAGCATCACTTCCATGGAGAAACTGTGGAGCTTTCAGTTTTCAACTCCACCATAGGCAAGTCATGAAGAAAAAGTTATGCCAAAATGCTTTTGATTACAACAGTGATAGCTCATAACAATACATTGTTGCTATGAAAACCCATTTCCACTCAAGCTACTCTGGGGATTGCAGCTGAACTGAGAGGGAACAAGGAAGCCCAAGGAAGGTATTAGATGATGTCATAGTCCTTGCTAATCAAAATATACCATGGCTTTAATCTTACAAGCCCTGGTTCTACTACACCATCGGTAGTACTCATTTTGCTGTATAAACAGTATTCTACATGAGTTTCTACTGAGTTACTTCATGCTTTCTTGAGAAAATGCTCTAAATGGGGTTTATTTATACTCAGAGATATTAGCAAATAGATAAATCTAATGCCTATATTGTGTTATGTTCAGTATCTGGTTACCCACATTGGCTGGGACCACTTGAGAACAATGGAACAGGAAAAAAAAATAACCAAAACTGGGAAGTACAATAGGAGAAATGGTTGAAAATAATTCCAAACACGGAAAGTATGAAAAAGGTAGATATAAGAGAAGCTTGATTGGATTTGGCCTCCAAAAATTGAATTGGGACAACATTTCATTTATTCTTGTTGAAGGAAGAATCTAATGATGCCCAAAATTATCAGAACAATAATTTTGCATAACTTTACAATTTTACAATCTTATGCATTATGGGAGACAGTACAAGTCTTTCCCAAATTGGGATCCCAAGCACACTTGCTAGTAACAATTCTTCTGAACTTGCAACTAAATAAATGTGTTTAGGGTTACATTGCAAGATATGTATGTCTAGAGCAAGGCTGAACTATTTTCTATTTTATATTTAAAATGCTATTTGGGGTTTAAAAGGCCCAGAGGTTCAAACCCTCCAACATTTTGCTGATGAAAAATTGAACATATTTGGCCAAGCAACATCAGAATGTGGTCAAGATGGCAAAAATTATGAATGAAGAAGAAAACAGAAGCTAGGAAAGGCATTAACATTTTGTTTTTGCCTGAGCCTACTGAGAAGGGAAAGATTCTGGTCCTTCCTCTCCACTCCCACTGCTAATTCACTGCAGACTATTTTTGCACTTTGAACCCCTTTCTCAGCATCATGAGATGTGATTAGCCATTTTTATTCCGTTGATTGATTGATGGGTTGATTGCATGGGGAATTTGAGATTTTGAAAACTAGGCTGGTGGAGCCTGATTAGGCTAGGGTGGAAATGTTCTCTATATCTGCCGAATTTGCTCAACTGTTTTAGAGAATATTAAAGAGAAAATAACTATTAAACATCATCAGATTCAAGATACCTAAATGAAAAAGCTTCCCGTCTGTATTTTGGACATTATTGATGGAGTGAGTATTCCAGCTAAAATGCTGCAGTTCATAATGTTGCTATGGTGCTGTCAAAGGGAGTTGTAAAGTTAGGGTTAAATTTTAATGTGCAAAAATTTGTTAGTCTGACCTTTAATTGAACATAATCAACAAGGCTCTGATGTTTCTTCCTGCCATCTTTCCTGTCCAAGTGGATCTCAGAGATGATATTTGCTTCATCCCTTGCCAATATCACATTGTGGATTAGCTTTCTATGTAAATTTCACTGGCAAAGATCTATAAATGATTTTCTGTGCAAAGGGCACTTCTGGAAAAGCTATGTGAAATCGATGACCTCCATCTATCAGTAAAGTAGAAAGAATACTGATTTCAAGCTACAGAATGTAAGAAAAAAAAATCCTTCCTTATGCTAGGATAGATATTAGAACAATATGAGGACCCAGAACAATTTTGTAGACTTTCTGAACCAACTGAAAGGTAATGTTCTTTTAATAAGTGAAATAGCTGAAACCACAACTGATATGATTCAGTCCCAAGGGATTTAGAAAACAGATATCTCATGCCACAGCCCTTCACTGAGGTAGTAGAGCAGAAGTGGATAACTGAGATAGGTTGCTACTGTTGTGTGGCTTCACGTCATTTCTGACTTATGATGAACCTAAGGTAAATTTATCAGAGGGATTTCTTAGCAGAACCTGTTCAGAGGGGTTTGTCCTTGCCTTCCTTTGAAGCTGAGCGAGTATGACTTGGCCAAGGTCAACCAGTATGATTCAGTGGTGAAGAGGGAGTTTGAACCCAGTCTCACAGTGTCCTAATCCAACACTCAAATCACTATGCGATGCTGGGTCTCTAACTGAGGCAGGAGTGCCTCAGTACTCACAGGGTTGGAAGTCCTCTTCTGGGTTTCGTGTGTGTGTGTGTAATATAAATGTATAAATTTACCTGTAACCTATTTAAAAAGATGATCTGACTTACCCTTTCTGCCAGGAAGAAAAATGCCTGTCTATGGAATATGGAGAGGTCAAGAGCTGTTAAACAACCTTGTGGGCCACATGTATCACCAGGGCCACTCATTTCCCATCCCTGTAGAACAGACTCCTACTACTGTATGGCAGGTAAATAGGGACAGCTAAACATCCACTGAGCCAGTGTGGTATAGTGAACATTGGACTATGGCTCTGAAGACCAGGGTTTGATTCCCCACTCAGCTAAGGAAACCTACTAGTGACCTTGGACATGTTATACATTGTAGAGTCGAAGGCTTTCAAGGCCGGAATCCATAGGTTGTTGTGAGTTTCCTGGGTTTTGAGGCTGTGTTCTATTAGTATTTTCTCCTGATGTTTCACCTGCATCTGTGACTGGCATCTTCAGAGGATGCCACCATATCCTCTGAAGATGCCAGCCACAGATGCAGGCAAAACATCAGGAGAAAATACAATAGAACACGGCCTCAGAACCTGGAAAACCCACAACAACTTATGTTATACATTCACTGTCCCAGAAAACTCCATGGTAGGTTTGCCTTTGGGTCGCTATAAATTCGACATGACTTGAAGGCTCACAACAACAACCACCACCACAGCAACAATAGCAATAAACCATCCAATGAATTACTTGATTACAGACTCTTGCAGTAATGACTCAAACCCAGGTGATCTGACCCTAACCTAGGGTTAGGGTTAAGGTAATCTGAAGGACTCTATTTTCTGGCATAAACCTTCCCACATTTTGTGATCTTTTAGGGATCTCCTTCTCTCTGTCCCACTATGCTCACAGGTACATCTGGTGAGAACACAGGAAAAGGTGTTCTGTAATTTCTCCCAAGCTTTGGAACTCTCTTCCCAGATAGGTTAGTTACCATATTTCTGCAGGCAGGTGGAAACATTTAGGTTTTGTCAGGTGTCTGAGGACTGATTACTTAGAGCAAACAAACCTTGCAAATATAATGGCATTTGTTTTCTTTGTAACAGTTTGAGTTTCTAACGGATTTTAATTTTTTGATAGTTTAATTGCATTTTTTGTATTTTTGTAATATTGTATGCTGTGAATTTTAGCTGTTTTTTAAAAGAACTCATATGGTGTCTTGAGGCCTGATCTAGGAAAAAAAAGGCTGAATACAAATACATATTCTAGTAACAACAGCAATATGCTCAGTTAATTCAGGGGACAGAATAAGGATGCACCAATGCATCTAAATATGTTTTGACTATGACAATATGACAAATTCCATTGTCCAGGAGAAACAACAGTGAATGATCAAACATCTTGCAGCAGCAGCTTAGGCAGCCAAAATAACAGCTGAAAGATTGATTCTCTTTCTCCTTGATGATCTTTGCAGATGCATTACAAGGCTTCTCATAAATCCCCTTCATAAAAGCTAGTAATGGAGCCAAGATAAAATGGCCTTATATGATTAAGATTTGTTTAGAGTTATCCTTCCTGAAACTCTAAAGAAGACATAAAATGTTGAATTGTGCTGCAATCTACAGCAGGTGTAAATTCTGAGAATTTTTTTTTTGAAACAAACCTGGATGTTTCTAAGGTGAGTGAGTGGATTAAAAAAGTGACAGTAAATGAATGACTCCCAGACAAACAGGATTAAAATCTGAAGAATGCTTCATAGATACAAGAGTGCCTGAGACAATTTTCACTGAGAAGCAACAACCATTTACAGAGCTCTTTTTCAGATAGACACCTCTGAAATACAAATTGTTCTTGAAACAGCCAAAAGTGATGGCATAGAAAAAGCAAAAGCCAATAGGAAGAAGCCAGAAGCAGCGCTGCCCAATGCTAGCCTGGCATAGATCTAAGAAAACTTAGGTCATGCACAGATTTGTCTTATTAGTATCCATCATCTACCGCATCAGATTTCTTCTTCAGACTAATAAGGACTCACAGCAACCTGCTGGTCACAATCCAGATCTAAACGATGTCTAAATCATCTCAATAATAAATAATATCCATGTTTTTAACAAGCTGCCACATGCATTTACCAGCTGAAGATCTAAGAGTAATTTAATATTAGCAACAGTTCTGAAAGTCAGGAAGAAGTGTGATGACAAATACATCTTTAAGTCCTTTAAGTCCTCTTGCCTAATGAGACATTGATTAATTTCTTGCTAGAAGAAAATGTCAGGTCTACTATTTAAGGCACCTGGCTCATTGATATGCCCTCTTGATTCCAATTCCATTCATGCTTAAATGTTTTATAGGTTTTGTGTTTATGGGGAAATATTGCTGGAAGAGCCTGGTCACATTTCCAAGGAAAGCTCTAGGGAGGTATCAGTGACCATTACTTTGCTGAGCAAACAAAGAGAGATTGGATTTTCAGAACTGAGAGAAAACAAACACTGCCATGGATGGGCTGAAAACAATGATTTGTCTGAGGGTTGTGAAAATCTGTCAGTTTTGTTCTCATTGCATTTTTAGTATCCCACTGACATACTGTTTCCGTCCTCCCCAGGTCCATGTGCAATGAAATTCATATACATTATTGACTATTACCACAACAAAAGGTATACATTTGTATATTATTTTCTAATGTTTGTATGTATTTTTCAATTGATTAAAACAGGCTTATTATGTATACATTTTAAAATTGTACTGAGGCTTTTGTACCTCATAGAAATTTATTGACAGTCTTCCAAATGCATATGGTAAGATGCACTCTTTCTCACTGCAAGTCAGATTCGAAATTGATATTTTCCTATGGAAATGAGGATCCAATGAATTTCTTTTCCATCCTGAGTTTGACTCTATGTTCTGTATAATAGATTTTCTTTATCTGACATTCTTTAATAATTCTTGACATTGTTATCCTGTAAGATGAAATGCTCAAAGTTGTTCTGTATCAGACATTAAAGCATTCTGTCTCCAGCTAGACATATGTTAGAATGGTTATTAAGATATGCTTTTACCGAAGGCTTCATGAAAAATCCAAATTAAACCATTTCCTTGATAGCATGATGACTGAATTGACAAACAGATAATAAAATGAATATACACTGTACCATTTTCTGCCAAATACATTTTATTAACTTTTATGCAGCATTCTGGACATATTATGAATTAACATGGTTCATTGGAAAAGATTGTAATGCTGGGAAAAGTTGATGGTAGTGGACTAAAAGCGGTAGATTGCATTTAAGATGGATGTGTTTGATAAAAGAATCCTCAATCCTAAGTATGCAAAACTTGAGCAGGGCTGCTAATAACTGGTTTTCTTGCAGGCCTCCATTCCCAGGCTATTTCCACACTATGCTGTTATAGTGCTATTATTCCACTTTCAACATCTTATGGAATACTGATGTTTGCAGTTTGGTGAGGGGCATTTAGAATTCTCGGTCAGAGAGCTCTTTGGCCTTGGTAAACTACAAGTCCTAGAATTCCACAGGATGTTGAAAGTGGTATAATAGCAGTATAACAGCATAGTGCGGAAATGACCCTAGAGTTATCAATAAGTTGAAGCTGACTTGATAACACATAACAGTGAGATTGTTATCTCAATTCAGTGGTAAAAGAACATTCAAATGACAATGCCAAAGGTTTGTGAGAATATTATAATGAACACAGAAAGTGACAGGCCACGTCCGTGAATAGACAGGGTATGGTTCACGAATGTTTGCAAGTGTTTATAAGGAAGCACAGAAAGAGGAAGACTGTGTTATGCTCCCCTAAGTGGATCCACCTTTGAGAATGAAATTTTTTGGGGGGTTTTGTACATAAAAAGTGTACAGAAATATGCGATATTTGCAGTCTGTATGGTAGCATCACCTTTGTTCATCACGGCTTAATTCTAACAAGAGTGATTAGTATTACTGGGTTAAATTAGTGAAGCTGTGCCACTTGTGTGTGCCAGGTGTGGATATACTCAATTCACTCAGATAAACTCTGTAATCCATGGACACCACATCAGTCTCAACTGGCACGCTTAATTGGCTCTTGTGCGCCTATCATTTTCCAGTTCACACACACTATTGGCTGTGTGTTCCACAGCTCCATTGTTTTGAAATGGCACTCTTTAATATGTTGTCATTCTTGTTAGTTTTGATATGCATAGTGCAGCATGCTCTTTGCAGAACAAAATTCTTTCCACTGGAGCATGAAAAGAGCACTAGAAACAACCTCTGTCATTTCCACGTTTATGCAATAAAACAAAGGGAAAACATGTTCTTCTCTCCTTACTATTGGGAACTACAGCTTTTGTTTTTCCTCAGCTTTCAGCCTGAGAATTGAAATTTGTTTTCAGTTTGTGCTTCCCAAGCATATTAATGAAGTGCTATAAATAAAAAAAGTATGCAGACTTTTCTTTGTTGCACAAGTATCACAGGCTTTCTTCTCCTTCCTCTCTTTTTTTGTCTGAACAATTTGGCACATGGGTCTGGAAGGGCCAAACACTCAATGGAAGACTCCCTTTTAAGACTTTTATGAATTAAACATAATAAAATTTTGTGACTGTTTCCCAAATGTACCGAAATGTGGTGCTAAAGATCTGGTTTGCTGAAAGTCAGTCAAAGAACAGGGGGGAAAGGCGCTCAGGTACACTGATTCATTGTATCACCTTTCACGGGCTGTCATTGTTACTATTTCACTTTGCAGATGTCTTTGAAATGAAGCAGCTGAAAAGAAATTTTTTTTTCTTATATCAAAGTAAACAAAAAACATTTCCCCAAAATGCTCCACCTCATTCTTACTGGGAAATATATTCCAATAAAGTAAAATAATTGGGGAGACTGAGAGGTATTAAAAAGCCATTACTTAGGGGACACAACAGTGACAGCATGATAAAAAACTTGGAAAATATTTAAAAATGAACTCAAATACCATCCTTATCCAGATGTAATATTTAAATTATAGCATAACTAAGATGTAGCAGAGAGACTGGGCCATTCATGCCAGTTCTGCGCCATCAGTTGCTGATTGATCTATATTCAAGAAGGGAGGGCTGCAGAGGAATTCTGCTTGCATTATTCAAGTGCACAGAAACCTCCATGACTGGTAGGAGTCACTGCTGGATTTGTTGCTATTGAAGCAGTGAATATTTTCTTGGTTTTATGGCCATTCCTCCTCCTCCTGCTGCTGCAGGGTGTATTGGATCTCTCTTGATGCCAAACCCATGTTGGGATAGGATCCAGTGCTTGGATAGCTGCTGTATAATGTGGATCAGGAGTGGATTCATCTGAAAGGCAGCAAACTTGGCATATTTTTTTACTCAGCGGTTGTTAATTTGCATGTCACTCTAAGGCCATTTCCGCACTACACTGTTATAGTGCTATTATTCCACTTTCAACAGCCTGTGAAATTCTGGGGTTTGTAGTTTACTGAGGCCAAAGAGCCCTCTGGTTGAGAATTCTAAAGCTTCCTCCCTAAACTGCAAATCCCAGGATTCCATAGGATGTTGAAAGTGGAATAATAGCACTATAACAGCGCAATGCGGAAATGGCCTAAGAGTTTAGTCATAGTGTGCATTTACATCATTTCCTGTCTGTTGTTCTTAGCCAAACCCTCTGTCTTCTTGCATCCGCTAAACTACAATTGGTCCTCCATTTTGTAGTCTGCATTTCTCTTTCTCTCTCCTCCATGTTTGAAAGTCACATGTTACAAAGCCTCTCACCATGAGATTTATGAAACCTTCTGTGTTTCTAAGTAAATCTCATTCATTATTTTATGCTTTTGCTTGATCCTGTGCGTGTGGTGTGCTGGTGTGGGACTGGTTGTTGTTCACCTTTACAGTTACTAATTGCCCTACTTTTGGGATGCACTATTTTTCACATTCCTCTAGACCCTGATGCCTATGATCTACATAGTGGCACACTGGTCATATTTTCATTTGTTATACAATTAGTATTACTATCTCATTGTTTGTGGTGATGAGAAGAAAAGCCTGGTGGCTCTGAATCAGCCCAGAAGCCAAACATTCAAGAAACAGGTACTCAGAGATGACAATTTCCTTCTCCTTTCATTGTGGCTGCTATCATGGCCACTGCCTCTGCTTCTGGATTGACAGCATAACTAAACCTCTAAAGCCATAGGTTCTAGATCCATGTGTCTAGAGATCCTGAGTCACTGAGCTTCCTGGTCATACAGAATTTTATTCATATTCAAGCAGACTTGAAGGGCAGGGATAGCATCTGTACACAGGAGCAAGGATAGTACCCACACAGTGTATACAGACCCTTGACACTTACATATATTTGTGTTCCTGGTTTAAACTCATCATCATCATCATCATCATCATCATCATCATCATCATCATCATCATCATCATCTTTATTTATACCCTGTCTTTTCCAAAAAACTGGGCATCAAGGCTGCTTACAAATTAAGATTAGTACGATGGAAATGAGTAATTCATGGTTTAAGATAATTAATGAGGGGGTTACTGGATATATATCATGAAGCTGAAATGTGGAGATGGAAATGCAAGAACCAACATGTAATATTAGCTGTAAAATGTGATACAATAATATAAGCATGTTAAGAGATATTAAAAATGAAATCTAGATCAGTGTGGAAGATCAAAAATAATTCACATAAACTTACAGTTACAATTGTTTGTTTTATATTTGAATTTGAATAAAATGATTATAAAAAAAAACAAATTAAGATTAGTACAATATAGCTAAAAACATCCACATAGAATTATACTAATTAGAATTAAACTATTAAAGGTATTAAAACAATTTTTAACATATAATTACAACTATAAAAGCATCCATAAAAAGTGTGATTGATTGAGAGGTTGAGTGGCTATTTCAACATCCATCTGTGCACTTGGCAAACCTGCAATACACTCTGCATGCCCCCCCTCACCTCAAGTTTCAGAGAAATTCACACAAGCATGCTTTCAACAGCTTGGTGTTCATGCCCCGAATCAACTAGGCACTTCAGGCATTCCTTTCAAATGTTCAAAAGGCCTGTGAGCGTGGTGGGGGGAGATGTCTATCAAACACCAAAAAACAAATGCACAAAGGAGTGGGTGTGTGCTCCTACAACCTGCTACTCTGTTCTCTTCCCCCAAGGAAAAGAACTTACTTAGGTAGCAGGCAGAAGGTTCCAAAGAAGACTAGAGAGGCCCTCCAGGCCACTGATATCATTGAAGCACCAGGTAATAATTATTTGTCCAGGCATCCTGCATGTGGACTAGCTGCTTTCTGTTGTCCATGAGATACCATCGTCAGCTTGCATCCTGCTGCTTTTGTAATGAGATAGTGGAGGCCCCACAGACTTTTCCCTGCACAACTCTCCACCACCTGATCATGCTGTATCCCCTTTTCTAAAACGATTCCTCTACTCTTTGGGAAAAGGAGATGGGATAATCTGCTAGAACTCAGGAAGCCATCAAAATCAGCTGGGAGCCTGCTTGAAGGCAGCACAGATGCTTCAGTATAGCGGTTTTACAGACTGAGGGCTATATGGGTAGAAAGAAAAAGATCTGGGCTTTTTAAAAAATTATTATATAAAACAAGACTTTTATACAGCGAAATTAATAATGGTAATACAATCTTTTACAGGAAATTCAAATTTGTAATAGATGTTCATCTTAATTTTAAGCAAGGTGATCGAGAGGGCTGTTGCCCTTCAGCTCCAAGCTGTCTTGGATGAAACAGATTATCTAGATCCATTTCAAACTGGCTTTAGGGCAGGATATGGAGTTGAGACTGCCATGGTCGCCTTAGTGGATGATCTACGCCTAGGTATCGACAGGGGAAGTGTGACCCTGCTGGTACTCCTGGACCTCTCAGCGGCTTTCGATACCATAGACCACGGTATCCTTCTGGAACGCCTGAGAGGGCTGGGGATCGGAGGCACTGCACTTAAGTGGTTCCGGTCCTATCTCTCAGGTAGATACCAGATGGTGATGCTTGGGGACAGCTGCTCCTCGAAAAAGGAGCTTAAATCTGGCGTCCCTCAGGGCGCCGTCCTGTCCCCGATGCTATTTAACATCTACATGAAACCGCTGGGAGAGATCATCAGGAGGCATGGAGCAAGGTGCTATCAGTATGCTGATGACACCCAGATATATCTCTCCATGCCTCGGATAACAGCATCAACTAAGGATGGCATCTCACCTCTAAATGAATGCCTAGAAGCAGTAATGGACTGGATGAGGAAAAACAGACTGAAGCTGAATCCAGATAAGACGGAGGTACTTGCTGTTAGGGGCCCCAGCCCAGGTATAGAGGTTTGTCAACCAGTTCTAGACGGGGTCACACTTCCCCTGAAAGACTGTGTCCGCAGCTTGGGAGTGCTCCTGGACTCGCCGCTTCAGATGACAGCTCAAATTGATGCGGCAGCCAGAAGTGCCTGCTATCAGCTTCGGCTGATACGCCAGCTGCGCCCCTTCCTGGACTTGGAACACCTAAAAACAGTGGTACATGCGCTGGTAACTTCACGGCTTGACTTCTGTAATGCGCTCTACATAGGGCTACCCATGTGCTTAGTCCGGAAACTTCAATTAATTCAGAATATGGCAGCCAGGTTGGTCACCGGAACATCTAAAAGTGACCACATAACACCAATTCTGAAGTCTTTACACTGGCTGCCTATTCGTTTCCGGGCACAGTACAAGGTGTTGGTTTTTACCTTTAAAGCCCATCATGGCTTGGGGCCAGCCTACCTGCTGGATCGCCTTCTCCCATACAATCCGCCCCGCACACTAAGGTCCTCTGGGAGGAATTTACTGCAGCCAATCAGAACTAGGTTGGCTGCGGTTACCCAGAGGACCTTTTCTTCTGTCGCTCCCAAGTTATGGAATGGCCTGCCGGAGGAGACCCGGCACATTACCAGTCTTGACTGCTTTAAAAAAGCAGTCAAGACTGTTCTCTTCCGACAGGCCTTCCCAGATTAGTGTTCCACCGCCTCTCATCATTGTCTTCTGTGTTAATCTTGTTTTTAATTTGTTTTAATTAACTAATATGTTTTAGGGGGATAGAAGGGTTGGAGGGTGGGGAGGATAGGGTGCGTTTTAATGTTTTAATGTTTTTATATATTTTTGTAATGCCGCCTCGATCCATTGGGAGAGGCGGGATAGAAATAAATTTTATTATTATTATTATTATTAATTAGTATCCATTACATCTTTCGTCCCCTCTTAACAATTTCCATTTTGTAGTCCATTATTCATAATCTGCCTATTTATCTATTCTGTGAAGCATGTTTAAAAGAAATATTTCAGGTAGTAGTGGGATGTTTATTTGTAACGTGTTGGACATTATTTCTTGAATCTTAGAAAAAGATTTGGGCTTTGTAGGGAATGAGTTCAACTTTAGGTTGGGAAAAAAAAAGCAGTTCAGTTTTGCTTTTTTCTGAGTCAACACCAAAAACCTTGTCTGTAATGAAAAGATAGCTGATTGTGGCTGTAATCTCTTTTCACAATAGAGCTGCTACTTTCATACCAAGTGTGAGGTAGGGACAGGGGTGTAGCTGTGAGAGAGATACAATATGAAAGCATTCCTCTCAAGTAAGAATTCTGCTCTCCTGAAATGGGCTTTCCTTTGGTCCCCAAATTTCTAGTACTGCAGAGAGTGAGACATTGAAATCCATCCAAGCCCAGAATTTTTATCTGCTGCATTTGCATTCCCTTAGCAACATTGCTTGCCATTTTGTTTTAGACGCCTAAACACTATTTCTAAATGCTTGATTGAATTTGTAAGATACTACGATGCTATAATTTGGAGAATGAAGGAAAATTTAATTTCAGGACAGAATTGTTTTGTGAGAGAGCAATGCCACATTTTGTCCTTCTAACTACACACTTGGGGGCAGGCAGCCATATTTGTATTTTTGTGATGATGGGACAATAAGGACAAACTCAATTTATGCTAACAGTCACTTTCTTTCTTCAGTATTCCTGTGTGGAATATCACAGAACAAGACTGGCACAGTAATGAAAGGAAGACTTTCTTTTTCAGTAAGAGGAAAGCATTCCCTAAAGCACCACTCCCTGATTTTAACTAAGCCCTAAATCTGAGAAAGGCTGGATCATCCTGTAGATGTTTAAAGTAAAAGGTTAAACTATGATGTAAAAATGCAAATATCATGTCCATTTGCTAGACCTCAAGCTATCATATACCCACAGCAAATATATTTGTGTGTAACTGGATATCAAGGGTGACAGAGGACTGGTGTTATGGATAAGGTGATGAAAGCAGGAAAGACCACAAGTTAAGTTACGATACCATCCAAATGGCAGCATAATGCATGTCAAGCATGCTCACCAAAGAAGCTGATGTTTCGCTCATAAAGCAGAAGCATGTATTATAACTAATGGCAGCGGAACATCTGTTGCCAGTTTCATTATTAAACAGACCAAAATATTGCCTGGATGTGATGGTCTGCTGGAGATATAAACACACAAGGCTTCTGTAAAGCCTCATTTGTGTGTGCCATTCAGCTTCTGCAGTGCTCATACACTTTTTAAAAAAGTGCCAGGAATTCTTATATCAAATAATTTGTAGCAATCATGAAAGACAATACCAGTGGCTAATGCACCAGTGACCTTTCTGATAATATACACTGTCAAGAATTTTGTTGAGAAAGAAAACAGAATGGACTATTGTTTGATCCATTGCCTGCTTGAGTAATTTTCTTTGACATGTAGCTCGTAATACAACATTGACAAGCAGTAGTATTTTTTTTTTTACTTTCTTGCCTTTGGCTGTAATTAATAAAAAGGTTGCCCTTTTTAAAGAATGGATTGCTTTGTTGCTTGCATGCCTCTCCTTGTCCATGTCTAAGGGTTTAATTCTTCACCAATTTTCCTCTTGAAGGAATGAGTAGTTAAAGAAATTTTTTTTTTCTTGGTGAAAAGAAAATCTTTGAAAACAGCACAGTTTTTGAGGTCTATTCTCAGTTCTAGATTTATTCTGTGAAAAATCCACACATGGTTCTTTGGCATAGAAAACAGTATTTTGTGTGCAGGAAGCAGCACAGAACAGAAATATTTTCTGTGAAGAAAAATGCTGTTTTCTGTACAAAACAGGCACATGAAAATGTTGTGTAGTATAAGTACTGAGCTGCAAAAATTCTCATATAGCCAGCATTCTTCTCATCAGGGTTTCTTTACACTTAAGAAACACATTTTTAAACCATTTCCCTCAAATATTTTCAAAGATTCTTTACAATTCTACTGTATTTAATGGATTGTTTTCACAAGCACTGTGTATTCATGCAATTTTGTTGACCAATTCATTTATGCTGTATATATTGCAATATATTGGGATGATCTTTCCAGGCATTTTACAGTGGGTACTACCAAATAAAATGCTGTATGCCAGAATGCAAACTAGTACTTATTCAAATATCATCCAGATGTGCCCAGAATCTTTGCTTTTGATAAATTACAGAGGGCCCTAATTACTTCCTTGAGGTGTGTTTTTGATTGCTTGAGAATATTTGAACTACAACTCCCAGAATCTCCCAGACAGCATGCCCAGTGGATATGATGGTTTGGGAATTCTGGGAGCTGCAGTCAAGACATTGTCATAGAGAAGGAGAATTGGCCTTTCCACTGATCCAGGAACAAGAAAATCACAGAATATTATATACATTTCTCAGATTCGTCAAACTGCAAAGACGTTTGGTGAATGAAGAAAAGGATGGTACCTTTAAGACAGGTGATTGTAGGTGATTCTTGTGGTATAATGTCTGAAAAATACTGATAACGGTGGTTGAAAAGCAAGGCTAAAGAAAAGTGCTGAAGCAGTGTGAATAATCTGACTCTCTCCCACCTTCAGGAGAAGGCATGCTTTGTATTTCTAACAATGAGCCTTGCTTTGTTAACAACTGCAGCTGTCATTTAATCTTTACCATGCTGTTGCTTGTTCCTTCTTTAGCCCAATCATTCTTTTTGGAAGAAATAATGAAGGAACATGCCACAGGTGGGCCAAGCCAACCGTCAAGAAAAATAAAATCTTGGCAAGCAGAGGACCACATCTGAAGCTGTGTCCCTACCACATTTTATGCCTCCTAGAACTGATTTTGCTCAATTTGTAGAGGCTGTTACTTATTTCAGCCTTTCAGAGCTGTTGTGGAACATGGACATCATTAACCGCACTTAGAGCCAGCTTGTACACCACCCAGGCATAAAAGCTGTACATACTTCAGAGCATAAGAGCGAACCTTTAATGTGAAACAAAGCTAAAGCACATAAATGATCATGAAATAGACTTTTTATTTAATTAATTTGTATCTTGCCTTTCTAACTGCCCAGGTGTGAACAAGCTTGCAAAAATAAAGTACAACTAAGAAAGGACTGGTACAAAATACAGAGTTAAAACAGTTTGAAACACATTCAAGATATAGTTGAAAAGATGAAAGCAAAGCAATTCCTATCAAAAGTCCTTTTGCCGCATCCAAAGAACCAAAGTCATGCTAAATAAAAAGGTTTTTGCATCCTGGCAGAAAGTGGACAGAGACCAATTTTACTCCCTCTTGGAAACTGTTGTTATTATTAATACTTTATTTATTTCTGTCCCTTGTTACTCCCAAAATTGGGACTCAAGGCAGCTTACAACTTAAAAAATAATTCAGGAAACAATTAGGGAAAAAAAGTGAACATTGAAAAGATATTAAGCTATTGGCAATATTAAAATGACTTAAAACTATACTTAAAAAGATAAAATACCATTGAAGGATAAAAATCAATTAAAACAGTTCAGTCTAAAAACAAGAAGCACCCTTGTTCCACTTCAAACTTTCCATTTTAAAAGAATAAAAGAACCCCTGTTACACAGTTTGTTTGGCTATGAAAGGATTGCAGGTGGCGGGGGGGGCACTCTGGCATTCATGGAAAGAGAGTTCTAGAATCTAGAGGGAGCTGCCGGGAAGGCCCTCTCTCATGTCCCCACTCACCATGCTTGTGGTGGTGGTGGTGGTGGTAGGACTGAGAGAAGGGCCTCTCTTGATGATCTCAGAGTTGAGGCAGACTCATATAGGGAGATATGGACTGCCAGCCAGTATGAACCTGAGCCTTATAGGGCTTTGTAGGTCATAACCAGTACTTTGAATTGTGCCTGGTGTCCAGTAGGGAACAATGTGGTGGGAGGTTGTGCAAAAATGCTATTTTCAGAATAGGAAACATATTTCTCTTGCATATTTTTCACACAACAAACCTACATGTATTTCTCTGCGGAATAATTCTTCTGCAACACTTTGAGATGTTTGAAAACTAGAAGAAAATTAATCAACTTTCTCACTAGTCTATTGTTCTTCCCAACAGAATTCCCTGACTGTCAGCAACACCATTTGTCAACGTGGAATTAAATAATAACAGGTATTATTTCCGTTCTTCCAATAGACTTCAGTTCATGTTAAAACTTAGACTTGCATTCAGGAATGATGCCTGAGGAGAGATTTGCTCCTACAGTCACCATGCCTTTGCAACTAGAACTATGCATATGGAGCGGCATAAAGTGATGTGCAGTGCCACTTCATCCATGTCTGTTTGGAAGGAAGGCACACACAGTTCAATGGGACTTTACTGGTAGGCATGTGGGTTCAAAAATGCCATCAGCTGGAGTCTTCTTGGAGTCATTGTAACACCCCCTAATGCCTATGTAAGGTCATTTTGGGAGTAGGGTGCAGCAGCAGTAGATGGAAGAGAAAACCAGCTGTTTTGCCAGAGAAAGGTGCCATGCTGGCTTTCAAGCAGTTCAGAGGTCACAGGACAGCTTTCTGTCTTGATGGCTATCCTGTAGTGTCCCTATGCCATGAAAAGGGCTGGAGACATTTTACTCTTACTGCCATTGATGATGCTGGCACCAACTACACCAGCCAACAGGATCACAGCAATTGTCTTTTGATTCTTTGTTTTTACTTACTTACTTGTGCCAAATGGCACTGCAGGGGATAATAGGTCTTTGATACCCCCCGTGGGAGAGACCAGAGTGACTAGCATCTGATGGGGCAAGACTCAGAGATTATTTAAGTTTGACCACCCACTCACATACCTCTTTTGGATTTTCTCTGTGCAGCCCACCCTTCCACCTTCAGTGCAGTGTGAGACTTGTCTGGTCTCTTCAGAGCCAGATAGGAATTTCTTTCTATTCTATTCTATTTTATTTTATTTTATTTTATTTTATTTTATTTTATTTTGCTTGCCCTGTATTGTATCTGTGGGACTTGCACAATTGGCTTCAGGTGGTGACGTTGGGGGAATATAAATCTTCAGTGATCACCTTTGATACTCTTTTGGTGTGCAGTAGGTCTCTGAAACATCCCTTTATAAGGTTCTGGGATTGGGAGATGGGGAAGAAGGCTACCCTTGCGGTTAACCTGAGATCAGGGTGCTCAACCACCAATTGGCAGCAACCAAAAGTATTTTGGATTTCCCTTGGAGCTCAGGTGTTTTGCCCAAGAGAAGACTGGGGGGAGGGTTATCACAGGGATCACACCTGGGCCTCAGCTGGATTTGTGTGAGGTTGCTCCCCCGGCATGCTTCATTTCTAGGCCAACACAATTTAAATAGGTTAGGTCAAATAAAGTGCCCCCTATTTAACCCAATTTTCTGTGGCTGGTCTGGTCTGGTTATTCCATGGTCGGTTATCAAATATATGTACGTAAAAGCAATACTTCTTACACCAATTTTACTGAGACCCATAGGAATTCAAGGCATGGATTTCAACCATTTGCAGAACACAGTTCACAGATTTCAATTATTCATTATAAGTACCCAACAGATGGCTTGTGAGGAAACAGCTTTCTTTTAATGGCATCAGGTTTTAACATTTTTTTTTTAAAAAAAATGCTTTTTCTCCTTATCTTCAAAGTAGTCCCAAAATCTAACATAGAGGATACATGGACGAGGAGGTGTCTGTAGTAAACAGTCAAGGATATAGAAAAATGGTTTGCTTCTCATCAGTTTCCAAAAGTGAAACCTGCCAAAATAAAAATATCTAATTGAGAAATAGTTTCCAAATTATTTTACGCTTTGCCAAGACATGTTTTTGAAATGTTTGGCAGGCGTTTTCATTCAGGATAAAAGAAAATATAGAAGAGTAGAAAATAATTAGGAGGAAACCTTTGAAAAGAACAACTAAATGTGCTTAATCCTTTTAAAGTGGGTGGGTGACTTTTGCCGTTCATATTTAAGTGCTACAATCAAGGGAAAGGAAATAGGGATAAGGAAGACAACGGCTACATTATACTAATAAAAGCCAAACCTAACCATACTTTACTCTGAACTTCCAACAGCAAAACAAAACACTACAGAGAAGGCTATTCCCATCAGCAACAGAGAGCAAAAATAAGACAAAGAAAGAGACAGAGGAAGAGAATGATTTCCAAGAGCATTGCCTTCATTACTGAGTAATTTACAAGCTGCTGTTGGTTGATTATTATATTTAAGAGTAATATACAAGGTTGCAACCCAGTTGTCAATTAAGATCCATTAATTCAAATTATATATATATATATTTAATGGAGTGTAGGATTCCAGCCAAAATATGCAAGTCTGATAAACTGCTGCTTCTTTTTGAAATTGTGATGTTGGCTCAGACTGTTCAAAATGCTTCTTCATCCCAAGTCAGAGTTATTGCTATCATGAACTCCCTCAAGTCAAACTAACAACTGTTTGAGCCTCTCCAGTTGCAATGAAGACAAAACAAAGGCAGGTTATCTGCTTGGCTGTTCTCCCTCTTCCTTTCACTAGGGAATAAACGAAAGAGATAAAGGTAAACCACACAGAAGAGGAATTCCCTAGGAAGCAAGAGGTTCAGTCATTTCTACAATCAGAAAATCAACATAAGTGATGGGACCCACAGATGTTTTTATTGCTGTGATTCCAAACTTGACAATCCATTGGCATGGTGCCTTCTGGTATAATAAAGTAAACCACGATAAATTTTTAGAATGTAGGGTCCATGCATCTTCTGTAAAAACTCCCCAAACTCAAAGTCAACACTTGCATAATTCCACTGATTTAACAGAGTACTTTATTTAGAATTTGCAGTTGTACTGAGGTCATTTCTAGTCACCCCCATTACACACGTTGAGCTACAGACTCTGAACTTATTCTCAGAGTGTGATTCCAAATGCAGTATACAGGGAAATGTTTGACTCTTCAGAACAGAAGGCACAATGCATTCCAATTTATATTCAAAGGATAATTTTTTTAAAGGGAAAGGCTTCCTTACTTCTTGCAGAAATGGTTGAAGTTCTTGCTTAGAGGTACATCAGATGAGCTTCATATGACAACCTAATGATATCATGAGGTGGAGATTTGGCCAGGACCCTGTTGTGCCATCAGTCTGCCTGCCACAGATGTCATCCAGTCAGTGGCTAGTAGAGACGTACCAAACCTTTCTTTTTCTCATCTCTCTCTCTCTCCCTCTCCCTTTCTTTCCTTCACACACACATTCTGCCACCCCTATCTTCCTCTTTCTAGGTAGGAAGTAGGCTGGAAGCTCTTTTTTTGAGAGGGGATGGAACTTTAATCAAACTGACCATACAGGGTCAGGAAGCAGCACCACATCACTAGAGATGTCCAAAGGAGGATACCGCAATTTAAGTGTGTAAAGGGAAATTTCAAAACAAAACATTTTACTGAATATTGAATTAAATAGAAACCCTTCTCATAAGCCAACCTTTCATAATCATTTTCAAGCCCTCTGATCTCTCTTAAGCCTAAAAATGATTTTTTGTCTTTAACTTAGACAGACAGTCCTTTAAACAGACAACTATCCTCTGCAAAACAGGACACATACTACCCTACAGACTTCCTTAATGTATCTTTCATTTCTAGCAAAGCCAACAGGTTGCTAAAACATAAGGTGATTTTAAAGAGGTGGTTTTAAAAAACTGGATTTTACCTCCAGTAGAGGTAAAAAGATGACAGTTGTCGACTCTAAGAAAGACAAAAAGTCAACAGGTGACTTGAAAACAGCTACACATACACAATGTGTCAATAATATGCTAGGTAACAGTGTACATATGAAATCGTCTGTGCTTTTATATTGCCTGAAAGCTCTAAAGATACCAAGCCTCCAACATCCAGGCTCCGGATTTGGGCAATACATGAAAGAGAAATTTATGTGAGAACACTTTGTGTTCAAACACATGCATTTGCATTTTGGAAGTCTGCAGATACATTCACATAGTAAACGTGACTCTTAAGCAGATGTTTGAGTTATAACGTAATGATCTTGTTATTCACCTTTAGTAAGCCTGCTCTAGATTCATGACTGAATTGAAGTTGACTCTCACATACAGTGTCTACAGAGGCACAGATGGCTATAAGTATAAGGATCTGTTTGGAAAAAAAAGTAACTTTTGTCTTATGCTTCCCAACAAAGAAATAAGTAAAATGAACCCATTTACTATCTGTTCATATTGGGTATTGTTGCTAGTCTAGTATTAAAGCAAGTTTTGGAGCACATCTCAATTCTTCTATCAATGATGTGTAAATTAAATGTGGGATTATGCTATGTTGGGTTGATTAATTTGTATATAATGTAATTTGAGACAAAAATGGGAAAAAAGTCAGTAAACAGTGATGTATTTAAGTCTTTTAGTCCAAGTCAAGCCTCAAGTCCTTGAAGATACTTTCAAGTTAAGTGTCAAGTCTAGGAGCCAACTTTATACCCTGATTTATATTTTAGAATTTCTGGACAGAGTCAAAGTCAGTTTTAACAATTTAAGCAGAGTCAGCCCTCCACATTTGTGATTTTGCCATCTGCAGCTTCGGAAGTGGGAAATAGAATCCTTCTTAGTCCCCCTTCCTGAAGCTGGAGACTTTTGTGCCAATGGGCATAAAACAATCTGCAGCTTCAAAAGTGGGGAATAGGATCCTTTTTACTTCACAGTTCTGAAACTGGAAGATTCTTCAGAAGTTGGGAACAGGATCCTTCTTACTCCCTGTTACTGAAGCTTCAACAGCTTTAGAAGGAAGGATCCTTCCCCCTCAAGCCTGTTACCTAACACATTTGGTATTTCCCTCTGAAAAATGCTCCCTGCATGCTGTGGGTGAGTCTTCCCATCTGCTCTTAGGAAATTTTTTAGAAGGCTTCCCTGATATGTAGGAGGGACAGGCTGCTGAGCAGACATCAAACCCACCTCAAGAACATTGCCTAACCTGTTTGCTGTTCCCCTCTAAGAAAAGCATCCACACTTTGAGCCTGAGACAGATTGTCATGTGACCAGTAGGTAAAAAGAGATGGAAGCCTTGTTCAAAGTTGTAAGGTTTCTGGATGAATGTGTTATGTTACTGAACCAAGGGCAGCAAGTCAGTCACTAAAAATATACAAGTCTTGAGTTGAATTGAGTCGAGTTGAGTCAGTGTATCATTTATTGCCAAGTCAAGTCTAAGCCGAGTCACTGAAGCAACTGAAGTCCAACTTGAGTCCCAGTCAGTCAACTCGAGTCTGCATCCATGCCAGTAAGAGTTTGGAACTTTGGTGTGAGGGCGAATTAAACCTTGTTGGTCTTATAGAGTCCTATACCAGCAAGATGAATAAAAGGAAAGATGAGAGGTCCCACTTCCAGCATCCCCATGTGCCTGGCCAAGACCTGAAAAGAATTCTGTAAGCACCTTCAGCTGAACAAGCTTGAAGTGCTCCTGCAATTGGTAACTCAAACTTAGCAGGATTCTCTCTTGTGGGAGCTTTGCAAGGATGTTTATCTATGCATGTTTGATGTAATTTTTAAGATGCATCTATTTTACTTTCCATAAGCTGCATGATGTTCTGGACTGAGTGGAGAATTTTCGAGCCTCATGCTTTGGGAAGATGTGATAGATAAATAAATAAATAAAAAAAATATCATCATCATCATCGTTGTTGTTGTTGTTGTTGGTGTTGGTGTTAACAACTTAGCCTACCTAAATTTTCAGCTAGAATATATCCACTAAATTTATACAAGGAACATATATAAGTGTTGACTTACCCAGTTCCATTGATTCATTGGATCTTGTAGAGCAGGACTAACAACTGGATTAATGTCATTGAAATCTATTGGACTTGTGTTAATCATCATGTTAATTTAGGTTCTAATACATTGATTTTTTTTGTGTTTCTGATAATGTAGTTCTTTGGTATTTGAAAGTGCACTTATGGAATCACTATGAATCCATTTCTTCATGTGTGATAGCTGGGAGCAAATGCTGTAGTTGTTTAATCTTTTAAGGATACAAAACAGACAAAAATAATGTGAGAGAGTATTTTGCAAATAATAGTGAACATTACAGGAAAGGGCACTTTTGCGGCTATAGTTCCTATAATCTGTTGGCCATGTAAGCTGCAGGATTTTGGAAGTTATTATAGTTATTATATTATATTATATTATATTATATTATATTATATTAATTATATTATATTATATTATATTAATATGGGACTTTTACAAACTGTGATCATGTGATGTCCGTAAATAGCAAAAAGAATTAGTTATCACCTTTCATTTCAAGGGTTTAGTTCTTCAACAATAAAAATGGGGGAAAACACCCTGGAAATTAATTGGTATTATAGCTTACATCTTAATCACTCTATTAATGATGTCACAAAATAGCCATTTCTAAGCATGCGAATATTATGGCCAGAAGGTTGGTATAGATAACTGGTTGATAGTATGATAATTTGATGGGGGACGATGGATTCATTTGTTCATTTCTTTTTGTTACTGCATTCATGTGTGCTTTATATACCTTTGCAAATAGTTATGGTGCTCAGGCAGATGAACGCACACATATTAATGCTTTATAGCTATAATCAATCTCAGATGGTTAATGTGTGACATAGAGTTTGGAAAGTTGTCTTTTAAAGGCAATTCATACCCATTACTAGTTACTGGATTTGAAAAGCAGTCAGTTAACAATGTTTACTATTCATTACTGCTTTCCACAATGTTGAGAGCAGTATCTTACTACTGATAAGAGAATGATTTAAAAAGGTTTTAGAAGCATTTAGAACCTTCCAGAGATCACTTGAAGGCTTCTTCCAAAATGCAGAGATAACTGCCTTGCATTTTTTTTTTCTTTAATCAATGTCTCGTGGTACTGATTTAAATGAACACGGTTTTGGGAAACCTGAATACAAAGGTTAACTTATAACCTGCTTTTGGGAATTTCCTGCAGCTATTTCCAACCTCCCTCTATCACCTTCACTCTCGTGGTCTCTCCTACAAACTGCAGTGGGAGTGTTTATCTCCTCTGTGTGGTAACTATGGCCATTTCCGCACAGGGCGAGGGAATCGCCTCACACCGCTACTTACCGGATCTTCTGGCGGTCTGGTCCGGTCCAGGGTGAGGAGGAGCAGTGCATGGTCATCGGTCCTCAGTGCTCCAGCGTCCCAAATGGTGGCTTCCGGTTGGTCGTGGGTCTCAATCACCTGGTGAAGCTCGCCAACCTAAAGCCCACCCTTGGCAGATTGCAGGCTCGCATAGGTGCAAGCCTGCGAATCTGCACAAAGGAGCAGGCTGACAGTGGTGCACCCCATGCTTTTGAAAGACTGGAAAAATCAGGTCTTTCAAAAGCATGCTGGAGAACCACTTGGGGTCATTCCGGAGCAGACTGAGGTGCAGATCTACAGTAAGTAGTCCGAACCTAGTCTGCTCCAAGGTGCAGACATACTCCGAGGAGGACTCACTGCACCGTTTTAAATACCCCATGTAGAAATGGCCTATGTGTGTTTTAGGCACTTTCCACACGGGGGTATTAAAACAGTGCAGCGCGACCACTGACAGAGCTCGTCTACACTGTAAAATGGATTGGGGTGGATTACTTTTGTGTAATTCCATACCCCAATCCGCGCTAGGGCGCCTGGAAGTGGTGGTGCCGTGTGCTTTTGAAAACCACTTTTCAAGTGGTTTTTAAAAAGCACGATCGTGCAGCCGTGTGCAGCCCCATCGCAGCGCCCAGTGTGGATTTGCAGGCGCGCTCAAGGGCGTGTCTGCAGATCTGCTGGGGGGCAGGCTTTCCGGCTGGTGAGCTTCTCCGGTTGGTGGAGAGCCTCCGCCAGTTGTAAGCCACCATTTTGGATGCTGCAGGACGCTGCAGGATGCCGAGGAGTGTGGAGCAGCAAAAATGCGCTGCTTCACGTGGCGACGGACTGAGGTAAGCTCCGTTTCAGGACGTCTCAGGACGTTTTTTCTTTCACGTGGGGAAAGGGCCTTAGTTCCAATAAATCTTTTCCAAGCAGCTTAAAGAGTTAAGTCTCTTGTCTGAACAGTAGCCATGTTTGCTGAGAAGCCTTTGTAAAAGAAGCTTTGTTCTTGGAGGCTTTGTTAACTGAGGTATATGAATGTATATGAAAAGAAAGAATTAGAATGTATGTTTTAAAAATATAAATACAATTGCACTATCAAGATGTTTGGCTTTATGAGAGCAATATCTAATTCACTTAGCAAGTTGGAAATGAGGTTGGGTTAAGTACTTTCCATGTATTAATTGTGTTAAGTACTTTCCACAATCACTGTGGCTCAAAATGCTGACAATTTCCAGCCATTCAATGCTCAGTATCAGAGTGGAGAACCTAGACCCCAGATGCAAATATGCAAATATAAGCTATCATGTACCTGAAGCTGCCGTTCTATATTACAAATGTCAAACCAACAACAAATACTGTGTAAACGGAATGACAGATCTCTCTCTCTCTCTCTCTCTCCTCCCGTATTTTCTCCTGCTTCTCTTGTAATTAACCACTGTCCTATTACTAATACCTCATATTTGGGCAAGGTGCTTGAATGTGTGGTGGCTGGGCAGCTTCAGATGTTCTTGGGGAAAATAGATTATTTGGACTCATTTTGATTTCAGGCCAGGGTATACTACAAAGGCAGTCTTGGTTGCTCTGACTGATG
Organism: Ctenosaura bakeri; assembly: GCA_948474755.1. NCBI lineage: Eukaryota > Metazoa > Chordata > Lepidosauria > Squamata > Iguanidae > Ctenosaura > Ctenosaura bakeri. Next base: position 322,996 of record CAOLHI010001130.1, read on the forward strand.
ATCTGCTCTAGTGGAAGGATATAAGGACTGCTATCTTATTGATCCTCCTGGATCTTGGCTTTGGGAATCAGTGGCTTTTGATACCATAATTCATGGTCTATTACTGGACTGGATCTGTGGGATGGAAGTAGGAGGCAATATTTTCTAGTGGTTCCACTTCTGTCTGCAAGATGGGTTCCAGAGAGTGGTATTACAACAGAAGTTGTAAGCATATCATTCAGTTCACATGTTCTGTCTGGCTTCAGACCTGGTTATGGAATGGAGACAGCTGTGGTCGTCTTGGTGGATGAACTATGCAGGGAACTAGACAGGGGGAGTATGTCCCTGTTGGTTCTGCTGGACCACTCAGTGGCTTTCATTAAAATGACTGCTGCTCTTTGACAAGGGGTTGGGGTGGTAATGAACAGCATGTGTGTCAGAACAGAATCCTGCCACTATTGCTATGTAAAGTACTCCAAAAAGTACTTTATGTTGGCCTAACCAACTGTTGCACTTACATTGGTATAAGTACTCAAGAAAATTCCAGCCGTAGCTTTGAGATCAAAAATCCAAAACATGCATAAAAGAATAAACTTTGTAAAAAAAAGTATATTTTAAGTTTAAAGAGTACAAAATACCTCTTTTATGGGGAAAATATCAGTAATATTTGGTGATATTTGAGCATTTACTGAAAGAAACATATAGATGCAGAAATAGAAAGGAATAGATTTATGCTAAAGACATGCAAAACTGATGTAGACCAGAAATGAACTAATCTGTTCATCTCTATCTGTGGCTGGGTTTTTTTTTTCCTCTCTGAATGAACAAATGTTACCCCAAAACATGAGTGTTTTAGGGGTCCACCCACAATGGCAGTACCTCTGTGAAAAGGTGGGGAATACTAGCCCAAAGAGGAGGCTTGTGAGATGGGGATAACTTTACAAGATTTTTTTACACTAATGTTTACCAGTATTAGTGAAGGGAAGAACCAACTGGAGATCCAGAAGTAAGCTTAATGTTTTTTATTGCGGGAGCTGCAATCACACACACACAAGAGCCAAACAGTCACACAATCACACAAGGCAAACTGAAGGAAAAGGGAGGAAAGTCTTGGATAATAAGATTTCAGGGCAAAGTGGGTTGTATTTACCAATCCAGAAGAGCAGTGAAGAAGAAGCAATGTGGCTTAGATGCAAGTCTAAGGAGAGTACATTAATGGGAATCAGAGCGGCAGAGTGGCAACCAGCAGCCAGAATTCTGCAAGTTGACTGGCCAAAAACTGAAGGGCAAGGGTATTAATGGCTTTCTGGAAGAATAAACAATGGAGTCCTAAGAGTGAATGGTGAGGTCTGGAATGAGCTAATAGTCTTAGCTTTAGGTTGACAAAATGCTAATAGTAGTCCTGGTAGCTCAGTACTTGTCGGACAGGTGCAGGGACAAAAGGGAAGCTTGCTTGCTCAGAGAGAAAGTCATTAAGACAATCAGCCATCCTATAGAAATCTCCCAGATGCTATTGTTTCTGGGAAGTTGAGTCGTTAAAGCTAACTGCAAGCCTATTATTGCTGGAGTTTCTTAGTGATTTCTCAACTATGACCTGGCTCTGCCTGGAGGTCTCTTCTGATCTAATTTGCAACACACATGTTTTGCCAGCCTTTTCCTCTTATCTGGCATGGCCATACAGCCATCGCAGAGCATATAACTTATGTTTATGTCAATTAATATATTTTGCCAATAACATCATATTTCACCAATTAAAGCATATAAAACTGTGGCGGGGGTATGGCCTGGTAACACATAGATGACTTCACACTGTTGGGAATCTTGCCTTGTTTGTCCATTAGAACACTGTATATGGCACTTTCATGCAAATCCTACACCACTTCCTATTTGTAGTTCTTGCTTATTCATATTCTTCAATGAGGCTTAAAGTGTATAATTAACCACAAAACAAAACATACATACATAATATATATATATATATATATATATATATATATATATGAAATTAACGTATAACACCAGGATAAGACCAATGCTCATGTTTGAATTCTGAAGCAAAAAATAGATATAGAGTCTTACATACAGAAAAGTATGTCAAAACAATAGTTAGGCATCATTAAGAATATTTTTTTTTTGGCCATACATTAATGCAGTCTTGAAATAGTAGAGTTTTTTAAAACAGAGTTGCTTCCTGGATATTGTATTTCCCATTCCATGTACAAATGTGGGAAATATAAAAGGCAACCAAAATAGTCGTTGTCAAAATAGCCTATGATTTTATACTGTGAATGGTTGTCTGAAACTAAGATTGTCTGAAACTTTTCCACTTCCAACTAGGCTGGTTTGGAGAAGGAGTCCTGAATACTGAGCTTATGTTTAAAAATTATGTGTAGCCCTACTGAAGTGATTTGTCTCCAATCATTTTCTCAGCATGTTGGGATTTAAAAAGATTAATGCAAGATAGAAGTTTCATCCTTTCTCCATTTTAAAGTGGGAGATGTACCAATTTGTCCCTAGGGTGTTCAGCTTGCTGGCTTGCTGACTTGCTGGGTATTCTTATTGGTCTTATGCCCAGACACTTCAGGAAGGTTAATCAGTGGATTTAAATTCAGTCACTGCAAATCTTTTATAAATAACATCTTTCTGTCAATTGAAACCATCTGTGAGTGTCCATTGCAGATGATTTATGGGTGCTCTTCATCCTTCCATACAGGCATTCCAAAGAATCAGAACATGGAATGTGGATATTGTGCATCTTAACAAATGTCGGTAAGCTAAAATTCAGTGAAATGTTGTGTGGCAGAGAGAAAGACAAATTTGTCATCTCACACAGCCACATGGTTTAGAATTCAATGCAAGAAATTTTGATATCAAGAAAACTTCCAACGTATTGCTCCCTTTTACATAGAGACCCTAGACTTCCCTTTAAATCCACTCTTTCAATCAAATGTGACCATATGGCTTCTTAAGTTCCAATGAGACTTCTGTTTCTGAACCAGGATGTCTTAAACCATGAAATGGTTTATGAGTCCCTAGTTCAGAAATTTCTGAAATCTGGCTGTCAGTAGCCCCTTGTAGAAGGCCCTGAAAGCCCTCAACAGCCAAAACATGAGAGACTTTGCTACTAATGAATACATAATCTATACTCCTGGTTTGTCAGCTATAACTATGATGATGGATCTCCATCTTCATAGTTATTTTTGACAATCCTACACCCTCTGCATAAGCCTACCTCTTCAGCCAAGTGACACCCTAACTGATGAGTTTCTGAAGAGTTGCAGACTGGGGCACTGGGAAAAGACATCTGTAGTGCTTTCCCAGTTAGTGGGTACATTGAGAGCAGGCTGGAGAGACTCCTCAGGGTCTTGACACAATTGTTTGTCTCAATGAGTGCTAAGACCAGAAGTATGCTGTAGACACCAGTTCCCAGATCTGCAGCTCCTCAGAAACTCTTCGACTGAGGTTCTCCCAGGCTGGAAAGGTGGTTTTGGGGTCATGTACAGTTCTTAACAACTATAAATGTGATTTCCCAGCAGTTACAAGATCAGAAGCCCAGTTTATGACCTCATAACTACTGACTAGGTTGCCATTCAGACCATCTTCTGAATCTCTTGAGATGTGTCTTCTATTTCTTATGTGGATTCAATTGGGTTCTCCCCAGGTTTTGTTTCTTTTAAGTTCTTAATGAAAGAGAGGGCTCTAGAGAGAATGTCTGCTCTTTTGTTTCACCAGTCTGTTTCTTCCTTTGATCTGTGTGTGTGTGTTAGTTAGTTAGTTAGTTAGTTAGTTAGTTAGTTAGTTAGTTTGTCAGTTAGCTAGCTACCTAGCTAGCTGGTTAGCTAGTTCTTTGTTTAGGAAGGGAGCATCTATGAGACTCCAGCCTCAGAATAGATGCTAGCTGACATCCATCCTTAAAAGCCTAGTGGTTTATAAATTGCATCCAAAAGCATTCTGTTTCATCCTGCATCCTGTTTTATTTAATCCCATCCACTCTATTGTTTGTGAGACCTTGATACAGGAAGCCTCCACCCCTTGACACCCTGTTATCTGACAACTTGCTTTTTTGATGCTTCCAAATTAAGAACAAATTCCTTTAATTTGAAAGAAGTTCCACTTTTTCACCAGTTCTTCTTGCCTACAGAAGCTTTCTTGGAACTGCTCATATGGGTGCACTACTTGCAAAGCAAGTTGAGAGGGGGGAAAAGGTGCTAAGCTGGCTGAAACACTTTGCAAGTGTAACATGTGTCATTGGTCCCAAGTGAGCCTCCATAAGTCCTCCATGCTTCCTACAGTATAGTACATGGGTTCCACTTTTCAACCTATTCCTGACTGTGCTTTGGTTCCTAACCTGTCAGATAAGTGGGTGAAGCTTGTATATATTGCCTAGCCTTGACTTCTCTTCCCACCATTTCTGCTTTGTACCACTTCCTGCTTCTGTGAGTCATACACCATGAGGGTTTTGGTGAGATTAGAGCTAATTTGGATCCAGAAAATTTAGCCAGCTAAAACCATGACCTGACCCCAAATCACAGGAAGTGGTAGGGGGAGCAAGGAAAACTTTTTTTCAATTATTCAATTTCCCAGCACTGCATGAACAATAAACAAGCCAAAGAGGTTTGCTGCAAGTCACCCAATACAAAACTATTGGGGGGAAAAAAAACAATAAAAAAATTACTGAACCTGGCACAGGGATAGCCACTCATGGTAATGAATTCTAATGATCTGAAAATTAATTAGCTCATTAAGATATGGGATTAATTTCAACATCAGTCAGAAAATCTAGTGAGTGAAGCCACACTGTAGGGGATCTAATGAGTTAGTTAACTATTCATTCCCAACCATGGGTATTTCAGAATAATGTAAATTTACATGTACAGATCAGTTTAGCATATATAGAACAAAGTATATTCCCTCCTTTTCAAAAATGCTGTTTTTCCTCCCATAAATACATATTTATATTCCTAAAACAGCCTTCCACAAGCATAGTGGAACTCTTTAAATCCACATTTTCTCAATTTATGCACAAGTTTTGAAAAATTAATATTTCTCTCTTAGGATAAAGTTCATTGATATTTACTAATGTTTAATCCAGCATGAAACTGAGTGAAAAATCCTTATAGAAGAGAAGAGGGTAATCTAGCTCATTATCTGAAACTGTGAGTTTTGGTATGCTCATCTTCTGAAATAAAATGGGGAAATACAAATATGAAGGCCTCCTCATTGGTGACCTCTCATCTTTGGATTACCTTTCCAAAAGTGATCTAGAAGGCTTAAAATGGTGTCTTAGTAGAAGCAATCCTCACTGAATTCACTTGAACTCATTTTCAAGTGAATGTGATGAAGAACCATAGGGAAAGCCATTTCACAAACCCATTTCTCTTAATTTTTTTGTGAAAATTTCATGAATTCGGGATCTAATTGCTTCCCCCCCCCCCGCCAGCTCTTATTTTAGATGATGAACTCATATCCACTGCCTTTGGAGAAAAAAATCTATTAAATTCAAGTAGACTTTACTCTGATTAAGTTGTATTTGCATCATTGTTTTTTTTTTTTAATTGGAGGTAGTTCATCTGAAGCTGTTCTATGTAGCTTATTTCATGTGCTTTTAAATATAACCCTGTAATTTGGTCTGGGAATTTCAGATGTAATGATCAAGCAATGTTGTCAACAGAAATAAGGAAAACGTAACAAAATGTATCAGACATCAATAATGATAGATGAAGAACACAGAAAAAAGTTCAAAAATTCCTTCAGGAATTATGGTATTAGGCACTACCTTGTCTTTGCCTTTAGCAAATCTCCATTTTGAGTAAAGGAAAGATGAGGTGAGGATGTGAAAATATTTTGCAAAAGTTGTCCTCAACAATTCTCCTGAATTTTGCAAAAATTGCTGAATCAAAGCTGTGCTCCTCTGTCCACATAGGCTTCAACTTGCTTCCCTCAAGTGTACCCTTGAGAAGTAGAGAAAGGTTAAATAGAAGGCATCCTGACCCAAGAGCCAAAAATAACTGATTTCTTTTCAGATGAGACAGACAAACATTTCTATTCATCATTAATGACAAGGGTAATCCATATGCATGTGCACGCACAGTGGATTAGTCTCCATTCTCATACATTTAGGGTTTGGTTGCTAGCTGAAAGCAGACTGCTTCCACCTCCTTGATATTTGCTGTCTGTCTTCCTAGACTAATACTTTTAAGAAGTAGGATTTACTTTTTTCTCTCCCCTTTGGGAACTAACTCAGAAGGTTGCTGTTTCCTTCATTGAGCAGCACTGACCCAGAATATTATGAACACTGTTCTGGCAGCAAACTTGGGAAACCAAGGCCAATGACTTCTGCTACAAAGTAAATGACCTGCACATGCTCCTCTCACCCCAATCAGCTAGTCTACATGAATGATTTTGAAACAGTCATATATACTTTAAGCAGAAACATTGTGATATTTGCACATACTGTCTCTCCTGAATGTTATCTGAAGCTACGTGCTTGAAGCTCTCTCCAAATCAGTGCGATTCGTGAATATACATTTAAGTGAACTATTTTTCTCTGCTTCTTCATTACTCTCAAGGTTGCATCTGTACAAACTGCTTCCTGGTGGATATCCCATCTTCCAGTGTTGAGTCTGATCCTTTACTTTTCAAGTGCATATCACATTCAAATTAAATTCAGGCCTTAGTTCAGTAATATCTAGACTTCCCAAAAGATCCATCTGATGAATTTGATTTCAAGCTAGAATTACTGATGCTACATGTGAATAAATGCCCACTATGTTGGCACAATACACACTTCAGCACTGCTGTTCTCGGTAATGAGATTTGACACAGTCTTAACTAATCACAATCAGTTTATTTTATGGGTTTCCATGCAGACACAAAAATATCTTGGCAGATAGCCATGATCATCTTGTTATGGGGTAGACCCACTCACTTTGGCACAGTTAACCCAGAATAATTTTGTATGTAGTTGGGTTGACTTTTTGCCTTAGCTAACAGGATTGCTGAATGTATGTTTTAAAATAAAAATACTGCTTTTTTTTTTTTTTTTTGCAACAAGCAGCATGTGGTATGTAATTTAATATAAACAGATTGCAGTTTAGTTTTGGGGTTTTGGAGGCTTAAAGAGGATATGGCTGAAATAAAACTAGAATGCATGATAAATAAATCATATTCATACTAATCTCTCAGGGAAAACAATATTATTCATATTATTTCAAACAATTGTTTGTTGTTTTTGTGACTTCCTAAAGTTACACTATTGCTGAGTTGTCAGCAACATAGGCTCTGAAATCAAGGTTTCTGGTCGTACTACAAAGCAAGGTTTTTCAAAAAAGGGGCATAATGGGATACTGATAACAAATTTGAATTCTTGCATCAGATTTATAACACTTCATCTGTAAATGGATTCTGATTTTTCATTTTGGGCTCATGTTTATATCAGTGAACATCACAAGAATGAAAAGAGAAAGTTTCCAGGCTTCTTTCAAAGTTAAGTCAAATAGATGGATCATCATTTCTTATGACTAAGCTAAGTGAATTGCCTCGTAGTAGATAAGAAGATGAAGGATCACAAGACCTCTTTGAGGAAAACAGGCTATGTTGACATGGTAGGGTAAATTGTCAAGGATTCTGCAACTCCTGTCCTTCAGCATGAGAATAAGGCATACAGGATTCTGCCCCCCACCTCCATGCTCTTTATGCAATGTCTCTAGGATCTTTTCACTTTGGGGAGCTAAGCACACACACAGCCAGCCAGAAACAATTATTCTACTTTTGCCTTTTAATATTCTATGCAGGAAAACAGAAGTTGTCAACATTTCAAAATTTGTGCATTTACAAAAATGAGGGAAAATTGCATTAGGTATGCCGTGTGTTTTCAGATGGGGTGCTCATAAAAACATATACTTGTTCAGATTAAGTCATATTCAGGCATTCTATAACATAGTTAAACATCTGTTGTTCTTGTTCTTGTTATTTTATCTCATATTTTCCCAGTTTGGGACTCAAAGCAGTTTATAACAAGTTAAAAATTGCATAGCTAAAAATTCACAGGATAAAAAAAGGTGAAACAAGATTAAACAATTAAAAAAAATTAAAACCAGATTAAAGCATATATCATTAGACACACAGACACACCCCAGCACAGCAATTAGAAGGATCCAGCACATTATTTAAGTAAGATGGTCTTATATAGTCTCTCATCAAATGCCTATCAAAACATAAAAGTCTTTGTGTGTCTGTGAAAAGAAAGTGTTGTAGGTGCCAGGCTACCTTCTCTGGGAGGACAGTTTGAGGCCCTGGGACAGCCACCGAAAAGCTCTCTCTCATGTTCACCCCAGATGTACCTGTGAGAGTGGTGAGGCAGACAGAAGATCTCAAAGCACAGGCTGGTTCACAATGAAGAATGTTGTTGTTGTTGTTGTTGTTGTTGTTGCTGGATGCCTTGTGATGTGCCCAAGGTCACCCAGTGATTTGCATGATTGACCATGGTCTCCATGGTCATAGTCCAATGCTCAAACTGCTGTACCATGCTGGCTTTGCGTAAAGTCCTTCAAATAATCTGGACATGAGCTGTATATAGATCAAAAATCAACATTTTGAATTGTTCCCAAAAATGGACTGGTAGCCAGTGAAGCTGTTGCAAGAAGGGAATTATATTTTTCCTGTAGTCAGCCTTGGTTAGCAATCTGGCTGCAGCTTTTGGACCAGTTGAAGTTTCTGAACACTTCAAAGGTTGCCCCACTTTGAGTATGTTAAAGTAATCCAGCTGGGATGTAACTAAGGTATGTATCACCAGATCTGATAACTCAAGAAATGAGTGCAGCAGTCATACAAATTGAAACCTGGGCTTTCAGGCTCAGAGTTGAATCTAGAAGCATACCCAATATGTGGATCTGCATCTTCAGATGGAGTGGAACTGAAGATGAATATTGAAAAGCACATAACAGAAGCCACAAAAAAACGGGGAAACAAGTATCCAAATGCTCTGTAGATGGTTTTTATTCATTATTTAAACCAAGTCCAGGGGAAGTGTAATCCCACCCTGCACAGTCTGAAGCCCTATTCCCTATTGCCTTTCAACTGACCAGAAGCACCTTTGTGTCATCTGGTTTAAGTTTCAATTCGTTTACCCTCGTCCAATCCATCACTGATGACAGGCACTGATTTAGGACCAGAACAGCTTCCTTGATTTGAAGTGGAACTAGATGTAGTTCTTATCCACACAGAGGTGGCAACAAACCCCCAAACTCTGGACAACCTCTCCCAGCAGTATCATGTATACATTACATAGCATGGGGGGAACTGAACTGTCCCTCGAGGGACCCCACAGGCCAATGGCTAGGGGATTGGGCAAACCTTCTGGGTTTGTCCCATTCCAGCAAGGTGACCCCAGAAAATTATTATGGGTGATAGTGTTGAAAGCTGCTGAGAAGTCCAGCAGAACCAACAAGGACACATTCCCAAGTGAAGAGGAAGTAGTTAGTGCTGTCTACCCCTGAAAAACCAAACTATACAATTCTAGCCCCAAGATTCTGCTTTAACTTTGAATCCTTTGGAATCTTCAGGTTTTCAGTCTGCTCAAGCACTACAACCTTCTGGCTGAGAATTTTAAGTACTCCTCCCTAACCTGCCAATCCCAGGATTTCATAGAATGTAGCCATTACAGTTACAACGGAATCAGAATGCTGTAATTAGGTCATGTGAAAGCTTCATGAATAGCAGGGGCTTTCCTCCTGAGACTGTGGTTCTCTACCTGTGAAGAGTAATGATAGTGGTGGCAGGACTAGTGCACTCCTGCTGTATTTGCTTGAACAGCATTGCAGATCGTCAGATTACAACTTTAGAATTGGATATATCTGTCAGCTTTGCTTTCCTCTATATTTGAATGTTTTAATTTCAAATGTTTTCTGTCCTTTTTATGACAAAATTTGTTAATTAGGTAAGAAGCTCTCCAGCCAACCATCTACACATCTTTCTCTTCCAGTATTTTTTCAGGGGGTGCTTCTAGGAGTTGCCACTCCCTTCAAAGAGAGATTCTATCTGCCTCTTCTCTGCTGTCTTTTAGTCAGCAGGCAAAGACCTTCCTCTTTAAAAAGATCTTCAGCCTTAACCAACCAAAGTTGAGTGCTATGCAATTAGGTGTGCTATTTTTTTTAGTATTCAATATGTATTTTTAAGTATTTGAATTGTTTTGATGTTAATGTTTTAAAAGGAATGCTTTAAATGGATGTATGCTGTAATTCTTTGTAGACTTTTGTGTTCCATATTGTTTTAGATGTTGTATTTAAACTATATTTAATCTGTTTTGATTCTCATTTCGGGAGAAAAGTGGGATGTAAATCAAATCAAATAAATGCAGTGGACCCTCCATATCTATGTGGGTTCTGTTTCAGGAACTCATGCAAATAGGAATAAATGTAAATTCTTGCATCTCATAATATTGAATAATAGTGACATGTGCACAGACATTTCAGTACATCCCTGTTCATGTTGCTGCCATTTTTGGTATAGGACACACTGTTCTACATTAGCTTGAAGTTGCATATGTGGAAGTCACCAATATGGAGGCTCCACTGTAACAAGCTAGTGTGTAGTTCTGACATTTGAAAAGCAATAAGTCTGTTTACAGAGAGTTGGCTGCTTTGAAGTTATATGTCTGCTAGTTTGTGCATATATTGCAAATCAACTGTTTCTCTTTCTAGTCTTCCTTTGAATTTCTTTCATATAGGTGTGAATAGGAATAATGGTTTCTTGTCACATTACCTATATTAATAGAAATGTCCTCACAATCATGTGTGCAACAAGCCCATTTTTCCCCATGAATCTTTGACTTCAAAGGTTCTTCCATCCCTTTCCCCTTTTTCCTCCTTATGCTGTGACAGACCACCGATTATCTCTTTGAAAACTACTTCTGGCAAGTGATCAGAGTTTGAGACTATTCTGCAGTGATGTAGACTTAAGTCGACTGACTTGGACTCAAAGTGGACTTAAGTTGCTTCAGTGACTCGACTCGGCAATAAATGATACACTGATTCGACTCGACTTGAGACTTGTATATTTTTAGTGACTGACTTGCTGCCCTTGGTTCAGTCACATAACAGATTCATTCAAAAAACTTACAATTTTGAACAACATTTTATCTCTTTTTGCCTACTGGTCACATGACAATCTGTCTCAAGCCCAAAGGATGGGTGCATTTCTCAGAGGAGAAAAGCAAATGGGTTAGGCAACATGCTTGAGGCAGCCTGTCCCCATTGAGTATTGGAGGAGCCTTCTAAAACTTTTCCTAAGAGCAGAAGGCAAGACTCACCCCCAGAGTGCAGGGTGCATTTATCAGAGGGAACAGAAATGTGTTAAGCAACAGCCTTGAGGACAAAGGGTCTTTCTAAAGCTTTTGAAGCTTCAGTAATGGGAAGTAAGAAGAATCCTATTCCCCACTTATGAGAAATCCTCCAGCATCAGAAATGAGAAATAAGAAGGATCCTATTCCCCACTTCTGAAGTTGCAGATGGCAAAATCACAAATGTGGAGGTTTTGTTAAATTGTTAAAACTGACTTTATGCAACTCTGCCCATAAATTCTGGAATATTGGTTGGGGTATAAAGTTGGCTCCCAGACTTGAGACTTGGCTTGAGACTTGACTTGAGACTTGGGGCTTTTTCGCACTTTAGGGGGAAAAAGGGCAGTCCATTACTCACCAGACTTGCACGATCTCCCCCGATGATCCACGCTGATCCGGAGCAGCGTGTGCCCATGCTACACACTCTCCGGGGACGAAAATGGAGGCTTCTGGTTAGTGGAGGCTCTCCACCAACTGGAGAAGCTTGCCAGCTGGAAGCCCACCCCCGGAAGATCTGCAGCCTTGCGCTGGCGCGAGCCTCCAGATCTACACTTAGTGCAGCAATGGACTGGGGTGCGCCAGGCTATTGAAAGACCTCTTTTAATCGGTCTTTCAATAGCATGGTGAACCACCAGTTCTGGTGGTTCTGGAGTGGGCTGAAGTCCGGACATACATAAAGTAGTCTGGACCCAGTTCACCCCCAAGTGTAAACATCCTCGCTGGAGGATGCGCTGCCCTATTTTAAAAATAAAATGTGGAAAAGGCCTTGGAGGAAAAGACTTAAATACATCACTGCTATTCTGAGGACCTATAAGATGACCACAATTTTAGTATTTTTTTCCAGGTGGTTTCTTTAATTTCTCTTTCCTTTTCTCTTTCCTAGCAATGTACAGAAAGACACACTTTCCTGAGATTCATTAGTGAGCATGGTAGAATTATGCTTTCTCCCAATAATTTGTCTCAACATAAGTTTTGCTGAAGCAAAAGTGAAGAAGGATGAACTCAGGTTACATATTCACACACATTCATGTTACACAGGGCCACACAGAATATATGCAGAAGTTTCTACAGGAAAAAGCAGCTTAGTGATCATCATGTCTTTTCTCAGGCTCTGGCAATGTATTCATATACTTTCTTCAGAGAAGCCAGTAAAAGAATGCTCCAAATGGGAATTGATTGCAGAAAATTAGCTATAATTGTCTAATTTTTCACATATGGAGGGTTTTTATATTTTCAAAATTAATTAATATGTAGTGTAATGGTTTTTCAACATGTCAGTATTCTTTGTGTCTTGTACTTCCTTTTCATTGGATGTAAACTTTTATTGTTCATTACATGGAAAATTGCCATTCAGGCATTTCTCAGCTTCAGGAGAGATAATGTGTCCATTTGACAGCAAACTCTTTCATGGTTCAGTACACAGATATTAAGTTTGGTTTGGATATATTTATACAACAAGTTGAAGTATTGACCATTCAGATAAGAAAACAGAACTGTGACTATATAAGGACAAAGAAGAATGTTGGGAGAGCACAGCTTGGCGAAACAATCGTATTCTTGTCTGTAGCCATAATGTAGTGTCCATTTGTACAGGACAGGGCATGGCTATTTTGAAAGCAATGGAAGCTTTGTTCCGAAAAGAAACCACACCATCATGGTAACAACTGAATGGCCATTAGGGATGTTTTATAGCTCCTTGCAACTGACGCTACTTTTTGTTGCTAAAAGTGATGGCTGTCCTTTAAAGCTATTGGTTTAGAAGGCTACCACAAAGCAATATCAGAGATGGAGAAGAAACTCATTGGATTTCCATTTCCCAACAAGGGGGGGAGAACTATTTTGTACCTTTCAAGACCAGTGAAGGAACATACTGCCTCTACCCTTAGAAAATGTGTTTCTGCACAAAAGCAGGTATACATTTGTAATACCTTTTACAATTAACCTGCTTTTACAGTTACAATTAAATATGTATATATATTTCAAAAATTGTTCATAAACTTTAGTCAATAGGGAAGTACATCTCAAGTGCATCTATTAGTAAAGTACACATAAATATTATTCTCAATGAGAAATATCCTTTATATCCCTAGTTGTGTTCTATCTATCTTGTAATTTTTTTAAAAAAAAAATCTAGGTGGCCTAGCATTTCATGTTACTGAATAGGCAATTAAGATCCATTGGATTCACAGAAGCCCTGCTCCTGGTGATGAATATTGTTAGAACTAGATCAGCACAGCTGTTCGTATTTTTGGAGTTACATACGTTTTCAGTGATGTGGTTGTGAGGACTGTCATGATAGCACTTTAAACTTAAGAATTTACAGTTACGCCACTATTTTTTTCTTTATTTTTTAAAAGAAATAGAATAAAGAAAAAAAAAACATACTAGAATAGGGGAAGTCTCTACAGACAAAGCCTAAGAATGATACAATATAATCATGGGAATATAGTAGTATTACAAGACATATAACATAATTATACACACCTAAGACATACCTAACACACATTCATACTTCTTAACTTCAGTTCCAATCATTCCTAGTCCTCTCCGGCTTCCCGACTAGGTTGTCCTTGGGATAATAAATTAATTAGATAAATGAGGATCTATTTCCTTCCTTTAAAAACATCAGGGCTCTACTAATATTACCTCTTTTGTAACTTTAAGTCTTAAACATTAATACTATGTAGAGATAGTTTTAGATTAGAGAGAAGTGACTAGTGGGGTGCCACAGGGTTCTGTCCTGGGCCCAGTGCTGTTCAATATTTTTATCAATAACTTGGATGAAGGAATAGAGGGCATGCTCATCAAATTTGCAGATGATACCAAATTGGGAGGGGTTGCTAATATGCCAGAGGACAGGATCAAAATTCAAAATGACCTGGATAGATTGGAGAGGTGGGCCAAGGCGAACAAAATGAAATTCAACAGAGAGAAGTGTAAGGTCCTACACTTAGGTAGAAAAAATGGAATACAGAAATATAGGATGGAGGACACGTGGCTGGATAGCAGTACATGTGAAAGGGATCTAGGAGTCTTCATAGACCACAAGCTGAACACGAGTCAGCAGTGTGATGCGGCAGCCAAGAAAGTCAATGCAATTCTCGGCTGCATCAATAGGAGTATGGTGTCTAGATCAAGGGAGCTACTGGTACCACTCTACTCTGCTTTGGTTAGACCCCGCCTGGAATACTGTGTCCAGTTCTGGGCACCCCAATTCAAGAAGGATATTGACAAGCTGGAGCAAGTCCAGAGGAGAGCGACCAAAATAGTGAGAGGCCTGGAAGCCATGCCCTATGAGGATAGACCTAGAGAGCTGGGTATGTTTAGTCTGCAGAAGAGAAGGTTAAGAGGGGACATGATAGCCATGTTTAAATATTTGAAGGGATGCCACGTAGAGGAAGGAGAGGGCTTGTTTTCTGCTGCTTCAGAGACCAAGACAAGGAGCAATGGATTCAAGCTGCAGGAAAGGAGATTCCACCTGAACCTCAGGAAGAACTTCCTGACAGTCAGGGCTGTCCAGCAGTGGAATATGCTGCCTCGGAGTGTAGTGGAGCCTCCTTCCTTGGAGGTTTTTAAGCAGATGCTTGATGGCTATCTGTTTGGAGTGCTTTGAGGGTGTTCCTGCATGGCAGGGGGTTGGACTGGATGGCCTGTGTGGTCTCTTCCAACCCTAGATTTCTATGATTACAAATAAATAAAATAAACTGAGTAAAATTCAAACCTATCTCTGTCTTCAATCAACAAAGCTTGCTATCATCAAGTTTCCCCACTTGCTTTTAAAGAATTGTATAACTGGATCCCATTTCTTAACAAACTGTCCAAGAGGGATCCCTCTTATTAACATTGTAAGCTTATCCATAAGTTGCATATGAAACAATTTTATTTCCCAATCTTCTACATTTGGTATGTCTGATTTTTCCCCAATTTTTAGCATAATTGATTCTTGCAGAGACTGTCATATAAAATAAGATTTCACCATATTTCTTTTCCAATTCATATTCTGGCATACCCAGTAGATACATTTGTGGTGACATATGAAAGTGTATACCCAGAATTTTTTCAGTCTTCAAATGTATTTGCTTCCAATACTTCCTAGCTTTTAAACATGTCCACCACATGTGGTAGAAAGTACCCTTCTCACTTCTGCACTTCCAACATTCATCACTACAGTTATATATCTTTGCCAGTCTCTCAGGAGGGAGATACCACCGTAAATGCATTTTATAAATATTTTCTTTTAAGTTCTGGCAAGCTGAGAATTTCAATATTCTCTTCCAAGTCTTCTCCCAATTCTCTACATCAGTTGAATGGCCCAAATTTTGAGCCCAGCATATCATTGGCTCTTTAACAACCTTCTCTTTAGTGTCCCATCTTAACAAAATTTTATATATTTCAGATATTATCTGGGATTCCTTCTGAAGAATTATATCATCAAAAGCTGTCTTTTCTATTTGAAAACCATTTATTTTCATCTCCATTTTAAAATTCTTGTTTAATTGTCTATATAATAACCAGTGACAGTTGATACTCTCTCTTCTTAATTCTTCCAGTGATTTTATTGTAAAAGAGTCACCATGAGTTTTTATTAAATCTTTATGTGTTATCCATCTGTCTTGTAAAATATTTTCTCTTTTATAAAAGGCTTCTTGTGGTGAAAGCCATAGAGGTGTTTTTGAGTATATCCTTAATCTATATTTTTTTCAAGTTTTCAGTATTGGTTGTTGTATAAAGTGGTTGTTAAAGTCACTATGAACTATATCTTTGTTGTATCCAATATACGTGTGACAGCCAAAAGCTAAGTTGATACCTTCTAAAGCCAGAAGTCTACTATGTGATAGCCTCACCCGTTCTCGAAACCATTCTAAGCAGCATGCATGAAAATAAAGTTTCAAGTTGAAACTATTTTGAAATGAGGATCAAGATTAAAAATAACCTAATCATCTCTCACTGATTAAATTAATACAGCAAGGAGGCTTCAGAAATTTGTACTGGGGAAACTCAAGCCAAGGGGTTAGGGGAATCATGTTTTGTTTTTATATTTTCGTCACCAAAACATTGTGTGGTATACTTTCCTCTCTGAAATTTATTCTTGAATATCTCGTGGTTTGGGGTTATTAAAAAGAAAGAGCAAGCTGCTTGCCCAACTGTGTTTTTCCTGAATCATTTGTAGGCTGTGCTTTTCTTTAGCAAAAAAACCTTTTTTTTTTTAAAAAAAGAATGCCTCTTTATTCTATGTAGTTTTTGTGTGAAAAATAAAATAAATAGAACAAGTAATGAACAGCATTTGGTGATTGTTTTTCCTAGCCATGATGACACAGTTTCATGGGACATAGCTTTTACAGGGCATGCTGGTTTTATACATGCCCATAATATCAAATGCCCTGGTTCATTTGCAGATATGTTTAAGCCCAGGGCTAAATGTTCAGTGGTGCACAAAACCTCCTTGTGAAAAAACACATTTTATATGTGCTTGCAGGATATTCATAAGGTCTGGAGCATCCAAAACAAGTCATGCTTTCCAATGCAGCAGCAAAGGGAAACACAATTATTACAATTTTCCTATTTATGCTGGCTAATGTACAAGTTGACATGGTCTGTTTAACAGAGGAATATGACTTGAGATGAGCCTCATAAATTCCCATAAATTGTATTTTGTATTTCTTTTCAAAATAATCCTTTAGTTTCATTTTTTTTTAAAAAAAACACTGCATAATTTCAACGTTTCTAGACTTGTGTTTCCCTTGCAGCATGCCCCATTGGCATGGATTGAAATAGCTCAGATCCTTTTTCTATATACACTGGAAGGTCATATGTATATCTTCTAAAATTCAGATAATATATATGATCTTCTAGTGCATTTGAAAAAATGAGTCCCAGCAACAAGACTTCCATAATATCACAAATTCAACTCTAATAGTCTTTCAAGAACTCAAAAAGCATTTTAATGCCTATAGATATGTGTGTGTGTTTTTGTGGTGCTACATTCTGACCTCAACTCAAGTGTTCACAAGGGACAGCCAATGAGGTGGAGTGGCTAGAACTAGGAATACCAGGATACCAATTCATGTTCAGCCATGAAGCTCATCGGATGACCTTACTTCACCATCTGTGTGGGCTGGTATAATTGAAACCCTCTGGGAAATCATTGACGATCAACCATGAAATAATGAGGCCAGGCACCAAAATTGGATAATAAAGGACACTTTATTTAAACTGATCTTTTTACAGTTGTGTTGTCCTGGGAGTGAGCAATTAGTGGGGAGCAACATGATGCAGGTCCAGTATAGGCAGATGTCATCATGTGACTATCCCCTGAGTCCATGGGAAACCAGAGCAAAATATAGAACAAACACTCAGTAACAGCGGAGCCAGCTATCTCTCCACAGCTCAACACACCACCAAACATCATGCCAAATTCCCTTAGTCACAGTTTATAACCTCACAGACAAAACCAACTCACAGATAGACAGTAACACACACACTCTCTTTTACACAAATCTCCTACAATAGCCACCAGAATCAAATAGAAGAACAGATCTAAGCAGGATACTGGGTATGAAGATCTCAAGCAAATGATCCAGAGGGACACGCCAGGGTGGGCTGGCTTAAAATAGCCCAGGCCTCACACCGGTATATTTTGTGATCAGCCACCAAGTGCCAAACACAGCCACACCCTGGTCTCTGACACTGGCATTTTCTGCATGATGACATTCTTCCATGTCATCACAATCCTGGCTGTACCTCTGCCAGGATGGGAGCATGTCCTCAGCCTTTACTCTCTTAGATGAACAATACAGCTGTAGACAGTGTAAAGTCTCATGCAAAATCACAGCTCCTTTGTTGTGATACTTGTTCAGATAAGTCAGTTTTTGTTTTTTTTACAAATCAGCTTCTAGGGTTTTGCTGGAATCAAGTTTCTGTCTCCCAGGTAGCTAGTAAAATTGGATTGCACATTTATTACCTTAAAAAAAAAAATAACTCAAGGAGACATATGTGTGGTTCCCAGACAGACTTGCATCTAGGCACTAACCAGACAAAGACCTGCATGGCTTCAGTAAAATTACTGTGTCATATTCATTCAGACCACACATCTTGTGTGAAGCTCATGAGGAAGAAATTGTATTGATGACTCTTATCTGCTAGTCAGAGGTACAGTCCTTTGAACACAGATGGAGCCAGCCTGACTTCCCTTGGGAGGGAGTTCCATAAAGGGGATGGAAAGAATCTTTGAAAATATTCAAAAAATATTCAAGAAATCCAGATAAGAAGAATCCTGGACTAATGAAAATCTTCATAGTTTGGAACTTATTCTTTGCAAAATTTACATTTTTTTCTTTTCTTTTCAGAAAATAGCATTTTCTGCATAAGAAACAGCATTTTCTGAAAAGAAATGGTTGTTTCCTGCACAAGATATCCTATTATCTGTGCAAAAGATCCATGAACAAATTTTGCACATAATAACTCTGAAACAAGTAGAGCACTGCAAGGCTCTGTCCTGAAGCTGATGAATCAATGAATGATTTAGATATAAAATTAGGGCCATTTCTCCACTAAACTGTTATAGTGGTAGTATTTCGCTTTCAACATCCTGTGGAATTCTGGGGTTTGTAGTTTACTGAGGCCAAAGAGCTCTCTGGCTGAGAATTCTAAATGCCCCTCCCTAAATTGCAAATCCCAGATTTCCACAGGATGTTGAAAGTAGAATAATAGCACTATAACAGTCTAGTGTGGAAATGGCCTAGGAGGGGTAGCTAACAAGTTGGGAGACAGAAACAGAATTCAACAGGTCCTTGGAGAACTAGAAAAACAGGCTGAAATTAATAAAATAAAAGTCAACTGAGAAAAAATGCAAAATTCTCCATTTGGGCCACAGAAACCAAATGCAGAGGTATAGGGTGAGGTGGTACTTGGTTTAGCAGTATGACATGTGGGAAAAGACCTTGGGGTTATTGCTGATCATGAGCCAACAGTGTGATGCTGCAGCATCTTAACCTGCATTAAGAGAAGCATAGTTTCCAAGTTAAGTGAGGTAATAGTCTTCCTATATTCTGCTCTGGTCAGGCCTCATCTGGAGTATTGTGTCCAGTTCTGGGCACCTCATTTTAAGAAGAATATTGACAAATTTGGAGAGAGTTCAGAGAGTTCAGAGAAGGGCAATGAGGATGATAAGAAGTATAGGAAACATATGTTTTGAGGAGAAGTTGAAGGAGCTGGACATATGCAGCTTGGTGAAGAAAAGCTTTGATATAATAACACTCTTTAAATACTTCCAAGGCTGCCACAAAGAGGAGGGTTCAGGCTTGTTCTCTGCTGCCTCAAAGGGTACAACTAGGTATAAATGGTTTTTAGATACAGGGAGGTAGATTTTGACTGAACATTAGAAAGAACTTCTTGAAAGTGAGAGTGGTTCAGCAATGGAACCAATTGCCTAGAAATGTGGTGAGGTCTTCTTTTCTGAAGGTCTTCAGAAAGAACCTGAACCCCAGCTACCTGAGGCAGTAGCCTTAAACAAGGCAAGCCCCATGATTAGTCAATATGGTCCCAGTCCTCAGATAAGAAATGAAATGACCTCCCTTCACTAATGCTGGGATTTAGCATATCTGAAGATATGTGAGATTTTTAATTTTAAGGGAGCAAAATCTAAAGCTGTCATAGGACTACTCTGGAGTAAATGTTTTGAGGATTGTGGAGAGGATTTTTGAATTTTGAAATGGAACGCCCTCTTTATGTACCTCATTCAGCAAAGGTTCTCTTGCATACAAGCATTTCAGGTTTGTGCATGCATGTGTCTTGTTCAATTCATGTTTCTCTCTGGTGAAATAATGTAATAGTTTATTGTGCCCATGTTTCCTTACTTGTGTTTGATCATGGAAAGGAAATGGACTGAGTTAAAGGCAATAACACACTCTTATGTGTTCACACTTGCTTTATATGAAAGGAAAGCACGTAATAAACCAAACAAGAAAACATTTCCTATGTTTGATCAGGCTCTATTGGAATTTGGACACTGTTGTTTCTGAAGATATGGGTCTCAAGAGAATTGAGCTTTAGGCAGTAGGAGAAGGCTACTCTGCAATTTCCAGTAAAAAATTAAACTTGAAAGTTCTTCATTTGTTTTTCAGACATGCACAGGTGGAGACAGATTTTGGCTGGTTTGCTAAGGCAGTTAGAATGTTCACTTGATTTTACCTCAGCCATCACCAACAATGGCCATGCAGAAAATATTTCCATTCATCAGCCTAAGTGTATTGTGTTCCTGTAATGATCTTGTAACACAAACTCCTACCTTGAGTTGATTTTGATAAACAGCTAAATTCAGATAAGTAGCCTATTATCAACACTACAAGTGATATCTACTAAATGCTTTCAATGCTTCCAAAATATGGTCAGGATCATGTTTATATTTGTTTTAATTCTGTTTTAATTTGTTTTAATAACTAATGTGTTTTAGGGGGATAGAAGGGTTGCTGGGTGGGGAGAATGGGGTACTTTTTAATGTTTTAATATATTTGTATATTTTTGTAATGCCGCCTCGATCCATTGGGAGAGGCGGGATAGAAATAAATATTATTATTATTATTATTATTATTATTATTATTATTATTATTATGACTCCCTCAAAGCCCATATCACTGAAATATAACCGAAGTGGAATCCACACTGAAACAGAAAAGCACTTCTTTGAACCATATTATTCTATTCCCACACCTGTTGCACACAGAGCCACACATATTGCTACTACCTAACATTGCCACTGCTATTACTATTATCATCTGCTGAAACATATCATAAAAGGGAACCAAAGCCATATATTGGGGTGGAAGTGAAATCATGATCATCACCATCCTGCTTTATGTGTTCACAGTAAACCATCCTATCTACATGTCTATTTATATGTAACAATAAGAAGCAGCACTGTACAAAAATCCAGATTACACATGTCTAATGATAAGTAAGAAGGTCTCAATTACATAGAAATGAGTACGGCCAAGAATTTCTGAGAGCATCCAAAATTATTTTCAGATGATGATGATTCACGTACTTCATTAAAACCCTCCTTTGCAGTCACTTTGTTCTGGTAATAATCAGATTTTAACTTCATGAGTGCAAAGTGGTAGTGGTGAAAATTCACTCAAGCTGGGCAGAATACATTCATTCAGCATTCATTTCAGAAATCCATTCATTCTACACTCTCACCCACACTGTCTTGCCTGCCATTATATAGGCACAGTAGCACATACCCTTAGTTACGCCACAAATAATACACAGGCAACCACACAACACACACGTGCACACACACATACAGAGATTCTGAACAGAGAATATATCCCTATACTTGGCTTCTCAGCCCCGCTCTGTTTTCTAGAGTCCACCTCCTGCTCACCCCAACTTTATAGTACTTGTGATTGCATCTGCTCTCCCCACCACTGTAGTAATTTCCACCCACTTCTGTTACTCTCTTTCTTTGTTACCACCTCCTGTTTACTTCTCCCTTGACTTTTCCTGTCCCTTTGCTGCTTCTCAAGAACCTCTTGCTGCTTTCATCATTTCCACAGTTCTTCCTGGATGACATCACTGATCTCCTCAATGACCCATGCTTTCTCTCAGATCTTCTATCTCCACTTCTTTCTCCTAACTTGCTTCACTGCTATCCCTAAATCCTGCCTGTACTCCCAGTTGCTCTTTCCTTTTTTTTCTTTTTTCTTTTTTTTGATTGCTAGCATGTTCCTGTGCTCACAATATGGGTTCCACGGATGTGAGAGAAAAGAAAAGAAATGATTTTCTGGTTCCATCACTGAGCATGCTGGGAAATATATGCATATTTGATTAGCTGTGGAACATCTTTAAAATAACCAGATAGCCTTTGATTCCTTGCCGGGGGAATCAATTTCAGGCCATATGTGTTGTCAAAGAGTCTTGCATGGTGCCAGTTGCTAATCTGTGCTATGCCTGTAGCAGTTTGACGATGGCTTCAGATTAAAAGTCCTCTCTTTGCACAAACTCCTCTCCAAATGCTAGTGCAAAATATTCTGAAAATCAGCAATAAGGTACTCTGGTACACAAAACAAACGTATAGGAAGGGTTTGTTTGTTTGTTTTTTGTAAAGGATCGTTTGATGTGAACATGGAAAACCAATCTCACTCCGTTTAGGGATGTACTAATACAAGTTTCCTCATACTTAATGAGAAAGGGTGTCTAGACACATCAAGACACTGTGACAAAATAGTCAACTGTTATGAGATTCTTGCATTTCAGAATCATTTTATGAAAAATCTGCAGGTCCAAAACATTTATTTTACACAAAAACAATATTTGGTGTAGTTTTGTATTTTGTGCAAAGGATACTGTTTTCTGAACAAAACTCTCTGTCTCTCTCTCTCTCTCTCTCTCTCTTTGCACGCAAAACCCAAGCTTTTCAGAAACTTTTTTTTCTGGGAAAAAAAGTCCACTGTAAAAATTCCTTGAATCTCACTCTGTGAACAGAAAACTTTTCATTTATCATTTTTACGTGCTGAAATGAGTAATGCACGCTTTGCATGACACCAAGATTCATAGAAAGGTGCAGCTTCTGGCTGCCCAACTTTATAGACTTTTAACAGAGCAGCAAAAAGTGGTGTGAGGTTTCAGGGACAGGTCAAAGAGGCAGCCATAACAAAACTGTCCAAATGACAATGTTTCCCATCTCTTCCAAAATGGAGGAGAATTCAATAGTACTTCCACTTTTCATAGCCACCATATGTTTCTTATGCATCATTCTACCACCTGCAGTGTCATTCTGCCACTGTAACTGCCATTAGAAAGATCTGTTCTTCTTCATTCTCAGCTGTAATAGGAAACAACTTTGTGCTGAAAACAAATATTATATCTTGATTAAGATCTCATCTTTTTGCTAACCATATTTTTTCCAACCTTACCTCATATGACTTGTATTCTGAAAAGCCATACATGCTATTTATTCTTCTCTAAATCCCATCTGTTGCTAACTATACTTCCTGAAATGTGATGCCAAGACCATAACAGTACTTTTAAGTAGGTGTGATTTGCTTAGTTGACACATTGCTACTTCACCATGTGACATGGTTACTGTGTTCCCTTCATGCATCCTAAAACAACATGCACCTTCTTTTCTCAATTGTCAAGAATTTCCTAGCAATGTGAATCATTTTACCCGCTCTCTCATTACTATGGAATTATTTAGCTGGTCACACCAAGGCCATATGATATTAGTTTGTTTATCCTCCCTCTTAAACCAATTGGAATTCACCTTGCTGGGTAGACAAACTTGTAAAGATTATTTTTAAGGCCATAGTGAAAAACCACAGAGAGACTTTCAATTTCTTGTTCTAGACTGCATTAGATGTCAACATGGTATTTTCCCTACCTAAATCCAAAAAGGGGGTTGAATTCTAATCCTTCAGGAAAGGGATTAGAAAAAGATTAATGTATTCAGTTCTTTATTTGATGATGATCATACACCAAGAAGACTGTTGGAAGGGCTATCTTTTCACTTCTTTTCTAGCCAAGTTCCATTTATTATCAGAGGTTTCAAATGATGTGCTGGTTTTTATTTCTCACTTTTGCTTAACAAATACCATATAATTATGAAGTTTCTCATGCTCTGGTTTCCAAAACCTTCAACAGATGTCTTGCCAACAGCAAAGATGATTAAGGGTTTATATGTTTACAAAGAGCAGCTCTGCTGAAAATATGAAAGAGGACCCTGCTATGCCTAAGCCCTTTCTGGGCCAGCCCTAAGAGGAAAAGGGTTTCTTTTTGGATCAAAAGTTGGAAAAAACAACCATATGCTACTGAGCGCTTGCATAGTTTGAGAAGACCATTTAGAAGCTACAGTGCTGATATCTTGAAAATTTTATCAAGCATTCATGAAATACAGGTTGAAGAGTTATTTCTTCTACTTCTTCTGGTCAGTGCATATAGCTAGCCATTTGGAGGTCAGGTTGCACTGTACAAATATTTTGATTTGGTGGTACACTAGCCAGTCTAAAAGCAGTGTCATATAATTAGTGTTGAGCCAAAGCTTTTTTCTGTTGTGCAATGCTTGAGAACCACACTATGTTCAGGACATTGTGGAAGCTGTAAATGGATAGTCAGGCTGCCAACATTGTTGTTGCAGCTGCTGCCACTTCCAAAAGAGAAAAAGACAGATGTGCTCCTGTCCTATTGCTTACAGTGAGCTCCATACCCAATAAATTATTGGAGAATATTTTCTTCCCTGGAGAAATGTGGTGAATGGTCCTGCCAATTTCTCTGCCCATGAATGAGGGTAGAGAAATACAAGAGGCCATTTGCACACAAGTGTGTGATACAGTAAGGAAGAAAGAATTGTTTGAGCACTGGAGTAAAGGCTTTATGGACAATCTCCAAATATTGTTTAATTATGGATCCCTGTTGATGTTATGGGTTTCTTGTTGTTATTTTTTTGTCTCTCTAAGGTAGAACAACCTATATTAGACTTAATCATATAATTAAAAAATAACAATGGCTATTCTCAACACATTTTCTGACTTCTGCAGTGTTAACTTGAGATAAAACAGCAAAGAATGAACCTTAACTATGAACAGGGTTGCCAGACATGTGCCTTGTATGTAGAAAGAGTTCAGCCTTGCTTGAAATTGAGGGTTAGGTTTATGGGTGCATAACTTGGAATTATGCATCTATAGCAGATCCATATTCATGGTCCCGTCATAGTCATGATTATGGCATTATTGCTACAATCATTAACTCCCCTCCCCCAGACCTACTTTACCAGGCATCAGCTATTAAGATAGAAGGGATTCCATACTGTTGATGATCATGGTGTGAGTAGATGGCATTTCCACCTCCTTCCACCAGCTAGCAAAGCTGCAACAATCAGAAGCAAGACCCTTGTCACACTTCCTTGTTGCAGTCACACTGACCGTAGTGTGAGGGCAGACATGTCATCTACCCATGTCCCTATAGCTAGCACAACAGACCCCATTTTTTTGGTGCAGCTAATGCCTGGTAAAGAAGGTTGGGGGAAGGGGTTGTTACTTCAGGTTAGGCCTCCTTGGAGATAGCATAAAGGTATCATTTTGATATCAATAATTTGGCTCTCTTCCACCACCCCTCCCCATGTGTTTGAGAGGCCTCCGGACAAGCACAGAACTAGGTTCAGCCATCAGACGCTGCAATATCCCAAGACAATACAGGCAGGCCAGAAATAGCCAGATCACTGCTTTAGGAGACCTCTCTGCAAACACCCTCATTATGTATGTACGCTGTTTACAAAGGACTCCCTGCCCCGAGCAGGCACTCTGGCAAGCTGAATACTCAACTGCCAAGCACTGAGCATTTGCATACTGTCTACCTCTTTGTCAATTCAGACTTAACTCAATCATGTTAAATTTTGACCTTTCCAAAGCTTTGTCTTGCACCCGAAACACATTGTTTTCCCCAAGTACGGAATAGCCTGCAGTTACATTTCTGTCTATAAAACCTCTGATTCCAAGACCTTCCTTGGATCGCTCCTGAGTTCCAGACCGCCTTGCTGCTGCTTTGCTTGGCGAGCCTTCCCTCAGCTCCATGTGCTGAGCCACATCAAACCCCAGCATCGTCCTCTATTCTTCCAGGCTTCAGGACAGGTTTCGTATCATCCAATTCAACAATCTCTCTCAAAATCTCTCTATACCATTCCAACCTTTACTTTCCTTAGTTACTTGTGTGATTGTGTGTGTTTCATATACTGCGTGTCTGTATTTAATAAAAACCTCAATTATTCTTAAACTTGGTGTGCTCCTTGGCTTGGTCTGACCCTGTAGACATTGGGTAAAAGATTCTGCTGTGTTGCCCTGCCTCTCGCATTGCTAACTTGTGCTCTAGCTAATTTCTCCAAACATAGTTAATTGAGAGCGCATACAGGTGTGCCTCCTGGGACCCCCAGTAAACAGGGTAACAGGGTAGCCTGTGACATATGACTTAGCAACTAAGGTAGTTACATAACTAAGCAAAGCATGTAGAATTCTGGCTCATGTCTTAACTGAGAAAATATAACATTTTCATGAATAGTTTCTTGGGATATGCGGAAGAAATGCTTTGCTTCTGATTCTCTACTCCATGCTAGTAGAATACACTTTATGAAATTCTTAGCAAGAAAAACAACTTCCTTCTCAAATCTTTGGTTAACTCATGGACATTAGCAGTATTATAGAAACTGCAACTTGTATTGATTCCAATAGTAGATATTCTGTGTGTCTATAACTGCTGAATTTAGAATAATAGAATAGTAGAGTTGAAGAGACCACAGGGGCCATCCAGTCCAACCCTCTGCTTTGCAGGAACACACATCAAAGCACTCCCACTTCCCCCCAAAAAAATGCTTTCTGAAAATGGGGTGCATCTTATAAACCAGTAAATACGGTACTTTGAAAACGACTGCAAACAGTTGACTTAGAGTGGGGCTTGTACTTTATACAGTCTTACCTCTTGTGTTTAGTCCTTCTGTAGATTATTGATTTGTGGGGAATAAAGCTCTTTGGGTTTAAGAAAAATAAAGAAAGTGGGTAAACATTGGCAGCCCCTTTAAGAAAGGAAGAGCCCACCTTGCTGCAGCCCCTCCCTCCTTCCTCCCCTTCACCCCTCCCAGCCAGGTCTTTTTTCTGGAGCCAACCACCTGTGGGACAGCAGGGAATAAGGAATTGCTTACATTGTGGCACAGGGCATTTTCCCAGTTTCCCTCCCTCCTACAGTAGGTTGGCTTCTGCTCAGCACAGACTGCAAAACCCTGTTGGTTTCTGTTCCTGAGGTGGAGGGAAAGGAGTGTGATGGAGGTATACTTTCTTCCCTCCCAGTCTGAACGGGAGGTCTGGTTTCTTCTGGAGGAACTGCTTGTTCCTGTTTTCTACCCCAGCCTCCACCATCTTGCTAGGGGGATGGAGGAAGAAAATGAGTCAAGAAGAGGGGGATTAGAAAGAAGAGGAGCCAGATGCTTTGAGTCTCCTTTTTTTGCTGCCTCCCTTCCCCTTTTCTGCACAGGGCTCAGCGGGTTCTGTCTTCATTCCCCTTTCCCAGTTGCTTTTCTTAAGTGCCTGCAACTCAGCTCCAATTTATGGTGGAGTTTTCCTGGCAAGATTTATTTGTGTGTGTGTGTGTGTGTGTGTGTGATGGCTTGCCTCTGAGGCTGAGAGAATGGGATTTGCCCAAGGGGAATTCTCAAAAGGAAAATAGGGAAAGGGGGAATCCTTGTGCCACATCTTTCACTCTCCCCTTTTCTATGTATTTTGCCTCAGCTGGGTACTAAAATTTTTTCCCCTAAAAAATAAGGTCTGAAAATGTAGTGCATCTTATACACTAGTGTGTCTAACTTGCAAGCAAATACAGCATTCCACTGCCAAACAGCTCTGACTGTCAGGAAGTTGTTCCTGAAGTTCAGGTGGAATCTGAACCTCAGGAAGGTGATAATTAAATGAAAGCTTTACAGTGATAATGAAAGGTGATAATTAAATGAAAGCTCTACAGGGATCATGTAACTATTATCTTGAATGCTTCTAATTTTACATGTGAAATAATGACTTAAAGTTTGAGATACTCTTCAAGCTTTTTCCATTGTAACTCATTCCTATAAATTCACCAGCACAGGAGACACTGTCCACTGTAGCAAGAGAAAATCAGGGTTTGAGGGCAGAGAGTGGGTGAAGGACTGAGAGAGATTTTGAGTTACCATTCAGAGGAGTTAAGGGGTTGTATTGCCTTGTTTGTGACTTTGTTTAACTATTTAATCTTCTGCTTTAATCTTTTCTTTCTGAAACATAATAGCTTTCTTGTATCAGTTCATAGCAAAAGGCTATTGTGAGAGGGAAGGAAATGGGGTCACTATATTTTCTGAAATAGCAAATCAAGGGTCCATATTGGGGTCAGTGCAGAATCCTAAGGCAGCACTGAGTTAATAGAACCTATGAAGGGAGCCAGCTATAACCATTGATGACCTCATTGATCCCAATGCTTACTTGTCCAAGGGTGATGACTTATAAAGTGTGTGGGCAGCGAGGAGCAGAGGCCACTTTTAACATTGTCCCTAGGCTTCAGACATTACTTCAAGTCATAATGGGAATGTATGTTATCCTTCTTTTTGGTACCAAGAGTGTGTCTGCTGAAGGAGTGGAATTGGCCTTGATCAGTTCCACACAGGTCCGACTTCTCACCAATAAAAAGTGATGGCACATTGTTAACGCTGTGAAGTGTGTTTAATTCTTCATTTTAAGACTGAAAGCATCATAGGAATGTCTCACCCTGTAGTGAAATTCTCTGGTTAAAACGATTGTATAATGGCCTCTGCTTTAGCAGTAGTCTGAAAGCTGCAAAAATTGCTCAGGTTCTGTTGCTGCTCAGGGGAAGTAGGCATTAAGTGTAAACATCTGAGTAAGATTTCAGCCGTCAGCCTCCAAAGGCCTTTTAATGTTCCCACTCCCATGGATGTCTAGCCAGCCACTTAACTTCTTAAAGCACCTTTTGGAATTATCATGAGTGAAGGTCAGTTTATTGCCAGTATTTTTACTGACAATGACATAATACCCTTTGAAAGGAAAAAAAAAAAGAAATACATTTAAATGTAGAATTATATTGAAACTATTATTTGGAAATGTAAAATGAAGAGGACTTTTCCTACTAAATCAGTAGAAGGCTATCAGTCATCGTATATATTTTATCATTTTTGAAATGTTTCTCACAAAGCGTCTTTCAAGACAACTATTTGACATCATAATTCTTCCCTGTTCTTCTTCAAATGAGGAACGAATTTCAAGTGGTATCATAAAACCTGTCTCCAGTAGAGCATTCCAATCATTTGGCTGAAGTGCTGTTCTCATATTGAAACATAGGGAAATAAAATATTTCTCTGTACGGTCATGTTCTCTCTTTATATTTGGACTGAGATTTTAAAAATTCAAATATTAAGGAAAATATTTTCCCATCTTCATATGCAATGCTAAACTATCAAAAACAACAGCCAATTTCTGGTAGT
This sequence comes from Ctenosaura bakeri, assembly GCA_948474755.1. Lineage (NCBI taxonomy): Eukaryota > Metazoa > Chordata > Lepidosauria > Squamata > Iguanidae > Ctenosaura > Ctenosaura bakeri. Next base: position 352,311 of record CAOLHI010001130.1, read on the forward strand.
TCTCTTAATTTTCCTCATTTCTGAAACTTTTTTGAGGTATAGTTTTTTTATAGTTCCATTTTACTGATGGTAAGTGTAGCAGTGATGGTTTTGTGCTCCCATCAAGAGCATTGTTCTTTTCTTTTAAAAAGGAACTTCACAAGTTATATTGTTACTGCGATAGATAACCCTATCCCGGGGTCTACAATTTAATATTAAAAATATCTCCATATGCTTGAGAGGTCCCCTGAACGAGCACATAGGCAGGCATGGTCGAATGGCCGAAAGCAGGAAAACCCGGTCAGGCCAGTAAACTCTTAGTCACGTTCCCCAGGAGACCTCCAGACAGGTAAAACATAAAAATGCAAAAAGAGTACTCAGCCCTGAGAAGCTGGCTTGACGGGATTAACACTTCTGACAAACAGCCCATCAAGCAAGGACAATTTGTATACAGCCAAAGCTTTGACAACCCCGGCAAATTCAATCATGCAAAGAATGCTGATGTTTTGGAGCTTTGTTCTAGCTTCTCTGTGTATTGTTCTCCCCGGGAAAGGATTAGCCCTTTTACCCCATAAATAGACTCAGTTTTTGAGTGGCTTTTTGGACCGCTTCCGGATTGCTCTCGCCTTCCAGCTGACCGTCGTTCCGTCCATTGAGCTATCCCCTCAGCCCTCCACATGCTGAATCTCATCTCTCTGGCCCTTTTCGCATTGAGGCTTCTTGCGCAAGTGGGGGAGGGTGGCTCGTGTGAGAAGGCTCCTCCGGGAGGCTGCTGTTTTCCCCTCCTTCCTTCCGCAGGCGAAGGAACGAGGGGGAAGCGGCACCGGAGGAGGCTTCTCGCGTGAGCCGCCCTCCCCCCTGGGCGAAGCAGGAGGCTCTCGCGTCCGTCCCCCGTGCGCGCGCGAAGCAGGAGGTGTCGCGTCCGTCGCACTAGCGCCCCACCCCGCCCCTTCCTTCAGCGGGGGCGGAGGGAAGGAAGCATGACCCGGCTGCCTCCCTGACGCTCCTCACAGGAGGTAAGTGCACCTGGGCCCCGGGAGCATTGCGCGAGCGTGGGTGATTTTCGCTTTGAGGTGAAAATCAAAAAACCCGTGATCGCGCCGCTGCAGCCCCGTGAGCACGGCGGAAGTGGGAGTGTGTTGTGCAGAGCGACGCTCCCACTCCCGCGAGGCTCACGGGGCTGTCGCGTGACAGAAAGCCCGTGTGAAAAGGGACTCTCTCTGCTGCTCTCTCGAACCTCCGGACTTCAGGACCAGGTGCAGTATTCCCCAGTCGTAACCCTTCAAAAGCCCCCTATCCAATTTCCTCTCTTTTTATTTCTTGCTAGGTCTTGTGTGAGTGAGTGTGTAAGTGCGAACATGTGCAAGTCTTTATTTTTAATAAAATCATTTTATTAGACAATTTTGCTTGGTGTTTGGCTTGGCCTGACCCCGTAAAAATTGGGCTAAAAGATCTCGTTAGGTTGCCCTGTCTCTTGTATTGCTATTGTTTGTGCTCTGGCTAGTTTCCATTCCCCAATCCTGTGGAGCACATTGAGGTGTCCCCAAAGGACCCCAGGAATCAGGGTAACAATCTTTAACTTGAAGAAAGTTTCAAAAACAACTGTATGTGTATTATGAATGCATACAAACACACACACACACACACACACACACACTGAGGCTATACATAGGCCCTAAAATTTTCATAGGCCCTAGCTTTGTGCCCAAAATGCCTAATGGATAAAGCAGCCCTAAGCCTGAAGCCAATATGGTTGTTGACAGGCTCGCTGATTCTCTTCCTTCCTGAAAAAAGAATGATGGCTACTGTTTGTTCCCCCAAATTTTTGCAACACTTACTTGCTGCTGTTATTTATTATTGCTGTAGTTCTACTTCTCAGTCTTGCTACCTTCTGAACACTTGGAAGCTCTATTTGAGTCTTTTACCAAAATAGACAATGTATCGTGGCAATTATAAGCTAAAATGTGTGGCTTGCAGTGCTTGGTACCATCACTAGGTGTGACTATTTTTTGCTGTAATAATTCTGGTCCTGGAATATATTTCCTGGAGACCTTAAATACCAAACTTACATTGCAGGAATCGCTGACAACAGAGATCATGAATGTGGCGATGTCTAGGTTTGTTTATGTTTCTTGTGATCTGATTTTCCTTGCTTTTGTGGGGTATATCCCACAGTCAAGACTCTGAATTTAAACCAGGTGTTTTTTTTTCTCTTTAGGAAACCTGAATGGTGCACACTTCTTGCTTATGTAACCTATAAGTTTGTAGTTTGCACAATCCTTCTCTTTAAGAGACAGACATATGTAGCAATAGCCTCTCTCTCTCCTTTGTGAATGGGTGTAGTTTCCTTAGATATCCATCTAGAATCACTAGGAGAAGGTGGTCTGCTTTGTACAGTGAGCCAAAACTGCTATATTAATACTTGTCCATTCCATTGTTATGGCTCTACCTTTTAGTTGTTTCTTAGTTTGTTTAGCAATGTCTTCCTGTATTTCAAAGGGGAGGAAGATTTTCCAAAGAGAGGGAAAGAACCCTTCAGTTTAAAGCAGAAAATCACGATTGGAACTATAATGATGAAATCAAGGAAATCTGAGTGACCAATCAACAGTGGCAAGCTAACTAAAAACATGGGGAATAATCTGGTTTAAGGCCAAAGTTAAGGCTGTCAGGCTATAACCCACAAAACTAGAAAATCTGAATGCAACACACACCTGTAAGCATGGGAACATTCACGGTCCCTGCCTTCATCTGAACTTCCTTCCCAAGTAAAGAAAAGTTATTCATTCTACTCTGTTATTTGATGTTACAATTCAGTGTCAAACAACCTTACATCTCAATGTCAAACAATGTGACTATTTCAGAACTGGAAGAAATGTGACTGGGGTGTTTATGAGTGGCATAGCACAATATTTAGCAGAGTTTTTATTAACTTTGTTAAACATATCATTTAGCTTTCTTTCTTAAAGGAGGTTTCGATGTGAAGGGAAACCATTAACAATTGGAAACAAATAGAACAGAGAGTCAAAGTCAGCCTTTGCAAAGGAAGGTTTAATTTACATCTGTAAGTTATACCTTGTTTTTCATGGAATCCTGTATGTTTGCTTACCCAGGACAAAGCAGTTATATTAAACATTACATACAGTGATGCTTCCTTGCTCCAGATACACATTAACTGGGCTGAACTAGTAAAAATTATTTATTTATTTTCATTTGTTTACCACTGAGACAAAGTGGCTTCCACAAAGAGTCAGTTAGAAAAGAAAACCTGAACAATGAAATTAAAAAACCCCGAAACACTTAAAACAATTCAGATAAAATACTGGTGCCAAGATTACATCCAGTGGACTTGTCTCAACACAGTATCAAAGTCAGAGTGAATCTGAATCATTTTATCTGCAAAGAGTCTTGCAAATTTGTCACAGCAGGCTGTTGAGTGGTCTTTGTTTTGTTCTTGTGGGCCAGTGTGTAAGAGGCCCCTGACAACTCAAGATAGCTCCACTGCATGACACTGTGTAGATGCAATAGTGGCAGAGAAGTGCAATATCAACAGGACTTCAACTCAGACCAGCTCAGGAAAAGAGACTGTTAAGCAGTGGGGTGGGTGGTACACCGACAGAATCCCTATTCTGTCCCAGCCAACTGCCTTCAAAAACATACACAAATCAAGCAGACTGTGGGACAGAGGAACTGGTGAGGGAGATGGAATCCTGATAGACCACTTCCACTTGGCCTCCCATCCCCCAGGTGGACAAAGCTAGGAGATGTTACATCCTTCCCCAGTTTCATTCACCAGCTCTCCATAATACAATCTAAGTCAGCATGCTCATCCAGTGCTCCCTGTATAATACATTTTCTTTTGCCAGTAGGCAGGTTATTTTTTTAAAAAAGTTATAAAACCCATCCAATCCTCCCCCTTTCAAACAAAGGGATGGCCCTGCCCTCACTCTACCCTTGAAGCAGCTCCCCTAAAGGGGAGAACCCCCTTTTGTGTAATCCTCTTTGGCAGCAACCCTGCTGACACTGAAGCAGACACCCAGATTTTATTCCCTTGCAAAAGGGGACAGGTGAGCCTCTGGTTATTAGCCAGTAGCTGTCTCAGTACCTGGGGCCTAGTTCTGCAAGGAGTACAGATGTTTGGAGCAGGCAGTCCACCAGCAGAGGTGCAGAACATCAAGCAAGCAAATAGGCAGGCAGCAGATCTCTTTCCTGGGGTGGTGGGGATGATGGTGTTCTTTTTTCTTCCACATGCTGTCTCCCCTCAGTCACAGCAGGCACCCAGATTTTATTCCTTTACAAAGGAGGTTAGGTGGCTTATTAGCCAGTAGCTGACTGAGTACTGGTGCCTGATTATGAGGGGAATGCAGGTGTCTGCAGCAGGTAGCATTTAGCACGTGGATAGGACTGCACTGAAAATCTGCTGTTCATAGATACTGATACCATCAAATCTTGTGTTCATTTCAGCTCTTCTGTAGTGATGCCCCTGTATGCAGTGAGATGACTACTTGCATTGTGCTGTTGTATCCAATGATGTATTTAAGACTTTTATTCATTTTTTAAAAAAATTCATATCTTTTTATTCGGAATTTACAATCTCAAATTATTCAAGAAAGCAGATTGTGTCTAATATACTTTAAACAACAACATATCTTATTATAAATAACATATTATAATAACATGAATAACAACCCCAACAATAACTTATTAACAAATGTATTCATAGTATAATTAATTCCACAAATACATTCTTTAAACTTAAAAATCCAAAAATAAACTTTCTTACAGACTTCTTATAAAAATATCATTTTTCCAGCTCTTATTAACCAATTTCTGGTGTTCCTTCTTAAACAAATCCCCGCTACGGGGTTTAGTTGCTTAAACTACTAGATTCCCTAATTTTCCTTAAAAAAAAAAAAATCCTTCCCTTATTTTCTTTTCCTATACTAGTTGGTTATTCCCTAGTTGTTAACTTCCAACAATATGAATATATATTTGTTTTCAGATCACTCTATTTAAGACTTTTATTCAAAGTCTCATGTTAACTTTTGAGTGTCTACCTTCAAGCCTCAAGTCCTTGCAAGATACTTTCAAGTCAAGTCTCAAGTCTGGAAGTCTGGGAGCCATATTTATACCCTAGCCTGTATTCCAGAATTTCTGCACAGAGTTGAATTAAAGGCAGTTTTAACAATTTAAGTAGAGTTGGCCCTCTACCTTTGTGATTTTGCCATCTGCAGCTTCAGAAGTGGGAAATAAGATCCTTTTTAATTCCCATTTGCAAAGCTGGAGGCTTTTTTTTAAAATTATTATTATTTATTTGTATCCCGCCTCTCCATATGGATTGAGGCGGCGAACAACTTACAAATAGCATGTATTTTCTATACATGCCCCCAACAAGCTGGGTACTCATTTTACCGACCTGCGGAAGGATGGAAGGCTGAGTCAGCCTTGGAGCCTGGCAGGATCGAACTCACAACCTTGTGGCTTGCAGTACTGGCATTTAACCACTGCACCACCAGGGCATAGGATCCTTCTTATTCCCTATTCCCTTATTCCTTCTTATTCCCTATTACTTGAAGCTTCATAAGCTTTAGAAGGAAGGATCCTTCCTCCTCAAGCCCATTGCCTAAAAACATTTTCTGTTCCTCTTTGAGATACATTTCCTGCACTCTGGTCATGAGTCTTGCCTCTGCTCTTAGGAAAAGTTTTGGAAAGCTCCTCCTATATGTAGTGATGACAGGTTGCTGAGCAGACCTCAACCTCAGCTCAAGCCCATTGCCTAACCCGTTTGTTCTCTCTGAGAAATGTGTCCACGCTTTGGGCTTGAGACAGATTGTCATATGACCAGTAAGTTATAAGGTTTCTGGATGAATGTATTATGTTACTGAACCAAGTGCAAAATAAAAACTAAACTAAAAATAAGCAAGTCGCAAGGGAAGTCAAGTCAGTGTGTAATTTTTGCCGAGTCAAATCCGAGTTGAGTCACTGAAGTGACTTAAGTCTGACTTGAGTCCGAGTCAATTGACTCAAGTCTACATCACTGGTTGTATCTGCTTAGCATTTAGGTTAAGATACAACAGGGCTATCTATGTGTCCATATTTTGAGTTAGCATAGTGAGACTGATCTTTGTTCTGAATTTTCTTGCTTTTGAAGTTATAGCTCCAACCATAGCTTTAATCATTTCCCCCTCTTTGGGAAATCTATCTGTCTATCTATCATCTATCTATCATCTATTTGGAAAAGAAGGAATAAATATGTTAAATAAGTAGCCAAAATATCTAACCAAAACTTGAGATCACTCTTGCTGGTAGAAAGCACACACACACAAAGCAGGTGAGAGAATTAATTTATACAGGATTTCCCCTCTTCTGTGGGGTTCTCATTTTATTGATTCTGGGTACATTCCATAACAGAAATGAAAGATGAGTGTCATTGTCTACAGTTGGCTTTGGATAAAGCTTAAAACAATGGCATGGAAAAAAGTTATGAGATGTAAAAGAAATAAATAGAAATAACAGGCAGTATTGTTTGGGGCTTAGAAGCATTAACGCAGATGTCCACAAAAAAAGAGGAAAATAAAAAAAGAAGGAAAAGAAAGAAAAAAGAAAAAGAAAAAAAGGAAAAGGAGGAAAAAAGGAAAGCAGTGCTAAGTAAAATGTAGGCATATGAGCATTTAATAATTTTTCATACCTTAACATCTGCATCCAGTCACACCTTTAAAATTGTAGGCAAAGAGGGCCAAACAATCAGATTAATAACTTACATTCACATGATAACAAGCTGTGGTGTGGTTTCTGTCATTAAAGTGGTTTAAAAAGGTTTATCAGAACGCACAAAACCAAGACAATTTGCATCCTCAACACTTAGAAAAACTCAATAGATTCATCATCATCTTTATAACTCACATTAACAGAGAAGCCAAACATGAAAAATGTTACTCAACTCCATCTGTTGTTTTTCACATTATCTTGTCACATATTATGCATCTTCAAAATACTTAGAAAGGATATAATTGTGTTTAGCTAAATTTGATAACTCTGTGATCACTGCACTAGCACAAATGTGGCTAGTCCAAATTGTTCAATGTTCAATATATTTGTAAATTTTAAAAAGTGCCCAACATCCTGATCTTCTTCGCACATAGAATTTTCTAATCTGTATGGCAAGGGGATGAGTTTCAGGAAGTGTAAAGTGTAAATGACTTGCTAGAAAAGACAATAATGCTTGGTAAGGTGGAAGGCAGTAGGAAAAGAAGAAAACTGCATTATAGACTCAACCAAAGAAGTCATGGCCCTGAGACTGGAAGATGCAAGCAGGGCTGTTGAGAATAGAGTGGCTTGGAGGTTTCTCATTTATAGGGTCACCATAAGTTGAAGTCGACTTGATAGCAGCTAATAATAACAAGAAATGAGCAAGAGGAAGATTAGTCTTTCCTGTGTGATCTTCTTACTTCTTGTGCAATAAGAATGTTATATTGTCCTTTTGGTTTCTTCTTTGCTGTTGTGAGAAAACAGGGTCTCACCCATGATATCAATGAGCACGTAACCATGCAAACAAATGGAACAAGTGGTCATGAACTTTGAAAAAAAAATCTTTAAATTTGGAATTTTGAGGAAGTGTTATAGATATTCTCACAAAATTGCTGCCACTGCTGGGATTTTCTCTTTCACAAAAATGGCTGCTGTGGTGAGTGTGACAAAACATTTCAGTAAAGTAAATCAGTGAGGCTGAAAGACAACTGGTCTAAGAACCTAAGTAGATGATAACAAAAAGTAGACAATTTCAGCAGGTTCATGGGTGAAAGTCTGCCTCAGAACTCCCTGGGAGCCAACTCCCCATGCCCTTGGTGCCATATTTGCCACAGAAGCAAAAAGTTAGTATTTTTTCAGTTTTTTCCTAGAAGGAAGGTGTAAATTGACTTATATATACCTTATAAACAGTGAACATAGATCACATGAGCCTTGTTTTGAAGTAAAAAGCAAAGTGTCCTGGGGGGTGGTTTGAAGGGGACAGGAAAAATGAGGGGTTCCATGAAGACTGTATGTTACCCACTTCATGGTTAGAGGGTGGCCCAGTGTGTTGTAAAGCCCAATGTCTTATTGGCAGCCACTTGCTATCTTTGTTCCCTAATGGTAATTCCAGGTCCACATGGGGCCTAAGAAAATGGAGATGATGTTTAGCTGCAAGCCGGACATTGCACTTTGTAGGCTCCTAGGTTCATCCTAGAAGGTTGAAGAAACTTGGGGGGCACTATGTGGGGGAGTTGTGTGTCTGTGAGTGGCTTAACATTTGTGGACAGCATGTTAAGAACCCCTGATTTTTTTTAAAAAAAATGCATAAAAAATATCAGTAAAAATCACAGAGCTCATCATGGAAATAATAACACACATGAACTTAGAAAGAATAAAAGGTGGTGATTTGCAGCCCTGTTATTGTTGTGCACCTTCAAGTTGCTTCTGACCTATGGTGAACCTAAGGCAAACCTATTACAGGCTTTTCTGCAGTTGAGAGTGTGTGATGTATCCAAGGTCACCCAGTGGGTTTCCAGCCCCACTTTGAAAAATGTAGTTGGCCTTACCTCACTGAAGTCAACCGTTCTAGTTAACTGTGCTGGACATTAAATTGAATAAAGTATATTTGCAAATTGTTTCAGATTCTGAGAAGAAATTCCTCATATCACTTTAAAAAGTGGATTTTTTAAAAGGAAGGCTTAGATTTATTTAAATATTTATATTCTTTTGTCTGAGCAGGTCTGTCCTTCAAATAGATGATAAAAATTTTGGAGGAGCTGAGTGGTTACAGTGCAAGTCTGGCTATTATACTCAAGAGTGAAACTCTAGTATTTTCCGTTGGAAGCCATTCCTCCTCTGTGCATCCATTTGAAAATTATAGATAGTTCTTGTAGCCGATAAACATCTGGAACTTCCATTGACTTTGGCACTCAACACATGCCAAGAACTTTTGTGGGTTAAGGACATTAAAAACATCTAGCACCTGTTCATAAGGAAGTTTTGGGATAGTTGAGGGGCCTATAATTTACTGACATCATAAATTATGTCACAAAGAAGTTCAATTTGTTGAAGAACATCCATCTGCTGAAAGAATGAATCTTAAGTGATTCAATGACATGGCTTATTACTATCACACATATCATAATGAACATTGGAAAGTAAATAATGATGTGGCAGGTATCAACATACCTTTAGCATTTCATGCAAAAAACCTCCAAATCCTCAGATTTACAACATATTTCACAATGGATGCCAAGAATATTGATCAAGCAAGAGAAATAGTAAAGTAATTTTCCAAACTTAGCAAGTACGCCAGCTCTTTGGCAGCCATTTCTATTACAGTGGATAGAGACTAGATGACAATGGCCTTCTGGGTCCTTTGCTAGACATTGGATTATGAAAGGCGATGTTTTCAGCGATTGATTTTAGAGATCATAAATAGACATGAGGGAATGAGAAAGTCCTTTGAGAACTTATATAACATAGTACCCAAGGGAATGAGGTGGAAAATGCATCCTCGTCTAGCTAGGGCTCAACTAAAGGTTTTCATTTGAGAAATGTTCAGTTTCGAAGGTGGTGGTGTGGGAGATTTTGAGGGACCAAACTTAGTGAGAAGCAGAGAGAGAGAGAGCCTCTGTTCACCATCTTTTTCTTAATTTAAACTATTTTCTTACTGCCTACAATTAACAGTGACAGGAGAGCTCCTCCCTAAAGTGGCATTCTTTCATTTATATTCTTCAAGATATCATGTACCTGTGAAAACCATAATTAGAACACAATTTTTGCCATGCCAGAATGGCTTGCAAGGACATTCTTGGATGTAAAAATAATGTCTGTTGGCTTCCAGTTGTAGTAAGGTAACAGTTCAAGCGGCTGAGGTGGAGTGACAGTAAAAATGAAAATTTTGCTAGCCAAAATGCCCTCACCAAATTCACTATCTACAAATGGAGAGATGTTTTGGCAGATCATCTTTTTTCAGTTCTGATTTAAATGGTGGCCTGAAGTATATCATCAAAGTTGCTTGGTTTTAGTTCTTGTTCACTGTTGACATAAAATGAAGGACTCTTGTAAGGATTTTAAAACATACAGCATATGAAGCTCTTTGAATATTTCAAGGTATTGGACTGGAGCTTGAGAGATCTAGATTCTCATCTCTACTGACCCATGAAGTTCACTGGATGAGCCAACCACTCTCTGTTTCTTATCCTGACCTCTCAAGTTGCTGTGCGGATAATAATAATAATAATAATAATAATAATAATAATAATAATAGGGAGTAGGAAAGTTATGCAAGACACCTTGAGCTCATTGGAGAAAAAGTGGGATATAAATGTAAGCAATGTAAATATTGTCTATAAATGGTAAGAAATGGTAATGTGTGCTTTCCTTTGTGAATGCCTTAGCTTTAGTCTCATATATCCCTTCTGTGATGATGGCTTTTCTTTCATTTTAGATCAGCCTTTTTGGTTCTGAATACAGAAAAGCTGAAGAGCCATGCAGATTTGTTGGTCTAATATTCTATCAATTTTTATAGGCGATTCCCGTATTTTTAAGGAACATTGTAGAAAAGCATTCCTCCCACTAATTGACTGTAAGCTTGTTAATGCTTTGGGCTCGCAGGATTTTAAATAGTACTTGCATTCTTCAGGATAATTTAATATGGTCATATAAAGCATATAAAGCATAAGTATCTGAAAGCATTTTGTGAATGTATTAACAGATTTTGGCATCAGATATGTCAAGACTTTCGAAAGTTAATCCAAGAAGTGACAATTGAAGAAGACTGGACAGAGTCTTGATGTTTCCTCTTGGAAACTCAAAATAATAATAAAACAAAACTCCCCTTTCTTTCTTAGTAAGTAAATTGCTGTTATTAGTCATAGCATGTAAGGCCATTGCACTAAAATATCTGACTTCTTTCCTCACTATGTCATTTCTTTCTATGATTGTGTAGTGTGCAATCATATATCTGCTTTTCACTGTTCGCTTCTAAGTTAAACATGAGAGAAGTACATAGGATTAAATATTTAAAACTGAACCAGAATTGAAAAAAATAAGAAAACAAAACTTCTTTATGCAGTTCTAGTTTCCTCTTATGGTTTTCTTTTCACATCCATGGAATGTACTTTTTGAGGGAAATAATCTCCTCAGTTGGTTACTCATATGAATAATAATTCTAATAAGTAAGTTTGGTCAATTACTTATTACCCATTCGCCTTTCTCCCTACTCACTCACATTTGAAAATAAGTAACAGCTGCTTTCTTGGATTCCTTCATTACCAACAGTAGATTCAGATTTCAAAATCATTCTGTTTGTTTATCATCCTTCTTGGGAATAATTAGTGGATGAGAAACATTTATTCTAAGTGGACCAACTCTGTAATCACTGAGTTCATAGGCCATTTCCACATGACACCGTTTTAGCGCTATTATTCCAATTTCAACGTCCTGTGGAATTCTAAAGTTTGCAGTTTACTGAGGCCAAAGAGCTCTCTGGCTGAAAATTCTAAATGCCCCCCTCCCAAACTGCAAACCCCAGGATTCCACAGGATGTTGAGTGTGGAATAATAGGACTATAACAGTGTAGTGGGAAATGGCCAGAAAAGACACTCTTTTGACCAAGGGATGTTATTAGCAGGGCTTTTTGTATTTTTTTTGTATGCATGTCATAAATAACTTAGACAACTCATCAAAGAGAAAGCTATAGTCATATAATATTATTACCAGCATGCCCTTCAACATTTCACATATGGCCAAGTAATATCAGAGTAGGGTCAAAATGGCAAAAAATATTAACTTCAGGAGAGTCTGCAACCATTTGTTTTTGCCTTAGCCTATTAGGAAGGGCAAGATACCACCCTGTCCTGCCATCTCCCCCTGCTTAATTAACTACTGCAGACCAATTTTGAGCTTTGAATTCAATTAGAAGCAATTGAAAGAAGCTGAGGGGGAAGTGAAAGGAGGAGAGAGAAACTGGGACATTTAAAAGCAGCTGAAAAATGGGATGACAAAAGGTCAACAGGGACTATCCATGCCAAATCAGGACAATAGGTATTGTCTATTTAAAGTAAGAATAAAATAGGAAGCTGAACCCAGATACAAATGAGGACAAAAGTTTACATTTTCTTGTACTTGACATACACATATATTATCTGATTCTTTTTTATTGATGAAAACCTTACTTGGAATGAGGTGAAGACGGAAGACTTATTTCTTCCCTTTGCATCACAATCAGAGCAACTTGCCAACCCTATCATGGGTAAATGTCTGTAATTAACTAATGAAAGAAGATACATTGCTACATGGTAACAACTAGAGAACATGTACTGTGATCCTAAAGACAATGCCAGTTAGTGACTAATCATATTGTCTGTACAGAAGATAAAATAAATTAATTAAATGCATTTATTAAACTTCTTGGACACGCTGTTCTTGGGCATAAAACAAACAAAGGCTGGATAGGATTGATTTCCATTTGCTCTTGTTTTTGTATGGTTAGGAAAAATACCTCATCACAGTGACCAGCTGAGCCATCAGCCTACTCAGTTTATTTTTCACAAGCTTCACAATGGCAGCTTCCTGATACTGCTTCTTAAGATTCTTAATCTTTATGCCAGACATAAGTTGGACTGTCATTCAAAAAGAACAGATCATCAAACAGAGAACTGTCCTATGACAATCCTTCAAACAGAGGACAGTTCTATATAAAGCAGGATGCATGATCACCCTAACCTCAGGTGTCACAGAATGTTAAGAAAGTGTGACTTGTCCAAAGCTACCCACTGGATTTCATTGCTGAACAGAAATTAGGACCTAATTTTCCCACATCCCGTGACAGAGTTTCCAGCTTAAAAATGGCAGGGAAACATGCTATGTATTTCTCCCATTTGTAATCCCAACATTCTCATTCCAAACGCATTCCCAGCAGGTGGGCTGGGGGAATTGGTTGCCATACCCAGCAGGAGGGTTGACTGATGCCTGGGTCTGGATCCGTGCTGGAGCCAAGACTCTACATCTGTAGCTAGTAAAGTTATGGCCTGTTTTATCCCAACAAAGTTTGTGTTAGTATTGCTAAGCAGAACTCAAATCATGAGTGATAGGGATTGGATTTATTGATCTTTTCCAACACAAGGTTAGAATTATTTGAGCCTATCATTTTAGCATTAAAGCTCTGAAATATATTTAAAATCTTGAATTTGCAAAGCTAGGATAGTGTTGGAATGGGGCCAGAAGAGAAGAGGAAATATGTGTTGCCAACAAAGGCTTGTTTCTCTTCCATTCAATCCTCCATCCCAATGTGACCACCCCTGAGACTATTGGGACAGGGAAGTGGAAAGAAGCAATAAGAAGGGACATGAAATGGTGCTGGACTACCTAGCAAAATTACCAGTCTGGATGATCCTTAAGATACTAATTGAGTGAGTGTTAAACCTGATAACAATCTCCATTTTTTTCTATAGGATTTTGCCACACTATATTTTAAATTCACTTTTAAAAACTTCAGGAAGACTCAAAAGTTGATGCAATAGTATGTTATTCCAAGCCCTCAACCTTGTACTGGTGATTCAACAAAAGATTCTGAACCTAAGGCACCTAAGGAAAATTGGAGCAGGAGAGAGTTTAGTGTGAATAAGCTAACTGATATAGAAGTTAGTGCAGGTAGCTATGCTTTAGAAAAGTCTTCATCTCCTTCTCTTCTAGTCTGTGCAAGCCAGTCTCTGAATGACAGGGAAATGCACTCATATCTCAGATAAGTCAGCATGGTTTCTGCTTCCTAAGGTAAATCAGCTGACTGAACACTGGGCAGGAAAGTAAATGTTCATTTTGAGTAACAGATTTTTTTTAAAAAACTTGCCAGTAAGATAATAGACTTGTGTGTGCATGTGTGCGCATGCATGTGAAGAGAAGGAAACAGAGAGAGACTTTCAAAGGACACCAAATGTTCATAAAACCAAAAATGTTCCATTGGTTCTAATGTTTTAGCTTTCATTTTGAGAGTTTCATGTTATTCTTGATTCATAAATAACAATTCTAAACAGGAAACAATAAGACTCACTTCCCCTTATATTGTTCATGATCTAATAAAGTCTTATGCATTAGCATATTTTTGGAAGTTGAGGATTCTCAGCCAGCTTTTAAAACTCCTAAGAATATTTTATTAGTTAAAGGAGGGCTTTTATAAACCAATCCTTTGAGATTAGTATTGTATGACTAAAGAAATTCTGAGCATTAAACACCTTTCCCATACCAAATCTCTGGAGCTTGGATTTACATTTACAATGTCTTTTTAGCCTCCAAAAATTATATTATGCAGAAAACATGGGGAGGGGAGTATCCCATACACGTAACTAAGTCTTTCGTTTCTCGGTTAGCAAAACAGGCAATAAAAGAATGAAATCAGAACCATCAGTATGGAATATTTATTGATGAAAAACATGAATGCACAAACCCCAAGTGCTGTGTGCTCACAGCATTAAAATCCTTAAATCAATTATGTTTCTCCTTTGAACAAATCCAATTTCCAAGGAATCATGAAGACTGAGTTTTGATCTTTAGCCACTCTGCCTATGAGAGAGACCGCCAAATGGCTGTGCATCCAAGAGACGTTGCAGAGTAGATGAGGTTGGAGTCCAAACTTCATCCCAGATGTCAGTAATGACATCTAGACCTCTGGAAAGCAACAGTAGGGCAGTAGGCTTTTCCCCCCTCCCAGATTAGTATACCATGTGTCGTACTTTAAAGTAGAGGACTCTCCTTTAAACACTGTCAGAAGAAACCACTGGTATTGGTGGGCCAAAACTCAGCTTTCTGTTTTGAGGAAGTACATTGACAAATGAACAGTCTATGTGAGTGAGGTGGCTCATGAATGATGTTCACAGAATCTTTACGTGTCATCATTTCCTGTAACTGTGAATTTGGATATTTGAGTGCCATCAATTTGGAAGTAAAAATGGGCCCCAGACATGGGATAATTTTTTTTCTGCTTAGTCAAGAAACTTCATAAGTATCCCAAAATAGGTGTCTGTAAATAAAAATGCAAGAATGACCTAATGAAAATCTGTGCATTTTGGCCATTTCCACACAATGGCACTCTTACACATCATTGTGCTGTAATCTGAAGTTCAGAAGGGAGTACATCAGCAATGCTCCCCTCTGTACCTCACTGGGTCCCTGTGGAAGGGAGTGCAATTGCACCGCCTCTTCCTTCCACAGCACAGCTAGGTGCTTACTACTGGTGTGTTACAAAAGGAAGCCCCATCAATGAGCTGTGGTTTCTGCACAGGCGGGAGATCTGGGAGCACCGCGCGATCACAGGTGCAAAAAGGATTTTTTTAAATAATTAATTTTATTATGATTACATCATATAAAAAAACATTTCTCATTGTACATTTTACCAAACTATTACAGCATTTTCCACACCTCTCTGGATTTCAATACTGCTATTTCATTGATATATCAACATTTATGCCTCACATTACATTTGTTAACGTACAAGATAGATCCTGCTCTTCATCCTTACTTTATGTGTTCCATGAAATTCCACTGATTTTTGCTTCTAGCTACTCATGCTACCATGAATCAAGAATTGTTGCTTGTCAATACCCAACCCATTTTCAGAACAATTTGCCATTCTTCGTTAATGTCATCATCTGATTTTCCTTTTAATCTCTGACAGACTGTATCTGCATTTCGATTTTCAATGAAAGTTGCCCACCATTGCTCTATTGTAGGTATCTGCTCAGTTTTCCATAGCCTTACGTACTCAATACAGGCTGTCATAATCATATACAGCATTATTCTCCAATATTTCTTTGCAACAGTTCCATCTAACATATGTGTTATATTTAATAAGTACTGTTCAGGTTTCTTATCAATTTGAACCCTCACTATTTTACATATCATGTTATGTATATCATTGCAATATTTTTTAGCCTTAGGACATGACCACCACATATGAAATAGTGTTCCAACATTCTCATGACACTTCCAACAATGCCCTGTTCCCGTATTATATATCTTCTTTAATTTTTCTGGTGTCATGTACCATCTATGAAAAAGCTTATAATAGTTCTCTTTTAGGTTCTGAGCTGCAGTAAATTTTTGTGTACGTTGCCAGCTTTGTTCCCAGTGTTCTAATTGAATTGGATGTCTGACATTTTGTGCCCACGATATCATTGCTGATTTGACTGTCTCATCTTCTCTTTCTTGGTATAAAATCTCCTGATATAAATGTGATAGTAAGTGAGGTGGGTTTTCCCGCAGTAACTTCAACATTCTTCCTTGCTCTTTTTGTTCTATTCCATAAGTTTTCACATCCATTTGGAATCTCTCAGTTAACTGTCTGTAAGGGAACCAGTTTAACTTTATTCCTTCTGATTCCAATTTTTCTTTTGATTTGTCTTTTCTAATATGTCGTCATAACACAGCCACTCATCTGAATCAGACCATCTTCCAAAGAAGGCTTCTTGAGAGGAGCCCGGTTACTGTAGCTTTAAATTGTCAGCCATTTCAGTCCAACTCACAGCCTTCAGGGGTCTCTTCCTAAAGCAGCTCACTATCAGTGAATGAAGGTCTGTACTTCTTGCGATCTTAAATAATTGTAATCCAGATCAGGTTGCTTGTTGTAGTCTCTTTGTGTCTTCTTCGTTTAAAAGCCAGCGGCGGCACTTGTGTCACTAAAGCGGCGAGCCTGGAAATTCCGTCACACTCCTACGATCCTTCTCAGCGCCTCCGCTCTCTCCTTTCAGAGAGAGCTCGGTACTGGACTTCTGGATCCCCTTCAGACCTCTTCCGCATCCCCCTTACCAAGGGAATGTCTAGCTGGTTCGGATGGCTCTCGAACCGGCTGGAACCAGCAGGTGGAGGTTCAGAATTGCGCAGCGCTATTCCGAACGACCGCTCGTGCGCGCCATGCAACCAGGAAGTCCAAAAAGGATTTTTTCTGTTTTGCAAAAACTGCATTAGTGCAATGCTTGGGGATGGGATGGCAACAGGCCGGTGACAACATCATGCAGAAGCACGATCTGCTGACTGCTGCCATCCTGTCCCAAAAGCAGCTTAGCCCTGTCGTGCAGAAATGGTCTTTAAGTGATGTTAGATACTACTAAGAATCCAACAAGGGTTGTAAGAAACAAAAGAACTTTATTTAAACATATTTGTATTCAGTTCCTAACTCCGCCCTTCTCTTCTGTTCTGTCTTTGTATTCTTGTGCTGAGTTACTTCCTGGTTAATTTTCTTTCAGGTTTTTCTTCTGGCCTGCTGTTCTAATCTTTGTATTTAGTTATGCTGGGTAATGGGAGAGATAGTACTGGATCAAACAACAACCAGTCTTACCAGAGAAACAAATTAGCTTTTTTTTTTTTAAAAAAAAAATTAAACATGTAGAATTAGATTTATTTGTAATTGTTGTCCATAATCAAATACAGAGTCCTATGAAGAAGAGAGAAGGAAGAGGAAAAACCGAGCGTCTGTGAGGCTGTGAGACTGAGAGTATGTTGTTGCCCTATCACAGCAATGCTAGCTTCCTGGCATTCTCCACTGTTATCTAGGGGCAGGGTTCACCTTCATTCCAAGGGAGAGAAAATGTCTAAAGGTGTATAGGTTGGGTGGAACATCTGAAAAACATAAACTGAGAGCATTTAAGACATGGAGTGCTAGGATGTTGGTTGAAGAAAGAAGAAAATGAAGAAGAGAAGAGAAATGAAATTTCTCTAAGAACTGCTAGGGAAGAAAAAAGAAAATGGGTGTTGAGATTCATAATATGGGGTTATTTTAGAAGAAAGAAAGGAATAAGGTCATCTCCTTTTCAGTCCCATCCTCTGTGCATCAATAAAGAGCTCAAGTTAGACCAGTCCCAAACTCAATATGCTGCACATCTTAGGTGAGGGTGTGAAAAATGCCTTGGGCCCAAATTTGGGGAAAAGGTAAACTGTAAATAAGGGGATGGATGGATCAATGGAAGAATGTCCTTCCATTTCTTTTTCTGAAACTCTTCCCTCATAGCACCTAAGTGCTTTTGTTCTTGTTAGGACACGGGTGGTACTATGGTCCTCCAGGGACCCATTCACACTACACAATTATAATGCTATTATTCTACTTTTACTTCGATAATTCCATTCTATAGCATCCTGGGTCTGCTAGTCTGGTGAGTCAGTAGAACATGCTGGCTGAGATTACTAAATGCCTCTCCCTAAACTACCAGTCCCAGGTTTCAAGAGGATGGAATTATGGCAGTTAAAGTGGAATCATAGTGCTATACTTCTGTAGTGGGAATGGGCCCAGATGGTTTACCCTGCAGTTTCTATAATCCTTTACAGCTGCCTATGCTTGCTAGGGCTGGCAAAAGTTGTAGGATGAAAAATAAAAACAACTGGAGAGCCAAGGCATTGCAGCACAGGGATATAAATTTTCTTTTATTTGTTTTAAGTCTCACTTGTTGTTTCTTAAGCAATCTAGATGGTACTGCTTTCAGAGGAAGTTCCATAAACAAACAAACAAACAAACAAACAAAGCCCACCCTACCTTCTCTCTATTTTGCAGTCAATCAGAGTATGGATGGGATGTGGGATAGCAATTCAGTATTGCTATCAGAAATTAAACCAAAGGAGGGTTGTTGTTTTTTTTTTAAATGGCTTTTCTCTTGGACAATTGGATGTCATGTCAGTCCTGAAGAGTGTGCAAGTTTTTGGCAAGAAGAAAACTGCTACTGCAGAAAGAAATGGCCTTATTAAGGTGAATAGAAAAGCTCTTGAAATGATATAGCTCAGAACTTTGCTATGTTCTTCTTTTGGACAAGGATTACTTTGATGGTGATGGTCATAAAGCTCAGATCTACACAATTTGATAATCCATTTCCAAAACATTAGTGGCTCATTACCAGAGATATGTGGACAAAGCAGTGAAAGAAACAGTAAAATCTTCTAGTGGGTTATCACTTTCCAGATCTAAGTAACTTGCTGTCTGCTCTGTGGCTTCCCCTCAGAGTGCTGACATACGGTGCCTGGCATAGGGGTTTTTGCCTTGTTTAGATGTAGTGATCAAATTGCCTTGCTGCTGCAACCTACCACAAAAATAACAAACCCTTCACAAGCCATACGCTGTACATTATTAAATGGAAAGTTTCCAAATAGTATTATAAACCTTGTGGCAATCAGAAAGCATTAGTTCAGCTACAGAAGGGCGGATAGGGAATATTTTGCATGCTTGTGTATTTTATTTAGGCAAATCAGAGATTACATTCTCACCTTCTGCTATTACTACATGATGTGCAGTATTTTTATTTTGCTTAATCTCTGCCATGTTTTCTTAGTGCATATTTCTATAGAAATACCCTGGTGAATGGTCCATTTAGGACATTTAAGAACTAGAGAGACTTGCAGTCCACAGATGTGCAATTCTTGGGGGTGGAGGGTAGAACCAATGTAGTTAAAAATTGGTGGTGCTGCTGATGTTTATTTACATGATTTCCAGCTTTTTTTTAATGGATTCCCCCCTCCGTTTGCCTTTCTAATGGCATAACACGACTACATGGTTTTATACCATTAGAAAGGCAAATAGAGCACTTTGATTCCTCTTTCCATGGCTCCATGGAAACCAGGCATTTGTAGTTGGGAGAGGTAGGTAGAGTTTTCTGCCAAAGAGAATTCCTGCTCTAAACTAGGGGAGAACACTAGAAAATTTTATGTTCCTTATCAACCCACATAGCCTTAGATTCCTTGGAATGGTACCATGACTGTTAAGGTGACACCAAACTGCTATAATTATGTAAAATGGATACACCCTGAAAGAATGAAATTTTCTCTCTAGACATACTTATTGAAAGAGGTTTAAGTTAAAAGATAGCGGCTTTATTGGTCCCACCCTTATCCCAGCCCTAAACTATGGTGTCCATATACTTCCCTGTACTTCAGTAATGCTGTAAGAGATCCCTCCACACACACACACCCTTTGTCTAGTAGCAGCAATCAGCACTGGCACTAAAATGTTTGTCTTGATGGGAGGTCTGATGGTAAGGGCAACATTTTAAACTGTTCTACTGAAAACAGAGAATTTCGGGAATTGGATACACCAGTCACTGTTCATGGTATAGAAAAAGAATGAGACTGTTAACATACTTGAAAACATGGTTGTAACCTTAAAGCAGTAATGTCGCTGATTTTTAAAAATCCATGTTGATTCTGTTTGTACCTTCAATGTGAAGCTAGTGAAGTTTTTTTACACCTCTAGTTGGAAGGTCAGACATGTTTTTTAACCTTTTGACTTGTAATACTGGTTTTGTCATTAAATTTTAAAACAGTCATTTTCCCATTGTTTACTTCTTGTAATTGCTTCTTTCTGTATTCTTTTCCATGAGTTTTTTCCTCATTTAATTTTTATCTATGTTTGTACAGTACTAAGGCTCCCAAGAAGCCTAAAGTATCTTTTTTTCCCCTTCTCTTGCCTCCTTCCTTCTGCCTTGTAATAATACACTTTTTTTTTTTTTTGCTCTTTAAATATCCATTAAAACTTTTGGAAAAGGGAGGCAGAGTTCAATCACTAAGCAGCATATCAATGTGAATATATTAAAATGCAAAGCCAAAATCTCATTGGAAACTATTGAAAAATATCAAGTAAGTTAATGTAATAACTGCTGTCAATAAGTTACGGGAATTGTAGCTGGAAGGCTACCAGGCAGTGCAGTTAATACCTGTTTTAGCTAAACCTATGCATAGGCAAAACAATGGAAAGAAAAGCCAATCTATCAGCAGCTGCCAGATTCACTAATGACGAATGGAATTTAGTAAAGTGGGACAATTTATTTTTAATACACTTTGGGAATTTTCTTGAGGTTAATTGGAGAAAATGCTGAATATATTCCAAAATATGTTTCTCTGTGCTTCATTTATTTTTATATAATATAGCGGAGGCATCAGCTTTACAGGCTGCTGAAACTGCTTCTACACAGGACTCAGTCTTGTAATGTTCTTGTATGCATGCATTTTACTTCCAGTAATACTCCCAGTACATTCCTCAGGCACTGCAAGATTTTTAGGAGTGAAGTAGAACCTAGAGCCATAATTGTAATCAGTGCTGTCTCAGCAGATTTACAAGTGACTGATAACTGTGGAAAAACAGAACCATGGAATCAATATAAGACAGGAAATGTGAGAGATGGTGGTGCATTTTTCTAGTAGAGTAATGAAGCGGACATGGCAGAAGCTGCACATTAACCAGTCCCACACCCACTCCCACATATATGGTCTAGTGGAGAAAAGAAATAGGCTAGTCTTCTTTGTAAAAAATATAAAATGGTTTTACTTGCATGCTAATTGTGTTAAACACTTGGGTCTCTCTCACATTACATGCTACAGTGCTATGATTCAACTTTAACTGCCACGGCTGCATCCTATGGGATTGTGAGATTTAAAGTTTAGGGAGGAGCATATAGAATTCTCAGCCAGAAAGCTCTAGAATGCCTCAACAACAAAGTCCCAGCATTTCCTAGGATTTACCCATGCCAGTATAGCATTATAATTGTGTAGTGTTAAACCGATCATTTATAAACTGCTCTGGCATCCTTTTTGGCTAAAGGGTGGGGTATAAATGCTCTAAATAAATAAATAGATAGATAAGTAAATAAATAAAGTAAGTGAAAGTTTCCAGTCTAATGAGGAGAGAGAGGAAAGAGAAAAAAAATGGCTGCAGGTTAGAGTGATGCAGGAAGAAAGTGGGTGCCACACAGAAAGCAAACAGGAACTATGCAAACGTGAAAACTAGCAAGGGAAAGTATGTCAGTGTTACTAACGTTGACAGCATTAATTCTCTTTAGGGAAAAAGACCCAAAGAAAAACACAAATCAAGACAAGAACATTCAGTTATGAAACTGAGAAGAAGATCAGGCAGTGGGCAGGACAGTAGTACTGATAGGCAAAGTTCATGGAAGAACTGGGAGGGAAGCTGGTAGAAAGTTATGAGGAGGATGAGGAAGATTAAATGACAATGGGAAATTATGGCAAGGCAGACTCTGAAAATGTTTTGAGCAAGCAGGAGGTTGCCCATATTTGACTGGTAGAATGAATTAGCTATGGTCTGCCAGATAATAATAATAATAATAATAATAATAATAATAATAATAATAATAATAATAATAATAATAAATACAGTTTGAAAAAAATGAAATGATTTTGAGGGACAGCATACTCAGTGGTAGAGTATATCATTTGTATGCAGAAGGTTCCAGGTTCAGTCTGTAGTTTCTCCAGTTAAAAATATTTTGCGTAGAAACTTAGGCCTTACAGGATACCCTGAAGATTTGCTGTCAATGAGGACAAACAACAATGGGCTAGATGAGCCATTGCCCTGAACTGGTATAAGGAAGTCACAGATGCTCAACCTATAAACCAGACTAACGTAGGTGTTTGTTATTGATCCTACTGGCCCATTACAATCAAAGATTGGCCACTCTAACTATAGGTGTTATGGGACTGCCATTTGGAAGTGGGCAAGCAAAGGTGTTTCCTTTTCATACCCAAACTTTGCATGACATTCCTCAAGGGAAGGACACTTTAAGCATTTGGGAAGCCCAATGCTGGATGCTAGGCTGTTTCAGTATTTGGGGACTGTAGAATTGTTGTGAGGCAGGGGTTCAGTAAATAATTTCTTCAGTATATCTTCCTCCCATTAAAATCTTCCTACTGAAGTAAAATGACAGCTTTTGAGTTTTCAGGAAATAATTGAATGCATCTGGCTGATTATGAGGCACAAGGCCCAAAGGCTGAATTATTTCAACTGTCGCAAATATTCAACAACTCTTTAGAAATATAAGGTGTCTAACTGCTGTTAAGGAAGCATGGAAATTAATAAGGAAAATAGTTGTGCCTATAAATGTATTTGGAATTACTGACCTTATTGTGACATCATCATTAACTGACTGGTAACTCTGTTATGGCCCCTCAGCTTCTTGAGCCAGTTAAACTTCTCTTCAAATCTTGTCTTACCACTTGAACCTGGTCTGTAGCCATTTACCAGCAAGACAAAATGGACTAGTAAAATTTTTGACATGCGTAAGCACAATGTTTGGCAGAATGCAATCCTTACCAATAGATTTTACCAATAAAATATAAAACATGAAGCTAATTTAATGGTAAAGCTTCAGAACAGGCTATCCTTTTCACTTTTTTAAATCGATGTAAATAATCTGCTGTATACATTCTGTATCAGGTTTAAGCTCTTCATTCTGCTGTACGTTGGCCACAGTGAAACTACATGATGAACTAGAGACCCACATTGCACTGTTGCTCATAACCAGAGTTAGTTGAAAATCTGTTTGTTCTGATGAGAACTTATTAAATGTCACCCCCTAAAAAATCTACAAATTAGTATCTGAAAGAATTTCAGTGGGTTTTCAAAGTCAAATATAAGGAAGCCAAAACTGACATCCATCCATCCTCCTACAAAGATTTGAGTGTCCTTAAACTTCTAGATTTGATTCTTCTGATATTCAAACTTATAAGGACAAAATTAGGTTCACTATCTCTTCCCCTCCCCCAAAGGCTTCCCATTTTTAATAGCTATATAATTCACAAGAACAACACAGTCTTCTGTGTGTTTGGAAAACTTGTATCTTAGGGATTTAAGAAGTACAGGTGACTTAGAATTTCATTTTAGTTTGGTTCCAATAAAAAAAATTTCTTGCTAGGGCAGAAAAAGACTTGAGATTTTTTTAAAAAAAATTTGAGGCAAAGCAAAACTGACATCCTTACTCACAACATTATTTGTCTTTAATTAATAACACACACATAATACACAGTATAATTCTGGTAATCTGGAGATAATTTTCTACAAAAAACTGAGGTCCAAAATATGATCACTTGTATGTATGTATGTATGTATGTATGTATGTATGTATTTTCAATAAGTGATTAAAATGTTTGTGGTTCAATTTTAGGGTTCACTACCGCTCCCAAGGCAGAGAACACAATATTCAAGCACAAAGTCCATATCCTTTTACAAGACATTAGCAACAACTCAAACCAGTATCTCTCGAGTAACATAAGTGGCAAAAATAGATGATCAGAGACAGTTAAGCACTAATTAGTAATAGCATAGTAGCAATTAAAACTGTTCCAGAACAAAATAAAATTTCAAGTTGATGTAAAAAACTGCAGTTAGAAGAAATACTATATGTACATGCGAAAGGAGAGTCCATAACCATGAGACTGAAAATGTACTCTCTCTATTGCTTGCCAATCTAATCATTCTTACTTATGGGGCCTAAGAGGCTAGTGTAGAGGCCTCCAACATTTCACAGATGAAAACCGATACATACTGCCAAGCAGCATCCCAGTGTGGTCAAGATAGCAAAAGTTATGAATGAAGAACATACAAGCTAGGAGATATTGCAGCAGTTTGCTTTTGCCTGAATCTGATGGAAAGGGCAAGATTTCATCTTCTCTCTCCCCAGTTGAGTTGAGCGCAAACTATTTTTGCACTTTGAACTCAGCATACAACAATTGAAGTGAACTGAAGACAAAGGGAGAAAGTGGGAGAAGGACAGAGAAACTGGGACAACTTAAAAATGGCTGAAAAAGTGGGACAACAAAGGATTAACTGGGACTATTCCTCCCAAATCAGGACAGTTCAAGGGTATGCTTTTGTTTTGCTGAAAGTGCTTTGTATGTGTGTGAGTTAGATGCATGAGAAGGGAGGTACAGAAACCTAATCCTATTACCTTGCATTCTTGTTAGAGCATGAAAAAAAAAAAGCAAAAAAAAAAAAAAACCTTCCTCTAAAATCAGGCTCAATATGTACCTGAAATAGCACAGGTTGTTTGTACTCTGGTTGAGATAAAATCTTGTTACTGGTATCTCTTTGAACAATGGATCTGGAGAAATGGTAAAGATTCCCCAGCATCCCTGCAGTGGCCAACTGTATATCTTAGTTTTAGTCAAGAAGACTTAGAATTTTATATAATAACCATAGGTAGAGATCATAAGGTGGATGGAGAACAAAATGTTGAGTGATTCACCTTTTTTGAAGCCTTGAAAGACTGGCACAGAAGGTGTTTGTGCAGAAAAACTGAGGCCCTTTCCACATGTGGAGGGGGAAACGGGGGAAAATGTGCTAAAACGGAGCTTACCAGCAGCCAGGTAAGTCCGTCACCATGCGGAACAGTGCGAGCTCGCTGATCCGCAGTCCTCCGGTGTCCAAAATGGTGGCTTCGGCGTCCAAAATGGTGGCTTCTGGCTGGCAGAGGCTCTCCGCCAACCAGAGAAGCTCGCCAGCCGGAAGCCCACCCCCAGCAGATCTACAGGCGCGCACTAGTGCGCGTCTGCAAATCTGCACCAGAGTGCGGCAACGGAGCTGCACAGGGCTGCGCGCTCCGTGCTTTTTAAAAACCTCTGAAAATCCCCAATCCACTCCATGGTGCAGATGACCTCCGTCGGAGGTTGCTCTGCACCGTTTTAATACCCCGGTGTGGAAAGGGCCAGACTTTCTTGCAGAGTTTTGCATTTTTTTAAAAAATTGTACATTCAAATTTCAGTTCAATTAAAAGGATTAACTACACCAGTTCAGGCTGGCATAGTTCATGGTCTTGATCCTGGATTCTCTAAAAGAAATGAATTGACATTTGAGGTGGCTAAGACTGCACCTTCAGACAGAACTACAAGCCTCTGATTCATCTGTTTTAGTTGTGATAATACAATTGTCTGGTTCCTTATGAAATCTAGGAATGGGGGAAAGACCACTTGATTCAACAGTCTCAAGCAGAATTTTTGTTCCTCTCATGACCTGATGTTAAAAAATAAACAAAAAAACCTTCAGTAGAAGAATTCACATATCTGTGAGCCTTCCAGAATGTTCCAGAGAAATGAATTACAGTCCAAACAATATGTACAATTTTAAATCTGTGAGTAGCTAAAATACACACAGTTGAAAAAAGTATGCACAAACATGTTTGAGCTAAAGCATGAGTTAAGTAAAATTCATGAGTAAAGATATTACAGAGAGAAAGAAATGTGTAAAACAGGCATAGAAACTTCAATTTGAAAGAAACACACACAACCTGATTCTACAACCTGCTCTGAAAACACGAGGGGGAAAAAAAAAATATGAAGGTTGGATCCAATGAAACCACCTCTAACCATAGCTGCTGTTGGTTCTGAACAGCCCCAAATTACTTCAGTATTTTTTCCTGCACTTTTCTACTCCTCTTTTCAATTATGAAGACAAATTGCTGTTTGTTTTTAAAATGTTAAGGTTCTCAAAGTCCTGGGGCACAGACATGCCTCTCAGGCAACACCACAAAACTTTTAATATCAGTAATATGGCTTATAAAAGAGATAAGGCCTGTTTAAAAGTTTTGTAAATAGCATATAGAGGATAATGAATTGAAATGTATTCAACCTATAAAGCATCTAGAGCAAAAAATATCTTCATAGTTCCTAGACGTATAATACCTGACCCTGTGTGACTGCACTGTAAAAACAATTCTAAAAAACCTCACTAATTTGAAATATTAAATTGCTGCATTTTACTGTTCATATATGTACAGAAGATTTCAATGGTTATGCATACACACAGAGAGGCACAACAGTTCTATAAGTAGTTAGACAGAACAGGAAAAAGATGGAATTGTTGCAGCTTAGAGTATTCTTGTTGTCCTTTCTATGTAGCACAATGCTTTGATATTAACTTCCAGACAGGCAGAATAGATTTTTTTTGCCATAGTATCTGACAACTATACCACAAATAAATAAACCAAGACTTCATCCATCATACAATAGGCACTAGAATAATTGTATTTAAAGTTAGGTTTGAAATAGGTAGCAATCTTGATTTGATTTGGGTTCCCACTACTGCTTGAAAGTCTGTGGTCCTTTCATTCATCATGACAGAAGGGCTGTAGGGAAAGATAATTGGTTATGCCTAAAGCTAAAAGTAAAATGTTCTACGTAATTGTATTTGGTGTAATCAGTATATGTGCCATAAATAAAATCCAAGCCAAACACCATGACATATGCTAACTTTGAGCAACTGTGTATACAAAACGCATGTTTCTTCCAGTTGTAATGCTTTCCAAATAGCAAAACACTAAATATCTGGCAATTATCATGAAATTTGAGAAAACAGTTTAGGAAAGATTTGCTCCACAGAATCACAAGATATGATTGTGCTGAAGAACTGTTTACATTGATGACCCAAAACCTATTGTTAGTCCCAGCTAGAAAATCAGTAGTAACTTGGTACATCCATGGATATGTAAGTTTTCTTGATTCAATGTCTCTTCTCTAGCTGGAACTTATTGGGATTTTGACCACACCCTCCCTGAAAATGAAGCAATGACAATTAGGAACAAATAATCAAAACACTTTTACTATAATTTAACAGATTGATGAAAGATGTGATGCTCAAGATATGTAATGAAATGGTCTCCCATTACACACACACACACACTCTCTCTCTCTTTCTGTAAAGAGACATCCAAGGCCTGACTGCAGTCGGGAAGTAATACTCCTTCCTGCACCCTTTTCTGGATATGTTAATGCTGCCACTGCTTTCTTAATTGCTCTAAGTCTGGCAGTGTTACCCCACCTATATACTATGTCCTGAGGATCATAATTATTTTATATCAAACAGTGAGTCATAGAGATCTACTGGAAGGACATGTAGGCAGTAGACCTATGGATACATATCAAAGGGTAGCCCTGTTTCCTGTCACACATCCTAGGTGAATCTCAAAATGGTTATCACAGACCATTTGAATGGATTTTCAGCAATAATAGCGCCAACAGGAGACAAGAGGTCTCTGGGATCAAATTAACATTTCAAACAGCCAGGAATATTACACTTTGGAGGTATGCATCCCTGGATGAGAAAGTCATCTTGCAGGGAACTACAAGGATGCCTAGATGTATTTTCTTTGAACTACAAAGCTGAGATCCATCTTCATAAAAATGCAGCCATCTGGTCCTGACGATGTATTCAGCACTATAACTAGAATCCTTTTTTCTCCTCCATTTCAGAGTTCTCCCAGACTCGCAAACAATGCCTCTGCCAGTGGGAGGCTCCCCTCAGCCCTGCCTCCTGAGGTTGAGTTGGGCTTTTCGCTTGTCCTTTCCCAGCCAAAGACTTCTGGATTGGTACAGTATTATCCCCTAACCCTGATCTCTCTCTCTTTCTTAATTTTCACCACTTTCTAAATTTCTATAGACTTATATGCTTGTAGGAGTGAATGTAGCTGAGTGATTGTATGGATTTTAACATCTATTTCAATAAAATACTTAAATTTGAACAGTTGGCCTGATTCTTTGTGATCCAGCTCCGTAAAGCTGGGCTCAAGATCCTTAATGAACCTGCCCTCTTTGCATTGCTACAGAAGTGTTCATAGCTAATTTTCCCCACAAATGATAATTTTGACAAGCTTTGGAAATCCCCCTAAGGGACCCCCAGCAAGCAGGGTAACAGCAGTTTAGGTGAGAAAGCTACTGTGCTTTGCATCATGAGTAGATGTATTTCCACTGAAAGGATATCAAGAGTTTAGCTGGATTTGTATCTAGAAAACTGCATAGGGGAATAAGGTATGTCTTATCATCTAACCCTGTTCTATTAATCAGGATTGGAGTGGTCTCTACAAAGTTGAACCCAGGAGAATTGTTGCTTGAAGTAAAAGACAAGATGACACCCACGCACTTTCTTCTGAATAGAAGACTGTTGTACTACTGGTTGGTTTTTATTTCAAAACTAGGGTGGAACAGTAATCTCCACCATATCTGAAGCATAATTGAAGAAGCAAGCATCCCTTTTCTTAGGCAAAGAGAGTTAATTCTTTTGCCTCCAAAAAAGGCAAAACTCTTTCATTTGGACAACTGGGAAGTTTTGACTAGTTCTGCAAGTTTTGCTCTTTTGACCTGCAAAAGAGCAAGAGAGAAATAACAAGGGAAAGAGAGAGAGGGAGACAGAGTAAGAGCTGGGCTCTTAAAAAACAGAAAGTCTATACTAATTGGGATCACTCATACATCTTCATTGTTAATCTTCCATTTTAAGAAATGTCAGGTTGAAGATTTCTTTCCAGCTACATTCAGTGCCAATGTTCTTAACCCAGGTAAGGATTCAAGAAGAGAGTTAAAAATAGCAGACCAAAAAGAGGTTAGTGAAAGAAAGTAAATATTGATCTGCACCTCCAGGCAGTAAGCAGTTTTCATCCTGCTGCAAGAAAAGGAAATAAAGACTATTATTCTTTGGCCATTTCTGCACTAGACAGTTATAGCGCTATGATTCCACTTTCAACATTCTATGGAATCCTAGGGTTTGCAGTTTCTGGAGAGGCCACGTGGCCCCTCCTGAAACTGACAAACCCCTGGATTCTATAGGATGTTGAAAGTGGAATCATAGCACTATAACATTCTGGTGTGGAAATGCCTTTATCTTCTCACTTAAATAATATAATTCATGAGGAAAAGATTCTGAGCAAAGCTTGTTGTTCCTTTAGCAATAGCTGTTGCCTCTGTAAGCAAGCCAATGTCACCTTTTAAGAACAATGAGCACTAGGAAATCAAGATCTCTGGCTGGTGGTAATAGTATACTTCAACATCTTACAAAGGAACAAGTATAACACAAGATTTAGGTCAATAGGGTAAATGCACACTGACCTGGGGGTTATATTAGCACTCAGCTTCTTGTTCTGGCAGTGGGTTTTAGAATGTGAAAATGGCTCACACAAAAGGGGAATGAGAAAAAAAATGTGCGACATATTCTCCCACTGCCAATTGGATTGGGCCAAAGATATAATACTATAGAGCTAAGAACAGGCATCCTGTTATGATGTATAAACCATTTATTTACTTTGGATGTCTGCAGAAAGCTACAACTATATCCAGTCTTAACTCATGGCAATATAAAATATCTTAATCTCTTTGTATGAATCCCGTCTACTAAGCTGTTATTACTATTTGCTTTTAAGATATTTTTGGAAGGAAGACAGGCAGAAAAAAACTTCTGAAAGCTACACACAAAAGTGAGTACAGAGAATTCATGCTTTGTTGTTGTGCTTAAAACAGATAGAAGGAGAATGTTTGGACTTCCAGAAAAAGCATTTGTTCAGAGCTTCCAGGGATTGTAGTGTTTCAGAATGCCAGGAGGGGCAATCTCAGATCTAAATGCATCCTGTAGAAAACAAACAAAAAGAACCAACATTTGAACACACAAAATGGCCCTGTCAAAATCATATTCTGGAAAGTTACTTTTAAAATGTAATCAGTTTTTGTTCTTGTCACAGTGTCTTTATAAGCAATTTTATAAATAATTGAAATAGAGCTTTCTTATGACTTCCTTATACACAACTTAAGGCACATCCAAACTAATTTAAAAACAGATTAATTAAAAAAAAAACACCCCAGAAATCCCCACATTTTCTTCCTGTTGTTCCTGATTTTATTTTGGAGATCCATACATGTTTGTTTATCCCAGGAGATTTTCTGTCGTCTTCTGGCACTTTTTCTATCAGTTCCCCATGTAGGTTTATTTTAATCCAGTGTTAAATTGGTGATGAAATGACAAATTCCATTTTAACAATGGTCATTGGGGGACAAATGCAGAAGGAAAGGTGCTGTCTAAAGCCAAAGTAAGTAGACAACCATGTGAAAGTGGAGGGAGTTAATTGGAATGTAGTGTGATACCGACTGAGAACCAGAAAGGAGATATGATAAACTGGCTGAGAGAACCCTCATGAGGTTGGAATATTAACTAACATTATATTATGTGCAGTGTGGCAGGAAACTGTTTTGCTAAAAGATGAGGGACCTTGAGGTCCAACAGGAGTGCCAGCATCTCCTTATAATTTGGGGAACTATTAGCTCAAAGGAGGCTTGCAAGAGAAGGGTAACGGCAAGATCTTTTTACTGTATATACCAGTACTAACTGTAGAGATGCCTCCAGTTAAATTGGAAATTAATACACACACACAAGAAATCAAGCAATCTCACAAATCATATAAAGCTATTGAAGGAAAATGCAAGAAGTGTTGGCTAGAGAGAGATGTTGGGTGGAAGGAGGAATATGTACCAGTTCTGACACAGAAGATTGAAGAGGAGTGACTCAAATAAGAGTCTGAGGAGAGCATAAACTCACAGGAATCTGGGGGGCAGTGTGATAACCAAAGTGCTATTATGTTATCATGTTGCATGTTACAAATTACCTGGACTAGAGCTGTGGTTTTATATGATATTTCCTACCTTGAAGTGAGTGGGGGGCGTTAATGGATTTCTTGCAGAGCAAGCAAAGGGGTCCAGAACAGGCTAATTGCCTTAAGTGTAGGAAATAAAACATTGAAGGGAGTCCTGACAGTCTCTTAACATCTTGGTTAGATAAAGTGAATGGAGAAGGTCCATGTAGGAAATGTGCACCACAGGGGTGCTTGCCTGCCATACCTGGGCAGTTTCATCTTCTATTGTATTTGGAGTTCGGCTTGTTGAGGGAATTATCCCAGACCATTAACATCAGGGCTTTCCATCTAATCCTCTTGAACTTATGACCTGACCATGCTGAGATCATCCTGACCTAGCACATGCTTACAGCCAGTGTTCTGCTACCACATGTTTTTACAGTGATAAGTGTCCAGTTTTTTAGGAAAATGATATTTTTTATCAATTTTTCTATCCAGCAGAAGAGGGGTGTAAGGTGTGATAATAAAACCATTGTCCCTGTTCAACCTGCTGCTGATGGACTAGAGTTTGTGGGTATATTCCAATTCTGCTGTTTCTCTTTCCAATCTTTCTTTGTAATTTTATTTTGTTTTTTGTTCAAGGACTGCTAACTTTAACTAGCTTTTGTGTATTTCCATTCCCAATGTCTGATTTATGTCAGGTTACGCTCTGGTGCAGAGACTCCCCTGTTTGCCCAGCGTAGAGTGCTGAGAGACATTCTTGATAGAAGGTGGAATATATCACATTAGAGGATAAGCAAGTGAAAGTACCTTTAATATTGTGGGTGATATTAGGTTCTGTGAAGACTTTTCCCCAAAGTAGATGTGGGACCAGAGTTGGCATCTGGTTTTGTGGCAAGGTCTTGTACCCTTCTTTCCAGCCATGTTTTGCATCCTCCTGTAGATAAGTAACTGTTTGAGATTTGGAGGCTGTCTTTAGGCAAGTAAAGTCCTGCCACCAAGAACCTTTAAGAAGGTCACATTATTGTCCAGAATAGGTTGTAGTTCATTGATGATATTTCTGGTTTCAGGTGGGATCTGTATGTGACCACTAGCAGAATCCTGCCATTTCCTGTCTTCACTCTGTTCTGTAATAGATTGGTCCTGGTTACAAGTCTTGCCTTGTTTAATTTTTTAAAGTTCATGTGGTGGGTACTGTAGCTTCGGGATTGCTTGTTATAATTCCATGAGTTTGGCATCCCTATCTTGTGGGTCTGAGCAGATGCAATTGTATTAGAGGGACTGGCTGTAAACTGTGGATTTAGTAGTGTGTTCAGAGTGGAAACTGCATACACTATAGTGTAAACATACACTATAAGTATGTGTAGCAATCAGTGGGTTTGTGATATAGTGTGCTTGGATTACCATTGCGTAGCTGTATGGTAGCATCCAGGGGAAAAAAATGAACTTGTTCTGTTCTGTTGATATTTTCAGGCTGACTCTGATGGTAGGTTAGAAGTTGTTGAAATTCTGGGTTTGGGAGTTAAAGAAGCATTGTTATTGGTCAACCATTAAGATTTTGGCATATTGTGGTGCCATGTGTGTGCCCATTGCAGTACCATTAAGTTGAAGGTATATGTTTTTACCAAAAGTGAAATAGTTGTGTCTGAGAGCAAAGTGTCAGACCTTGGGGAATAGTTTAACATACAAAGAAGGATGTCAAATATGTGTCTGAAGTGTCTGTAAATCTGAATATCTGAAGCTGTTTGGAATCAGGGAAGCTGGAAATTGCTGGCCAGTCAATCAAGGGACTTCCTAGCAGATCCCAGCTGGTCCGGCAGGATCAGATCAAAAGTAAATTTCAAACTACTTTTGTAATTCCATAGGATGAGGCATAACAAAAGCCATGCCTCAACAAAAGCAATCATGCAAAAGTTCCACCCTCCACCAGTATGACTGGGACTAGTAAAGTTATTCTGGCCCACAAGGTAGAAAATCTCACAAGTATCTTTCTCTTTCATGGCAACAACAACAACAACAATAACAACAACAAACAAACAAACAACAACAACAGGTTCTCTCAATAAACACAATTGATTAAATAACTAACAGTTTCCAAATTTGCAGCTTGTGGTATTTGCTTCACCCTGCCTAATTGTAAAACTAGCCTTGGGCACAGGCACGTGAAGAAGATAGAAGTTCAAGAA
The DNA here is from genome assembly GCA_948474755.1 of Ctenosaura bakeri. Classification (NCBI taxonomy): domain Eukaryota; kingdom Metazoa; phylum Chordata; class Lepidosauria; order Squamata; family Iguanidae; genus Ctenosaura; species Ctenosaura bakeri. The sequence continues at coordinate 385,624 of CAOLHI010001130.1, forward strand.
CTCCACAGCATTTTGGAGCTCACTTCCTTGAAAATATACTTAGGAGTGCAGCCTTAGATATGAATCTCATAGTGATAGGTCCATAGTGACAGGAAGACAGAATGCTGAATAATAATTTTCCAACTCATTCTAATATGACACTGCATTTCAGTATTCTATCAAACACAATACAGACATCTAATTCCAAGCAGTCCTATTGGAAGAAAAATATCTTGGGAGGCTTATCATACATAAATAAACACAGCAAGCAGTGCTGACTCACAGCAGTATGTAAATTCATATAATAAGGAAGACATGAGTTTGATGACATGCATAATCCCTCTGTGAATATAGTATTCACCCAATGAAGAAGTGAAGCTATTTTTCAATTACAGCAACATGCTGTACATACGGGGGCAGGAGGAGGAGATGGCTGGTTGAATAAAAATACAATTAACTCTGTTGCTGTTTTTACTAATTTATACCAGCTGAACATATGGGTCTCTATTTCTTTGTCATAAGCAAGTATGTGGTAGGAAAAAAACAATGCTCTCAAAGTCCTCTCTCCTCCTTTCGTTGTGCCTTAGTAAGATTACCAACAGCTTGTAATCTCTTGTGTGTAAAATTATGTGCCTTTGCAAATCTCTACTGCTGTTTTTATTTTGAAAAGACTATTATGCTAGCAGCAAAAAGTTCCCTTTCTTTGCTTAAACTTTAGAATGCTGAGGTTTTTTAAAAAAAAATCTTAGTGTATTTTATTCAGAAAGAATATTGTCTCTACAACTTCCTTATCATAATGTCCTTGGCATAAATCCAGTAAGAGCAAATCCATTCAATTTACTGTTGAATGTTATGTCAACAACTATATTAATTCCACTGATTCAGTAGGTCTACTTTACTTGGAACTAGCAATTGGATTTAAGTCCTTGGTTCCACCATAGGATTGCTAGATAAAGTACAGGATAGGGCTGCTATACTTTCAATTATTGTAGAGAAGACGGAGTTTCTAGAAGCGTAGACTTAGGCCATTTCTGCACTACACTGTTATAGTGCTATCATTCCACTTTCAATGTCCTATGGAATCCTGGGGTTTGGAGTTTAGGGAGGGGCATTTAGAATTGTCAGCCAGAGAGCTCCTTGGCCTCAGTAAACTACAAACCCCAGAATTCTACAGAACGTTGAAAGTGGAATAATAGCATTATAACAGTGTAGTGTGGAAATGGTCTTACTGATCAATGGATCTACAAGCATGGGTGAACCAACTCACTGGGTAACACCTATTGTCCACAATGATTAATGACAGAAGTCCCAGGTTCATGAACTGCCTGCTAACTAGGTCAGCCCAGAAGATGATAGAATAAACAAGTTTTTTCCTCATTCTTTCTCATAATCTTTCTTCTGCCTTCTTCCTATGGACTTGAACATTAAATGTAAACCTACCACTCTTGCACTCCAGTAGCGGAAAAATGGCTTCCTCAGATTTTGGGTGTCATGGGGACTGGATCTCAGGGAGATGTCTGCAGGCTGCAAAAATGGCCTTCTGGCTGTATGTTGCCCACCTGCGTCACTAACCTTTGTCCATCTGTGCCATAAACACAAAGGGAGTGTGAATATTTGCAAAAGCTAATCATGTATAAATTACCACTATGATCCAAAGCTATATTATAAATTAATTACTTTGGAAATTAAGTAGGGATGAACTTTGTATACAATGAAACAGACCAGAAATATATTATATTATGTCTATCTTCAGCCAGGGTTTATTAGGGGTATGTGAAGTAGGCATGGGAAGAATATTTTTTTTTAAAAAAAATGACAATCAAAGATTGTCCAAAAATGTGTCTCTTGAATGTAGGAAAGCCCAACAAGAAGAATGCAGGAATGATGAGAATCTTTGCAGTTTGGAATTCATTCAGAAAATTCACACATGATTGTTTGCGCAGAAAACAACGTTGCCTTTCACAGAAGATAAGGTACTTACACAGAAATATTACTTTCTGAACAGAAAATGATGTTGCCTGCACAAAACTACTACCTGTTAATTTTGAACAGTAAGTGTCAAACTGTGAATAATCTTCAAAAACTGCTCAGTTTTCAAAGACTTTCTCACATTAAGAAGAAAATTGCTAAATAGTTGTTCTGAGAAGAAAAACAGTGAGGAATTATACCCCTAGTGTGGAGAACATGCTTTGGAATATTTATTTAGTCAGGTTGACCTAGCTGGTCCTTCTTAGACTGTTCACAGTCTAGGCACAACACACACTTCAGAATCCACAAATACTCCATTCCAGAAAAAATGACCAAATTTGATTTTTTTTTTTTTTAAATCTCATCTCAGATTTGATGAATGTGGCTTGCCCATGTTTTAGGAAATGGTGGTAACAGTTTTAACAAAAAATATGCTCCAAAATGCACCCCATAAAACTCGCACAAAAATACCCTCCATGAAAACACAGAAAAAGTAATGGAACCAGGCACACACCATCCGTAGAGGTGGGAAAGCATAAGAAGTACACAGATCTGGACTTTACAATGTGCACAACTTTATTTGTTCATGTCTTCTTGGTTTCTTTCCATATGTGGACAAAGACTATGCCAGTATGTCTAAAAGATTTCATCTGCTGTGCTGCCCGAACTCTACACATAACTAAACAAAGAAAATATTTTTATATCCCAAAACTACTGAAACTCTCCAACAAGCTTAAAATAAAGCTAGCACTTCATATTTTCAAGTAACTGGCAGGAGCAGTAATCTTATGCAGCTTAGTGTATGCTATAAAATATGAATAATAAACATATTGATCATATACTTCTCTGAGCTGACGAGGCAAGTTTGGTGGATAAAACCGCAAATCCATATGGATTCAATGTGCTTAATATAGCTCTCCAAAGAACCACCATAAATTCTAATTAAAAATTATACAGGACATTTAATAGAGAATTCCAACATATTCTTTTAAACTGCTATTACCATAATACTGTTACAGGTGAGATGCTCTTTAAGTGAAGGACAAAGAAGTATTTAAATGCTTACTAGCTAACTACAGTTTACCGGATTTGGAATGACACTGATTTCAGCCTTTCTGTCTTAGAATATAAAGTGTGAGTAATGAGCACTTTTCATTAATTGGAACTGACACTCAAATGAAATTGAGCATTTCTCTAACTGTGTTTGAATTAAGCTGGGGCAGTGCACTTTTCATCGTAAGTGAGATCCAGCATCTTATTAGAATTTTAAATGCAATGTTTAAATGGAAACATTCTTTAGACTATGAAAACCTAGTTTTTGGCAAAGGGTAAGGTCATGAATGCATAGAACTGAAATTTTGAGGAATGCTATCCTGCTATGCAGTTTGCCTAGGTAATATGAATCTCTTTCTCAATGTTTATTGGTCAACAAGTTAAACCACGACATTGAATGAATCTCCACAATGAAGTTTACTAAATGTAGTTTCCAAGAGAAGGTAAGATTATCCACTAAACACAAATAGCAATAAGGAGAGGAGGTAAGTATGGAAGTGCCTGTTGTGGTGAAAAACTCAAGATTGCTTTGGAACCTGGTGGGAGTGAGCCTACGCAATGGCCAGGCTTGTTGAAACTATTGGCTGTGCTCCTGGCAAAAATGACTCTACTTGTCTTCCTTCCAAGGTAAAATAATTCCACAGAGACCTTAAAATATGAAATATTTTTGCTCCTCCTGGAAATCCAATCTCTTTTTAAAGGTTCTTTTTTTTTTCAATAATTTTTTTTTATTCTGTCTTTGGTTAAAATTTCAGTCTTCTTCCATATTCATGAACTGTGTTATGTAGACTCTGTCACTTTGCCATATCTTTACTATATGCTGGCAGCCACAATGACATCTTACAGTTAGATTGGCATTCCAGATCTTGCTTATTTTTTAGGAAGACCAACTTTTTTCATTTATTGACATAGGGTCTATGTTGGTTGAGATTTATATGTCTCATAGTGAGCATCTTGAGTCCCATTTTTTTCTCTTTCTCTACTCTGCAATGTTTTAGTAAACCCCAAAGCAGCCTTTAACCCAAACCCAAGGATGTGGTTGTGAAGAAAAACAGAGACATTAGACAGACAGACAGACAGACAGACAAGTAGGTAGGTAGGTAGAAAGACAAATATATATGTCAGTTTATTTTCTTTCATGCTCATTTAAAAAAATTAAAAATCTTTCTCTCTTTTTTACATATGCAGATTAGGTGAGTTCTTATTTTAAAAATTATCTGTCTCCTCTGGATAAATTCACTATGGGAAGAATGAAGCTGTTAATGATGTACAATCTGACAAGAAAAAGGTTACAGCTACCCTACTTTGGCAGCAGGAGCATGTCCAAAGACATGGGTACTGAAACTAAAACTTTTAAGACCTAAGCCCATAGAGACCTCTGCCGGAATGGATGAATCCATCAGCTTTGTTATCTATCACAGTTGTTTAAAAAAAACCTGAAGGTTTTTCCATCCTCTTTATGAAGTAATTTGTGGATTTTGATATATTCTTGTCAGAAATGATCCAATTTAAATTCTTACCCACCTGTATTTTTAGGTTAAGGCTTCCATTCTGATTAACTGTTTCTTCAAAGGATCATAAAAACACAGATATGAGTATTTTCTGATGTTTTTATAAGATATTTCTTCTGGGAAAGGTTTTAGCTATGTATTTAAATCTATACATGTGTGAAATGTGAGTCATATATTTATAAAATATCAAACCAAAATGATAATCATCATTTCAGACATCAAACTGAAAAAGATGACAGACAAATAGATAGGTAAACAGAAGCTAGATGAAAGACTATAGAATGAACTGCCAGCTTTGCCTACTAAAATGACTTACAAGAAATTAAAAAAAAAATCACAAAAAATAACCACTTGTAATCAGCATTGTCTGACACAATTCCTCCTTCATACTAATTTCATTTTATCAATATTGCCTCCTAGTTTGGATATTTCATTCACCTACCCCCCATAAAATGCTTCATTGACATTGACATATGCTGGCTTGTTTCTCTCTTATATCACATATTGTCAGTCAAATACTGTTTGTATCTTAGTAGAAGAGATCTTTCCATTTTCTCAAAGTAAAATGACTATTCAACTGCCCTTAGGCTCTGTAACTCTGAGACCAGAATGGCTTGCTCTTTGCTGTCCTCCCATCAGGCTTTTAGAACTGGAGATTTTTAAAGAAAGGGCTTTTAAGAGAGTGCTTGATTGTTTTAATTGTACTGGTTTTAACTGGTTTTTATTGTTTTCATTTTAATCATTCTTTTAAGATTGTTAACGGTGGAATTCCATTTCAATGTTAATTGTTCGCATATTGTATTCATATTAATTTGTAAGATCCCTTGTCTCCCAGTTTAGGGGAAAGGACAGAGTACAAATGAATTCATTCCTATTCCTTCCTTCTCCCATCATCAACATCATTCAAACTCTTGATTGCACAGTCCACCTTTTCTTCAACATAAATCAGAGATTCTATGTCCAGCATCTATCATACAGATGAGACTTTCCCACACACTGTTATAATGCTATTTGGACATATACACAGAGCACATTTACTATAAGAATGCCTCCCTGATCATGCATAGTCCTTGCTACCTGGAGGGGAGGAGTTTGATGCCTTTCCCAGAGGAGGCCACCATTAGCAGATGGTGCAGGTGGCACCAGACTGCACCATGTGATGGGGCGGGCAAAGGCCTATTTATTTCCAGCTCACCCCACACGTGGTCTCTTTAGATCTTTGGTGCCACTTATCTTTCCCAATCTTTTTGCGGTGTGCCTTAGTGGGGTCGCTTTGGGGCTGGGTAGGAATTTTTTCCCTCCATTTGTGTGTGGAGGGGTTCATCTACCCCACACGGCTTTGAGTGAAACTGGGAAAATTGGCTGGGGTATGGTAATTAATTAGGCATTCATCTGGCAGAGACGGGGCAAAGCGACAGCTCTGGTGACCACCTTGGGCACTCACTTCGGGTGTAAGGGAATTCTCCGAATCCAACACTTGAGCCGTGCGACCTCGGGGTGGTGAAGGTGATGCCCCCTTGAGCCTAACACAGGGATTTAACACCTGCCTGAAGGGTCCTGCAACTTCGGCAGGAGTTACCCCTGGGTACATCTCCCCCTATAGAGCAGCTGGCAAGCAACCAGTAACAACTGGGTTGCCCTATGGGCTCAGGTGGGTTGCCCAAGGAAAGGCTGAGCGGGTTGACAGCAGTTTGTCACCTGACCTTGGCTGGACCTATGTTCCTCTTCTTGCTGCTTCCTTCAGGCCCTTGATAAATAAATAAATTCAATAAAGGCCCTAGTTAATCCAAGTTTATGTGTCTGGACTCTTTATTCTAGGGTTGGGACATCAATCAATCAGACACAAATGGAATATTCAAAACAGGCAGCCCGTTAGCATAGATTGTAATCACAACAGTTGGCATTGGCTATATGTCTATATTCTAATCTCTTACATTCCTGACAATTAAGTCAGTGGTACAATATGAATATCATGCAATCACATGTACATAAGGATCCCAAATCAAGATTTAGTTGTATAAATTTAAAAACTTAGTTGTGAAAATTCCTTCTGAATAAATTTGGTTAGGATTTTATGACCATGTTGCAAGATTTACCCATACCTATTGTTTTCATAGAAAGCCAGCATAGTGTAGTGGTTTGAATGTTGGACGATGACCCTGGAGAACAAGGTTCAGTTCCATGCTTGGCCATGGAAACCCACTGAGTGACCTTCATCCCCAGAAAACCCCATGAGAGGGTCACCTTAGAGTTGCCATAAATCAGAAATGACTTGAAGGCACACAATAACAACAACAACAATTCTTTTCATATAAAGGTCAGTGCAATAATATTGAGGGTGAGCTTTCTGCAAATGCAACCCATTATGTTTTGTCCCGATCTAATTTCTCTGTATCTTTAGACAATATAGCAATTTCATTTTCATGTATAAATACTGAAGATGAAAGCATCTCAGGTTTGTGCTGAAGAAGAGATGCTGCAAATCTGCTTTATGTTGCTTTGCCTAATGATCTCCTTATCTTTATTCCTGACATGATATGGAATTAACATAATGTACATTATTTTTTGGCTATGGATTATAGGAACAGCATGAAGCTCAAGGTAATATATCGAATTTGAGCTACAGGAGGAGTACATAACAATAAAGAAACCTAATGCTACAGATACATGATATTCAAACCAGACATTTTTGCAAACTTTGACGTCTCTAATGTCACAGTATTAGTTGAAGCATGACATTTAAAACAAGTTTATTGCCTATAAATGTCAGGCACATGGCAAGAGTTTTGTAATCTCTCATGGCAACTCCTGTTCATAGTTTGCTGAAGTTTCTTTAAGATACACCAAAAAATTACAATAAAAGGACTGTGGAAGATTTGAACCATTCAGACATTTTCTGAGAGGCAAACTTCTTGCCAAGTTATACATTTTACTATCTTGAAAGTACTCAAGCTTCTATCTTCCAATCAAAATATAAATTTTGCCATACTCATGTCACATAGGATCACACATTTTGTCTAATGGTGATGAACTACAGACAGCCTCTTAAAAGTAAAGGCTTAGATTCCAGTCCTAAGTTAACTAATTAATAATTGTCATATACAGCCTTTGGAGAGAACCAGTGTGGTGTAATGGTTTGAGCACTCAATTATGACCATTGAGAGTAGGGTTTGATATCCTGCTTGGCTGTGGAAACCCCCTGGGTGACCCCGGGTTCATCACACACTCTCAGTTCCAGAAGCCCCATGATAGGGTTGCCTTAGGCTCTCCATAAATTGGAAATGATTTGAAGGCACACAAAAATAACAAAGCATTTGGAACAAAAAACAGTACACAGATGAGTTTATGCACATTATGAGAAAACAAGATCCCTTGGTTTAGAAATCACAATGATATTAGACTGTAGCTAATAAACAGATTAGCAATACAGTGAAATAAAAATGAACTGTTGTGATGACAAAGGATAGGATAAAACAAGTTGCTCACAGAACTGCAAAATCATTGACAGTTCAACATCTTAAAGTCTGAAATGTTCTTCTAGGTTTTGATCATAGATGACAACTAAGTTTGTGCCAAACTTTGAGGGAGTTATTTTGAGTCTTCTTTTTCACAGATGTTACAGATAACATAGATACACAGAGAGAGAGAGAGACAAAGAGAAAAAGAGAGAGAGATAAATTTATAGAACTGGATCCAGGAAGTCCCACTTGTCTTATATTATCCCCACTGGTATTAAAAGTTAAATCAATATATAATACAGTACTTTTATTTGAAAAAAACCTGAACCAATTAAACTATTAACTTCAACAATTAAGAATATATACAACATCTTGTCAAAGATACAGTACAACCACTAAACATTCTGCCTCAGCCAATTAAAAACCTATTTAAATAAGGGAGTATGGAGGAGCAACCAAGCCTATCATTAGAGGACGTTTCATAATCTAGGAGCAGCCATCAAGAAAGGTTACTTCCATGTCCTTACCAGATGACCCTGTGAAGTTGGTGAGTCTGTGAGAAAGCCCTTCTCCAATTATTGTAACACTTGGGCAGACTCGTATCAAGAGATATATGCTCTCAGACAATCTGGACCTGAGTTCTATTGCTCCCAAAAAGCTGTGGCAAACCTACCAAAAAACTAAGTAAAGTTTCATATCCCTAGGTCCCCTTGCTTCTGATTCTTTTTTGCTTTGGACCAAAAATATGAATTGTGTTCCAGCCAAATTTCCAGTAACACAAAACCATCAGAGGATCAATAGAGTTTAAAAAAGACCAAACATAAATGCATTTGCTCTTCATTTGTATTTATATAGACAAATGCTAAGGCTTCACATGCAGTTCATACGACAGCTGTATTGCTTGATATTTATGTAGCTTGCTAACTGCCTACTGTAAATTCATGCTGAGCTGTAATCCATCTATCATTACAGTTACAGGTGTTTGCTTCTTGCCTATAGTCGGGATCAGTAGTACTGTCAGCAGTCACCATATGGAATATCTTACATGTTGTTTGCAATGGTTGTGAAACTGAATTGTTAATCACACTGACATAAAACTTAAAACCATGGAAACCAAATAAAACTACAGGGGTTGAGCTTTGAAAACTGGAATTGTGCAGGAGGTATGCTTTAATATGTGTAGAAAATTCATTCTTTGATAGATGTACTGTGACTGGTTTATTGGAGGATGATCACAAGGCCTACTTAGTACATAGCCTGATGGATGTAAATTACTATGATATGATGGGCATAATTTACATATTTCAAGGATAAAAATTCCCCAGCTGAAGCCTGAAAGTTGGGTTTATTTATATTTGTCCACTCAACATACTTTGTTGTCCATATACGCTTAGTACAGTTGTGGAATTGATTGTTAATGCTCGTTGGAAAACATGATGAAGCGGAAGCATTTAGGCTGTAAGTTCCAAAGCTTTAACTCCAAAGGAGTTCTACTGAAAGACGATTGAAGTCTCTTTATTGCAAATGTTTAACTTTAGGAAATGTTATCTTAGTTCTTCCCGCATAAATAATGTGTATCTATGAAGCATTCCTAATCTTCTAATTCTGCTTTGTTTGCTCTGGCTTGCATTTTATTTATATAATCTATGGGTCTCCCTAGTGGAAGATGGTGGCTTCCATGTAAGTAGGCAGTGAATATGCTGTAGGTTTTAGTCTGACCTCTAATGCAGCTATCCAAGGTGCTGAACCTATTTCGAAGATAGGATTCAGCATCCTGGAATAGCCGCTTTAAAGTTCAGGCGGGGGTGGATTTACCACTCCACTAAGAGAGAAGCTGTCATTTGCCTCTGACTTTCCTTCTAGCCTGGGCTGTAGGGAGATATATGTAAGAAAAGAAACCAAGAAGATCAGAGAAAGCATTAACTCCAAAGATGTAATTGCAACATGCAGATGAAAAACACTTTTTAAATTAAGAACAGCAAATGGTTAAAAGAATGGCAAGCAACAATTGTAACAGATCTGAAATAGTCACAAGAGATAAAACAGTACAAAGCACAATTTCAGGGTTTAAGATTCAAAATAGGTAATATAAAATATAAATGGGAAGCAGAGCATAAAGAAAATTAAAATGCTTCAGAGATGAAAAAAAAAAGAAGACTTCTGCCTGCTGCTGAAAGATAAACAAAGGAGGGATCAAACCCATCAAGGCTTGTGGAAGGCTTTCCACAACTGGAGGTGAACTACTGGCAAGGTCAGTTCATGACTACACCCTCCTCAGCTCCCAGCATTCAGGCACTGGGATGCTTGGGACACAGAAATGTCAGCCCCACTAAGATAGTGGTCCTTTATGTTCAAGCTCCAGGTGGACATTTGAAATAAAACTTAATCCCATGGTGTACTGTAGTGTTTTGCTCATTTCAAATAAATTAAGTGTATTTAAAGTCAGCAAAATCTACTTGCCTTTTTGTTGAGGTAAATGTAGATTCAGCTGCCAGACTGTAAGATGATGTAAAGAAAATCCATGCTTCTTAGTATATGCTGCTTAGGCTTCTGTTTTATGACTGTGATTCTGCTGAGTCTGTGTATTCTGTTAGCACATTGGTAATTTAAACAGTATTCTTAAAAAACACAAAGCTGCTTTACTCTGAAAAGTGTGATTTTTCATCTCTGGGAAAGAGCTACTTTTAAAATGCATTGTTGGTTAAAAATAATACTAAAAAATATAATTTAAAAGGTGTTATAGCAAAAGACGACAAAGGAGGTATGCAAAAAAATTGGAAGTAAAATTGTGAAGCAGAGTTTATTTTTAACAAGCCTGAGTTCTCCTTCACTCACTCTTTCTTTCTTTCTTTCTTTCTTTCTTTCTTTCTTTCTTTCTTTCTTTCTTTCTTCCTTCTTCCTTCTTCTTCCTTCCTTTCTTCCTTCCTTCCTTCCTTCCTTCCTTCCTTCCTTCCTTTCTTTCTAAATCTCTATTTCAGCAATACTTCCTAGGTAATTTTTAGTGTGATTAGACTTATATTCAAAAATGTTGTTGTGTGCCTTCAAGTCATTTCTGACTTACAGTGACAGAAAGGCAAACCAACCATAAAGTTTTCTGATGTTGAGAATGTGTGATGCTCCCAAGGTCACTCAGTTGGCTTTCATGGCCAATCAAGGAATTGAATCCTGGTCTCTGGGGTCATAGTCCAAGACTCAAACCTCTATATCATGCTGGCTCTCACATTCAAAATACATATACATACATACTGTTACATGCAATTGAAAGAAATTTTTGTATTTGTTTTACTGTGGATGAAGTAGCTGATGCTTTCAGAAGATATTTATTGCAAGAGCAGTGATGATGAAATATGTGAATTCCACAAACATTGTAGCACAAATAGGAAAGCAGTCACAGATGTCATTTGGTCAGTTCACCAGAACAGGCATTCAAGTCAGCTCTGATAAGTAACACTGTCAGGATTTTCTGTGCTTATGCCATCACAGCTCACCTTTATGGTTGTTACATAGATTGGAATTCTGTTCTGAGCTACACAATGACCAGATTCCCCCCAAACTCATCTTATAGTTTGCACATCCCTTCCCAGAACATAACTGCAACCATATTGTCAAAGAGGGAGTGATGAATGGGGATGTGCCCAGGTATTTTATTTTCTACATGGATGTGCTGCAAGGATGTGATCTGCAGAGAGCTTACAAGGACCTCCAGAGATTTCTGCAAATATCTGCAGCAGCACATCCAGATATAGCTGAACACATCTCTACTCATCCCTCCTCTCTCTGACAACATGGAAATGGCTGTGTTGATAAGTGTGCACTGTTCTACAAGGTAAATTGGTGGGATAGGATTAGGGAACATAGCTACAGTTATATACTTATGTGGTACATGTTTATCTCTTGATATTGCATCTTGGCTTTCATAATGTTTAGCATCTTTGAGAACAGACTAAATTTAAGATTCTATTAACCCATGAAGGATACCATGGTTAATGATATTGAAAGCTACTGGAAGGTCCAGCAGAAATTACAGGGACATTCTCCTCACATCCAGTTTCTGGCTTAGGTCATCCACCAGTGAACAAAAGCTATGTCTGCTGCATAGCCAAGCCCGACACCAGACTGAAATGGATTTAGATAATCCATCTCATCCAGAACACCCTAGCAGTAGGTGGCTGGCACATGCTGCAGTCTCTTGTCTTAAAAATGAATATTGGGAACTGGCTGCTAGTAGTCTAATATGATGGGATCCAGGGAAGCTTTTGCAGGAATAGTCCTACAGCCGCTTCCCTCAGTTATGATGGATTCCACTTTGCTTTAGTGAGACATGGACTATTATCTCTAAACATTCATTCAGTCACCCTTTGGCTTTTTAAATAGGTCAGTAAGGGGAGGAGGTCTAATACGCATGTAGTGACCCTTACCCTTCCAAGTTTCCTGTCCACATCCTCAGGCTGCGCAAAAGTAAAAATATCCATTATTGCTAGATGTTATATAAAATAAGTTCATATGTTCCACTTACATTAAGGAATTGTTTTTTGAGACCTTTGCAAGTTGTCATGTCATGCCTCTGGTTCCTATTTGTAAAAGGTGTCATATAGTAGTCTATTTCTCTGGATTAGCTATCATGTAACATAAAAACATCTCAATGAAGTTCTACTGTCCAAATCCTTGCTACAGGAAAAAATGTAACCAAGGTGACACTGTGTGGTTCAGCCATTTTAAAATGCTATTCAGAGTCCAGCAATGATGCCAAAAGGTGTGCATGAGAGAAAGTGTGAGGTAGAGCTATCAATTTCAGTCTTTTAAAAGTAAGTCTCTCCCCACCCCTTCTGTACTTTTCCTTACCTCTGCCCCATATCCCATTGCTCTCATATTTCCCCACAGCTTTACCTTATGTGGAAACTTTGTCCATGTTCATAAGAATATGGAAATGTTCCAAAATCACAGTGTTGAGATGTACTTAGATTACTCCCTAGAGCACCTGAAATGCCAAGAAAGAAAATCAGATATATTTGGCATAAGATCTGAAATACAAGGTCATTATATGGGCTATTAAATTTTTGATAATATGGGCTAATAAAGACATTGGTGGAATTAGATCAGAGATCGCATGCTTCAGAGAACTTATAAGATGCATTTCAGGTGACTTCATTCAGGGTGAAATAATAACCAGAGCTATTGTATGCAGGCCTGCCGAAGCACCTATTTCAGACAAAGAGCGGATTCAAAGTTGAAAGGGGCAATGTGGCTATAATCATTCCACCTTTTTTTGTCATGCACAGGCCTCTACTATTAAAAGAACATAAACATAAAATTAGTCTTCCATCTAGCACAAATAGCTCAAACCTGTAAACCTTCTTTCAGAGATCTCAACTCCTAGAAACTTCATTCAATATAGCCAATGGTCAGGGATGATGGGAACTACAGTCTAAAACATCTGGAGATCCAAGTGTTCCTCATACTGATCTATGTTGTTGAAATTCTCTTGGGATTGTACCAAATTATAAATATCCTTGAATAAGTGGGGTTTGTAGCCAGTCTAGAATATATTGACATCCTAGTGTCTCACATATGTGTGTAAAACTTCCCTCAGCACTAAAGCGCACAGAAAAGCCATTGGAGAGACTGGGACTCTGTGGGTAATTCTGTAATCTTCTTATTGAAAGAGATGACAAGCTAATGAAACATTAGCTGAATATCAGGATACCAATAGGCTAAGTGTTTTCCTGGAAGAATAACATAGATGTGAGAATTTCGTACAGATTTACCACCTTTTTGTTACATTCCAAAGTGTTTGGGGAAATTATTCTGTGTTGAAATAAACATTTTTTGAGTGAAAATTGTGGAATTTTGGACAAAAAGTTATTTCCATGCAACCCCACCCCTCTCAGTTTCTGGAATCACACTTTTTGGGCAAATTTCAAGGGAGAATTGCAAAAAAAAAAAAAAAAAGCAAAAAACAAACAAACAAAAAAACCCTGACAATTTTGCACACAAAAGTGTTTCTGGAAACAATTCTTTTCCCCACAAGAACTAATTTTTTTCATCAAAAACATTGTTATGGAAAAACCAACATGCATTTCTGCACAGAACCGTTTCCCAAAATACTTTGGGATATACTAGACAAAACTGTGCAGAAATATTCATTTTCTCCCACAGTAGGGAGAAAATCATGGAGATTATTCGTCTTCACAAGCAAAACCCAAACAATGAGATATTTCCAAACTTTTTTCTCTTTTCAATGAAAAAAGGCTAATCTCATCTCTTTTGTGTTTCTTTCCACTTCTCCTTCCTTGTATGTAATTGCTGGTATGTTGTATAGAATTTATGTCCATGAGTATCACAGTCCATACATTATATATGGAAAAAGATCTATGATATTATTTAATCTATTTAAAAAGGATAAAATGTCTTGCTTGCTCCACTTGCAAAATGAACACTGAGGAACATAAAACTCTCACAATTTTATCCAGTGGGTGCAAACCCTCAAAATCTAGATTTTAAGTAATTGTAACTATACATTTCGAGAAAATTTTGTTAAGGTTTATTCCATGTCTTCTATTCTAGAGTAGGAGACACCCCCTCCCAAATTCTATCAGCTGCCACATCCTCTAATGTGCATCTCAAAGATCAGAGACTTATTGGAAAGTTACTGTGAGGTTTACAATGCCCTTTCCCATTGCTGACTTTTCAGGCATTTCTCCCTCTTGTCCCACAGGAGTCCTATACACATGTGCACAGAAACACTAAGCAAAAGGTGTGTAGAGAGACAGTGGAAAGGAAGACATATTTTAGGAAAAGTTTTACCCTAAGCAATCAAGTCTTGCATTAACAAGGCCTCTGATTTATGAAGTCACTTCCCTTTGAGTTTTATTTAGAAGTAGTTACAAAGCCAGTGTGCTGTAGTGGTTTGACTTTGGAGGAGTTTGTTCTCTCTCCCACCACAATGAAGCCCAGTAGCTTCTATTCCATTTCAACCATCCGCCCCAGGAGAGGGGCTCCTGTTAAGTGTTGTTGGTGTAGTCTCCGTTCACTCAACTTCTCTCAAGAATTTTTCTGACTCTGAGCAGGGAGAATGGTCTCATTCTGGGAATCAAAAGGAAGTAGACAGAGAGACATTTCAGTCAAAATGACTTTCTGTCTCTCTTATCTAAAGTTATAGCAGCTTTGGAGGTACAGGGCTCCCAGGCTGAGTCTTTCTCTGCTCTAACTACTGGGATCTACTGATGGTCAAATTCCCAAAATGAAAGGCATCCTTGTGAGTAACTCCTTCTCCATCTTATTTCAGTGACATAGTTAAATCAGGATTGATGCTCCTACACAAAGTAGGAAAGCCATTGATGTAAAGCAAAAGCTTTATACCTGCCTCCAGAGGCTATGAATCTATTTAAGCTTGCTCTAATTGTTGGACCAATTTCAGCCCTTCTGACCAATGCTCTGACCTCCAGAGAAGGAGATTCAATTCTTAAGGACTCTAATAGCAAGAGAGCAGACACTTTCCTCAAACACTCTATTGAGGCCTCTGCCATTGTATCCTTTTATTACTAAGACAGCCATACTGTGGGTCCAGGATATATTCAATTGCCAGGATCTGGATGTATCTGCATAAAGCCTTGCTTAAAATATATAAATCCTTAGCATTTGTGGTTGATGTCATCAGAGACTCCTTGGCATTTTCAGGTAATGCCTTTGCAGCTACTAAGGTAGCCGGGAGGCCTATATGGCTAAGACATTGGAATAGGGACAAACAATCCAGATAAACTTTAGCTACAGCCCCCTACAAGAGAAACCTTTTTAGCTACAGTCCCCTACAAGAGAAAACAAAGATGCCCTTGAGGACATCTTTATCAAGACAAAGGATAACAAGAAGGCTATTCTTTCTATGCCAAAGAAAGAAGGAGACAAAATGACAGAGTAAACAGTCCGAGCCCTTTTGTTCCTTTTACTTCTTGTTCATTGTGAGACACTTCAGGTCTTTCAAGCCTGCTAGGTCTAGATTTCAGCTTCCCTTTCACTCCCAGGGAGACCCGAAGCAAAATGCCTCACAAGAAAGTCAACTTTCCAAATAAAAATAAGCTGGCCTTGGGACTATTCTCTCTTCAAGATTGGAGGAAGGCTTTCAGACTTCATGCAGATTTGGTCCCTCTCCACATCATATCAGTGAGTATTGAATATAATAAGCAAAGGTTACATGACAGAATTTAATAAAAAAACCTGCAACATCTCTTTCTCAAGTCATCGGTCCCCAAAAATCTCCCAAAGACCCTTGCAATGCACCAGGCCATTGTTTACCTTTTGGAGGTAGGAGCAATAGAACTGGTACTTCCAAATAAAACATTCAAAGGTGTATACTCTATCCTCTTCATGGTGGTCAAAAAGAGAGGGCAGAGTCTGCCTGGTTCTGGACCTCAAAATTGTAAAGAAACATGTGAAGTACAGGGGCTTCCAGATGAACAAACTACAAACGAGCCAAGAACACATCTTTCTTGAGGATTTTCTCCTCTCAATAGAACTTTCAGATGCTTGTTTCCTTATCCTTGTCCATCCATCATCACAAATGTACCTTCATTTTTGTTACCTCAATGCCCACTACCAATTCAAAGTCCTGCACAATCTGGATGTCAAGAGGGCTTTGAAGCTGTATATCAGCTGTACTAGGCCATTTAGGAGAACAGAGGTACTCTTCATCTCCTTTCTACTCATTTCTGTTGGCAACAAAGTTTCTCCATGCACACTAACCTGATGGGTTAAGGCTTGTATCTTCCTTCTTATGAATCCCTTGGCCTATCTAAGCTGCACAATGTGACAGCACATTCTACCAGATCAACAGCCACTTCACTTCCATTCTCTACTAATGCTCCTCTGGATGAAACATGCAGGGTCATAACTTGGGCTTCCACTCTACCAAGACATTACAGATTGGATAACTTTGCCTCTGCTTAGGTCTTCTATGGCTCCAATAGGTCAGATTGATTCAATTTCTTGCCAGTGTCCCCCTCTGGGTCTACATTTGCTAGCGTATCTCCCTTTCTTAGATAATGCTTTCTCTGCTGACTGAGAATGGCACACCAAGAACTTACCAGGAAGGTCCAAGGAGACATCCAGTCCCACTTGTGGGTGATAAGACTACTTTCTTTTTTTGGGGGGGGGATCCTTTCTGTTCTTGGTTTACCTTTTTCTCAGCTTGGGAATGAATTGAGGAGGAGCTAGGGATCCAATAGGAAAACACCCTTCTAAAATAACATGTGATCCATTCCTTGCATGGGTGGTAACTGTGATTAACCCTTTCTTGGATGGCTCCTTGTCCTTGGATAGAATGGACCTTCATAGTAACTTCCCATTGTGCCAATTTGCAGATTCTATTCACTTACCAAAATCATAGAATCCATCTATCTCATCTTTGAGATGATATAGTCCCCTCATTGTACTAATTTACATTTAATAATGCTGTATATGAAATTTATCCATATGAAAGAGAGAGAAATGTAAAGTCCTACACTTAGACAGAAAAAATGGAATGTACAAATATAGGATGGGGGACGTGTGACTGGATAGCAGTACATGTGAAAGGGATCTAGGTAGATCACAAGCTGAACATGATTCAGCAGTGTGATGAGGCAGCCAAGAAGGCCAACGTGATTCTTGGTTGCATCAATAGGAGTATGGTGTCTAGATCGAGAGACGCAATGGTACCACTCTATTCTGCACTGGTTAGGCCTCATTTGGAATATGTGTCCAGTTCTGGGCACTTCAATTCAAGAAAGATAGCAACAAGCTGGAACATGTCCAGAGGAGGGTGAACAAAATCGTGAAGGGTCTGGAAGCCATGCTCTATCAGGAATGGCTTAGGGAGCTGGGTATGTTTAGTCTGCAGAAGAGAAGGTTAAGAGAGGACATGATAGCCATGTTTAAATATTTGAAGGGATGTCATGTCAAGGAGGGAGTGGGCTTGTTTTCTGCTGCTCCAGAGACTAGGACAAAGAGCAATGGATTCAAGCTGCAGGAAAGGAGATTCCACTTGACCCTCAGGAAGAACTTCCTGACAATCAGAGCTGTTGGGCAGTGGAATATGCTGCCTCAGAGTGTGATGGTGTCTCCTTTGGAGGTTTTGAAGTGGAGGCTGGATGGCCACCTGTTGGGAATGCTTTGATGGGTGTTCCTGCATAGCAGGGGATTGGACTCGATGGCCCCTGGGGTCTCTTCCAATTCGATGATTCTATGAAAAGCATGGCTCACATTGAAAGTTCATGAAAACATGGTAAATCCATTTGTTAAAGTAAAGCAAATCCTGCTGCATGTTCTCAAGTAAGTCATAATGACATGAAAAGATTGGAAATGATAAACTTTGAATTAGTATGACAACTGTATATATTGAGCTAGGTATGGCAGGATTGTTTTTAGACATAATTCCTTAAGTATGTAAGACAAATTACATCTAGGAGGATCTCAGAACATTGTGATTGTATTTTTTTTGAAGATGACAAAATCAATCACTTTATTTATATCCCACCTTTTTTCAAGAATGAAACTCATGACAGCTAATTAACCTGTATTTAACATTTCATATGTACTTTGTAATCATATTTTAAAAAAAGACTTGTGTCATCATTTTTTTCCAGCACATGTCAAAATATTAGCATCCTACTTCAATCTCTCTGTAATCTATTTAAGAAAAATACTATGATCTAAAAGAAAGGAGAATTCAAAAAAGACCAATTAAATGGCAAAGCATGCTATGTGGTTTTCTTTATTTACTTTTAATACCTCCATGTATAAATAATTCAGCTTTTTAGCTCCCCATCTGTTTAGTTTTCATATCCAGCTCCAGGAGCAAGTTAGTTTTGCCTCTCCTTTTGTTATAAACACACTGTCAAATACATACTCCAGGTTTCCATTTAGTGAGCTACTAATTGTAATATTAGTGGTCAGAATGATAAATACTTACATGGATTCCATCAGTGCTCCACAAAACTCAATATGTTTATGGCATTTTTCATGTGTTCCCCAATCATACTATTCACACAACTACAATGGAATGAATAACTCAAAAATCACCAAACTTGCTATTATAGTAATAGATAACCCAGAAAGCTAAGCAATGAATTTGAATCTGAAAAATGGATTTATAGAGAAAACTTCATTTATCTATGAGACATGCATTTCACAACATTTTATTTCTGCTGTGTGATTCTTCCACACTGTGTTCTTATTTCATAGCTCTTGTACTGATATTTCAATTCATATGAATATCTAATAAGAAGATTCTATAAATAGTCTTATTTTGTACAAAATATCTATTTAAGAATATATTCAGAAGTGCATGGCAAGTTAAATTTTGGTTTTCTAAGGAAAACTGAAGCACCAAATATTTATTATCCTTACTGTGTAATCCATTGCATATGTACTCATAAGTAACTCCCATTCAGTTCAATGGACCTGGCTGTCACCCAAATTGTATAGGATCTATATCTACTCAGAAGTAAAGCACATTGCATTCAGTGGGACAAGTAACTGTGTGTAGGATTGCAGTCTTAATTAATATAACATGGGGATTATTTTAAGAAATGGCCTTTTGCCATCTCAAATAAGAAAATCACAGACACAAGCACTAGTGAAATCCCTGAATAACTGGCAACCACCAGTCAGTTCCAGCAGAAATCCCAGCAGTTTAATACCAGAAGAAATTTGTCTTGAGAGCACTCTCTGATGTCATCATTTTTTTCTGACTACACATGCATATTTAAAAGGCCTTTTAAAATGTCTTGTGGTCAAGTGGTTTAGTTCATTTCATATATATTCAAACCTTCTAAAGTACCCGCAGCAGTCTGTGGTTCCAATTATGAACCCAATGTGATTGTCAATACTCAACAAAATGTGGACATAATTTGAGGAAAGCCTATGGCTTATTGTAGAATCTCTTGGTTCATGTTAAACCTTCTAAAGGAATATAAAGGACAAAGCAGTGTGTTAAGATATTTGGGTATGAAGAGACAGTGGGACTGAGAGTCAAGGAAGCAGGAGAGACAGATTTTTGAAAAAGCCCGAAACCTATAGGTCAAGGATCAAGAAGGAAAAACAGCTAAAGAATGTCTAGAAATAGAATGAGAATAAGTGAAATTATTTTGGTCACAGTAAGAAGACAGATGCTGTAAAAGACAAAGGAGGCAGAGAGAATAATAAACTGTTTCCAGAAAGAATGGGCATTCAGGCTAAAAAAAATTTAGGAACATTTCTGGGAAAGTGGCAAGGAAGTGGATAGACCATGGGCTCTCAGTCAATGACACAAGGATAAAACTGAGAAGAGGAAAATTTCACATATTGTTTTGATCCATATTGATTTGAAATTTCCTGACAAATCCATAGATACAGGACCCTTAGATTTTACTTGGCTAATGGAGCACATTGGAGCAAACCTTTGAATTTCAGAAGAAAACAGGTGTGTACTTTATAAATTATAGTACAGCCTTTGATTGCATGGATCATGTAGTTTTCTCTAAAAGAAATGAGTATACCACCACATTTGACTGTACTGATGTGCAGTCAAGGACAAGAGACCAGCGTCAGGACAGAATACAGAGAAACAGAATGGTTTGCCATCGGCTGCCTGCATAATATCCACCCTATTTGTTAATAGGATGAGAACACACTATATGGAAAGAGAATTAGAGTTGGATGAAGGAGGCATGAAAATTCAGGAAACAAACAAAAAATTGAAATACAGAGATGACACCATCTTACCATCAGAAAATAACAGATAGGAGTGCTGAAAAACGTTAAGGAAGAAAGTACAAGAGCAGAGTTACAGCTGAACATTAGGAAAACAAAAATAATAACCATGGAGTGTTTACATAATTTGAAAACATGCAATGAAGGCACTGAAATAGTTAAATATTTTCTATACTTTGGTTCAACAGCAAAGCAAAACAAAAAACAAAACACAGGATTAGGAAGGGCAGCTATGGAAGAACTGGTTAAAGGAACTCAATTATATCATTCAATACCACAGTCAAGATCAGTCATGCCATAGTATTTTGATTTCAATATCTGGTTGTGAAAGCTGTAAGAAAACTAACAAGGAGAGAGCCAACTTATTTGGAGTGTGGTGTTGGAGGAAAGCACAATGGATATGATGAATTACCAAAAAAGGCAAACAAATGAGTCCTAGAGCAAATCAAGTCAAAATTTTCCCTAGAAGCCAAAATGACTAAACTGAGGCTGCTCTGGACATATTGTGAGACAACATGTCTAGTCAGAAAAGATGATAATGCTTGGAAAAGTTTCAGGCAGTAGGAAATAAAAGAAGAAGAAGAAGACTGCATTACAGTTGGATTCAAACAGATTCCAAAAAGGAAGCTCTGGTCCTGGGTTTGCAAGACCTGAGCAGGGCTACCAATAACAGGGTATCTTGGAAGTCTCTCATTCACAGGATCACCAAAAGTCAAAGCCAACTTGATGTCAACAAATAATATATTTTTCTTATTTATGAATATCAGCTTCCAAAGTGGCTGCAATTTTTTTTTTTAAAAAAACAAGTCACCATTCAAGACTAAAAACTGTTTGTTTTTAAATGTAGTAGGCAAATGGCTTGGTGAAAGATCATTGACAGCAGGATAAAACAAACAAGCAGAGAAGGAAATGATAGTAAGAATTTTATCATTCTCTCTCACTACAAGCACATTAAATTCTTTAATTCCCCTGTAAAAAGAGAGCACAAACTATATACACCAGAGGTCCACAGGGGAAGATATTCTAAAGAACATATACTGTCACAGCATGAGCCTTGTTCATTGATAAGGACAGCCTGGAATTCAAGAGAAGTCCGTTTTCTTAGGAACTCATATTGCCACAGTGGCCCAATATCCTTTCAAATAGACTATAAGCCACATTGATTAAGGTAATTCTCCTGTTATTCGCTATCAGAACTCTGGTTATCATGACTTAATTTCCAGCAGCTCCTCAGAAAACTGAAAAGTTACTTTTTTCTGTGGTTCAGAAGAACTTTCCTATGGGTGTTTTCTAGACCATGAACTTCTCCTTCTAGCTTATCAAGACTGCCAGAAGCCCCAACTTGTTCTTGACCCTTCATCCCCACAGCTGGGAACCTTCATCTACAGATGTCCAAAATACTGTGGAGCAGTAGCTTCTAAAGTCTGCTCATTTTTGTATGCGAATAGTGTCTTTGTATGATGGAAAGTTCTATATTGGCCTGGCAACATCCACTGATGGCTACTGACTCTGGTGTTGACTGTCTTTAATAGGTTTCCCCAGGAGACATAAGACATTTGGATCACAACATATTCCTCACTTTTGTTCTAGAAATGACACCAATCATTCTCCCTTCTAGAGAACAGCCAACTCTTTAATAGGAAGGCTTGTTCAGTCAGCTTGAGGGCAAGTGGAAAGATAAAAGATCCAAATGGATTTCAAAACTGAAGTATTAACAAAGTCCCATCCTTTGCAAGGGTTGACAAGGTCCATTATCCCAACTGTGACCAAACAGAGAACTGTCTGTAACAAAGGAGACAATGTTCATGAATAACAAAGAATATATTAATCACTCATCCAATCATAAATACTAGGGGTGGGATGAATCCAGAACTTTCCAATTCCAAATTCAGATCCTAATCTGGAAGGTTCTGAGAATCTACAAATCTCACGAATCTCGAATCTTTAGAATCTTTTTTTAAAAAAGGGTTTAAAAAACAGGGGAAAGGAAGCACTTCTATTGAAAAGTGTTTTTGAAGCAGAATTTGACATCTTTGTTTAATGAAAAGCAAATCAAATAATAGTTTTCAGTTCAGGAAAACATACCCATACTTATTATTAAGAAGATACAAATACAATTGACATATTCATCTACTACATAAAGTACATAACTCTCAGGTCAAAAGAATAGAGATTATTATCTTGCAGAGGGAGGCAGGGACAGGCAGCCCAAGTGGGCATAGCTTTGTGCTGCGGTTTTCACATGCCCAGGGGCCCGCCAGCCAATCAGCCTTTGAAAGACCCCAGAAGTGCCAATTTTTCAAAATGCTACCACCTTCTGCCACCTGGCCAGGGCAGTATCAGACCAGTGGTGGGTGGGAGCAGAGCAGGGAGTACAAGATCCCACTCCCTGCCACCTTCTGTCCCCAGCCCTGGGAACGATCTGGCTGGTGGCGGCCAGGAGGAGAGCAGCGAATGTGAGATCATGTTCCTCACTATCTTCTGCCACCCAAGCTGGGCAGGATTGGGCTGGTGGCAGGTGGGAGCAAAGCAGGGAGTGCAGGATTCCCCTTCTAACACCCACCCCGGGCAGGACCGGGTCGGCAGTGGGCGAGAGCAGAATGGGGATTGTGAGATCTCGCTACCTGCCATCTTCTTCCCCCAGCCCTGGGCACAATCCAGCCAGTAGACAGGAGGAGAGTGAGGAGCACGAGATCATGCTCCCCGCCACCTTCTGCCACTCGTCCCAGGCAGGATCAGGCCGTGGTGCGTGGGAACAGAGAGGGGAATGTGAGATTGTGCTCCCCTCTACCTTCTGCCCCCAGCCCTGGGCATGATCTGGCCAGTGGTAGGCAGGAGGAGAGCGGGGAGCACGAGATTGCCCTCCCAGCCATCTTCTACTGCCCACTGGGCAGGATTTAAAAGATTTAGTTCACCTGTTTTGATGGGGGGATTTGAATCCCCAAATCCTTGCCCAGGATTCGGTTGGCCCATTCCTCATAAATACCAAACTTCATGTTGTAAATGTTTAAAATCAAGAAGTAAATAGTAAAATGGTGATGGGATTGAGAAAGAGAACATAGCATTGTTTGACACAAGTATAGCCCACCCAGTCACCAAAGGATTAATAAATCAGCACCTCTTAATTTTTCTTTAAAAATGTTCATTTTTCTGTTGCAAAACAGATTTGTGCAGATATCTAGCATGAATGATTTTAGGCCATTATAGTCATACTTAATCACATTGTAACAAAGAGCTGATAGGTGTTTGTTTTTTAAAAAAAAATATTTTCTTTGTCATAACATCATGTTAAGTAGATCAGGGAAGCATAACAGAAAAATGCCACCTGGTTTGATTGAAATTTTGTATTAGTAAAAGAATATATTAGTAGATGCTGTTCAGATATCTTGCTACCATTCAGTCTCATTATTTTCTTCTCTTTTTTGCAAGACAAAACATGAAAGGAAACAGTCAGAGTGCTAAAGACTGGAAAATGATTACAGCATCTGAGGAAGCACTAAGATATTATCACTCTACATCTGTTAAATCCTTAGCTGATTGACAAAATAGCTATAAACTGTGACAGATTAGTTCTGCTCTGTCTTGGACAACAGGCCAAATAATTTCTTCCATATATATTTAAACTTCATTTCAAATTTACTTTGATAGATGATGCCAATTCCGTTGCACTGAAACTAGGTCAGTGGGTTACTGAGCAATAATGTCAGTTGTATTAAATCTGAGGCAGGGTGGATTAATCATAATTACATGTAATTAATTCTTTTTCAGCATAGATAATAACATTTTCTTCTAGGAATTGCTTCTTATAACATGGTGTTACAATTGGCAGACCTTCTGTTAGGAAGATTGCTTGTTAATTATGGTTTGGAAGGATTGGTTGATGTTTGCTCAGGGGGAGTCAGTCAGTAATTAGAACACTGATGGAAATCTCTTTTGAGTTCGTGGATTGGGAGATACATAAGGCCTCTGAGAAAATGATCTCTCATCAAAAAAAAGGAGAGACATAAAGTGAGGACATAGCAATATTTCTGGTGTTAGTGGGCAGGTAAGGCTATACTTTCTTTTGCCCCAGTGTTGCAAGGACTGTGATCACAGATATGACTTGAATTGGTTTAAAATGAACTCACTGCATTTTGTTTCAGTTAATTTCAGTTTTCCAAGTTAGTTAACAGTTTCACTTTGGAAATGCCCAGAAACTCAAAATACCTTCACAACTAGGAACTAGCATCTCTTTAATTAGATCACATGATTGCCATTTGAAAGCAAAGGGAGGAGTTTGCAACGTTTTTGCAAAATGAGCTACTCTGTTGTTCAGTAAAAGTATGGCCATTTCTGCACTACACTGTTATAGTGCTATTATTCCACTTTCAACTCACTGTGGAATTCTGGGGTTTGTAGTTTACTGAGGCCAAAGAGCTCACTGGCTGAAAATTCTAAATGCCCCTCCCTAAACTACAAAGCCCAAGATTTCACAGGATGCTAAAAGTGGAATAATAGCACTATAACAGTGCAGTGTAGAAATGGTCTAAGTTGCAAAGGAATCATACTCATTCCAGTGGGATTCTGGTGTTATGTACAGGAGGCCAAAATTTTTTTATTTGAATTGCACTATTTCCCTATAACCTCATTACTTACCATGATCATAATAAGCACTCACAAATTTCTTGGATCCTAAATTGACCACAAGGAACAGATTTTTGTAAAAATGTTTCAAATCAACTACTTTTTATTTTTCCACTTAGATGAAATTAAATGCATAGCTATATATTAAATGTTCATATTTTTTTCCAAAAATTTTCTGAGAAAGAAAAAGGAATGATAGAAATGCCTTGGTATCCTATTTTTGTATGGAGTTCAAAAAAAATTTAAAAGATAAGTGCAAAAATAAATAGATTCCAAGCAACGCTCAATACAAAGTACATATGGCAATAATTATACATAATTCCATCTTTCACTACTTGCATTGGCAAAAGCAAGATGAACATGTTGTACGTGTTCAAACACAAGATAGTAGAACTTTTTAATTTACTATTGTTTTCATCTTTATTTATTTCAGTTTGATATAATAGGTAGACAGATTTCTGCAACTATGGAATATAATATTTCGCTACTTTAAACATCTTTCTCTAAGGGAAAGGACAGCACAGTAGTATGCATTCAATGGCAAAACATATCTACCTATGATAAATAGATAGGTACACAATAATCTCTTCTTTGGAAAAAACATCATTGATCTGAAAAACAGATGGGAGATAAAATGAAGACGCTTTCACAAAGAAAAACAATTACTTCAAGATGGACCACATGAGTTGATAAAAGAGATATACTGGATAAAGAATACAATAAATTATGTATTCTCTGTTCCAGCCCAGATTTCTAGAAAGCTGTCTAGTAATTATCAGCCAGCTCTTAAAATCTGCTTCTTTGAATGCAACTTTGATATTTTAAATTTATCTACCTGCATTCTGGTTTCTGTTTTTTGATTATTTATTCAAAATTAGCCCTAATATCTTGTTGGTACAGTTTAGTGACTCCCATTTGTCTGCATGAGTTTGAACACAGAACTGCAACATTATTAACCACTGATCTTTTTTAATTCAATAGCGGTAGCTGATGTGTTCCCTGTCAGGCAGAAACTAGTGGCAGTTCATTGGGACAAAATGCCAGCTGGACAGCATGGAAACAGAAGGGAGAGGTACTAAAAGGCAGCAGTGGAAAGTAGAGAGGAGTGGATGGACTTATGTTACTGAACTCAATACGGTGGCCATTTGTTTGGAATCACACTCCACCCCATCACTACCCCCTGGTGCTTAAAGGTATAGCTGTCAGAAAGGATTCCCTCCTACAGCGTCATATCTAGCAGATGACCTTGCTGGCCACCACCAGTACAGACCTGCTCCCCCTGCATATATCTACATATATCTGGACAATGGGGAGAGAAAGAAAGAAAGAGATTAATAAGGTGGCAATTAAGCATACTCTAATGCCAACATCCTTAAGCAGATATTGGTGTTAGGTATTATCCCCTAGGGTTGAGACCATGAGATGTTCAGGTCTTAAATCTTATAGTCCTCCTTACATCTAAAACATTTGAAAGCTATGGCAGCTCAGTTCAAAATGTAAAGGATGTATCACCTCTTGGTCTCAACTTAGAGTCTAATATGTAGCATCATCGTTTTCTTGCAAATGTTGGCAATAGTGTATTCTAAACTGCCACCTTGAATTCTGTTTACTTTTGCTTTCAGGAACTGAAGAAGGCAGAAGCTAAAATGTTTTGTCAGTTAATCACATTAGTGATATAGATAAATAGATATAGATAGCTAGATATACAGTGAGTAACTGCACCTTTCTGGGATCCAGAGTAAATTTGTCAGAAGTGCTGTCTGGTTTTTTACATTACACACACACACACAACAACCTACAGTGATGTACAGTTAAGTATTAGAGGAGAAGTCTTAGAGAAAAAAGTTTTGAATCCCTATTCAGCCATGGAAAGCTTGGGCATTAGGCAAGTCAAACTCTCTCACCCCCAGATGACACAAGTGGCAAACTTTTTTTCCATAAATCTTGCCAAGAAAACTTAAGGTTCTCCATAAACCAGAAACAATTTGAAGGCACACAAAAACAATATGCAGAACTTTATGTGTGGTATCCATACGAAGCTCTTGACCAGGATAAATGGTTTAGAATCTCTTCTCCTAAATTAACACGTGACCTTTACATAACAAAGGAGTTGTAACTCAGTTATACAACATGTCCTTTGCATGTAGAAGGTCCCAGGTTAAATTTATGAGATCATCAGACATGACTGGCAAGTCACATCAGTAGAGACCATGACCTAAATTCTGTTGTTAGGTTTGACTGAAACAAATTCATTGAATCAGTGGAGTTTACCAAGTGAGTTTACTGTGCTCTGCCTGGGAAATCTGCTTTAGATATGTAACAGCATGTCACACAGTATGTACTGATATGTAACAGTATGTAAGACAGTCATGTACTGACCAAGTGCCTTGAACTTAGAATCATAGAATCGCAGAGCCAGAAGAGACCACAAAGACCATTGAGTCCAACCCCCTGGCCCTCAAAGCATTTCCAACAGATGGCCATCCAGCCTCTGTTTAAAAACCTTCAAAGGAGACTCCACCACACTCTGAAGCAGCACATTCCATTGTTGTAAACTTATCAGCAAAACATTGGCAAGGGGGGTGGGATAATTGGCCAGGGGGGTAGGATAATGTGGCAGTCACCTCACCACCTTTCCTTCATCTATGCAGCATTTTTAAGCCAATCAATCACAGAAAAGATAAAGTTTCTAGAAGTATAAAAGCTTTGTTTGTTACCTGGGGTTCACTTTTCTTAAAAAAATCACAGGTACATCCAACTACATACTCTTGTTTTAAATATACGTCCTTGCTTTTAAGTTTTCTACCCATCACTTTTCTCATGCCAGGCAGGAATTTTTCATGACCATATCAGTATAGAGGATAGCCTAAATACTTTGGTTAGTCTTGACTGGAACAGATGCACTGAATCAGTGTTATTTACCTACATGCTGATTTAACATTCAGCAATTGACTGAATGGGTCTGCTCTAGTTGGAACTAGCCAACAGCATTCCAGTCTAGGGTGGTGACTTTTTATTTTGTCCTGAAGTCCAAATTTCAACTTTGGGAAGTGTCTCAGAGGCCACATTGGGCTAAAGGTGAGGGGGAATATCAAATCAAACTTGGCAGAGCTAGATGTAATTTTCAGCCATTTGACAATTTCCCCCACAATTACAGCTCAGCATTTTTACTCATGAGTAAATCCCAGTGCAACACCTCTCCAACTGCAAATTAGAACTCAGTTGCTGGGCTTCTTATTGGCTTCTTATCTGTGATGAGGGATCTAAGACAGTAGCAAAAAGCACTCTGAGAGCTACATCTGGTTCACAGGTTAGAGATTCCTCATTTGTGTCATGCATTGATGAAAGGTTTGATTCTTCTCTTCACTGCCATTTGTACCCCTTAGCCAAAAGGAACATGTAGGAATGGGATTAAGGCATACTTTTAGATTTGCTAACTACAGTTTTAATTGCTTGGACACCATCCATACTATTACTTTCTAATGACAGGATTAAGGACGGAAAATTGCATTGATGCTCAGTTTTAAATTGTTCATTTGTATTCAAGCCAACATAGTTCTGTAGAAATCGTTGTCACTATATCAACATAAACACATGTACAATGTTTTAAGCGACTTGTGGCAACCAGTCTCAATCTAACCAACTTCTAATTCCAGATAGAGTAGACTTGTTGAATCAATAGAATTTGTGTAACTGGTGTCTTACCACTTGGAAAATTGAATGAATTGGTCTATTCTAGTTGGGACGAACAACTGGATTTAGTTAACCATTTTTGGAAAGCAAAAAGTTTTTAAAGGAACAAAGTTTTTAAAATGAAAATAATAAAGGTTAAAGCTATTTTTAACTGGGGGAGAATTTTTCTGCTTGTAACATACATTAATCTGTAGAATAATGTTTCCTGTGTTTTTATGATATGTTCTATAGCACCAGAAAAATGGTATTAAAAGACATAATTATAGTTACTCTTATGCTGCTGGCATGTAATGACCTTCTCTTCAACTCTGCAGGCTGGACAAAAATCTGTTCATATTTTTTAAAATGAAATTTATAGCTAGTAATTTGAAAAAGCATCGAGTACTTTTCATGCGCCCTATGGACTGTTACAGAATGGAAACTCAAATGGCGGAGGTGGAGCAGATTTCTGTGGTTAGATATGAAGCTTCTTTCTAGTTGATTGTAAATGTGTAGCACTAGCAAGCATATTTAAATTCAAGTACTTAAACAAGACCCATGCCTGACCACTGGCTATTCTCTGAGGCATATTCCTTGAATTATGAAAAGGAACATGATATTTGACTTGGGCATATTGTCTCCACATTCCTGTTTAAACAGAGTATCTTTGCGGTACCATATAGTTATTTCTTCACTTCTATTACCCATGCTCCTGTGTTTCCAATGAAATTTTGCTATAAGAACCCTAAAAATAAGAGGCAAAGAATTAAAAACATTTGGCTAGTAAAAACAAAGTTGGCTGTAATGTTGGAAGGTACCTGTGAACTGTGTGTGTGCATGTGCACTTTATACCAAGATACACCAATTATTTTTTTCCCTTGCTTTATATAGACTTTTAAAATTGGCTACACACTCTTATTATTGCCAAAGAAAAATAAAGCAAGAAGGTTCCCCCCACCACTGCTTTCTGCAGTCTTTATCAGCCCAATAAATGTGCATGAGGAAACCAGTGAGTAACTATTGGTTGTCTTTCACTGCAAGACTGAAACAAAAACAGACATTTTTCAAGTTTATGAGAACATGTAAAATGATAGTTTCCTGAAAATTTCTGTAGTTGTAACTGAAATATCAAAATGTTCTGTCAGTGTGATTTTGTTAGCTGCAAAATTCAAGCCATAAATTGCATTTTTCAAACTATGAGCCACTTTACAGTTCTCATTTGTTGATGATACTTAAAACAATTGAGAAACTATAGTTCTGTGAGGAAAACAAAACAAACAGCTTTTATAGTCCATCCTGCTTCTCATCAAAGCAACTTACATTGTACATGACAGGAAACAGTAACAGCAGTATCTATACATGCAAACTCATCCTGTCTAACATAGAAATCTCATAAAAAAATTAATTTAGAATGACATTCAAAGGGAATTTTGAGTTTTCTCACCATCAAAATTTTTAAAGAATTTGGAAGAAACCATACTAAAGATTCTGGGAGGTATATTTTGGCTGGTAAATAGTTGTTTGGTGATAAATTAGTGATCTGATTAATAAACACAACCTCTGGTCTAATATCATGCTAGATCTGACCACTAGCCTGATTAAAATTACTCCAAGTCCCTTCGCCACCCTTCCCCTCTTCTCTGCATCCTTCTACAACACAAAACCAGCTTCTATGGGTTTTCTATTTGGGGACGCTGGCAAACCTGAGATCTGTATTGAGGCTACAATCATAATTTTTATTGTAATTTTTTTTCATTAGGTATCTGTAGCCTGAAGAGTGTCACAACCTGGTTTAATATACTGAAAGAGGAACATTTTCAAAATGGTAATTTCCAATTTATTCAAAATTTACTTTTCTTTCAGTGCTGTCAGCAACATTGGGAATTTCATCGCTGCAGATAAATTGGTTTGGTTTGTTTGTTTATTTAAAAACAACATCTATCTCAGCCAAAACTTTCCTTTGTTGCCTACATTTTCTTTTTAGCCACTCATCTGACACTGGCTGTTTGACCCCCGCTACCATAATAGCTGCTAATGGAAATTTCACTTCATGCAAAGATAAGATGGATTTTTGGCAGCTGTGGGAGATTATGAAGAGTAAGAACAATCTTAGCTGGAATCACAAGAAAAAGAAGACATCTGTAGCTTGAGAGCTATTCATCTGGTTTTCATTATACCCCAAGCCTATATTTATTACAAGGAGGCTGGCCAAGAAACTGAAACCGATAGGTCTCTGCTCTTGGAACAAGGAGGCCAATGTCAGACTGATAAATTCTGCCTTTTAAAGTCATTTGGGTACAAACACATTATCTTCTAGATGCATGTGATGATGAGGTCTATCTGATAGACCTTCTTTAAAGATGGTATTTCTAATGCTTGCTTTCACTCATTCTCACTGCTTTGAAACTAATTTAGGAAACACATGAGTCTCTAGATGTTGCTGGGCTGCACCTCTCAATATTCCT
Source organism: Ctenosaura bakeri (assembly GCA_948474755.1). Taxonomy (NCBI): domain Eukaryota; kingdom Metazoa; phylum Chordata; class Lepidosauria; order Squamata; family Iguanidae; genus Ctenosaura; species Ctenosaura bakeri. Next base: position 417,076 of record CAOLHI010001130.1, read on the forward strand.
CATGATTGGTTATGCTGACTAGGGCTGCTGACCACATAATTTGCACTCCTTAATTTAGCCCTAGAGCCAGCATGGTGTAGAGGCTTAAACACTGAACAACATCACTCCCTCCGAGACTCCATAAGTCTATGGGCACTGGGACAGGGGAGGAGCCGCTGCCTGCAGCTCTCCCTCTGTTGGTTGGAAAGAGCATCACCTGTCTCATTATATACTTTGGCCATGCGTAAAGCTGTAAACAATATATGCAAATATAGACAATGTAAGACAAAAACTCTAACAAGACACATAGCCCTAGGTGATCTGGAGGACATAGAATTGATGACATGGATCATAGATATTGTTGTACAGAATGAGGAGTTTTCCAATTCCTTGAACAAATCAAGACTGCTACTACTATGCAAAAGATTCCAAACATGTGAGGTCAGACAGCAGACTTTCTCTACCCCACTCTTCCAGCCAAGCCTGTGTGTACCAGTGCCCTTTAAAATAAATACCAAACACTATAGGTTCTGCAACACCTGTGGGTACCTTCAAATCATCTCGTACGTGTGGCTCCTCCCTCCACAAGGAGATTCCATTAAAAGATGCCAGAAACTCCTGCCATACCTTCCAATCCTGCATGATACTGCTGATCAGCCTAATCCTATGGTGAGGTTTGTATGCTCCTCCCAGAGCATCACATAGATGCCTGAGGAAGATTCTACACAGCACTAGCAGCTTGCAGGCAAAATTAAGATGCCCATTTAGTTCCTGGAACTCATTTAAAGTGGCCTTTCTGTGTGCCACAAAGTCACATACCCTTCTCTCCAGATCCTCCAATTTGTTTTCAGGTAGCCTTCAATACTGCTGCACCATGTCAATTTCTATCCTCAGGTAAACCAGCAATATGCCCTGGCCCTCTGTTTCTTCATCTGCCAATGAGACTCCTAGGTTCCTAGTGAAGAATGAATTTCCCTCTTCAGTAGTAAATACTTCCTGGTTCCAGCCTACCCAACAAACCAAAATCATCAAGATAATGTATCACCTCTGTCAAATCTGTCTGAAGCTTCAGTGCCCATTTCAAAAAGGAGCTAAACTTCTCAAAGGCAGAGCACAATACTGAGCACCCCGTAAGTAAGGCCCAGTCTTTGTAGTATGCCCCTCAAAGAAAAAACCTAGTAATGCTATATCAACAAGATGCACAGGAAGAAGGTGGAGTGCAGACTTAATGTCACATTTTGCCAACTTTGTTCCTACACTCCTTTTGCATATTTCATGGACAGCTGCATCAAATGACATTTAGCACACTGTACAAAGCTCAGCAGGGATGGCATCATTCACTGACTCCCTCCCCCCACTTTAGATAAGACAAATGGTGAATTAGACAGTATTCACCAGGTGCCTTCTTAGGGACCACTTGGTGATACCCTTAAGTTTTGTATGCAAGGGGCTGAAAAGGGGCTAAGGACACTAACTTCAGACCCCTACCCTCAGCTACCTCCTTCCTAATTTTATCCCTGAGTGCCTTCTCAATTTCAACTACTGAAAGCAGATTTTTTCACAAATAGGCTTTCTAGATCCCACGGAATGGGATCTGAAAATCCTTCCTAAAGCCCTCCCTAAAATAAGAAACTACCTCTCTGTTCAGATAGACATACAAAAACCACTTGAGCCTGTCCAAATTAATGGGACTGGGCCCCTTTTTATAAGAGCAAGTATCCTTCCTAGACCCCTTCTTACTCCCTGTTGGTCTCTTGAACTTGCTTCAACTCTCTTCTTGTGCAAGTCTGAAAGGAATGACGCCTGCTGCAGACTGAATATTAATGGCAAGTTACACAGCTGATGGTTACAAGCTCCTAGCACATTGGACTCTTGACATAGCTTATTCTGCATGGAGCCCCCTGCCTGATCCTGACCCCTCACATTTACTCCACCCTGGACCTTCTACATCACGGAGCTACTGTGGGACTTTTCCCTCTGTATTTGATGAGCTGGGATAATCATATTAATCCACAACTGCCAGTGTACCTGATCCCACCTCATCATTGCCATTCTCATACTAAAGGTCTCATCATACAGCAACCAGGCAGCCCCTGTGAAATCTACATATGCCCTGTGGATTATATCCATGTAATGGATAAGCGAGTACACACCCCAGAGCTGCATCCTAGTGATGATGCCAGCATATATAAAGAATCCCAATGGCCAATTATGCCAGTTCATCTCCACCTTATGTCTCCTAATCTTGCCCCTCTTTTCTTGTCCAGATCCTCCCATTCTTTTTTCCTCTGGTTACCTAAACAGCAGAGAAAAAGCATCCATATAATTGCCGTTCAATATCTTATCCACTCCATGGCTTGTGATAAATAATCACCTAAAACCATATTGGAATATCCCTCTATGGAACCCCATTATGTGTACTAATGGAAAACTGCTACATGATTCCTTGCATCCCTATCAGTAACTGCTGTGCTAAGGGGACAGAAAGGCTCATAAGGGCCCAGAGGTAATCAATAGGTGTCTGATTGTAGTCTGGAATAAAACTCTGCTCCTCAGCAGGCCTGGTCGGCTCCTCCATACTTCCCATGTCCTCACTATCCACCATAGGCTGCCTCACCAAGCTACTCCATACCCACAAGGTCAGTTGCATCCACCACATACACTGCCCCCCTTATATCAACATGGCCAGTGGTGTTCTCAGGAGACTTACCTCAAAGTACCTCTTCCAACCCCCACAGGCAGTGTCCACTTTCTCCAACACGCTGTCACTTCATCTTCCACTGCCCACTGGGCCAGATTCTGAAAAAACTGTAGTCAGGGCCAAGATCCTTGCGGGCAGAATCCTGCAAAGATGCCATCAAGGACCCAGAGCCTTACAGTCTGAAGTCATAATTACTCCTAATCCAACAACCTGAAATCACTGTAGTTGCCTCACACTAGTCTCCTAAATAATACTCTGTGTGATGAGCATCCAAACTCCTCCAGTTGTAATATGATGCAAGCTGTAGGTGCAGCATACCATGCAATCAGCACCAAAACTGCCTATAACAACACAGCCCCATGTGTCCTGCTCTGCCTAATTCCCCACCTGAGCACCAAAGAAGCCCTATTAACCAGCTTCTTACATGCACACAAGAAGCACACTCACCAAATCAGGGGCACTGAAAGCCATGTTTCCCCATGCTGTACTGCAGGTAGGCCATGCAAACCATCTCCTTGTTGCACAAACCAGTGTGTAAAGCTCTGAATTCACAGCTCCTCCACACTCAGACTGAAGCTTCTCCTACTGAAAAATAAAAGTGGGGGTGAATGATAGAAAATGAAAAGGACTCCTGCACTGCACACCTGTATCATAGGAGAAATAACAAAGAAAAAAGCTATATTTTGTACCTTTTCCAGTACTCCCCCTCCCTAAACTTTTACTCCCAGTGAATTTCCCACCGAAGGCTAACACAAGGAACCCTTGCTCTGTCTGCCACTTGGCAGATGAGAGGGATGCATCTTCCTGCACCCTCTGACAACACTGTCCACCCTGTAGGGAATGATAGGAAATCCCAGGAATATAAAAAGGGTGGCAATCTAGCAGGAAAGCTGGGGATAATTCCCAAGGAAGCTCAAACTGAAGGCATGCCAATGCTTAGAGAGCAGGAACAGTGCACATCCGAACAGCACAGTAAACCTGTAAGAAGTTAGCCAAGCTGGGAAACTTAGGCAGTGAGGGGACCCAGAAGCAAAGGAGGAGGAGGACACCCATAGAGACTCCAAACGAAGATTCTTCATCAAGCAGCAAAACCTAGTAGGGGAGAAGGAAAGAAAGGTGGGGAGGTGAAGAGGCTCACAACAGTCTGCACTCTAGCCTTCACTCACCGCTAACCTTGAAGCACCCCCTCAATTGCTCACAAACTGGCAGCACAGGAACTGTGATAACTGAAGCCCCTATCAGAGCTGCTGATGAAGAGCAGCAGCTGTTGGTCCCTGTGGCTCTGGCTGGAGATGAGTCCTGCAGCTCAAGAGCTCCCCCTGCTGCCATGGACCAAGCAGGCTTGGACATTCCTCTGCCTGCTCCTTTAGGGCAACAGGGATCCGATTCTGAAGATGGTTTGGAGCCTGTGCCAATCACCCCTCAAAACAAGGCGGAGACTAAAGAGACCTGAGCAAAGGAAGGCTTCTTTGATTAAGTTCAAGAAGCAGTGACTAGACACACCTGTGACTAGACACACCTGTGTCTTGGGCTATATAACTGCCTGCCTGGAAGCTTTCCTTTGCTTGTGGCAAACTTCTTTCAAGCCCTTCTCTTGCCTGTTCCTTGCTCCCAGCACCTGCTACCTTGAATTGATCTCTTGACCCTTGACTTTTGGAACTCTGACTACAGCTTTCGCTTGATGCTCTGGTAAATGAACTCCCTTGTGTAAATTGCTTGCTAGTCTCCTCCCGGCTGGACTTTGTTGGCTCTCACACTCCCTTCTCTGGGCTGGCTCGCTGTCCAGGTCTCTAACCTTGACAGGAACCAGGCTCCCCAACACATGGAAGAGAAAGGAAAGTTCAGAGCAGCTCAGCCCAATACCAACATCACTCTCTCCCAAAATTCCCTTCCCCTAGACCATGAAACCATGATGTGATAGCCACCAAGCTGGTAACTCCAGTCACTCTAGTCTACAATCAATCTGGCTCTTGTGTTGCTCAGATCCAAAAAGGATACATGAAGAGGTGAGCTGGCTATAAGTAGTCTCTCACTCTGTTCCCATCATATGATGTGTTCTAGCATCCTGCTGTAAATGCAAAGCATTCTGGTGTCTTTCTGGGGAGGGCTCCAAACTACTACCCTCTTTGCAGTGACATGACCACACAGGTCCAGGCGTTCTCTAGTCCTGTTCTGGAGAAGCTTTTAAATCCCTCATCCAGTCTTCCTGCTGGGATCTTCTCAGGAAAACTAGCTACTGAATATGCTCTAAACTAAAATGTGAAGAGAAGGGGAGATAACTTGACAGACCTTTGTTGAGGGTATACAGATAGGGTTTTATAAAATACTCTTTCCACTTCCTGCTCTAAATAATGGCACTAACGTCATGAGTTATAAAGTGTAAGTGTAAATGTGAAAGCATAGATTTAGCATATAAGATTTGGTAGAGCAATCTTCAAGTATACAGATATGAGAATGACACATGGACTATCCCCTTCAAGATCAAGTCTCCTGTTTGCTGTTAGAGATGTAGATCTTTGACTATTTTGTCCTTTCATGGAAAAACAGCTTATTTTTGTAGTTTCCCTCCCACAGGAGGAGGGAATGATGAGATAAAATAAAAGATACACTTGTATCATGGGGTATTGCCTGACCTCAGTGAATCCCAGTGCTTCCTCACCCCACAAAAAATAAATTCCTTTCTGTTACCTTTACATTTCATCTTGTGATTTCTGGCTGTGGTGTTTGGCTGGAACGCATTTGGTTCTATGTACATTCTTTTGGGCACGGGACATATTTATGCCCTCCAGTTGAATTCTCTTTGGGCTCAGAAAAGAGTATACAACCCCCATCATCAATACCACTTGCATAACATAGACCATAACCCTCATGTGAAGCAAGGAAAAAACAAACCAGTCAGCCTCAGGATTTTCTTAATGCTTTCAGATGTAATGTTCTCATTATGTCCTTAGCCGAAAGACTTCATGAAATGAATGTCTGCCCATCAGTATGATGAATCTGGTACATGTGGATTTTCAGACAGCTGGTTCATCAGAGCACTCAGCAAAAGAAGAAAGGAGAAACTTCTCCCCTTTAAGTGCAATTATTTTAGAGAAGGTGGACTAGAAATGACACTTGGCTGTGGTTGTCTGATTTGCAGGAAATCTCTTACAGACATCAAAGTTTAGTTCCTCAAACAGGACTCCATTTTGTTCCCCTACATCCTGCTGAATGGTGACTGGAATTTAAAGGGAGTACTTTTGTTCTGCTTTCTTTGAAATTGGTCAGAGTATTTTTAGAAGACAAGATAAAAGCTTTACTGGAGGATTTACAGAGTTATGGGTTGCTGGACTAGATGCAAATCTTTAAAAGCTGTATTGCAGTTGCTGTACACAAAAGCATTAAACAACAGTTCTCACTAAAATGTCTAAATATATTCCTTCCTAACAGTAAGGACTTTTTAGGTTAGTGTGTGGACAATGTTTGGTCTCTAAACTGATGTGCATATAGACTAAACAGTTATTTGTAACCCTTGAATAACCATAGAGTAGCTATAAAAATTAAGTAATTTAATATAAATACAGATTTATTTTGAACTGCATTTTATAAATTCTTGATTTGTCTTTAACAAGTTGATGGTGGATTTTGTGTATTCAAGCAGTATAAAAATTTTACTTTGTTCCACCTAGAGTGGACCCACTGGATCAATTGAACCAATGCCCTATCAAGTTCACTTTGAGTTAGTAGGTCTATTTTAGTTGCGATTAACAATTGAAGATTAACAATTGAATTTAAATTCTGATGATCAGTTCACAAGAATACTGATTTCACAAATGGATGCCCTGTTAGGCACTTGATGTTTATGTCATCATAATGCACGAAACATGGGGTTGTCTTCAGAAAGTATTCATTGAGTGAAGAGGCAATCTTGAAATGGTTTAGAATAAATAAATGAATATATATGCTAGAGGTGGACCAAGTATCAGAAGATTAAAATTAAAATTAAAATTAAAAATACAAAACAGAGTTTCTTGAGGGTGAAAAAGCCATTAAAGTCCCCCATGCACAATGAGAAGCTCCAATCCTGAGACTTGGAAATGAGGCAAAATCACAGTTTTCTTGCCTACTGCCCCACATACATGGCCATGGAGTGGTTGGAAGAGAGCAGTGGAATAGCAAAGAATGAATCCAAATGTTCTGGTAGATATAATAATTATAATAATAATAATAATATTATTATTATTTTAACCCACCTCTCCCCAAACTGGGATACATCATAAATTAAAATATGACCAAAAACACATACAACCATGTAAAATACACTAATTAAAAATTCATAGTTTTAGACCTGCCAGAAGAGATAGATCTTAAGTACTTTTTAAAAATTCAGACAGGTGTGATTTGTTGTCAAATCTCTACTGGCAAGCCATTCCACAGTCTAGAGGCAGCCAATTAAAGGATCAACTGGATGACTGTTGCTAGTCTAGTCCTGGATGGCTTATGTAAAGGACACCAGAGGACCTAAGTATATGGGGAAGATTGTATGGGAGGAGGCAATCCTACAGGTAACTTGGACCCAAACCCTGTAGGGTTTTAAAGATAATAACCAACACTTTGTACTTTGCCTGGAAAATAACTGGCAGCCAGTGGAATCATTTTAATATCACTGTGGTATGCTCACTTCTTGATGTTCCTGTAACTAATCTAGCTGCCATATTTTAGACCAGTTGGAGTTTTTGAACTTGGTACAAAGGTAACCCAATGTGCAGTACATTGCAGATCTTCAGAGGAGCACTGAAAGGTCCTGCTAGATGCACGGATCATCATGTGCTGCCTATCAGAACATAGCTGCAGCATCCTTGACAGTCCTCTGCCTTCCTTCAGCTACTGCATGGCAGTGTTAAGGGGCTTCAGGAAGAAAAGGTAGAAGAGGATCATTTGTCTATGTTCTGATAGCCAGATTCATTCTTAGCTGCTGCTTAGCCCTTCCCTAGCTACTCCCAAGAAAGCAGGGCTGGCCAAAGATTACCCAACTATCAGAACATAGCCAGGCAATCCTTGACCACCACCTTCCTTCCAACACAGCTATGCATCTCTGTCTGCCCTGCCCACTCCTGGCTATTACATGGCCATGCCAAGGAGAAGGAGAGGAAAACATTGAGTCTCTATGGAGAGAAGAATTTCTACCTATTGATCTTCAGAAATTATGGGTTCCAAAGACATTCCCACAGCAGGAAGAAAACTGAATTAAATTTGTTCCTGTGTGAATGAATTCAATGAAAAGTTGCTTCCCTATTATATACTCAGGGAGCCAGTGGGAAACAGCATGGAATGGGATGGACTCACCTTATTTTCTTCTGTTTTTAGCAGTGAATACTTGATTGCTTCCTCATTCTGAAAATATGTCCATCTGCCTGAAATTATTGTGTTGTATTAGTAGCTCATGATATATTTAAGCAAGCAGGTATTTCTGGATTCTGTCCCTCATGACCTTACTACTAGCCATGTTGATCCATGTTATTTGGAAAACATATTTAAAATTTCTGAATATGGTATATTTTTAATTCAACATAGCAGCAAAGCAAACACAACCACAAATCTGTCTAGCTATTTTGAATCCAAAACAAAATGGACCCACAGGCAGTTATCAGAAATATCAAGGCTAGTACCACTTCCCTTTTTTTTAAACTGCACTTTTGAGGAGATAATGTGTTTTTATATATCAGTGATGGGCAACTTCATCAAGTCAGAAAGCCATTTTCTCCCTCCTACAAGAATTCACCTCAAAATTTAACAATATGAAGGACTATTTAGACAAGATAAACCTACAAAAACTGACGGAACAACAAAGGATCGACCTGAACAAACCAGTTTCAAAGATAGAAATCATAAACCTGATAAAGAAATTGAAAGATGGTAAAGCATCTGGCCCAGATGGTTTCACATCATATTTCTATACAATCTTCGGAACCAAGCAAATATCACCCTAATAAATACCTAAAGAAGATAGAGATATACTTGAACCAAAAAATTTCAGACCGATCTCATTACTAAATGTAGACTATAAAATATTTACAGCTATCCTATCGAAAAGACTAAAAAAGTGCTGTAATCCTGGATTCACAATGACCAAAATGGCTTTCTACCCAAAAGACACATGAGAAACAACATTCGCCTCTTATTGAATATTGTCGAACATTTCCATACACATAATGAGAAGAAATTAATAATGGCATTTCTTGACGCAGAAAAAGCTTTTGACAACGTAAATTGGTTAAACATGTTTAATGTTTTAAAGAAGATAGAAATGGGTGAAAACTTTATAAGATGGATACAAGCTATCTACTCCAAACAAGAGGCACAAATATTAGTTAATGGAGAAAAAAACAAAGACAATAACAATAAATAAAGGAACAAGACAGGGTTGCCCCCTCTCTCCATTACTATTCTTAATAGTGATAGAAACTCTATTAATAAAAGTGTGGGGAGACCCAAACATCATGGGGGTTAAGATAAAGACAGAAATTTACAAAACTCTGGCTTTTGCTGATGATATTGTGATTATATCTGAAAACCCAAAACCCGATATTGACAGATTACTTGAAATACTGAAAGAGTTTGGAGATGCGTCAGGATTTAAAATAAACAAAGAAAAAACACAATTGTTAACAAAAAAGTTTAACAAGACCAGAAGAAAGTGAGATTGAAGCAACTACTAATTTCACCATAACAAAAAAAGTTAAATACCTGGGCATCTGTATTACGAAGAACAACAGAAGCTTATTTGACAACAACTGCAAGACAGTATGGAAAGAAATTTCAAAAGAACTACAAAGATGGGAAAAATTGGATCTTCCACTACTGGGTAGAGTAGCGGCCATAAAGATTCTACCTAAAATGGACTTCCTTTTCCAGAATCTCCCAATTATTACAAATGATAAACCATTTTGAGAATGGGACAAAGAATTAAGAAAATTTATCTGGAAAAGCAAAAAATTGAGAATAAAACTACAATCCTTAAAAGACGCTAAAGAAAGAGGAGGTATGACCATACCAGATTTGAAGTTATATTACCACACAAATTGTCTAAACTGACTCACAGAATGGATCTTGTTGAAAAAGAAAAATGTACTACAAGCAGAAGAATCAAACCTACCTTTTGGATGGCACACCTATATTATATATGACAAGGCTAAGATCAACAAAGACTTTATAAATAACGTTTTAAGGAGATCCCTACTAAGATTCTGGCTGCAATACAAATTCCTTTATTCCAAAAGTCCATTATGGACCTCAGTACATGAAGCCTTTTATAGACAAGAAATGCCGAGCTGGAACAGATGGATAATCTACCAAGATCTTCTAAAGATAGAAGGTGACTCAGCTGAACCCAAAACCAAAGAGAAACTGGTAAAAGAAGGATACAACACACGCTGGCTTCTCCACAGACAATTACTAGAAAAATTCAAGATAGACAAAAAACTATACGGCATTGAATATAAAACCATAGAATTTGACAAAATCTTGCCAGATAACATCAATAACAAAACAGGGAAAATCTACAAATTACTATTAAGATTTAAACAAGAAAAAGACCTAATAAAAGATAATATGATTAAATGGGCAAAAGACCTGAAATCCCCTATAACCTTAGATGAATGGGAAAATTCTTGGAATAGCACTCTGAAATTGGTGAAACCAGCTAAACTAAGGGAGAACTATTACAAACTACTTTATAGATGTCATCTATCCCCACTGCAGATAGTAAAAACAACAAATAACAAAAATCCTAGTTGCTGGAAATGCAACAAAACAGAAACTCTATATCATACCTGGTGGAGATGCTCTTTGATAAAAAGATTCTGGAAGCAAATTCATGGGAAGATAACAGAAGTCTTAAATGTGCAATTCCTATTATGCCTAAAAATATATCTGCTGAATATGATAGATAGTTCCCCCAACTGAAACTATTGAAGAAAACAACAACAAAAGCATTACTATACATGATAACTACAGCCAGACTCACATTAGCACAGAGATGGAAGGATGCAATGACACCATCAATTGAGGACTGGCTAATGAAATTATATGAAATCACAGAATTAGACTGACAGAAATTATATCTCACAACTCAACCAACCAAAGTAACAAGATCTGGAACCTAATCTCACCCTTATGGGAAAAAGCATGGGGTAAACTAGCTATAACAGGTTTCACTATGTAGTGTACACATTATAGAGGACCAAATGAGTAACTGGTAAAAAAAAAAAGAGAAAAAAATTAGTTCCAAATTAAAACCAAACTTGTGAAAGAGAAACAACAAGCATACATGATCTAGAATATTTATTATGAGACTAAAATGTATATATTTTTTACAGTAGGATTCTGTTAATAAATTAATATGTATACTAAGATAAACATGTTATTACATCAATGAATACCAAAGAATTATAAATAACACTGGAGAACTTTGGGACAGATATTTTATCCTCCTTACTCTTGGAAAAGAAAGTTTAAAAGTGTTAACAGAACTTAAAAATATGATCAACAATGAAGTGACATTTAAAAGACATTAAAAACCTTCATGATTGTAAATATGTACAATTTAAATGTAAAACGTTTTGGGAGAAATCCGTTGTTGATGTTGAAAGAACAATATTTGGGAAAATCCTATTTGTATTTTATTTATATAAGTTTAATAAATATAATTTGAAAAAAATTAACAGTATGGTTTGGGTGTGTGTAAAAAAAAAAAAAAAAGTTGAGGAGCAGAATAAATAACCCCAGAGGAATGTATGCAGCCCATCGGGTACATGTTGCCTGGCCCTGTTTAAAATGTTTCTAATTGTATTCACTTTCTTTCAAGTAGTAGTGGATTTTTTCACCATATCACATTTGCCAGTGAGATTTAAACAAAAAATTATATATATATTATAATTATATATATATAATTATATATATATATATATATACACACACACACACACAGATTTTTATATATATATATATATATATATACACACACACACACACACACAGAGACATACATATTTTATATATATATATATATATATATATATATATAATATGTATGTCTCTGTGTGTGTGTGTGTGTGTAGGTGTGGTGTGGATTTGACTGGGATACTCGATGTGGATATGGAAAGATAAGATTTGATGGGAGACAGAATGAATGAGCCATGAATACTGATGTTTCAACTTTTGTGTTAATGTGAGAAGGTGCAGCTACCTTCTCTAAACCTGCCTGTAATCTGAATATTAGATGAATTTTAATCTGCTTCAGACAATGCAACTTCAATTTACTCAAGCATGGCCTATTAATTATATAATGTACTTGCCGATTAACCTGGCTGCATATATTTCTAAGTGCTTATGCTGGAAGAAGCCCCCACCTCGAACACACACAAAGTCACATTTAGCCATAATGTACCTGACACATCCTGGTACAACTGAACAGAGGGGATAAGACAAAAAGTTTCTTCTAATCTGGAGATGAGTAACTTCTGGGGTGGGGGCCATATTGCTGTCCTTGGAGCCCACCAATGGCTATGTTCTCTCACTGCCACAAATAGGCCAGCTACCACTGTTTTCATCATACTGCTGCCATCTCTTTTCCTGAAAAAACTAACTATATTTTTGTTATATGCAACTGTTAGGGCCTTATCACACTACACTGTTATAGCACTATTCTTCCACTTTAACTGCCATGGCATCATCCCATGGAATTCTGGGGTGTGTAATTTAGGGAAGCCAAAGAGCTCTCTTGCTGAGAATTCTAAATGCCCCCCTCTCTAAACTGAAATCCCAGGATTCTGTAGGATGTTGCCATGGCAGCTAAAGGGGAATAATAATGCTAGAAAAGTATAGTAGGACCCTTAGTCCCAACTACCTTGGACCCATTGAATCGATGGAATTTGGTAAACCAAGACTTACTTTAAGTTTTATTTGAATCAATGTGTCTACTCTTATTAGAATGGTAACTGGATTTAGCCCATACACTCCAGGAACATATACCTTATTTTTCAGCAGAATTACATTCCCATCAGTTACATTGTAGTGGCAGGGTAAGAACTTGTAACAACAGCTGGGGGTTGATTACATATATCCTGTGCACTGTACAGCAGCCATTCTTCTCTTAATCATTCATTTTGACATAGTCTTCATTTTGTGCCCTTGAAAAACTAATCCATAGTCTTATCTTTCCCCTCACCCACTTATTTCCCTGTTAGATAGTGGATCACTTCCTTCTAATTGTTGCTGTGTCTTGAATAATTTCAGAGTTTTTTTTTTTTATTAGTAGTAGGTTTCCCTCCAGGCAAAATTAATTCCATTCTTCTAAATCAATGCAGCTCTTTCATTTATTCATTCTAGTCAGAAGAACATCCAAATTAGAGTTGGAGTTGGAAACATTCAGAGTTTTTTTTTTTTTGAAGTGTGCTTCAGTAATAGGCTAAATATCTTCATGTAGATATGTTTAGCAAAGGATTATGTAAATGATACAGATTTTGGTAGGGTTGCAGATCACATTTTCTCCACATAATCTATAAATGTAATTGATATGTGTACATACCTCTCTATGTATTCTCATAATGCAGAATCCTGTCCCATTATCTTAGATGTAAAGGCCTAAATTCAATTGCCAGCCTCAACTCAAATAGACCAAATGGATCAATGGAATTTAAATAAGGATCGATTTACCATTTAGCAATTGATTCAAAAAGTTTACCTGAATTGCTGCAAGCAATTAGATTTAGTCCTAAAATGGTAGAATTGGACCATTTTAGTATAACTCTTCTTGTTCAGTAAATCAAAGATAGTGTTAGGCATGTGTGTTTTATCTCTACCCATCCCATCCTCTGAGTATGCATCAGCTTTGATGCTTCATTCCTGTTTGTTTTGATCAAGGCTCTTTTTCTTACTTCTCAGGATTCAGGTTTAAAGTCAGTTTATTCATCATGATTTCCAATCTGGATCAGTTTTTTAAAAAATTAACTAGTTCCTTTTTTCATTCCACACCTATTGGAGAGGGATGCAATTTGGGGTTGTTTATCCATGGTAGAAAGCTGGCATGGTATACTGGTTTGAATGTTGGACCTGACTTCAGGAGAGCAGCCTTCAAATCATTGCTCAGCCATGGAAACCCCGTGGTTGACATTGAACAGCTCACATTTTTTCAGCTTAAGAGAAAAGTAATGGCAGACCTCCTCTGAACAGTTCTTGCTGTAAAAACCCTAGGATAAAGTCACCATCAGTTGGAGTTTACTTAAGTAACACAAGAAGAACCACAGATGGTGTGGAGAGAGAGGCTTGACTCCTTCATGCCATATCATGACTCTGTTTGAATAGAATGGGAGAAGAATTTTTTCTACTTAGAAGACCAAAAGCAGAATCTCAACAACACACATAGCTTGACCCTAGTTTTCTGTGATAATTTCATCTTATTATATAGACAACTTTTTGCAGCTTCCTCGGTGTGATGCTCTGGTTCGACCATTGGACTATGACCAGGATATGAATCCATGCTCAGCTATGGAATCCCACTGAATGACCCTGTACAAGTCACACTCTCTTGGCCTCAGTCAAAGGCAAAAGCAAATACCATCTGAACAAATCTTGCCAAGAAAACTCCATGATAGGTTGATCTCAGACACCATAAGTTGGAAACTATTTGAAGGTACACAGCAACAACAGCAACAACTTGAGACATTTCTTCTTCCAGTGGCAAATCAGCAAATAGTGCCATGCATCTGAGGTCAAGGTCCATAATACCCAAGCCTGATAACAAAACAAAATAAAACAAAACCCTAAAACTAAAACAAAAAAGGACACCCCACCAATACACCTCACTCTGGCTGCCAAGAAAACATTCATTACAATATGATGCCTTTTCATAACATTTCAATACTGTTTCCTGCTACCTCGATCTGTCCCAGGTCAGTCATGTTTCTTTCAGTATTCTGTTTTCATGTGCCCTGCTAAGGGTGATAGGGCCACTGTTCTTTTTGTAGCTCATCTGCTTAGACAAACATTTGTTACAATAGTCTTGGGGGAATTGGGTTCCCAGTAATAAGCTTCAGCATAGGAAAGAGACAGGAGTTAACATATAGGCTTTTTGAAGTCTATCAGTTGAGCATCAAGCCCACTCAGCTGTGCTCCTTCCACTAATAAAGTCTTAATGAGTCATGACTACTGTTGTTACATGTCTGATGCTTTGGTCAGAGTATGAAGATTAATGAGGAGAGTAGTTTGAGTAATAGCATAATCTCATAATGCTAAATCATGTGCAGAACAAAATCAAAGCCTGATCTGCTACCCCTTCATAAAAACAGATGTTTTGGGCCATTTTTTCAATGTGAAAGTAAAGAGAGAGGGGGAGAAAGAGAGAGAGATGCAATGATGAAGCCATGGACAATAGATTAAAAAGTATCTTTCACTGAACAGAAGCTGTTGGATTACACACTCTACCAAACAAAATAAGAGATGTTTAAAATTAGACTTTCCATTTAGCAAAAGCTGGATAATTCTAGCCATGATAAAAAAAAGCATTAAGTAGCTTTGGAAAAGATTGTAAACAACTCTCAAAAGAGGAGTTTCCATTTGGCAAAGACAGATCTATTAATAAAAGAGTTTCCACTATATTATATAAATACTGCTTCTGACTCTTCTGTTCCATTCTGCTGCAAGTGACTGCTTACACAGTATGAATCATTAATGATATGGGGCATAATCCATCAGGAGGTGCTCCTATGTTAAGCCTCGATGTAGCAAATGGGAGCTATGCACAAGTATTTATCATACTCATTCCTAAGTTCCTTTTCTTCTCAAATTAAAAAAAGTCCAACTTCTTTTTCCTCTTTTCATAAAAATGATGCTGTTACTCCCAATTATTTTGTAGACTCAGTGGCTAACCACTATGCCAATATAGTGAGAGCTTAGTATAATTTTTTTGGGCTTACAGTTCCAGGAACTACCCCTTCCAACATATGCCAGAATGAAAACTGGAGAGGGCTCCTGTATATTTAATGGTTAGGTAAAAGATGGAATTTCTGTGGTTATTATCCATTATCCAGTTGCATGACAAGGAACACCTTACTTAAATTATCCCCTTTTACAAATTGTTAAAGATACAGAAGTCATCTCCAGTTCTTATGCTGGTAACTCTACCTAGGAAGCATGTCCCTCTTATAGTCTCAAAGTCAGGACAACTTACTTTAGGGAGTAGAGTAATTCTTCTTGCCTCTGGCCATAAAGAAAGAAAAGCATTCTGCTTTTCTTTCATATGAGGTCCAAAGTGTTTACACTGTACAATAAAACAAAACAGCTAAAACAATCTGAATACAAAAATTTAGAAAGCATTAAACATTAAACAACAGACCACTTTAAAGACTTTGATTTAGAAGACTTAAGCACACATTAAAACTTATTACATATTAAAATCCAGCACACCTGTTGTGCTACACCAACCAGTTAAAGGCAAAGGCCTGCTGAAATAAGGTCTTTGCCTGCTGACAAAAAGGAAACAGAATGTTGGCCAACTCTGACTTGTTTGAATGAGAATTTCATAGGAACAGCCATTGAGAAGACTCTCTTCACCAGACAAACCTGTCATTCTGGTGGGACCAATCACAATCTTATGCACTCTCAGTCTGAAAGCTGAAATATGTGCTATAGAAACAATGTATTAGAAGAGCAACGCGAGCAACTGGCTGGCAGAGTCTGTGACAACACTGTCATTATTTGCAACCAGTGAGAATGATGGCCTCTGTAAAGCCACCTGCATTTCCAATGCAAGAAAGGCACTATCAATCAATATAAAAAAGGAATACTGCCAAGTCACAGACACCCACATACAAAATATTTGCATGAAGAAACCACAGGGATTGGGAGGGGGGAGGGGAAGGGGAGGAGTCTGCAAATTCAGGGATTCCATTTAAAAAAATCTTCATAGCAATAGAGACTATTGGCATGTTGTTCCATGAGAGTGAAAGGTATAAGAATTTTCTAAGGGACAAGGAAGGGAGCCAATTAGACAAGAATGTACACTGTGATGGTAAAGTCATATGGGAGATAGCATTGTGAAGTGGCAGTGTAAGAAACACAAAGAACAATACATTAGGAAACTGGAGGTATGATTCCCAGTCATGAAGAATATAATAAATATACCTTACTTGTTTTGAGGACCCTGGTGGCACCAAAACATTTTAATATATAAGTAAGAGGATGTTCTAACCCATTTCATACATTCTAGGAAGCAAAAAATGACAATACTATAGATATAGAAAAAAATTAATATCATGCCAAAACCTCCCAGCAGCCTTATCCATGATAACTTCCCTCCATACAGCTCTAAGCACCCTGTATAGTGCTCCTTCACAAAACAACAAAGTACAGAAATAATAAACAGATTGCTAGTTTGATGTCTGGATTCCCAAACAGGCACATCTGAGATTAGAGAACACTTACTGCCTAATGTCACACAAATTTGTATACTAAGTACTGCAGAATGGAGGTTTCTTTCAAAATCAGGCAGACACTAATTTCAGTTGGTATATTTGACTAAATATGCAGTAAGTCCAGAATGTCATCGTTTGATATTGGGTCATGAAAGACATCTGTATCTCTCAAAGCTGTAGACAGAAGAGTAAGGTCATTTCCACACTAGACTGTCATAGCGCAATTATTCCACTTTCAACATCCTATGGAATTCCATAGAATGTTGAAAGTGGAATAATTGCACTATGACAGCCTAGTGCGGAAATGGCCTAAGAGCTGAAGCTTTCTCATCTATTGCATCTTCATGATGGAGGAAGCTAGATCGGTAACATTCCTTTCCATTGTGCATGCTGGATGTATGATAGGTGCAAAAGCCCAGAGGGGAAAAATACTGGCAATGCTCATTTGTTACCCCCACTGGTCATTATCTTGGGAGGCCTTATTTGTGGCATACATAACACAAGGAGGGAAAACATCTTTGGTGAATTATTTGCTGAGATTAAAGGTTTTCTTAGATTGTACATTCAGTATGATAATTTGTGGATATGTCGCACTGTAGGCTTCATTAAAAAAGCATTATGTTTGTGTTCCCTAGCTGATATGATGCTCCTTATCTCACATGGTAGAAGTATCACATATATCAATTAATTATATTGACGATATGAACTGGGATTTAAGCTGCATAAGAATATTCTCACTAGTATTTGTTAGGTATAATTTGTTTGTAATTCACTTTAGGGGTCCCTCCTAGCAAAATTCATTTGCATGATATAGGGCAAAAATAAAGCTAGTTTAAAAATTAGTTTTTATGAGGTTACAGGGCAAGCATTTGGTTTAATTTTAAAACCTATAATGTAATGCTAAATAATGTAAACCTCAAAACCTTTCAAAAGAAGTTAGATTTTTAAACAGCTGGTCCCTATTAATACTGGCTTTAGGTACATTTATGGAACAGTAAGCTTGCTTTCAGAACTCAAGATGGGATGGAGAAAAATATATTATTTGAAGAGTTGGCTCTCATTCCAGCATGAAACCCCACAGAGCTGGGTGATCATATGAGAAAAAATAATAACTTTCCTCAAATGAAAAGTGTATTTGATTCTTTTGTTTTTAAAAAAGAGTAAAAGTATAACAACAATTAAGGCAAAATCAAACTAGATTAGGCGACCACTGCAATCATCATGCCAAATAGTAAAGAGAAAAAGATACTGTGTGGGATGAAGATTAAGATAACGAACAGTGGAAAGCAAAAGAAATAGGATTTAAAAAAATAGAGTCAGCTGATCAGAGACTGTAAGTGTTCTCTTTAAGCAGTGAGGAAAAAACTTATGGCTATCTATTAGCTTTTGGCAATGTTTTCTAGAAAACTGTGTAGCTGTATAAAGACAGTGAATCCAAGACTGGAACATCTGCTTCACAAGATCATGAGAATTTTTCTTCATTTGTTGATTTTTCATAATTGGCAGCTTACTGGCAAAATTTTCATGAAGCTTTTTTTCCTGCATTTTCTGCAAAATCCTTTGTGTGTACAAAAAATCTCCCTCCCTTCCTCCCCCCCCCATCTCTGCATGCAAAATCCAGTCTTTTCTGTTATTAGTACTGTTGACACAAAGAAAGTCCAGTTCTTTTCTCTGTAACAAAGATGAAAATATCCTTCAGTGGCTGACATTTTGTTCCATGGACAGTATCAACATATTGAAGTACCCTTTCTTTTTGAGGAAGAGGCAGTTTTGGTATTCTTTGAATCCCTAATTCAAGGGGACTTCCAGATTATTTTTTAACCGTACAGCTGCCCTGCTTCAAACATGGAGTTTTATAAAGGGCCCCAGACATTGCCATCTGGTGTCTTGTATTTCCCCATTTCCTTAATCTTTTTCTTATCAGAAAAAGGGCTTTTGGTGGCCAGTGCTGGAAATATCCCAAGCTCTGGAATCCTTTTGAGTCATTAATATGGTGCTTATGCAGAGACCATAAAAATTTCAGCTGTGCTCATAACAAAAAGTAATGGAAAAGTAATGAGTAATGCCACAAAAAATGTACCCTGTTACTTCTCTTATTGATTCAAATGACCAACATCAGCAGCTTACTTTCTAAACATTGTGACAGGTAATGTAGCAAATTACTTTTAAAAAGTAACTTCCCAAGCTATAGCATGTTTCATGGAGCATCACAGATTTTTGGATCATGGCCTCCATTTCCACGAAGATGGTCTTCTGGCAAGGGATGGCCTGCACCTTACAACCATCAGCCAGAAAGTTTTTGCTAACAGTCTGGCAAAACAGATCAGAAGGTCTTTAAACTGAGTTTGATTGGGCAGGGGGACAGTATTATTCTGGGTGAGGATTCAGTGAGTACTTCAATAAATAGCCCAAATGATATAGATAGGGTAGGCCAAGTAGAACTAGAGACCAACAGCGAGAGGGAAAGTAACTTTAGTACAGGAATTCCAAGAAGGACACATCATCTCAAGTGTCTCTACACGAATGCACAGAGCATGGGGAATAAGCAAGATGAACTCCAACTCTCAGTGCAACAAAAAAATATGATTTCATAGGCATCACTGAAACCTGATGGGATGAATCTCATAACTGGAATGTAGGAATTGGGGGTATAACCTATTTCGCAGAAATAGACCAAACAGGAGGAGGAGTAGCCATATATATCGAGGATGTTTTCACCTGTGAAGAGATCCGTGACTTAAATCTGGGAAGCCAAGTTGAGAGCATCTGGGTAAGAATTAAGGGAGCAAGAAACAATAGGTATGTGATTGTGGGGGGTTGCTACAGGTCTCTGGGCCAGCCTGAGGACTTGGATGAGGGCTTCCTGAGGCAGATGACCACACATTCTAAAAAGAGAGATGTCATGTTAATAGGAGATTTCAATTATCCTTATACTTGTTGGCAGACAGATTCTGCAAAGACCACTAGGTTCAATAGATTCCTCGCTTGCCTTGCAGACAATTTCATGATCCAGAAGGTAGAAGAGGTGACAAGGGGATCGGCTATTTTAGATCTGATCCTGACAAACAGGGATGATCTGATTGATGAGGTGGAGGTGTTGGGATCCTTAGGAGGGAGTGACCACGCTCTTTTGGAGTTTGTCATTCACTGGAAAGGAGAAACCAAGTGTAGCCAGAGATGCATCATAAACTTTAAGAAAGCTGATTTTTGTAAACTTAGGGAGTTACTTGCTGAAATCCCGTGGTCAAGAATACAAAACGAGAAAAGAGTTCATGATGGATGGGAGTTTCTTAAAAGTGAGATACTGAAGGCACAATTGAAAACTGTGCCAATAAGGAGGAAAAATGGCAGGTATCTAAAGAAACAGGAATGGTTGACTGAAGAACTCTCAGCTGAGCTAAGTGTTAAAAGAAACATGTACAGGAAATGGAAAAATAGTGAAACCACCAAAGAGGAATTCAAACAAATAGCCAGGAGATGTAGGGAGAAGGTCAGAAAATCTGAAGCACAGAATGAATTCAGGTTTGCCAGAGACATCAAAAACAATAATAAGGGCTTTTTTAGATATGTCTGCAGCAAAAGGAAAAACAAGGAAATGATAGGATCATTGCGTGGAGAAGATGACCAATTAATAACGGAGGCAAGTGAGAAGATAGAAATACTCAATACCTTCTTTGCCTCAGTTTTCTCCCAAAAGGATAGAAGTACCCAACCTGGGGCGTGGGGAGCAGGTGAGGAAGTGAGGGAAATGCAGCATAGAATAAGTAGAGAAGTAGTATAGGAATATCTGGCTAAACTAGATGAATTCAGGTCTCCAGGGCCAGATGAATTACATCCAAGGATATTAAAAGATTTGGCAGAAGTCATTTCCATAATCCTTCAGAACTCTTGGAGAACAGGAGAAATCCCAACAGACTAGAGGAGGGCAAATGTTGTCCCTATCCTCAAGAAGGGGAAAAAAAAGGACCCAAATAATTATTGCCTGGTCAGCCTGACATCAATTCCAGGAAAGATCCTAGAGTAGATCATTAAACAGTCGGTTTGTAACTACTTAGAAAGCAATGATGTAAACACTAGAAGCCAGCATGGATTTCTCAGAAATAAGTCATGCCAGACTAATCTTACCTCGTTTTATGACAGGGTTACAAGCTTGATAGATGAAGGGAATGCTATAGATGTAGCATGTCTTGACCTCAGAAGGCCTTTGACAAAGTTCCCCATGACATTCTTGCAAAGAAGCTAGTTAAATGTGGGCTGTACAGGGCTACAGTTAGGTGGATTTGTAATTGGTTGACTGACGAATTCAAAGGGTGATCACCAATGGCTGCTTTTCCTCCTGGACAGAAGTGACTAGTGGGGTGCCACAGGGTCCTGTCCTGGGTCCAGTGCTATTCAACATCTTCATCAATGACTTGGATGAAGGAGTGGAGGGTGTGCTGATCAAATTTGCAGATGATACCAAATTGGGACGGGTTGCTAATACACCAGAGGACAGGATCAAACTTCAAAATGAGCTTGACAGATTGGAGAGCTGTGCCAAAGCTAACAAAATGAACTTTAAAAGAAAGAAACGTAAGGTCCTGCACTTAGGCAGAAAAAATGGAAGGCACAAATATAGGATGGGGGATGCATGACTGGATAGCAGTACATGTGAAAGGGATCTAAGAGTCTTGATAGATCACAAGCTGAACATGAGTTAGCAGTTTGATGCAGCAGCCAAGAAAGCCAACATGATTCTTGGTTGCATCAATAGGAGTATGGTGCGTAGATTGAGGGAAGTAATGGTGCCACTCTATTCTGCATTGGCTAGATCTCATTTGGAATATGTGTCCAGTTCTGGGCATCTCAATTCAAGAAGGATAATGACAAACTGGAGTATGTCCAGGGGACAGCAACCAAAATGGTGGAGGGTCTGGAAGCCATGCCCTATGAAGAATGGCTTGGGGAGCTGGTTATGTTTAGTCTGCAGAAGAGAAGGTTAAGAAGGGACATGATAGCCATGTTTAAATATTTGAAGGGATGTCATATTGAGGAGAGAGCAGGCTTGTTCTCTGCCACTCCAGAGACTAGGACAAGGAGCAATGGATTTAAGCTGCGGGAAAGGAGATTCCACTTGAACCTCAGGAGGAACTTCCTGACAGTCAGAGCTGTCCAGCAGTGGAATATGCTGCCTTGGAGTCTGGTAGAGTCTCTTCCTTTTTGAAGCAGAGGCTGGATGGCCATCTGTTGGGAATGCTTTGATGGGAGTTCCTGCATAGCAGGGGGTTGGACTCAATGGCCCTGGGTTCTCTTCCAACTCTATGATTCTATGATCACCTGTCTATCTTCTGTGAAATGGGTGTTTTGTTGTGTGTGTGTGTGTGTTTTTTTTTTGGGAGCAAACATGTAATCTGGCATTTTGGGCAAATCTGTGCCTTGTTCTCAGTTTCATTACCAATTTATTTGTTTCTTCAGCCTTTGGTGAAATAAGTGCTGGCCCAGAAAACTATGAGGTCAAAGAGAAGTGGTATGTTTTAGAGCTCATTCGTCTACCTCTGTCTTAAACTTCGGCCCTTAGTACTTTGTGACCAAGCATGGTCAATTTCTGTATGGACAACCACTCTCACAGCAATCCTTCAGTGAGTGCTCACACAATGGTCTCTTTATTCTAAATGTATTCTTCTGTCCCAAAAGCCTAGGTTTATGCTCTACTCATATTGGGGCTACTTTTCCATGAACTTTTCTCATGTGCATAGAATAACATCGAAAGAATCCAGTAAGGTACATAGAGCCATATTGCCTCTCTCAGTAGCTTGTTTACAATCAGCCTTTACTCTTGTATTTCAAGCTTCAAATGTTACTCCAGCAGTATAGAGGCAGCATGCAGAAACACTGTTGCCACATGGCTAGGGAATATTTAGAAGTTTATAATGTTTTTATTTTTAAAGGAGTTTTGAAATATTTCAACTAGTTCCAAACTGGAAATGGCAGAACCTTGCATATACAATACACAATATTGCTACAAGCTGAAAATAGATGATACTATCATTTATTTGAATGTCTCCCATGTAAAAGCAATCACAATATGTATTGGACTATTACCCCTATCATCCCCAGAAGCATTCCAAATGAGCATGCTGGCTGGAATGCCAGTATTTGTGGTCAAAGATATCTGAAGGATGCTGAGTTGGGAAAGACTGCTATAGTCCACAATAGGGAAAAATTCTAGCTCAGTTGATATGGAATTTGTAGGGTTAAAAACAGATATAGAAGAGCATTCAAAACTGTGTTCTTCATCTATAGTTTAAAGTGACTGAGTCCATTCTGTCATTCTACCCGGACTCTTCCATACAATTTTCAATCTGTTCTACTCCTTTACAAACAAGGCCTGAGCAAAGATGACTGCAGATGATGGACAAACTGAAAAATACACCCACTCACAGAAATAGGATCATCTGGAATCTCTAGTGGCGAGATAGACTATGTCCACTAAAAGAATCTAGTAGAAGTATAAAAGTAACAACATCCATCAAACTGGAAACTTCAGAGAAGTGATTCTTGACATAGGGCCACGATTGGCAAAGAGGACTCCACATAATAAGGATATATGCTTCAGATCCTACCACTGATTTGATTTACTGGCACAGCCTTTCACTGAATTCTCTTAACTTCGGTAGGGCAATGCTGAAGCAATTGGTGTGGATCCCTGATATATCCAGGTAAGATTGCTATCTGTGTAAGATTTTTCAGTACTGAATTAGAGGTAAAATCACAATATGACTTAGTATAAAGCATCTGTTCTGTGTAGTGCCTTGAATGTCTGGAATTAATATTCTCCAATAGAACATTTCAAAGCTTGAAATCAACATTTCAAATCAATAACTCATCATGTGCCAATTGCTTTTAATACTTTAGATTAGGCCGAAATCCTGTGTCATCTACTTGGTTAGGTATACTTAACTAAAGCCTCTTCCTCACGGGGCTTTTAAAATGGTGCAGAGCATCCTCCAGGGAGGACGACTGCACCTGGGAGCGGACTGGGTCTGGACTACTTTCTGTAGTTCCAGACCTCAGCCCACTCCGGAACGACCCAAAGTGGTTGTTCAGCGTGCTTTTGAAAGACCGCTTAAAACAGGTCTTTCAAAAGCACAGAGCGCACCACTCCGTGGCTGTGCTCCGGTGCAGATTTTCAGGCTTGCACCAGTGCGAGCCTGCAGATCTGCCAGGGGTGGACTTTAGGCTGGCAAGCTTCACCAGTTGGTGGAGAGCCTCCACCAACCTAAAGCCACCATTTTCGTCCACGATGCAGTGCAGAGCAGCAGCCATGGACTGCTCTGGACCAACCTAGACCCACGGGTGGAGCACACAGGTCCAGTGAGTACCGGCACAGGGTGATTCCCTTGCCCCGTGCGGAAAAGGCCTAAGTAACCTCTCTGGGCCTGATCCACTCCCTAAAATCTGATGGAAATGTCATTCACCAGTGCTCCTATCACTGGCAAAATGGATCTCATTGTTCCCATGATTCCCAATAAAGTGGGTCTGGGGACGAGTTACATTTGTGATTAAGTAGCAATTGTGAATGCAAAACAGTTACCTAGATTTATTCATCCATAACTGATTCATATTTACAAATGCTCCTTAGATATGATCTTGGCATTACTGCCATAACCATAACTCCCTCCCAAACCTACTTTACTGGGCATCAGCTACATGAGGAGTAAGAAATCCTTTTGCCGGTGATTGCAGCATGAGTAAAAGATGTTTCTATCAGGTATAGGGTTGGGGTCAGGCCATGATATTTTTCTGCACCTTACTTTATCTCATTGTCCTCTGGTCATGATCCCAGCAGTGCCTTTGGTGGGAAGGGAGTGCGATGGGAAAGCTCCCCTCTGCACTGGCCCAGCTCCCTGTGGAAGGGAGCATGAAGGACACTCCTCTTCCTTCCACAGCGCAGCTGGGCTCTTTCCCATGCTGTGGTGGGTCAGGAAGTGCCTCCATCATGCTTCCGACCCTTCCGCATGACAGGTAAGTGGGTGAGTGTCACACAATTGGGGGTCATTGACAGAGAAAATCTGTCAATGATTTACCCTGCGACTGTGCTGGCTGGCAATGGGAGAAGGATGGGACCATGACGATGTTTTGTGGAAACACTGTCATGGTGCCACTCCTCTCCCGTTCCCATGCCAGGGTGCCATGTCCATGTGGAGAGGGCGTTAGTTAAGTATATCAAACTAAGTAGCTGATACAGCATTCTGACCATGGTCATGTTTTATCCATATACATGTATACCTATATACATGTACATATGCAAAAACTTGCTCTAATGTGATATTTCTACTTTCAGATTTTTCCCCCTGTGCCAATGCATATTCAAGATTTTTTTTTTTATTAGAACTATAACTTATCATAACATTCATAGGAAAACCACAGGAAAATTACCTAGAAGACCTCACATGAATTGCTTGCTTCTTGACTGTATCACAGTTTTTAATTTCTACTAAGATGATTTAAAAATACAAAGGTTTTGCCAAAGTGAAAAACACGTTTGGTGAAGGGAAGCTTTACTGAGAATAAATCATGTGAGATTTAGCTTCAGATTTTGTAAATGTTATCCGTAGGTAAAAGATTTTTTGCTTCTGTATTGTACTATCAAACTGGCAGAACCCCAGGTTGATTTTCAATAAATGCTGTCAGGACATATTGAAATACAATTGGCATTTCACAAAAAGTCGAAAGAGACTATAGAGACTCCAGGTGTCTGAAAAACAAAATGCTGTTTTTATTATCGCATCTCAGCTGTTGGAATATAGCCTAACTGAAGGTGAATAAGTGACAATACAGGTTAGATTTTTCTTCTGTTTATATCAAAAATGTTTGGGTATGGATCTGATTTAATGAATGTATTAAAAATCAGAAATATTAGTGTTGTTGGTAATCTCAAAAATAGGTACCATGTTTCAACATATATTTTAACAGCACCATCTTTTGCAAGTTTAATTGAGTTCAGGGAGGCTTACTATCAAATTACTGAGTACAGAACTGCTCTTCCCAATTTTATCTGCATTGTTTCATCTACTCTCTCTCTGACTTTTTCTCTGTGAATTGGCCTTCTCATTTTGCTCTTCCACCTGTAAATAATGCCAATTTAGTTGCTCCTTTGGCTCGTATACCATGTTGTATCTTAAAAGTATAAGCTACATGGGATTCCAGATTACTTCATTGATTTCTTTTAAAAAATGGCTGGAATCTTATTGGGTAGTTATGAATGCATAAGAGACAGTTACACATTTGTGACTCCTTTGTCTTCAAGATCTTATGTACCCCTCATTTAGGGGATATATAGGGACTGTGAAAGTCCCTCAATCCCCCCTTACAAGTCAGCAGCCACTGTAATCAACAGAAGTTTGTTTCTCTGTCATTCAGAAAGCATCTGATTGATTTTCTCACCCTTCCATCATGTAAGCAATCTCCACTGTGAAGGGGGATTGTGACAGGGGACCTTTTTCTGTCTGTCACAATGGAGATTGCTTGTGTGAATGGGTGGGAACTTTAGGCAGGTGCTTGCTGAGCAACAGGAGAACAGACCCCAGAGGATTAAATGGCTCCTGGCTCGTAAGAGGGGATTGGAGAGATCAGGTTGGGATTCACTAAGTAGCAATGTAACAACTGTGGTTACATAACAATATAATGCATAGAGGATTCTGGCTAAAAAATGCATGTGTGGTGGTTGCAGGGAGGAATCTTACTGAACTGCAGCAACAAATACGCACTACACAGTTATAACACTTTGATTTCACTTTAACTGCTATGACTGCATCTTACAGAATCCTGGGATTTGTAATCTGGCGAGACACTAGAGGTTCATGGAAGAGAATTCTAAGTACCTCTCTCTAAAATGCAAATCCAAGGATTCTGCTGGATACAGCCATGGCAGTTAAAGTGGAATCATACTGCTATAATAGTGCAATTTGGATGGGCCCCAAAGACAGAGGAGCTAAACTTCTTCCAAGTGAACCATTTTTCCCCATGTATATTGTTATCTCAGTTGTTTTCCCAGTAGGAATGGGGAAATCTGCCAGCTGTGCTACATTCAAATCTTTTAAACATCAAGTGCTTCCCAGCCTAAATATTATAAAAAGTCATTTTTCCCCAATTTTTGAAGAACAAACTGAAACAAAAATCTCACACATTTTCACAGACACATTTTTTAATTTTTTTTATTAACATTTTCAATGAAAAAACAATAAAAAAACCCCTCCCCGCTTCCAGATATCAATTTTCCAAGTTGAATCTGAATTTAACATTTCATTCCATGTAAACATTCAGTTCCATACATTATCTCTGTTTCACAACAATCGTAAACTATTACTTTTAGCTTATATTTTACTCTTTACATTTTATCTTTTATCACCTCATTTTGTCATCCTTCTTTCTCACAGCCTTCTTTCTTTCCCCCTATTTCATTCTTTTATCCAGTTCAATACCTCTTGCCATTCTCTTTCAAAGCCCTGGATTGGCTTATTTTTAAGTGAAAAAGTTAGCTTTTCTGTCGCTACCATATCCAGGACTTTGAATTTCCATTCTCTTATATCAATATATTTTCCTTCTTTTCAATGTTGAGCATAAGTCAATCTTGCTGCAGTTATTATATATAACAATGTCTTTTGATGAAATCTTATTTCTCTTTGTTGCCCTAACATATTTCACAAATAAAGTTCTGGCTTCATTTCAGAATTAAAACCATGCATTCTTTGAATTTCATCACGTTTTTCTTTCCAAAACTTTGTTGCTATTTTGCAGGACCACCATATATGAAAAAAAGATCCCTCTTTCTCATCACATTTCCAACATTTTCCATTCCCATTTCCTGTTTTTTTTCCCCAGTTTTACAGGTGTCATATATCATCTATATAACGTTTTATAAAAAATTTCTCTTAAATTCAAACTTGGTGTAAATTGTACATCTGTCTTCCATGTCCTCACCCATGTATCCAACTCAATTGGATGTCCTATATTTTGAGCCCATCTAACCATGTTATTTTTTAGCAATTTCTGGCCCCATCTCTCTTTGTAACAATATGTTATAAAATCTAGACATTCTCTTTTTCTGGTCCCCTTTCATCAATACATCCAATTCATTTTCATTTCTTTCAAACCCATATAATTTTTGATCCATTTTAAATCTCTCTTTTATTTGTCTCCATGGGAACCGGTTAATTTCATGGCCTTGCTCTTTTAATTCCTCTTCTGTACTCATTCTTAACCTTGTACCATCCTTTTTTCTTTTTCTTTTTTTTTTGAGTTCCAAAATTTATTGTGCAAAATTAGATAAGTATTAATTTCATATGTTGTTTGGATCTACAAAAGAAGCCCATGATGTAAAGAATACTGGATGCTCTATACAAAGCAGTTTACAAAGCAGTGCAACCTTCAACCTTTGTAACTTTTGTACTGTGTCCAACATCTCTAAAGCTATGCATAATTACTAATTACTAATTACTAATTCAACAGACTTGAACAGAATTCCACATCATATATTCTCATGTTGAGGAAGGGAGAGATTTTGCAGACTGGGTATAACTAAAATACATATAAGAAAAATACTTTTAGGAAATTTCAAAGGGAAGTGTATAAACACTTTGAAGGCACAGTGTTATGCTGTATTAGTTAGGACACAACAATCTACCCAGCAAGGAGCATATTTAGGAAGCGAAGAATTACTTCAAAGTTTCCATACTTTGTACCATCCTTTTTCAATAGCTCTCGATACGTCAATAATTTTCCCTGTTTTGTTGGAGCAATATTAAATGCTTCTTGGGGTGAGGTCCACATTGGAAGTCCTCTATAAAATTTATGTTTTATTTGTATCCACACTTTCAATAGAGACTTTCAGATACAATGATTGTTAAAGTTTTTATTCACCTTAACTTTGTCATAACATAAGTATCCGTGCCAACCAAATCTGTTTCCTGTTCCTTCAACTTCTTTTATTGTTGTATTTTCCACTTGAATCCAATCTTTAATTGTTTCTAAGCAACATGCTTGATAATATATTATCAGCAATGGCACATCAAAACCTCCTCTCTCCTTTGCATCTTGTAATGTATTAAATCTTATTCTTGGCTTTTTACCTTGCCAGATAAACGTCCTTAGCCTTTTTCCCATTCTTTAAAGATCTTTTCTTCTCTTATTATTGGCAAATTTTGGAACAGGAACATTAGCTTAGGCAATAGAAGCATTTTAAAAGCATTTATTCTTCCTAAAAAGAGATAAATTTATATTTGTCCATTTTTCTGCACAGACACATTGAGTACATAAAGCAATTCCAGGCACGGAGAGAACTATATGGTACTGCTTGTCATTTTCTCTAAATATGAGAAGAACATGCTGGGGGACGGGGGGAAGAGATGTCATTCTTTATTCAGCAGTAACACAGCTGATTACACTGCAGTTCAAATCCAGATTTTTAAAAGAATTTGGGACACAAAGACTTGAGCCTGAATCAGGGATGGGCAAAATGAACCTGCATGATTGTTGGCAAGCCCTCCTAACAATGTTTTTACAACCCTTGACCACTTCATACTCCTTGGAGTATTCTTTTTCTGGATAAACTCCTTTTTGGGGGGAGGGGATGGGGAGCGCTTTAACATTAGAGAAAAAAAGTTATTAAAATGGAATGGAATTTTTCCATATACTTTTTAAATTTTCTTTTAATTTAGATATTTTTGGCAGTCTGTATGATCACAGGGTGGAAAACAGGCCTCCAGTTTCATTGCAGTTGTCCACCCTTGGCTTAAATATGACAATTTTAGACATCTGAGATTTTTAAAAGAAAAACTGAAGTTTTCTATCCTAATTAAGAAGAATTTGTGAGTTTTTGCATTTAAAAAAATAGAAAAATGAAATGGAGTAAATTACTTACTCATCCCTCTTTCCCACCTATAGGGTAAATGAAAGAAACAGTGACCATATTGTATATGACAATTCTGAACATTTTGTAACACTCTAAAATGATTTAGGGTCCTAAATTCATAGTTGAAGAATGGAAATTAAGCTATTTTTTTCTTGTACTGTTATTGAGAGCACATAAGTACTTTCTGTCATACTGATAAGTAGCGGAGATCATTCACAGAGTGAAACATAAAAGGATAGGCTGACTTCTATCCCCTCTTTTGGATAGTTTTCTTCTTACCCACAGGGGCATTGTAGAATGTTGCAATGGCAATGACCTACTAATGCAGGAGTTCTTGAGAAATGGCACTGTATTTTGTGGTGATAACCCTTCAAACTGGTCAGAAGGTGTTTGTGAAAATACACTATACCCAGGAGGCACTTTCTGTTCCTTTTTTACATTACTGTTTCTGACATAGACAAACATAGACAACTGCTTTTTACAATTACCTTTTCTTTCTTTATTGTTGCATGTCTATCTTTATCAAAAAGCTCAGAAAGTTTTATGTGAGGCTCCCTGTGGCGATGCGCATCAGCCAATGTTGAGGCTTGTAGCTTGCTAATTTCAGCAAATCCATTCTGCTTAAGTAAAGCCTTCCCCAAGGTGATCCATAGATAGCCCTGCATTGCCTCCAGAATGTCCTGAACAGGCAGTCTACCCTCAAAACCAGAACTGAATTTTGAAACATGGGTCAGTGAACTTTTAAGTAACTGAATACATAATAAAATCTGCTGAAAGCAAGAAATTCCAAAAACAATTTAAATCCATAAAAAACAACATCTGTCTTTCTATCATCTATCTGTTGCTTTTTTATGGATTTAAAATTCCAGTGCACAGGAGTAGGCATTTACCTAATTAGAAAACCAAGCTGAGAGTCGAGGAATGGCTGAATCAGTAGTTATCACCAAGGAATCAACATTAGTAAACCTCAAGTGACAGAGACTTAGTGTTCTTTAATGGACACAACTGGATGAAAAACAGGTACAACCCTAAGACAGCAGTCCTTATCTAGCATGGAAACATTGCGTAACTAGAAAATGCTCACCCATGTAGGAGACATGGCCACTTCCTGTATTTCTTTTCAGAGCATTTCTTTCCAAATCCTACCTTTCCCAATCATTTTAGTTTGAGAATGAACAGAACAACAACTAAAATATTTATGACGAGGTAAGTCTTTACTCTGTGTGAATTCAGCTTCAGACTCTTGGGAATATAAAAACAATGTCTGGATGAATCTTGAGGTGAATTAAACAGGATTATTAAGAACCAGTTGAGGAGCAAAAAGGACATTCTGATTTTCATTTGTGTCATGATTTAACCTCATCAGACAGTGTGAAATTGATCTTCAGTAGCTATGCAGATATATCTGTTATCTCTTGGGTTTTGTCTCTTGACAGAGACTGATGTTGAATATGTGTACTTTAGAATTTCCTCTCGCATCCTATTTATGATGAGATATGTTCTTTGGGGGATTTGCTGTTCAATTGTTTATAAATTATTAGGACTTACCAGTTTGCAGATGTCATCAAGTTATTTAGGGTGAATGAATTAACTATAAAATAATGCACTGAATTCATAGAGTTGGATCCAAGTTTAAACATGGTACAGATCCATTAAAATCAGTTGCTCTTTAGTTATGACAAATTTAAGCTTCATTTAATTAAATGGGTCTATTCTATATAGGTTTAAATCTGGATCCAACCCAATGAAAGTACATAAAGGGAGTAAGTCTACATATATGTTTTAGGTCTGACTTGTTGTATATTATTCAGCAAAATATCTTAAGATTGTAGTAAAACCTGCCTGAGTTTTAAGGAGCTTAGGGAAGCACTTTTTTCTTGGTCCAATCATCACCACAGATATTGCTAGTGAGAATGTGGGAGACAGCCTTCTTTGGCCCTTTTCACATGAGGCTGGTGAATCAGTTCATGCCATTTCTTACTGGATTTTCTGGGCTCGCAACAAGGTGGACTTTCCCTCATTTCCTTCTGCACAGCTACTGCGTATGTTCCATTCTTATTTGGAGGAGTGCGAATTCATGAATCCACACTGCCTCTGCTGTAGCCACTCCCGCTACTCCGCTCACCCTGCCCCATCAGCTGTGATTGGCTCTTTTTATTCTTTTTGCATGGTTTAGTACATCATTGCATACGTGCGTATGTGCATAAGTCCATACTACCCCTTGGCCCCTCCCATGAGCCCTCCCCAACCACCAATTTGCATTGGCGCGAATGTTCGTGTCTGCATCACTGCGAAAGTATGAATCGGATCAATCTGGAAAATTGGAAAACCGATTTCTTTTGGTTTTCAAATAGCACACTTTACTACCACATGGGGGCATATTTAGTCAGAATTATGTGCGGAACGAAGGTAAATAAACTGAACCTAGTCCACTCCAACATGCAGAAGACCTCCGTGGCAAGATCCATTGGCCCACCTTAATAACTGCTTGTGGAAAGGGCCTTTGTGACTGCCTCTTATGGAATTTCCTCCCATGGATGGTTAGGCTGTTCCCATCTGTCCTCTCTTTCTGCTGGAAGCAAAGACCTTATTATTTATCCAGGCTTTTAATTGTTAACTGGCTATTGTAGAAAATGCTCAAAGTCCTTAATTAAAAGCATGAACGACTTTGTTTGAAAAGCCAGGGTCTCCAGAAAGGTAATTCTTTCTTAAGTGTTCAGTTCAGTGGTTTTTACCATACTACTGCTTGATGAGAACACCAAAAAAGTGTGAGAAATGGTTTTCATGCATTTCCATCAGATGGTGTTTTCAGTATCAGTATAAAGGAATAATCTTTTCACAAGATGATTGCCCCCTTTTTGGATGACTTGGCTGAATAACAGATTAACTCTGAATATGTGGTTTTATATCTCCAATTTAATCAAAGTAGAACATGTGAGTGATTGAGTGAGTGAGTGAATGAATGGATGGCTGACTGTGCATATGTATGTATGTATGTAAGTATGTATATATGTATACAATTATGTGAATGAATGGATGGCATTGCTCTGTCTCTCTGTGTGCATGTGTTGTATTAGTTTAGCTAATTGCTAGACATTGTACTTAGACTTGAAAGTGAGTAGATTAAATAGTAATTGGATGTACTGGCTTTGCTTTTGATGACCCATTTTCTCTGCCTCTGCCATCTCCACCCCTTCATGGCCACTAGCTATCAGATTTTAGCAAGTCCTGAAAGAAGGGGTGCTAAGGACACTGTAATTAAATTGCTCCATGAACAAGTTGTAGACATGTAATGATTATGGTTGCACACTCATCTGCAGAAATTCATACAAAACAGAATTTAAACAAGACATTTGTTCCTTGTCAGGGTGATTTTTACTTTTAAAGCATTCATTCTATATAACCAATGATGCCTTTACTGTTCAAGTGGGGTTACCTTGTACAGTTATAAATGTGTCTATAGATATTGTGCTTGTCATGGTATCAGGAATAAACAAAACTGAACTGGAAAACTGGAGCATCTTCCATATACATGCATGTATTAGAGGTTATAAACTTTAAGAGTTTTTAGTTCACCGAGAAATATGAATCAGCTCCAATGCTACTCATGAGAATAAGTTCAATGGGCCTGTTTTAGAATGATCATACCCAAGACTGCACTGAGTGGTCCCCCCCCCCGCATGTTTAGAGATTTCTAAAATCAAGGATAGTCTGTTCAGAGTGAACAGGTTAAAAAAAAAAAACTCTGAAAACATGGCACATATGGTCATCCAGTGAAACTGGATTAGAAAACCCCTGGAAATGCAAACAAGAGTTTGTGCCAGCCTTTTCTCCAATTTCTCCATTATTTTTCCATTTGCAGTTTTGAAAAATGGGTGTTCTACTGGCAATGGATGAGCATGTTAAAAGAGTACTGCACTGAAAATGTATTGAAATTTGCTTGGCATTAAGGTCAGCCACTAAATATTCTTTAGGTATGACTTATTAACCAACTTCTTCCACCCACCTATTTGGTCAAAATTTCCCACAACTGCCTTTTCTTACTTTTTGGGGCTGTCCAGATGCTGATGAACTGATAATTTGTGCCTTGTGTTTCATATGAACAAGATATGTTGTCAATTATCATTTAAAGTAAAATGGCTATGTTTTTTTTTAAAACCTTCTTTTAAAGACTGTACATGGGACCTGCTATAACATAGTATGACTTTCTTTGAGAGAAAAATATGTACACTACCAGTTACTACTCATACTCATACTACTCATACTATTAATATAGCTTTTATTTTGTGGGAAACTTTAGAGGTTGAGAAATCAAGGTAGCAATGATGTTCTTAAAGTAAATCAAAGCAAGCCAAGGAATTAGCCAGTCTTTGTCATGCAGCATGATGTGTACAGTCACATTTGAGGTGTGTTGATGTGGTTCTTAATCTGACATTTGCTATGCTTATTAACAATGGACCCCCTTCTCCATGAGTGAATTGAATCATTAATATATGTTTCTTTTTTGGATACATTGGGCCATACTAAAGATCTTTGTATTTAATATACATGCTTTTAAAATACAAACAAAGAACAGTCTGGGCAAAAAGAGATTGTCATGGTTACTGCAGGTTTAATTCTTTGTCCATCTGCATCAGTTCTGAAGAAAATACTACTTGGAAGCTTCTATTTATATTTATAGGAAATACCTCCACCGTCATATTTCAGGATTAGGACCCCTTATCCTCATTGCCTCACAGCCCCTTATTTGCAAGGGAGAACACTGTTAGCAAGCAAGCACATCTGGTTTCCACAGCCTTGATATCACTCTGTGGTGCTGTCCTCTTCTGTTCATATGTTGAACTGAGTTCAGAGACAGAACATATATAACTTGTATAGGATCAGTGTTGACCCATTGACTCAAAGAAACCTTGATCACAGCTGGATCTAACATGTAATTAGATTAATTAAGTACTCTTAATCCATTTGTTTTTGTTTTGTTAAGACTTTTAAATATGATTGACTCTCTCTTCATATTCAGCCAGTAGAGAGAAAAGCACATTATTATACTACTAAGTTGTCTGTCACTTTTTAACTTATTTTGGGGCAGAAGTGGGGAATATATATATACATTAGGCAATATATATGCACACATTTAATGTGAAATTAATTATTCTGATAAGGAACTATAATTTTATAGGTTTTTTTTTTTGCTATTATTTAATGATTACCCATAGAAAGGTCTTTTAGATGTAAAAGAAAACAAAACTAAAATTATTTTGCAGATTGGCAGCAATTTATTTCTACAGCTATAAAATTAAAGATACTGCAGACGACAAAGGTGAAAGAAGAAAACCAAAATCATCCAGTAGAAGCTTTGGGAATTTAATAATGCTCAAATCAGACTTTAAAACATTTCAAGAATGTTTATTTGGAATGCCATACTTTTTTATTAAGTAGCAGTGCAGTCCTACACATACAAATTAGTCTGAGGGATAAGGCACAAAACTCTACTTCCTTTGGCGAGCAATAACCGTGATGATGTTATGAAGCAAATATCACCTTGGCAGAGAGAAAGAAAAAGACCTCATATCATTTGTGGTCAAGCTAAGAGGGCTACTGTATGTTTGGAACTGGAAAGAAGTTTTCATATGTTGTGGCCTCATCTAAATCCCAAATTTATAGCTGTCACTTTTCCTGAATTTCTGCAAAAGGTCTCACTCTGCAAATGTGGGCCATATCTGCTAGCTACAAGGCAGAAGATGGAAATGATATAAGTAGATGGAGCTAGCTGCTCACATTGGTGTTGTTCCTTTGGTGGTTGATCTGAACTGGGTCTATAGCAGAGGTCAAAGCATTGATGTTCTCCTATCTGAACACTGGCCTTCAAATCCAGATAAGGTTCCCCCATGCTTACTGTTAAGAAAGAAATCCTTTCTTGACTTTATTACAGGCTTTAAAGAAGCCATCCAGGGATGGCATCTATTTTGGACAGAGTTAAGCAGCTGGGATAGCTCCTTCAATGTCTGGAATAAAACACACAGCAAATTCACCATGCCCCGATATGGAAATCACTAGCTGCTGTGCAGTGGTGGCAAGGAGGCACATAACTGCTAACTATTTCATTTTTAGAGCATCATATGAACTGGGAATAGGTCCCACGACACCTTTCCCAGAGTTTTGTTTTGATGTTGAAGTTCTATAACGACTGCTATTAGTGAACTATCCTTTTCTATCATATGTAGGTGTTCTTGTTTACTGTACTAATGAAATAAATTTGTATCAACTGTCAAGGCCACAATTAAGAGGATATTACATTGTACTCTAGTCCAATGAAAACCAAACATTTCATCTTTGTTTTAATGGGACTTAAACATGTTTATCATTTGGGAAACTAGCATTCATTAATTATATGGGAAGCTGAAAGAATATACAAAATGTGTGGAGCATATAGGAAAAGCACCATACAAACACAGGAACCTGCTTAATCCAGACTGCAATCCCATTGGAAGCAAACAATTTTAGAGATGGGATTATTTTGCAGGATTCACAAGTGAGAGCTACAGTACATTGTTGCAGTTACAGAAGGACATAGGAAACTTCTTTGTACTGAATCAGACTTTTGATCTATGTAGCCCAATATTCTCAACTCTGAGTGACTGAAAAGGCTTCCTAGAGTTTAAAGCGCAATTCTTTTCTTAACCCTACCAGAAAGTCCCTAGCATTCCTGGTATGCTTCCATCCAAGTACAACCAGGTCTGACCCTCCTTAGTTGCTGAAATCAGTCAACATCAGGTGTATTCTGGGTAGTATATAAAATGTTTATTAATTAGATTATGTATTGATTACATAATTAATAACTTGCACACTACATAACATCACTCTTCCAAAAGAAAGCCCATGAAACTGATGGTGATATATGAAGATGGCTTTATTCTGTAAATAACTCTGTCAGTTTTATGGGTGGGGGGTTGAAGTTCATTTATTGCTGGGCTGCTGAGTGACCTAAGATAACAACAACAAAGAACTTCTTTCATATAATAGCTATGATTAATTAAAGGTCCACCAGTTGGCAACCTATCATCAGTGGCTTGGTTATGACTTTCTGAGAAATTGCTTTAGCACATTCTCTATCCTGGTAGTAGCTGGTATAATATTAAACTGAGTATGTCTTTGTGTATTTCTCTCTTTCTCTCCCCCCCAACTTATCCACTCTGACTGTGGCTTGAAAATTTCATGGCAGTAATAACAAGTGTACCAATCCCTGTGGCAGGCATCAGATGGGTTACTGCCAGGCCTTTGAACTTCAAATATAAATAGAGAATAGAACAGCATTGTAGTGGCCAACCCTGAGGCCTAGTCATCTGTCTTATAACATACTCTGGTAAGAGTGTTTTGCTTGGACTTCTTCCATCACATGTGGTAGCTGAGAGAGCAGAAACAAGGAGGGGTTGGGGTACAGAGAGAAAGCAATGTGAAGTCAGTATGTTTTAAAGTGTGTTTCCTTTACAGTCCTTGAGAAAATGTTACTCATATTTATTCATACAGGAGCCAAAATATAGTACCTTCTTTTGCTGTGCTCATGCGTGAAAAAAACTGTACAGCTCAGTTTGTGAATTTTTC
This sequence comes from Ctenosaura bakeri, assembly GCA_948474755.1. Lineage (NCBI taxonomy): Eukaryota > Metazoa > Chordata > Lepidosauria > Squamata > Iguanidae > Ctenosaura > Ctenosaura bakeri. The sequence continues at coordinate 454,700 of CAOLHI010001130.1, forward strand.
TCCTAGTCCTGAAAAATTATGATGAATTGGTACACATGCTTGCAAACTGTAACATGTGGCTACAGCTAGAGAAAGCTCTGTGATGACTTGTGTGTTCAGTTCTCCTAGTAATTTTAACGTTCCTGACTTATGGGGCTCTTTTGAGTGGAAAACTCAAAACCAGCAAATGTGGAACAAAGGGTTTCTGGATGTTTGTTAGTTTTGGCTGAAACTTATTCCCCTTCTGTGGACAGCATTGAACAAATTGCCATGATATAAGGCCCTCTCTTTTATTACAGGTTTTTAATAAAATGGAAGATTTTCTTCCCAATCCCACCTTATTTATGATACTATGTGATTCTTTTAAAATGTGGAAAAATAGATCATCATCATCAAGTGAAGCCTCATCATTTTGCACTGATGAATTGGCTTCTGTTGCCAGAAGCAGTCTTTAAAACAAAGGAAAGCGAAAAAAGTAGTTAGGGGTCAATCCTAAATTCAGCCAGAAACCAGGTGAAAGCCTCAGGAAGTAGCATAAGTGTCACTTTCCCAGCTCACTGGGGGGACAATAGTTCACTCCTGAAGTCCCCTGAACTGTCTATGGAAAGCTTAGCTTGTACTGGTGCTCTGTGGCTATGTTTTGTAGCTATGATGGGGGCATGTCAGGAGAAATGGAGTTAGTGAGGTGATGCCATCTTCCAAATTCCTTATTTGATATCCCCCAGGAACTAATGATTTGCCATATCAACTTAAGGATCCTCAGAGTAAGGCCATTCTTGGGTCTAGAAAGCCCTGTGAGCACCTCTGGCTATGGAGTACTCCTGGAAAGTACAAAGCTACAATAGTTACAGCTAGGGTAGGCAAAGTTGCTATTGAGAGGCTGGGTAAAGTTGTAGAGATGCTGTGGTGCCAAGAATGGGTTTCTGTCCAAGGGCCAGTATTTTCTGCCCCCACTGATCCACCCTCAGAGACATGTAGCTCATGGCAGAGTCAGCTTTGACTTAATCAACTTATTTTTTAATCTACAACTCATCATGAAAAGGATAGTCTGGGCTGTGAGGTTAGTAAGATTTTAAATACAGAGGATCCAGCCTCTGCAGATCTTGTTACCCCAAAACATGGGTGACTCAAGTGTCCACTCGCAATGCCAGCACTTTCATGAAAAGGTAGGGAATATTAGCTCAAAATAGGAGACCTACAAGCATGGGGAGAACTTATGAGATCTTTTAAACCTATGTTTACCAGTACTTCTGCAGGGAAGAACTAGCCAGAGATCCAAAAAGCAGGCTTAATGTGTTCTTTAGGGGAATTGCAATTACACACACAAGATCCAAGCAGCCACACAATCACATAAGGCTAACTGAAGAAAAGGGAGGAAAGTTTTGGATAGTGAGATATCAGGATGAAGTGGGTGATATCTACCAATCCAGAAGAGCAGTGAAAAAGCAATGTAGCCTAGATGTGAGTCTAAGACAGTACGCAATTGGGAATTGGAGCGGCAGAGTGGGCACCAGCAATTGGTGTACTGTGAGTTGACTGGCCAAAATCAGGAGTTTAAATACCCTATTTCTGCCTGGAGGGCTAGGGTGTTAACGGCTCTACGGCAGAGTAAACAATAGAGTCCTAAGAGCAGACAATGAGGTCCGGAATGACCTTAGCATTAGATGACAAAGAACTAATGGATGTCCTGATTGCTCAGTCCTTGTCGGACAGATGTGAGGACAAAAGGGAAGCTTGCTTCGTCAGAGGGGGAGGAGTTAAGACAATCCATCATCTTGTGAGAATCTTCCAGACACTAGTGTCTAAAAGGTGGAGTCATTGGAGGCTAAATGCAAGCCTATTATCTCTGGAGTTCCCTGGTGATTTCCTGACTATGACCTGACTCTGCCTGGAGGTCTCTTCTGACCTAAATCACAATGTGTTCAGCCAGCCTTTTCTTCTTATCCAGCATGGCCATTCAGCCATAGTGGGGTATGTTTTATATTTATGCCAATTAATATATTTTTGCCAGTTAAACCATAACAAAGTGTGAGAGTGTACAGCCTGCTCTAGAAAATTTTTTGGTTTTTGAAATTCTGTCCTTTTCTGTACAATTAGCTTAGAATTTTAAGTCGGTATTCCTAGCAAAAGTAATTGCAAAAGAAATATCAACACTTTTTGTAAAATGTAAATTCTCTTGTAATTTCTTATCCCAAATATGTCAGTCAGTAGAACATATTGAAGATTGTTGTACATGCTCTACAATAATAGCTAAAAGAAACAATATACTTCTAGAACTGAAAGGAAATGCAGGTACTAAAAATCATACTGTCAGTGTACCATACTTCTTTCAGGCTTTTTATCTACTGAGTGATTACATTTACTGAGTATAGACTGTTTTTTTTTAAAAAAAAAAAATCCTGCAGAATTTTATTCATGTCTCAGATTGAGAGTTAGACCAAGCCATTTTAGAGCCATCATGGATTGTATAGCTTAATATAAAGCATGTATTTAAATTTCAGTCATATAAGGATAATTTAAATTAGCTTCTTTTCTTTCTTTCCCTACATTTTCACTAATGCAGAAGAAATTAAATATGTGCCAAAAGATAAAGAAACTCTGTTCTTCTCTTGTTATGGTATGGGTTTCCTTTGCCTGGCAGCAGAGGATCTTTTTTCCTTTATTCTTAATTAATTATCTTTGGGATATACAGTAGTGAGTTCAAGGATACAGTGAGTTCAATGAGAATGTCATAGCATGTTGCACATCACATTTTTAATTTATCTTGGCTAAATACCAAAGATCGTTTTGAAGTGAGAGAAATATTTCTAATAATTTTAATCATGTGTTTCTAGATAAACATGTTGGATACAATTCAACCAAAGGTTTGCATGTTGTGTTTCCTCATGATGACACTTGGCAAATTGCAGGGAATTGCAGGGAAACCTCTTTCTACTCGGAAGTTTTTGGTTTCTACTCTGCCTCTACTTTGGAGCTAATTTACCTGAAATTATATTCTTCACTCAGTTACTGTTGGATCATTCCACTTGGATCCCAAGTGGATTGTTTCTTCAAACAAAAATGCCTTGGTTCCCCCCCCCCCGTCACAGTTATGACCTCTTAGAAATCTCAGGTATAAATTTTCTGGGAGGCAGAATATGTAATCACAAGGAAAGTTGAGGGAGGTTTTTTGTTATTATTTTTCTTTCTTTCAGGGTCTTCATATCTACATATCATCTCCTGAGGGAATCATGATGTGAAATTTACTAGTTAGGCTTCTTCACCTTCTTGTCAAGAGAAACTTAAATGAAGAGATCTGGTGGATCCATTGGTGTCCACTTATTGTTGGACTGTAATTCCCATGATCTTTCACTATTGCCATGCAGGCTAAGGTCAATTGGGACTTGGACTCCAATGAGATCTCAAGGACCATAGCTTTCTCCATTAAAGAATGGTACTACAGAAGTTTAAAGGAATGTGGCCTTTCCCAAGATTATTTTAGGATATATGTAGCAAAGGGAGAAATGGAACATTTTTTCCACATTTGCTCTTCCATCTTTGCTCATAGCTTTGTGAAACAGAATTCTTTTTTCTTGCTTGTTTTTGTACTTTCAGTACAAGCATGATCTTACCAAACATATTGTTTTTGTAAAAAAAAAATCCAGCTTGTGTGATATTGTTTTTCTTGGTTTCTGCTAATAAATACCACGTCCACCATATGCAGAGTGAAAGAGGAAGAAAGAAAACCTTCCTGTGTATTGTTATGGTTTTAGTCCAGAAAAAGACTTTCAGCTAGGAATTCAAATTGTGACATGGTTCATCCATGAACACCAAACAAAACAGTGCCAAAAAAACACAAACCCTTGCTGTGATAGAGAAAGCCTTATTTATTTTTGGGGTCAGTCTGAGAGATAAACTGCAGGACCAATTTTTATGACCAATGTAAAAAAAAATAAAAATACAAAGACTGCTTATGCATACCACTGTTAGCACCGTAAAAACACTGGATGAGTTCTCATGTCTTTGTGTCCTTTGTTACTCGTTCCCTTTTGTGTATGTGTGTGTGTGCATGCACATATGTGCTTGGCTTTAAAGGAAAAGATGCTAAAGACAATTTTGCATGAATCTCACAAAGCATGACAGGGAGAAACCATTTGGTGTCTCACTCTCATGCTGGAGGCAAGATCTCTCATGGGACAGAGAATACTCAACACGGTGTCCTGCTGTGACAAGGCAGCCCGTCTCAATAACAAATCAGCAACATTTATTCAACACTTAGTTAGAACTTGTATTCCACAATCATATGGAACTTAAGATAGGAAGAAACTGTGAAGTTGTCTATATAGAAGAGGTCAATTGACTAAGGGAATTTAACTAGTCCTAACTCATAGTTATGTATGTGCAGTGGTGTGAATGTTGGACTATGACCAGGGAGACCAGATTTTGATTCCCCACTCAGCCATGGAAACCCACTGGGTGACCTTAGATGCATCAGACTGAAGCATCTAAGCTTCAGAAAACCCTATGGAAAATTCAATTTAGGGTCACCATAAGTCAGAAACGACTTGAAGGAACACAAAAACAACCTCATAGTTACATGCTAGAGGTGACAACTATACCCTTCTTACTTCCATAGTGGAGAAACTGGGATGAAGAATGAAAGGAAAGCCTTACAGATATCTATCATTCAGAATTCAACCTATCAAATAGACTTTTACTACAATTTTTTGTTACATGCGTGTTCATTAAGAGCCCAAGTGTGTCAGTAGAATTTATTTTGAATGATTACAAGAAAGACAGAAGACAGACAGAATTCAACAATTCACAAATTCACTTTTTGGATTTAAAAGTCAAAAAATAAATAGAAGATTATCTCACAACCTCCCTATATGGAAATCTCACAGATGTCAACCCTTAAGATTTTACAGCACATTTTCCAGATCATTTGGATGTAAGCTCCCCTATGGGTAGTTTCTTGGATCAGAACAGAATTGTTCCAATGAAAGTGACTCCAGAAAAGAACTCTGTATATGTGGTGGTTCAGGGTTTACTTAAGGCATCTTGAAGGCCAAGTTCTGTATTGCTACAAAAACAAGATAGACAACAATCCAAATGTCTCGACTGGACTCTTACTTTCAATCATATCAACAACAGTTTGCAGGGTTCCATCAAAAGACATTGGCACATAGTTGGACACATAACAAGTTGTTAAGAAAAGTACTCATTTTCATTTAAAAGAACCAAAAACAACAGGGATATTTTGGGCCATTTTTGTACTGCACAGTTATAGTGTTATTTATTCCACTTTCAACATCCTGTGGAATTCTGGAGTTTGTAGTTTACTGAGGCCTGGCTGAGAATTCTAAATGCCCTTTGCTAAACTGCAAACCCCAGGATTCCATAGGATGTTGAAAGTGGAATAATAGTGCTATAACAGTGTTGTGCAGAAATGGTCTTGGTGAACAGCAGTTGCAGGGAATAAAAACAACCATCCATGAGCAGCCAGACCCACTGGACACCACTCCTTTGGCTATTGTGTCTATTGCAGGCAAACAGCCAAAATGACTGAATTTACAAATAATCTTAACAGAGGTGCACTTTAGCCGACTTTACCACTTGCAATAGCAGTTTTGTCATTTATGCTATACAATGCAAGTGTCTAAAGATTTATGTGAGAAAAATCTCTCAAAAGAGACTACTTTTCAAATATAAGAAACAATAAAACAGGTGCTTCGTTAGTAAGTCATTTTTTTAATTTCTGAAATGCCATCATTCTGCAACAGATCTCAGATTTTGGGCTATAGAAAAAAGTAAAGAAAAGGAAGAAGAAGAAGAAGAAGAAGAAGAAGAAGAAGAAAGATTCTACGTAAATAAGAAGCAGAATGGATTTTGAAATTAACCTCTGGTTCCTGGACGACTAAATGAATCACATGATCTCCTCCACTTTTGTAAATTCATGCTGAATTTTTTCTAGCATGGCTGCATGATATGTCTTTGAAGGCCATCTCACTCCCCCTTCTCCCACCTCCCTTTTTTCCTGACTATCTGCAAATATATATATATAAAAAATCCCTTGAACCTAGTTCATGTGTCTCTTTTCAGTCCAGCAAGTAGAATGAGATTCTTGGCTCCAGAAATTCTTGGAGTTAGATTTCATGTTGGCTATGTATAGGGCCCTTTCTGCAGCTTACCTTTTTTCAGCGCTGGGGTTCAGGGATCATGTGAGCAGCCTCCAGCGAGAGGCTCTCACATCGCTGCTGCTTCAGCTCTGCATGAGCTGCCTGCTCCTGAGCAGGTAGTGTGAGAGCCCCGCCTTTTCCTTCCGCAGCACAGCCTGGAAGTTTCCCAGGCTGCGCTGGGGCAGGAAGTGTGACCACCATGGCTCCGGAAGCTCCACATGCATGACAAGTGCGCATGGGGCCCTGGAACAATGTACGATTGTGCACCATTTTCGGCTGAAAGCTGAAAATGAAAAAGTGCGCGAGCGATGCCTGCCATACCCTGGAGCATCGCGTGATTGTGAGTGCGTCATGCAGATCGCTCCTCACAATTGTGCGATGCTCCAGGCACCCTTTCGCATGGCAAATGCTGTGCGAAAATGGTCTAAGTTTTAGGCAGCACACAAACATTAGTATGCTATCTATTGTGCTGTATTATGTATGTATTATTATATAATTCTGAGTTTGTCCTTTTAATTTTAAATTTAGATTTATATTTTTTAAAATGTTTTTACATAGTCCTTGAGGAAGGCCATTGAAATATATGTAGGCCAAAATGTTTAGGGCTTTTTTCAAAATAAAAACAGCCATCCACTTGAGCGCATAGAGATGTATCTCCCCTTTTTTCATATGGAAGCTTGTTTTTTGCTGTTTCAGAAAGGACGACCCAAATCAGTGGATTCAAAATGTAGGAAAGAGGACTTCAAGTAAACAATGGGAAGATTGTCCTGATGGTTAGAACTGTTCAGTAGTGGATCAGACAGGTTTTTAATGAGAGTACTTTCCAAATCTATAGTACCATGCTTCCTGTGTATACACACATGCATAATTACAATACCTCGTTATTGCAAATAATAGTAATAAAAAACACTAAAAGGAGAATTTAAAGCTACTTTTTTTCCTTGCAATGTGTCCAGAAGAGACCTTTGGGTATTCAGTGCTGAACAATATGATACACTCCTGTTTGGCATAATAGGTACTCTGTAGTTTGAAAATAGCGTTTGTCATTAACAACTGTGGAGTATTCCCTCTCGTGCATTTTTCGCTGTTGTCAAATATCCTTTCTGTCTGTAAAGAAGCTTCACATAATTATGTCTGAAGTAGAATTTTAATCAAACCTGTTTTATTATTCAAAACATAGTTTCTACAATATCATTTTTAATTGGTAAAAATGCTGTGAGCCCATTCTTTGTCCTTACAGATATCATGGTAAAGCAGTGCTGTCAGAGAAAAAAGCTATGGCAAAGGCAGCCAGGCTCTCAGTGGCACAAGAAAGTCCTGCATTTGACCACAAGTTCCCCAGAATACTCTCAAGGACCACACAGTGGCCATCTTGATCACTGACTTAGGCCATTTCTGCACGAGACAGGAGGAGCAGTTCACCACATGCCAAGAGCAGTGTTTTATATCCTGATTCAGAAACTGTGCTGTCTGCACCCTGCCATTTACATCATACTACCGCAGAGAGCAGCAGTTGCTGCATCTGCAACAGCAAGTCCCTGGCCACCCCTGTTCCCCTCCCTCACCTTGCCCCGGCCATCACTGATTGGCCTGTTTTTGTTTTTTAAAAAACACATTTTAAACTCATTTATTTCTGCCTTGCTACGTTTGTGCGTATGTATGTATGTTCATTGATATGTGGAAAAAAAACACATCTTAATGGTCCATTACCAAATCCACTCTCTTCTCACTGCCTGTTTAATGCATGTAGACAATAAAGGTGGCAGCCTGTCCCTGATGAGCAGAGAGAGATAGGGATGGAAATGACGGAAGGGACAGCTTGGGAACTCCCATAGCTGGCCATTTCTGCACTGTGAATCAATGTTATGCTTCTGCATGTAGGTGAAAAATGAAGCAGAACCAGTTTGGGAGATTTACATTAGAGTTTTTCTGGTTTTCAGATACAGCAGTTTCTCATTGCAGTGAACCATGCTAGGAGCTGAAAACATGCAAAAGCACAAGTAAAACTACAGCGCTGTGATGCTATAACATGCAGATTGAAGGCTACGAATTCAAGGAGACTATGAAGTATCATCCTCGTGTGGAATGGCCTTAGATGGCTGAATGCCTCCTTATTCGAAAAAGCACAGGTAGTATAACCCTTAGTCATAGTAGCATAATGCCTGATTACTTTAGACAAGGCTATTTTCTTTGGTTTTAGTATTTATATTTATATCCTCCAGGGAGCTCAAGGTAGTATATACAGTTTTCCAGCTCACAACTATCCTATGACAGGTAATCCTGGAAAAGAGAGTAAGCAGATCAGTTTTACCCAGTGAGACTCATTACTCAGTTGAGATATTAAACTCATTCTCCATAACCCCAGTCCACCATTCTAACCATTATACCACACTGTCTCAAATATGAGTAAGACTCTGGTCAAAAAGAGTTAGTATGTACCATGTAGGAATGAAAAGAATATTTTGAAATGTTTGAAAAATGCTTAAAAAAACAAACAGTGTCCCAACAGTATTAGTAAACCTTGACAAGGACAATCCTGGACTGATGATAATTGTTTGCAATTCAAGGCTTATTTTGTAAACAATTGGCATAAGTGGCACTTTTACACAGAAAGCAGCATTTTCTGGTCAGAAAGCAGCATTTTCTGAGCAGAAAATATTATTCCTGTGAAGAAAATGCTGTTTTCTGAACAGAAAATACTGCTTAAGAGTACCCCATGCAAAATTGTGAAAAATAAGTCCTAAACTGTGAAAAATTACAAAGACCCCATTGATTGCAGCAGGTTCTGTCTGGTGAGTGTGAACTGGGGGATTTTCACTAAACTAGGGGCTTATATAGGGACTAGTTGTGCAGTTGTGAATAGTAACAACTGCACATCTGCAGATTATTTATTTATAACTACCATAGAGCATTCCGGCCATTACCTATAACCGTTGTTGCTTACCACTGCTCTTTCACCTCCCTTGACTATGTGATTGATCAATCCATTTAAAATTTATATACCACATTCTCTTCAGATATAAAGGCACCCAAAATTTGAGAGGATATTATAAAAGCCTTAAAGTAGGCCTTCTGTAGTTTAAGACAAATAATAAAATGAAGTCAAAGCCAGCTCAGCTATAATTAAACTGAAATGTAAGAGAAATAGCAAACACAATGACAACAAACTCCCAGGAGGTCAGCAGTGAGAAAGACAAGAATATCTCTCAGTTGGCAAAGTAGTCTATAGAACAGATATTATCATGAACCTTGACCATTTCCGTTCTTATTTCTGTTGAGAGAGGGACATAAAGAAGTGTTTTGATGTTCAGGACAGAACAAGCATATACATATGGGAAGAGGCACTTGCTATTTTCCAGGAAAAATATTTTCTTTGATATTCTTGGTTTGCCAATCTAGCCAACCATCCCAATGTATTTGCATAATACAATCTATTCATCTTATCTTATATTTCAAACAGTGTTACTTTTTAAAAATAATAGGAAATGATCTGGCACTGAAACCAAAAGGGAATTCTATATAAAGTAGGATGTACAGTCACAGTCTTTAAAATATGGATGACTCAGGCTTTTAATTGTGCATATTAATGTCAAAGCAGGAAGAAACACATTGTAGAAACAAGGGCAAGGATAATTTCAGCTGAATAGGCACAATAAAGAGAGCAACGGGAAACAACTCTTGCCAAAATTAATTTGAGATACGTGTACTATAAGCACAAAGAATAGTGCATTTGTAAGATTTATCATCTCTTCAAGAAAATCCCTCCATAATTGTTCAGCATCTTTCCTTGGCACTGAATACTCCCTGAAAATATATGCTGCAGTGCAAAGAAATGTCAGGGAATACCAACAGATCAAAGTATTGTAGCCTAGTCTCATATGAATTATCAATTTGGTGAAACTGTCATTAGAGCAGCAAAGGCCTAAAAAGAAATGAGTTCTTGTTAAGTTAATCAACTCCCAAAGAGAAATGACCTTATCTTAATATTAATGTGCATTTAAAAATCAACTTCAAAAGAAAGCACACCAGGCATTGTTGATATGTTATAAGCCATCTGTAAGAAGAGGGCATTCATTACTTGGCATCCAACCTCTAAGACATCTTTAACCAACTTTAATTTATCATATTTTCAACTAGGGAATTGAATTCTTAAATACTGTCAGTGGTTCAAATCAGGTGACGTGTCTCCCTCTCTCCCAGCAGAAGACCAGAAAATCTGCCAGTTTTGTTTCTTCATACACTGACATTTTTATATCATGAAGTTCTTTCTGTCCCAATTGTAAAGACATTTGAGAATTTTGTGTATTCTTCAGAAGAGAGCAGAAACAAAATCCCTCCACTTATCCATTGGGAAAATTCAATTAGTACATCTGTGCTCCAAAATGAAGAGGTCCATGTTGTATCTGCTTCACATTTAGGTGTTAAAGATGAGAAAGGTCTCAGGGAAGAAAAGAAGCAGTAACGTTTATTCAGTACCATAGATTCAGTGGGGAGTGCCTACCAGTTCAAGCCAGATTTTTAATTATAAAGCACTTGCACTTCTTATCTTGAACAGATGTGCCTATCCATTTCAGGTTTTTCCACATTCAAAATTTAAGCTCAAGTTTTCTTACATTTGGGTAAATTCTTATGAGAAACAAGTGGAATTCTTCCTTGTGTCTGGCCCTGAGTGTCCATATACATCTTTCCTTGCTCAGACAGCCTTGCCCTCACTGGTTTCATGTATACACATAGGGATGGAACATGCTATCTACACAATTTGATATGAAGTTGCAAAAATCATGTTGTTAATTTTATGGTTTGATATCAGCCATGGAGTTTTCTCCTGTGCACAGGCACTATTCATAGAATATAGAGTTGTCATGTACTCCAAAGCCATCTAGTACAACCTCCTGATGATGGACGAATTCCACAGTTAGAGTATACCTGACAGATGGATATCCAGCCTCTGTTTAACAAAGAAGAGCTCAACACCTTCCAAGGTGGTCCTTTCCACTGTGGCACATTTTTTACCATACAGATGTTCTTCCTAACATTTAGCATAGCATTATCTCTTGTACTTTGAATCTACTGGATTAGATCCTATCCAATAGAGCACTACAATCCGCATTTGCTCTATCTTCCATAATAGCTCTTTAAAAATTTGAAAATGGTCATCTCCTTTCAGTCTTTTCCAGAGCAAACATAGCCAACTCCCTCAGCTGTTCCTCAGAGGGCTTGAGTTTTAGATCTTTTCTTTTTTTTAGTTAATTTAGTTGCTCTCCTTTGGACATTTTCCACCTTGTCAATATCCTTCTTATATCATGGTGCTCAAAACTGGACTGCAATTACCTGGACTAGAATGGTACCATTAATTCTCTTGATCTGTTGTGTCAATGCAAGCCTGTACTGCAGCCTACAGTTATGTTGATGCAGCCTAGAATTACATTAGCTTTCTTTCTTTCTCCACTCCTGCTGCTGCCGCTTCATCATATTGCTGTTTCAGACATTCCATCCAATATACATGTGTAGGGTTAGCAGAGATAGAAGAGGCATAGAAAAACTTTGCAAACTCATCCCTGTGTGTTAGGCTTGTCAATTTTATCTCATTTTTAAATAGTCAACTATTTTGGAGAAAACTAGATATGGTTTATTGTACTCTTGAAAAAGTTTTTCATTATCATTTGCTACGCCACAGCAATATTTTATTTTCAGTAGTTTATTTTACAGTAGTTATTTCTTATAGGACTCATAAGCTATCCTATATCATCAGGGCAGAGTTCAATAAAGTAAGTTTAACCAGTGCTATAAAGCAGTAGACCAAAAGTATATTAGTCAGTGCTGCAAGTTAATATAAGACAATTAAAATAAGTTAAAATTAGTCAGTGCTGCAAGTATTTTAACAACATAACACAAATGCAGATTTGGATAAAAGCAGTTAGGTTCCAAAAGCTTTAATGAAAAGCCATGCTTTGACTTATGTTGGAATGATACTACTGTTAGTGCCAGTTGGGTGTCTAAGGAAAGAGTATTCCACAACAGCAGAGAAGGCCGTCTTTCAGGTTCTTGCCCAATGTATTGGCCTCATTGTTGGAACACAGAGGAGACCTTCCCAGCAGACCTCAGTTTTTAGCCACACCTAAAACACCTACTTGGTGGTACTCCTTCAAGTACTAAACCCAATTTATTCCATTAGATAAATCTATGGATTAAATACAGTAAAATGTCTTTGTTCTGGTCCAGATATTATATAGACCTACTGAATATTTTAAATGGACACAAGTTTCATCTCACGCTTCAGTTTCACCAGCTATATCTGTGCTCTGTCCACCTCCTCTAGCACTACTTGACTTCTCAGTCTCCTGGCCTGCAAGCCACCAACACCAGAAGCATTTATTTGCTGGCTTTCTTACATTCACCCGACTGCTTTCTTAATGTAGATGTTGTAGCCAGACCTTGTACCACTTTCCAAAGGGGAAAAAAACAACAACACTAAAAATGCACTATTTCTGGAGATAAAGTGCTTATCTTTCTAAGGCAAGAAGTACTAACAAAGCTTTCTGTGGAGTCTAGTTTTGGCCCTGGTAAGTTTGGAGAAAAGCATGCTTTGTGTCAGGAAGCACCAGAGCTGATCTGTTAGTGTCTGATTCATCTAGGGGTACAGGCCTCTTCCAAATCTAGACTGCCCTGAAGCTGGCACTTGTATCAGAATGCAAAGCTCCAATGATTGGAAAGAACAACAATATACAGCATTTCTAATAATGGCAGCAGCTGCTGAGAACTTCCGTTAAGTCTCTGCAGCAGTTGTTAATTGACACATGGAAAAACAAACAAGACATCATTCTGAATGTACCAGGTCTAAGTGGTTTAGTTCCCTCAGCTGGATGTGGTTTGTTGTAGCAGCAGCCACAACCCAGCTGCCTATCCTGATGCTGACAGGGGCAAATTGAAAAGCAAAATAAATAAATACACTGAGTAGACTGGCTGTTACTATCTCTCCAGATGATTATTTGCACAAGATTTCATTAAAAAGTGATAATAAACATGGTTGGATTAAAACTAGGAAAAGGCAGTTGGAGACAGCCATATGAAATTCTTAAGTCTTTGGTCATTTGACTGTGAAACAGCACAAAGAGGCCAAATGAAATAGAGATTCACTGTTAAATATAATTTTCATTTCAAGTTACCATATCCCCTCATTCACAAAAGAAATAAAACTGCAGTTCAAGTCAAAATAGTTGAGCTGCTCAGATAGTATTAGGAGGACAAAACAAATGTCAAACTTTCGGCTCCAGATAGGGTTGCGCAAAGGGGAAAATTAATGTGCAAGTATAAGAAGTAAGTGTAAACAGGAGAAAGAGCTCCATATGCTGATTGACTGTCACTTGCTTTTAAAAAGCCCAACATGTTTCAGCCTCTATCAAAGTTGTCCTCCTCAAGTGCTACCCTAAAAAATACAAATATAATTCTATTTAATGTGTTAAGAAAGAACAAATTAATTATAATCTCTAAAAACAAGTGAATTACATTATTTTGCAAACTAAAGTGCATATATCTATATCTATATCTACCTATATATATCTTTACACAGAAATTTCTAGACTTGAATAATACACTTTCCAAAGAAATGAAGCATTGAGCAAAAGGAATTAGAGACTATAACCTTGGATATTTGTACATGAACTCAGGTAATCAAGAGAAAAGAAAGAACCAGTGGTTTTTCTAGGACTGGTCACCAGGATATCTGATGCAATTGTCCTTTCTGTGGTGTTTTTCTTATTGTATTAAATAGAGTTATATTTGTGTTTTTTAGTGCAGTCCTTGAGAAAGGACAACTTTGATACAGGCCTAAAAGCACTGGACATTTTAAAAACAAATAAAACAAGTGAGCCTCAAGCAGCACTTGATGCTCTGTCGTCTGTTTATTACTTCTCTCCAGGACTGCAACCTTCTACACTTCTATGGAGGCTGACGGGGCAGCCAGTTCCTTATTATCCTTGGATGAGAAGAACTTTCATTCATTCTCAGTGGAGGAGTCCTTGGACCACAAGACCTGTTCCATTACCTCCTTCTTATGAGTTGTAATTAAGGATGGGCTAGAATCTAGATTCAATTTGTTATTGTTTTTAATAAGAAATCTATTTCAAATATATGGCATTGAAAGAACCATTTAGATAGATAGATATGTATGTATGTATGTATGTATGTATACACACACACACAAATATAATTTGGGAGACATTTAAATTTACAGATTTCTTTATCCGTGTCTGAGTGCTTAACTCTTACTAGAGTGGGTTTGAACCCCTATTTAGTTAGCAATGAATTAAGTTGCCACCTCTGTTCGTTTCCTCTGAGTGGCTCATCTGTAGCTTATGTATAGTGAAAAGGTACACTGTAGTCCTCTTCATACTATAAACAGCTGTAAATTTGGCTCTTGCAAAGGAGGCACAATTTTGTTTGCCCAATTATTTTTTAAGGAGTTTACCAAAATTTGAAAATTGTGTGTACCCAAAGATGGAAATAACTTTAGGTTTTTAAAATGCAATTGTGTAACAAAGCTAAATGGACCTATTTCTTCATCTTTTGTCCTGGAGTTTATGCTGATTTGTTCAGCTGTGACAATAGAAATATATTACTCTTTCAAGTGACACCTAAACTGTCACCTGTCCAGAACTAGATATATAAGCCTCTCATCAGAAGGCCTGAAAATAGGCTCTGGCTTCATCATCTTTCAGCCTGCCAATTGGCACAACCACTCTGGTATCATAGAAGGCTAAAAGGCCAGATAGACAGAAAGTGGACAGTGGAAAGAAACCTTGAAAAAAGGGGAGAACAATGAACAACTTTTGTCCAGTTAAACTGTATACGTGCTGCATGTACCGTTTCAAATAATATTTGTTGCATGAGATCATTTGAAATATTTCCCAGAAACAGACAGAAACCATGTCTGTGGATCCATGCAGCACTGAACCTCAAGCTTTAAAGTTCTCGTTTCCCATAATACTCTACCAATCTTTTCTTTGACTGCCTGAATGTCATGTGGTATTATAGACTTATCCCTATTTATCTGAGTATTACCTAGAGCCAGCTAGATCTAAGCTCTAAGCCCATCCAACTCTAAAGAGTCAGATGTGTTTTACATCAGACCACAGGAAGGAGTGGTTTTCTTTGTTGTAGGATCTTGGTTTAGTGTCCAGATTATCCTCACTCTCAGATACAGAATATTTCTTTTTATACATTTATTCTACTTGGACCATATTACTGTAGACTAATATTGGGTGGCTCAAACTGCCATGCAAATTTCACTTTGGATCTGGTAGTTGTTTAGAATTTCTTAATATCATATGATGACAGGTGCTTTCTTTATAGTGCTATAAAAATCTCACTGAATAAAATGAACCAAATCATAAAAGGAGGAAATATTCCACAAACACAAAGCGATGACAATAATAATCAGCAAGGTCAATCTAAATAGGAATGATGGCTAATTTTTAAAACTTTTGGATCTGGTTTCCAGTTTGTGAGTTTCTTTGCTATCTTTTCTTGAACAAAATGCTGGAAAGTGTAAATTGTGCAGAAACAATGTGGTATCACATGGTTCCAGTGAATAGGCCACTCATATATGCAGTTATTTTCAAACATTAGCCAATTGGAGTAACATCCAGCTTCAGCAGCTGGCTTCTCTGTCAGTATGGTTTCCAGAGTCACAGTTCAACAGTCAGCCACTATGTTCTGGGTCTCAATTATAGACTAATTACTATCATCTTTTCATTTTTGATGAACTGAAGCAAATCCTTCTGAACTCAGATTTGTGTCTGAATAAGCATGCATTAGAGATCCAGCATAGTGTAGTGGTTTGAACATTGGATTATGGGACTGAATCCTCACTCAATCATGGAAATCCACTGGAGGACCTTGGGCAGGTCACATTCCTTTAGCCTCAGAAGAAAACAAATGCCCTTTCCACATGGCATTTGCCATGCGAAAGGGCGCCTGGAGTGTCACGCGTTTGTGAGGAGCAATCTGCACGATGCACTCACAATCACACAAGGCTCCAGGGGCCAGCAGGTGCCGATTGCGCACCTTTTCATTTTCAGCTGGAAGCTGAAAATGGTGTGTGATCGCGCATTGCTTCCGTGCCCTGTGCACACTTACCTGGCATGCGGAGCCTCCAGAGCCATGCTGGTTGCACTTCCTGCCCCAGTGCAGCCTGGGAAAGTCCCAGGCTGCACTGCAGAAGGAAGAGGCAGGGCTCTCATGCGAGCAGGCAGCTCGTGTGGAGCTGAAGCAGCAGGGATGTGAGAGCCTCTTGCTGGAGGCTGCTTGCGTGATCCCTGCACCGCAGCACCAGAAAAAGGTAAAGTGCGGAAAGGGCTAAAGACAAACCTCTTCTGAACAAATCTTGCCAAGAAAACCCCATGACAGGGTCACTATAGTCAGAAACAAGTTTAATAACTTGAACAACAGCATCAATAAACATGCATTGGATTGCAGCTCAGTGAAAGTTTTGCAATTATAGCTGCTGTCTAATTGCTATAGATGTGATTTAGTTGGCAGAGTTCTACACTTCAGACAAAAAGATCATCAGTATATTCTGAATGAATAGATCATCCTTGTTTTCAGTCATATATACCGGTAGCTGAAGTACAGAGCTTATATGGTTGAATTGATTTTTCCCCATAAAGGAACAATACATGTGTAGTTAATTGAGTTATACCATAACATAATAACCCAAATTTGTTACAGTAAAATTGATGGAGAACAAGATTTCCTTAAAAAAAGATCTTATATTAAAATGAAAACTAACAAAGAGAAAAGGGTTTGTTAATACAATTGAGTAAGAGGAAATCTGACAGTTAATATAAGAACATAATTATGAGCACAAGTCATTTACAATCAGGAGTCTGAGATATTAAATAAATTATATAAGTTAGAATAGTAACTGTTCCAGCAATACATTCACTTTCTTTTTTGTAAGAATCTATTTTTAAAAAAATAATCTTATATTCTCCCAATTTTAGTCTGGATTTTTAAAGCAATATGTCAAATACCCAAACAAGCTATTGTTTTATCATTGGTGTTAATCTAGAATTAAGGTTGCAATCTAGTACAGATCTACAGATATCTTAGATATAGATACCAAAGAGCAAGCCACATTGAACTGAGTGGATCTTATTTCTGAGTGTACATGTATAGGGGCTTTAGTACATGCATGAGGCTATAGTCCTACGTATGCTTGCCCAAGAGTAAGCCCCATTCTATATATTGAGCATCTTATCTGATCAACCACATTAATAGTCTAATGTATGACCAAATGGATAAATACACCCTATCAAACTTGTATTGCAAATCCTTCACATGTCTATGTTACCCTAATTTTCTGGGGGTCCCTGTCACTGAATTAGTTATTTTGAGTTCAGGGAGGTCCTTGTCACCGAATTAGTTATTTTGACTTCAGGGAGGTCCCTGCCACCAGATAGATTGCCTGAATTTCTGGAGGTCCTGGTCACCAGGTATGTTGCCCGAGTCTCCGGAGGTCCCGGTCACTGCCCAAGCTCCCTGGGCTCTCTCAAAGGACACCTAGTCTGACCCCAATTTTAAGGTGGTTTCCAAGTTGCTCTAAGCACATGCCCAGCACACACAAGAGGTAGGGTAACTCAGCAGGATCTAAAACCCAATGTATACCAGGTCAGGCCAGATCAAAACCAAGCTAAAGGTGTATGAAATGATTTTTATTTTATTTTTATAAAATATAAGTCACTATGCACTCACTCACATTAGCAATCACACACACAGATTCTAAAAGAAAATGAAAAGGGAGGAAAATTGATAGGGGATTTTAGAGAGGGATTTTTAGAGTAATACTCCACCTGATCCAGACGCCCAGGAAGTCAAAGTTGAAGCACAGGATTGAGAGTGGTGAAACTCAGCACAGGGGAGGAGGGCTGAGGGGAACGCTCGGCAAACAGAGTAACAGCAATTCAGGAGGAAAATGTAAGTGAACCCCTGAACAGCTAAAAACATGGGGTTTTTATAGGAAAAATATACCCGGAAGGCTAGTTCTCTCCCGGGGAGAAAAATAGCAAGGAGGGCTAGATCAAAGCCCTCAACAGTGGACATCTCCGGCTGAATGTTTCTCGGTGCTACATGAATGACTCTGCCCAAGTGGAACAAAGGCATATGCAGAGTGGAAATTGCCATCACTTGACAGGCTGATTGTGATTCTATGAGCTGCCATACCAGTGTGAAGGGTCCTTTGTCTGTTTGATAGCCAGAATGTCTGGACGGCTTCCTGAGCTATGTGACAGATTGAGTCACTGGTTTGCCTGGAATTTTCCTGACTTCGGCCTTTCAGCCATTCCTGCCTACGTGCACGTACAGTGACCCTGTCGGACATATGGAATGATTTTTAATATTAGTCACATGGAGATATCAATTTGATGTGGTGAATTAATAAATAGTAGACCCTGGGAGAGAGCTATTAGCCATATTAACATCTACTCAAATATTAATGTTGCGGACATCAATAGTACTCATTTTGGGATATGTGGTGTAGGTTTTCAGTCTTATTCTTGTAATCATGGGGTTACATGTACAATGCAAGACTGCAGTAAATATCAAAGGCGGTAGCTAAGTTAGGACATTTCCGCACTACATTGTTATTCCACTTTCAACATCCTATGGAATCCTGAGGTTTGCAGTTTTAGGGAAAAGCATTTAGAATTCTCATCCAGAGAGCTCTTTGGCCTCAGCAAACTACAAAGAATTCCACAGGATGTTGAAAGTGGAATTATAGCACTATAATAGTGTAGTGTTGAAATGGCCTTAGTCTATTTCAGTAAAAACAACTAAGAATAATGTGTCACCTTAAAGATGAACAAATGTACTATAGTATGAAATAATTTGGTTTATAGTTCACTTTATCAGATTCCTACAGTGCTGTCCAACATTCAGCGTAGACTTTGAATTGAGCTTGGGAGGAAACTGGGAGCCCTAACTTAAGTTGATTTAACTGATCCAGTGGGCAGTATCCAGTGACAGAACTGCCTCCATAAGCAGAATGGAGTGATCTCTCTTTCCTACTTCATCATTCAGGCACAGCAAAAATCTGTTTCCAAGGTCTAAGACACCTTCTGAAGCAAGTTGTTGGGCAGCATTGAGGTCTGCAGGGTGAGAAGGGAGAATGCTGCTGATATTATATTTAACTGTTTGCCTGTGTGAATGGCTAAGGTTTTTCCATGAATGCTGTGCTTAAACATAGCCTTGCGGGCGAGGGGTGGGGAAGAACCCAAAACCAAACCTTCTTCAGGCCATTGTGGTTTAAGATGACTTTTAAACTCAACACAGATGAAAGGCAACTGTAGCCTGGGATAACTAAGAATTTTAGTTTAATCTGATTTAAAAAATCACAGTTTCAATTAAAAAAGTATTCTTCAAACATGAGATGGAAGGAGTTGACTCTTTAAAAAGCAAATCAAAGAATGGGGAAAAAAAACCATACAGTTAAAAAAAATCAATTTAGGTTCAGAGGCTCAGGTGCTAACTTTAAAAGTCTCTCTTTGAATTTCTGTGCTTTCAAACATGTTACAGGTGAATACGGGTTTCCAAGATCCTTATCTTAACAATTCTACGGCAGGTGCAACGTAGTCTGTTATATGCTGGGAGTAACTATACTTAATGAAACTGGCTGGAGAAAATTTTGTTTTTTGTTGCTTTTGAAACAAATTATCAAACCTTAGGAGCCATGTATTTCAGATGAAAATAATTTGAGGTTTAAAAAAATTAAATATGTGAGAGAACAAAAGGACAGATTTTTCTTATCCTTAATTAACTGTACTCTCTTTCATTCTCTGAACCCATATAGGGTAAATAAATAAAATATAGCACTGTTCCTAGTTTCAAGGGTGCCAGCTATTGAGACGCATCACATGTGAGCTGGTCTCTCAGAATAAAGGTGAAAATTGAGGGAACTTCAAGTCAAACTGCACCTTTGTGATGGAAATATAAAATAGTGTGAGGCACTGGAGCAGTTAAGTTAACACCTTTGATGCATATGAAAGTGAGTTTTTGTAAAAGTAGTGTGACTTGAGTATATAGCAATAAATTTTAATGCTCCAGAGCCATAAATTAAGTGCAATTTATTGTAGAAATGTTCATATTATTTTTACACACTTTGCAATGCTCTCTTATTTTTTCATCCGCTCTCTCTTGACCGTGACTTTCTGCCAGCTGGTCTACTTTTGTATAGGTAAAGATGAGGTAGGAAAGACAGTGGCTGCCATCTTTTTCTTCTTCCATTACTCACCAGTTGTGTTCATACATATTTTATTTATTCATTTATTTAGCTCTTAATTTCCAGAAGAATAGCAGTGTTGTCTGTTGCATGAAACACAAGAGATTCTTGGACAAATCCCAATATTCTCGTAGCACCGGTAGAGATTTTTGCTGGTCTACTCTTCTTCCCAGTGGGGTTTCCTGATTGTCCAGAAATCTGTTTTGGTGTTTTTTTTTAAAAAAAACCTGAGAATGCATAATAATAAATATTCTTGCCATACCTACAGTTTACGATGAAATTTCTTTACAGACATCTTTACCGATAATGTTTTTTCTGCCTAGTTCAGGGGTAGTATTGAAAAGTGTACTTTAACCCTCAATCTTGATATTACTTAAATTTTGCTTTTTTTGGTTAGGACATGGATAATGCTCCCAGTTCTGTATTTATCAAATGTTATGGCTTTTTTTTTTGTATCTTTTATCTTTCTTTTCTTTTTTATGCTAATTTCTTTCTCCCTTTTTTTTTTTTTTGGTTTGCATAAAATTGTTGCTTTTTAAACATAGTCTGTAGCAAATTGTCCAAAATTTCTCTCAGGCACAGCGTGCATAACTGCCCTGCACAATTACAGTGGGGAAAAATCCTCTTGGTATATTATCTTTGTCATCTTGTCAGCAAATTCTTTCTCTAATGATGCCCTGTTCCGCAGCTGCCTCTTAATTGCAGGGAAGTAACATATAAAAAACCGACGATAATAAAGAGGTCAAGCCGCTCTGATCTTCGACTTTAATCTTAGACCACATAAAGAGATTATCAACAAATATTCTGGACAAATGTGGATTGTAAAGAGAGAGAGAAATGCCGGAAATTGTGTGTATGTGCCTCCCAGTTGCTTGTTGACTTATGGTGAATTTCATGGGATTTTCTTAGGCAAGGAACACTCAGAGGTGGTTTTGTCAGTTCCTTCTTCTGAAATATAGCCGACAGCACTTGGTATTTGTTGGCGGTCTCCCATCCAAGTACTAACCAGGACTAACTCTGCTTAGCTGCCAAGATCAGGAGGAACTGGGTGTCTTTAGGGTATTTAGGCCCCAAAACAAATAGCAATAGCCTTCTTTAGGTGTCGAAGAATGCCATTTCCATTTTCAATTGGAGGACTGTGTATCACCATGCAATGAAACCCCTTTGAAAGTATGTGTGGATGGGATCCACCATTTGGAAAAATCTTATGAATAAAAGTAGTCCATTAAACACACATAAAACTTCATTCTCATTACATGTATGAAAGCAGACTTATTTAAGAGCTGTGCTTGGCACATGAGATGAACACATTTATCCATACAGGAATCCCCGCTTCATTTGAGTGGTTCGTTTTTAAGTATTCTGTGTGATTGCAGATAGTATTTGACTCAGGACCAAATTATACTTAGCATTAATAGCATGACTGCAACTCTATTTTTGTTTTGTAGATAACAGTCACATAGAAATCTGAGAAGTCTTGGTATCATGGATGGAGAGGAGGAAAAGAGGTGGTGCAGTTTAGTGCTTTCTCTTCTTGCCACAGTTCTAGCAAAAGTTGCTTCTTTGAAGCCGCTATTTGTATTTTAAGGCATAATGCCAGTGGAATGCAAATAACAGCTTGAGACAAGACGTAAAAAGACCAAACAAGACACGTGCAAGTTAGTTCCATTTTTCCCCAATTAACATCATGTCTAGTTTCATCCTTGAAGTGGAGAGGTGCAAGGCAAGTGTCACCCAGCAAATGCTTCAGCATTTCATTACATAGCTTTTCAAAAGTAAATGTCCATGTGTTGATCACTTCAGGCATTTTGGCCAACATTAAACAGCATACAGTTAATATGAGCCTTGTCCCCAACATCCCTGCACAGGCAGAACAAAGTGAATAGGGGTGGTGCTGGCATGCACAGCCTTGTGTTCTTACATACAAATGAACTTACACTGTTCATTTGTAAAACTTGAAGAGGGCTTTTCTCTCCCCTGGAACACTACTTATGGGATAGTTGGCTATAGATACCTGGTGTTCTTTCATCTTTCTCTCTCAAGGTCTTAAACCTAAATTTAGCCTAAATCATACTCAAAAAGAAATGAATAACAATATATTTTCCTTTAGGGCCCTTTCTGCACCAGCAAGTTAAGACGGGCCTAGGTTTCCTGTCACAGAGGTTGTCTGCACCTTGGATCGGACTAGGTTCGGACTATTTACCTTAGTTCCGCACCTTAGTCTGATCCAAAACGCCCCCAATGGTCCTCCAGCGTGCTAAATGAAGACCAGAAAAATCCGGTCTTTCAATCTTCTGGAGCGCGCCATTGCATTCCTCTTCACTTGTGCAGATGGGCAGGTTCGCCCCAATGCAAGCCTGCGATCAGCAGAGGGCGGGCTGTGGGCATGGCCAGTGTCAGCAGTTGTTCCAGACCCACGAAGAACAGGAAGCCACCATTTTGTAACTCTGAGCAGTGCGGATCTACAGATTTTGCACTGCTCCGATTCACCCTGGACCAAACGGAGGAGCCCTGCAGAAGGGCTTAAGGGAGAGTCCGTGTTGCTTCGACCCAAGAAGAACCAGTGAGTAACAGTAAAGAGCGATTTACTCACCTCGTGCGGAAAGGGTCTAGCTTTTCAGATTAACAACAGCCAATTTTGTTTTCAAATTTTGAATTTAAAAAGGCTACCAAAATGGAGCTAGCACGGTTTAGTGGTTTGAGCACTGGACTACAAGGGTAGAGAACCAGGGTTTGATTCCCTGTCATCTGTGAATACCCACTAGTGACCTTGGGTGCGTTACACACTCTCAAACTCCAAAAATCCCATGATAGATCTGCCCTAATGCTGCCAAGTCAGAAACGACTTGAAGACACACAACAACAACAAACCAAAATACACAAGATAAAGTTATATGATCTTTGGAAAAGGGCCAATTCTCCACCAGCTGACTTTTCCTTTTCTTCTTCCAGAAGAAAAGTTCTCATTCAAATATTATCTTTCCCATAATGATACACTTGCCAATGGTCTGTTCACTAGAAACCTGCTCCAGTGCTTCCAAGACTCCCTTGAACAAACTGTTTGGTTCACAAAAGACTGCACTAGAGAGGGAAGGAATGAAAGTCCAAGTTCTTCTGATGACAGGCATTAAAGTATATTAGTGGATATGAAAATGCACTTTCATATCATGACCACTGAAAAACATATTTAAGTTTCTATATGAATTTGTGATTTTCAAAACACTTCAGTTTGATTACATTCTGGGAAAACAAATGCAAGAATAATAAGAAAATGTTACAGAGTGGCAATGCCCCTTGTTCATAATGATTAGGCTACTTTACATCTTCCCAGTGCCTTTTTCAGACAGAGAGAGCCTGAACTACTAAAGGCTATATAATTTCCACTGTAAGCTTGTGTGCATCTGTAGTCATATGGCACATGTGTTTCATCAAGTCAAAGTAAGTGCATGAACTGGATAATCCTGTGCATGATTACTTAAAAGTAAAAACGCCATGAAACTCACTGGGTGACCTTGGATCCTCATGAACTTTGATTCTAACCACTCTCCTTGAATGAAAGGCAGGATATTAATGAAATATGTAAATAAATAAATACATTGTACTGAGCTCAATAGAACTTTCTCCAAATTAACAGCTAAAATTTTAAAATGCTCAGATTAGAACATTTAGGACTGCAGTCTTAATTGCCACAGCTAAGAGAAAACAGTCCCTAACCTCCCAAGGTATGGAAATTGGAACGTGTGTCAATCTATGCATTTATTTTTGAACATTTTATATGTCATATATGTTGCTTCAGAGCTGTATAAAACCAGGGCCCTTTTCGCATGGGCCTTTTCTTGCACGACAGCCCCGTGAGCCTCGTGGGAGTGGGAGCGTCGCTCCGCACGACGCACTCCCACTTCGCCGGGCTCACGGGGCTGAAGCGGCTCGAGCGCGGGGGTTTTTTGATTTTCGCTTCCAAGCGAAAATCACCCGCGCTCGTGCAACGCTC
The DNA here is from genome assembly GCA_948474755.1 of Ctenosaura bakeri. Taxonomy (NCBI): domain Eukaryota; kingdom Metazoa; phylum Chordata; class Lepidosauria; order Squamata; family Iguanidae; genus Ctenosaura; species Ctenosaura bakeri. The sequence continues at coordinate 479,103 of CAOLHI010001130.1, forward strand.
CCGGCGCCTGCGCGCACTTACCTTTCATGCGGAGCATCCGGGAGCCAGCTGGGTCGCGCTTCCTTCCCTCCGCCCCTGCGGAAGGAAGGGACGGGGCGGGGCGCTCGCACACGTCCTGCTTCACGCGCGCGTGGGGGGCGGACGGGAGGAGCGCCTTTCTCTCTCGCGCGCGCGGATGGGAGGAGCGCCTTTCTCTCTGTCGCGTGCGGGGGGGCGGACGGGAGGAGCGCCTTTCTCTCTGTCGCGTGCGGGGGAGCGGACGGGAGGAGCGCCTTTCTCTCGCGCGCTGTGGGGGGGATGGAGGGGACAGGCTCCTTTCTCGCGCGCACGGGGGGGGAATGGACGGATGCGCGAGCCGTCGCCGCCTCCGCCTCCGGGAGGCTGCCGCTTCGCCGCTCCTTCCTTCACCTGCGGAAGGAAGGAGGGGGAAGCGTCAGCCTCCCGGAGAAGGCTTGTTGCGCGAGCCGCCCTCCCCCGCTCGCGCGAGAAGACTAATGCGAAAAGGGCCCAGGTCTTCAAGCTGCAAACCAGCTTTAAAAATGCATGTCTGAACTCAGCAGTGGAGTAGCGTTATTCTGTAGGTAGACATTTCTTAGCAAGAAATCAAGTTAAGAAATGGCAGGTAAGTGGGTTTTTTTCTTCTTCTTTGGTCATAAAACTCAAGTGTACCATTTCCCACAAGTATTTGCTCTTAATGTTTTTTGGATGCATGGTTAAATATATCCTTTGTTTATTTTTTTATTTCATTCAAAATATTTATGATTCTATATCCCTCTATTTTTTTAAAAAAAAAGCAGGATAGTTTTTAGTGATTGAAACAATATACCTTAAACTATCTGCTTTACCTAGAATCTCTGTATGCTTCAGTTAATTCTACAGAGTGCTTCATTAGTCTACTTTTCATTTGATATTTCTGCATAACCCACATGCAACCCCCGCCCCACAACAGCCACATCAGTCCCAAGAATCTAGGCCTGGCTTTTGACCTACAAGGCTTAGGCAAAACCCTTTTATAAAGAAAGTAGATTTACTAAGGAAAACATCATATGGTTGGCTGAGGGCAACAATAACATCAGTATTGCTAGAAAACACATTGGGTGGTTCAGATCACCCCAAACTCCAAAGAACTCTTTTCCCTTATACTTTAAATTCCCTGAAGTATGCTAATTTCAATGAAGAATTAGTAAGTTCTCTATTGGTACAGCAACTGGTCCTTTATGAACATACAAGACAGAAAAGTGTGGGCATTGCAATAGCATTGAACAAAACCACTTTTTTCTTCAAAATTGAAATAGTATTTGTTTTGCTTGAAACAGATTTAAAGGATAAGTTCCATTTCTCCTTGGTAAACGTGCCCTTAGGTAGTATCACATTTGAGTAAGAAAATGGAAAGATATTCCCAATCGTATTTCACCAGAGTTTAACATAGTTTTATTTACAGCAAGCTGTATTTGTATTCTTCTCGTAAACATGTCATTTTTGCATAACTTGTTAACAAAAATCTTGGTCAAAATCTTATAGTATACTTTGGTATCAAGTGCCAGTAGAATTGGTATTTTCTTTCTTCTCCTTTCAGTGCAAACTTCTGCACTGCCAAAAATCTTATATGGAAGTTCCAGATCCCTGGAGCAGATTTTTAAGGTGAATGGAAGGTAGGACCATGTGGGAGAGGAATCAATCGTTTGGGCCCATGTTGTGGGATACAGTGGAAGTGTACCACTGGGTACTTGACCTTGAATACTGTGTTTATTATGTGTATGAATACTGTGTTTGTTTGTTTTTCATGGACAGTTCTGGTCCTTATGTTCAAATAAGTTCAATTGCATGATCACACAGAATAAAGTTTCTTTCAAAATATAATATTCTATTTAATGATGGAAAACTACACTAAATGATGGATCTTGCCTGTAATCTTGTGAGTGTCTAACACATGTGTCACTTCTCTTATAGAAGTGATTGTAGATTTTGGTCCAATGCAAAATGACTACATTCAAAGTTGCAGAAGTAGAAGTGTTCCTGCGGTGTCATTGTTCATGCAACTGCATCCACATTCAAGTGTTCATTCATTTGTACAACATTGCCATTCAACCCATAGAACAATCAATACGTAACTCAACCTGTAAAGATTTATGTTATGTATCCCTGATTTAGGAATTTGGCTGTTGTGTTTAGAAATAGTCAGAAGTTGAATCTTCATTCATTCATTACAAAAAGCAGAGGCCCTTTCCACAGTCTACCTTTGTCCCGGTGGCATCTGGTGACAATGGAGGCAGTGGCTCTCCCAGGAGGGGAGGGAAGCGTTCCCCTTTGCACCGGTTGCCTCTGGGATCCATGAAGCATGATGGTCATGCCTCTTCTGCTGCAGTGCAGCTGGTACTGTCCCAGGCTGCACTGGGGTAGGAAGCACAGCCATTGTGCTTCCACAACCTCCACAAGAAAGGCAAGTATGGCCTCATGGTGGGAGGGCAGTGTGATCGCTGGTCATTGATGAGGAAAACCCGTCAATGATTTGTGTCACAATTGCGCCACCTAGGGATGAGAGCCCGCTCATCCCCGGACAAGGATGACGTTGTGCATAAGTGTCATCCTGACCCCATCCTCTTCCTGTCCCCATGGTGGGTTTGGTGCATTGAGCAGAAATGGCCATAGTATTAAGACTGGGACAAAATGGTATTTGGGTTTATTTCAGGAACCATTGCAGCAAGATGGATTTTTTTTCCAGTTGGAAAATGACAAAGCTGCATGTGGCTGCATGTGATTTTTTCAAAGGTGTAGGAGGGGGAGAAGATGACATTGATCAACTTTGCAGGCCAGATGAATCAGAACTCAATTTTAGGAAAAGCTCAGAGGAAGAGAATTTTGGAAACATCTTTATAGAGGGCCTGTTTCATACCAAGAATGTGCCACTCAAGGAAACCCTCATGGACTTATGTTTGAAGTAGCCAGTGGCCTGTCTTTTGTTTGTCGTGAGTCAACTGTAGAGAAACTAGAAAGAATCAAGAAAATGAAAGACAGATAATTTTAGGCTGCAGCCTTACAGTGAGGCATTAAACCCAGTGGACTTAATCAGGTTTATTTCTATGTAGACATGGATAGACATGGATAGGATGGTCCTGTAAATGGCTGTTCATCATTATATGAATTCGGGAACAAAATTAAGTATCCTTATACATCTTCTTTCCTCTGACAGTACAATTGAACCATGCTGGTCTCTGTAAATTAAACAAAATTTATGTGCAAATGATTTCCCACCAAGGCCTTATTTGCCTCCTTATGGAAGCTGATGGACAAAGGAAAATCTTGCTGACTTCATGCAAAGGGCTCCTTTGAGCTCTAGATGGCTTTTCAGCACTGCAAGAATGCAATACCATCGGCATTATAGTGAGTAACATTAGGAAGTCAAAGGAGAGCAATAACTTTATCTTCTGGAATTTTAATATCATCTAGATTTGGTACAATCCCCATACTGTCAATATTAAAAACAGAAAGATCCATTCCCCTTTTCCCTCATGCACACTTGAGGCTGCCTGGGTGGCATTAATAAAACATGGAGGAGGAGTACAAAATAATCAGAGAGCCTATGGATCTTGCTTATGTCTGAGTGAAGAGTTATTGCCAGGTCTGAAGGAGAGGGATACTAATATTTACAGTTTAACATTTCCTTCTGACTTGTGAAGGACTTGAGTGTTCCTTTCTTCAGTAGCTAATTTGTCTCAAGATGCACAAAGGGGTGGTGAAAAGTGTAAGATTTTATCACCTGAGTGCCAATGCCAAGTAGTTCAACAGATGTATCAACACTTCAGAGAGAGCAGTGATTTATGGTCTCCAAAAAGCTGACGGTGGTGTTCAGCAACAACGATTTTGCCATTTGCATGTATATGTCAGTGTTTTGGGTCAGCCCTCTTTTATTTCACAGAACATTGGTGCTTTTTTTTTCCATAGTGAGTGGCTGTTGCTAATTTGAAATTGTATTTTTCTGCTATATTATTTCTGAAAAAGAAAAAGTTGGGGGGGATTGAGGGAGTGAGAAGGATGCATTTAGTTGAAACTGTTCTCAAATGTGGATGGTACATTCTGCATTTTCTTTGGACAATTTCCCAGGCATAACAACAACAACAAAAAAGTGATGTTGAAGACTTAATTGAAACAAATTGTGCTGGTTTGGAATAGCTCAGCTCGTTGGCACACACAAGAGAAAAAAAAAGTACATAGATCAGCTAAAATCCAAGAATATTTTTAAACAGTTTTAGCTGGGAACAATGAGACACACAAGCAAAAAACAAAAAAAAAGTAAATTGGTATTAACAATATATGTGAAATTACCAGTTTAAGGAACTTAAGCACACTGCTCCTGAGTATTATGAAATGATTATTTTCTGTTGCCCTTTTGTTCTGTTGGCATCCATAGCAAATACAGCCATTATGGACACAGTGTAGCCCTGAGGTTATAGGAGGCCCTTCAAACACTGTTTTTGCCTTTTGCCTGACTCTTCCACACTCCTCATCCCCAGCACTCCTTTTGAAGTGGTGGGGAGGTAAATTACCTCTTCTGGTTTGGCTCTGGCTCTGCTTTCTTTTTCCTTCTGACCTACTATATAAAAGTCAATGTTCTTCTGTGAGTTTATGAATTTATCTGTTTGTCTGCGTCAGGCAGGTGAAGACCTCATATGATTGGCTGGCTGTGAAGATGCTATGGAATCCTGGGATTGGCAGTTTAGGGAGGGGCCTTTAGAATTCTCATCCAGAGAGCTCTTGGGCCTCAGGCCGGTTGCTATGGAGATGAGGCCTACCATCAATAAGTATGCCAGAAAACGTTTGGGAGGCACATATGAGAAAAATTAAAGTGAGATACATAATATAGTTGCAAGGTCTTTTAATCTCATACAGTAGATTGTATGGGTTCCATCTGTGATGAAACTTACAGTTGAAATTCAAAAAAACGCTTCCAGAAAAAGATAAAGCCATTGCACAAATTCAACAGAAAGAAAAAAAAAAAGCCAGTACATCAATGTTGCCAGACAACACAGATTGGATTGGGGGCTATGGGGAAAAGTTACAGGTACTAGAATAGGCCGGTTGCTCTGGAGATGAGGCCTAGCAGCAAGGAGGAGGACAATGTATTCCTGCAGGAACCCAACTTCTATGTGTTAACAACTCTAAATACAGATTGGATTGGGGAATATGGGGAAAAGTTACAGGTACTGGAATAGAGTGCTCGCTATGGAGATGAAGCCTAGCAGCAAGGAAGAGGACAGTGCATTCCCTCAGGAACCCAAACTGTGTATGTAAATAACTCTGAATACAGATTGCATTGAAAAATATGGGGAAAAGTTACAGGTGTTGGAGAAAACAGTTTGGGGAGTTCTTAAGAGGAAAATAAAATCCTGAGCAACGCTGGGTAAATAGGTTAGCATATACATAAATGAATGAACATTTCTGAAGTTTTGCTGGACCATATTCAATATTTCTACTGTACCATGAAATATTAAGTTGTGTTACATCAGTCTTTCCCAATCTGGCCATGGTGGTTGAAGGTGATGGAAGGTGTAGCATGTCTTGAAGGCACTGGTTTCATGGACAACTGCTTTATAATTAATTAACATTGTTTCTGGAGATAAAATTACAATAGGAAGATGCTTTATGCTGGATCAGACACTTTATTCATGTAGAATTTTCTCTTTCGAATACTGTCTTTGGCAGTAGCAGCGGCACCGGGGTCCAAGGAAAGGCCTTTTTCAAACCTTGATTTTTTTTAAAAAAAGTTTTTACTTGGCCCTGGAATTACACTGGTGTTGGCAATCAGTCAGGCCTCTAAGGGAATGGTATTTTACAACTGGATCATCACAGCAAAAAGGCATCTCCCTCATCCTCCCACAATGTATTGCCTCCCCTGGGGGGACACATGTCACTAAGAGGCTGCCACTGGATAAGCTGCTTGTTTTTCAAGGAGCCCATTGCTCTTGATGTACCACCTTGCCATACATGTGCCCCTGTACCTGGTGAGGGTGCATGGTCATCACTGGAGATGTTGAAAATCAAATGCCCTTGATGTCACCATCAGCAAATCTCTCAGTGACTGCAAAGAAAATAAAGAGCCCATGAGGCCTGTTTTGAAAATCCCGCTCACAGTATTGACTATTGTTCCAAAAGTGATCTTTGAAGACCTTGACCAAATAGAAAAGTAAAATTCATTTCAAATGATGGCACAGCTGAAAACTCGACTGTATACACAATGTTGTCTTTTGATAGTATTTCATGATGTCTGATTATATAATGATGTGTTGTGGCTACTACTTCAAATTACATTTTTTAATTGTAAGTCTTCCATGACTGAGACCGAATAGCAGAACCTGAGTGTTGAGTTACTGGCATTAAGAGCAGTTAATTTTGCTCACTTTTTGCCACAGAGTGAAAATGTTGTGTTAAGCTTTGCAACAATTGATCAATCTTGAGTCCATGTATATGCCCTGCTTACCCATAATTTATGTGAGTTGGAGCCTTATATTGTCATGGGTGAACAGATCTCCAAGGGTGGCTGACCAAACAGCTTTGCTTGACTTTTTACTGATCCTGAGCCAATAAAATGTATTTAATGCAACTAATAAATGCACTTAGATACAAAAGGGCTTTGTAACTGTTGGAGAATGCAATTTATAATTCAAAACTGTTGGTCTGTATATATTTAGAGATGCTTAATTGGTATCCTTTGAGGGAGAAAAGGAGGGTGGAAAAAAAAGAAAAAGAACAATTTTCATATGCTTTCAGAAACTCCACCAGGCTATTACTTGAAGTACTTTTAAGTGCAATACACTAAGGGGCTTCTCATAGCAGACTGTTGCAATTATTTTTTATTTCTTCCCAATTTTCACATAAGATGGAGTTCTTCCCCCATTAAATAGCCTACAGAAAGATTTGTTCATCTTTTTTGATTCACTTTAGCTCTCCCATAAGGGCTGATTGAGAAATATATGTAGTGGTTTATTGGTGAGGTGATATTTAAGTTCCATGAGAATGGGGGCACAGGACACATTTACACACCAAACTCCAGCTGCCATGCCTCACGATATGTCAAATTTCCAAGGTTTACTCAAACCAGTCACAGAGAATAGGCTGTTTCAGAAACAGCAAAGAGTCCTATGGGTCTTTAAACATTTGAGACTGATCTTAAGTATGCTTTCTTGACAGTAAACCTCACTGAAAAGTGTGCATGGGCTTGCCGTACACAACAAAATTTACAGGACAAGAGATAGATGAGAATTCAAATCTTACCACAATCTGCAGGTTTCCCCCAATATAGTCTATGGGGGGGAGGTTTTTTTTGCGGGGGACAGATGTGGGAGACAGTAAAATAATCAGAGTCACCCATTCAGGCCATTTCTGCACTATACTGTTCTAGTGCTATTATTCCCCTTTCAGCATCCTATGGGGTTTGCAGTTTAGGGAGAAGCCTTTAGAATTCTCAGCCAGAGAGCTCTTTGGCCTCAGTAAGCTACAAACTCCAGAATTCCACAGGAGATTGAAAGTGGAGTAATAGCACTATAACAGTGTAGTGCAGAAATGGCCTCACAGAATGTTTGTTTACCACTCTAAGACTGATCTTGAAACCTGCACAGTTATACAAATTAGGACTTTCTTTCTGATTGGTTTATAACCTTTCAAAGCTACATAGAGACAAAGAGAACATGATTTTCTTCGTACTGGGAATTTCTGGGCCTGTTGAATTTCTGGGCCTGTTGAATTTGTCCAGTGGATTTGACTGAGAATTTCAATTTGTAGCAAAACATGCAAAAATTCACTATTTTTATCATGAATTTAATGCAAAGTTCTTCTTGTTATGTGCCTTCAAGTTGACTTCAACATATGGTAACCCTATCATAGGCCCTTTCCGCAACGCACCTTTTTGCGGAGCTGGGGTACGGGGATCACGCGAGCAGCCTCTAGTGAGAGGCTCTCACATCCCGGTTCCTTCAGCTCTGCAGCTGCTGCCTGCTCACGTGAGAGCCCTGCATCTTCCTTCCGCAGTGCAGCCTGGGACTTTCCCAGGCTATGCTGGGGCAGGAAGCATGAGCACCACGGCTCTGGAGCTCTGCACGCATGGCAAGTGTGCACAGGGCCCTGGAGTGATGTGCAATTGTGCACTTTTTTTGGCTCACAGCTGAAAATGAAAAAGTGCGCAGTCGGCCTCTGCCAGCCTCTGGCCATGCGAAAAGGGCCATAGCTTTTTCCTAGCAAAAATTACTCAGAGAAGGTTTGCCATTTCCTTTCTCTAAGGCCAAAAAGTATGTGATTTGCCCAAGGTCACTCATTGGGTTTCTGTGGCTAGGCAGGAATTTGAGCCCTGGTTTCTCAAGACTCCCAGTCCATTATAGCATGATCTCTGTGTGTGTGTGTGTGTGTGTGTGTGTGTGTGTATTTTAAAATGCATGTGGTAAAAGCAATATGAGCAAAATCCACTCTGACTCAGGATTTTGATGACTGGGGCCATTTCCACATTAGACCGTTATAGTGCTATTATTCCACTTTCAACATCCTGCGGGATCCTGGGTTTGCAGTTCAGTGAGGGGCCTTTAGGATCCTCTGCTATAGAGCTCTTGGGCCCCAGGAAACTACAAACCCCAGAATGCCATAGGAGGTTGAAAGTAGAATAATAGCACTATAACAGTCTAGTGCAGAAATGGCCTTGGTCAGAGTATAACACAATTATGCTGGGAGCAGTGATTTCAACTGAATTATCCCTAATCCTAAGGAGTATGATACACCCGTAAATCTACTCTGGTAATTTCACTACTACAGCACACGGGCTCCCAAATTAAACCTAAAGGCTTTGCCTGGCTTGGAAAGTTACTTTTAAAGAACAAGTCATTCTTTTGTTAAAATGTTTGGGAAGTAATCCATTTTCATTATTTGTAACTGTATTGGGTGACAATAACTCATTATGTTATTTATTTCACTCTTTGATCATTCTTGTCAATTTTGCTTTTTTTTCTTAAAAAAAACAAACCTTAGTACTGAGAAGAGAATTACACAAAGTATGGCAATTTTTCAAGATTCAGACTTCAATATTTAAATTTTCAATGAGCCTCTAGAAATGCTTTGAAGCAACTATTGCAAATAAATGGGAAATGTTCCTCATTTTACCAAGGAGCTTTATTTCTACTTATTTGTTACTTTTGAAATTTTACTCTGTTATACCAAAAGTAACCAATTACAGGTAACTGTCAAGGAACTAATTATGTTCCATCTTTAAGCTTCTGTTTCCTCTTTGGCATGGATAGCCCTTTCTCTCTAGGGAAGTTAATTGAATGCTTCAGAAAGCACACGATGCCTAGTTCCATATAGCAACTCATGTACTTAATGTGACATGTGAACTCTATATATGTTTAAGAATAAGAGTATTTATATAGCTGTACGTGGGGTTGCAGAATGGCTAATACACAGAACTGGATTCATATTGAGAAGCCCTACTTAGCCACAAAGAATTCTGGATGATCATGAACTCTCAACCTTTTATTTCATAAGGTAGTTGCAGTGATAAAGTAGGAACAGATGGATGAGCTCTGTACATTTCGGGAGATGGTTAGAACAGAACAATAATTAATAAAAAAAGAGGAGCATCCATTTTAAACCAAAATTACAAAAGAGGCAAAGGGGTTATTTTGTTTCTTAAAAAACTGAGTTGTTAAAATGAACTCATTTTTTTTTCCATAGTACTTTATAAATGGTGTTTCACTATACCTGGAATTTCAATTTGCACTTTATAAAGTACTGAAACAATTTGGTACTTTTAGTCTACCTTAGTATAATAGTCTATAAATGGGGTGTCACAATAAATAGAGGAGTCTATAAATGGGGTGCTAATTACGTAGCCAGATTGAATCAAGTGGGACAAGCTTCCTGTGGAATGTTAACATTTTCTTTTAATTGATAAGTTGAATTCTGAGCCAAAAGTGAGGGTGGGGGTTGTAAGAATGAATTTAATAACAGTATGGTAGCTACCATTTATGTGATTTTTTACATCACATAGTAGAAGTTAACTGTTAAATGGAATGTAACATTTCACATTTTTTAAAAAATTAGCAATTCATTTTTTTAAAAAAAATGAGTAGCACTAATAATGTAGCATATTCCAGTTCTATGACCCTATTTTCATCTCAGCAGCACTCTTACATTACCTACAATGAGAAGAGATATTAATGCATTTAAAATCCAGATGGTGTGGGGAAAGGAGAAGACAGATATTTCTATAAGAAGTATGCCAACTTTTTTACTCTAGGAAAAGATAAAACCCCACAAAATAACTTACGAAATACTACCTTGAAGTGAGTGTCATAACGTTTCAGAATTTGACCAGAGAACTTAAAAGATTTGAAATACAATTTTCCAAAAAATGTAAAATAAAAATATTTTGAAACAAAAACCTATAATGTTATAGGCAAACATATAGCAATATAGGTCCATGACACACACTTATTCATTAGGTATATGTGTTAGTGATGTATTTACAAAATACTAATTGTATTCAATGGTCTAAATACCATAAAGGCACCAGTTCCTGTGTGATCTTGGAAACTAAATAGTTTCAACCCTGGTTAGTATTTAGATGGGACCACCAATCAATTACCAGGGGCTATAGGCTGTATTTCAGAGGAAGGAATGGGCAAAACCATCTCTAAGTATTCCTTGACCAAGAAAACCCCATGAGAAATTCACAGGGTTGCATGTACACACACAATTGTATTCAGGTCAGCTTGTAAATTGTCTTAACATTTAAGAGATTTTTTCAGGATTTATCAGGAAAAAAAGCACTTCTCTTCTGAAAGTTCTTTCCAGCTTTCCAGTGTTGGGATATACACACAGTACCAGGTGCACATATCTTCTGACATTGCCCCTGCAAACTTAAGTTAATTACAGTTCCAGGAAGAAGTCGTGGTGTGGAACTACTTAGAAATTCACTTTTCTCACCTCCCAAAACACACATGTTAAAGGTCAAGATATGATTTGAATGTTCATATATTGACCTGAATATACTGGTTTTGGATTTAGTTTTGGTGACAGTAAATAATAAACTTTGCTGTAAACTGGTCTTATAGTGTGTGTCATTTTATAGCAATTGGGAGTATCCAGAGGAAGAAAAAGAACAAGAATTTTGGATCATGAGGGAAATGCTTTTTGATTCATAATATACCCAAATATTACAAGCTTGACAAATGCATATTCTAAGCCAAGTAATTGAGAACTTCGGTGACACAATTAATAAAGAAAGCACTCATTCCAGACCCTCATCTCAGGATATCTCATTGACTTTTACTCTTTAGCCCAATGTGAGTCCAGAATTCCTTCAAGAAATTCATGAAGGATGGAATATACTGTTTGTTTTATGCAAAGGAGAGATATCAACAGAATCTGGTAGTTGGTAGTTTGCACGTTTTCAACAGATGCATTTTATCAATCTCCTATTTTGGTGAATGTTCCTGTTCTTCATGATCCTTGCACCAGATACTTGGTAACTGCACACACAAAGTATCTGATGCAAGGATCATGAAGAACAGGAACATTCACCAAAGTAGGAGATTGATAAAATGCACCTGTTGAAAACGTGCTTGGTAACTGCACACACAAAGTAGCAAATCCTGATTCAGTTACCATCATTATTATCATTTATTTATATAGTGTCATCAGTATAATCAAGAGCACTAAGTGTAAGCCATTCATGTAGACCTGTACTTGAGAAATTTTACTATTGTGTGCTCTCATTTTCCAAAGTAGTAAGACATTAGGGTGGGCAATCCTTACTTGATATTTTGGAGCATAGAGTGCTAGAAACTTACATCTGTTTTGTAAATTTTGTTTTATTTACAAATATAGTGTGCCCTCCATTCCAGGAACCTCTGCAAATGGCAAAATTTGCACATGCTCAAGTTCTATTATATTCAATGGCAATGACATGCACACAGATGCTTCTGTGCATGTGCACACATGTTATCCCTATTTTAGATATAGGACAAGACATAGGCCATTTCCACACGGGGCGAGGGAATTGCCCCGTGCCAGTACTTACTAGACCTTTGGGCTCGACGCTTGGGTCTAGGCTGGTCCGGAGTAGTGGGTGGCTGCCACTCCGCACTGCTCCGGGGACAAAAATGATGGCTTCTGGTTGGTGGAGGCTCTCCACCAACCGCTGAAGCTCACCAGCCTAAAGCCTTCTCCAGGCAGATCACAGGCTCGCACTGGTGCGAGGCTGCAAATCTGCACCGGAGCACGGGAACAGAGTGGCGTGCTCCGTGCTTTTGAAAGACCTCTTTCAAGCAGTCTTTCAAAAGCACGCTGGATGACCACCAATTCAGGTCATTCAGGAGTGGGCTGAGGTGCAGATCTACAGTAAGTAGATCCAACCCAGTCTGTTCCCAGGTGCAGACGTCCTCTCTGGAGGACGCTCTACACCGTTTCTTTAAGCCTGTGCAGAAATGGCCATAGTCATGGATGCTCAGATTTGCATATCCAGAGATGGCAGGTAAAGAAGACGTACTGCATAGAAGAAAACCAAGCAGTGTAAAATCATGTGACAAATGAACCACTACAAACCAGAAGATCTGCTTTTCCTTCATATAACCTAGAAAGAAGAGTTGTATAGCTAATTGTCTCTCTGCTTCTTTCTTTAGGTGGTTCCACATGCACATGCTAAATGAACCTGAAGAGCAGAGTTTCATATCATACTTTATCTCAGACTTTAGAGCCGTCCTTCCTTATTCCTTTGCTAGAATATCCTCCAGTTCAAAATACCCAAGAAAGAATTCCAATTATTTCCTAGCCATGAGCTTCCATTCTGAGAAATCAAGCTGGCCATCCATTCAAACTGCATAGCAAAGGAAGTGCTAGTCAGATACAGCAATACTCATATATTATTTACCTGAGTCTTGCAATCCAAGTTTTCTAATTTCTTTTCTTCACTTTTGTTTCACTGGTCTCAGACAATGTACCTAATTAGATCATTTGGACACCTAGTAATCATATTTTTCTGTTCCTAAAATTCTAGCATTGATTTTTTAAAATTTTCTCAGGAGAAATAAACTGCAAGACTCTGCCAATGAAGACGCCATTTGCTGCTTGGTTTATTAAGCTGGAGATTAATGATAATGGCCTATTGACTAGCTGCAAGTAGAGTAGATATATTCAGTCAGTTGTTGAATGGTAAATCAGCTCACAGGTATATCCAATTGATTCACTAGGTTTGCTTTAATTTACACAAACAAAACAATAGAGTCCTAACCATGATTTTCTTGTAATGACTGTAAAGGAGTAGAGTTCACTGTCAGATGATGAAGTTATCAGTTTGGTGCATGTTTACAAATCAGGTACACATTCGCTAAGGTTATAGGCACAGGACCCTCACAAAAGCAAAAAATTCACAAATATCAAAATTTGTGTGTCTGTGGGAAGGGGGCTAGCATGAGTGGGGAGAGGGGGTGCCCAATGTCTAAACCAGGTCAGGAAAAGGAGCTGGTTGGCATGGTGGTCCTATACTTCCTCTCTCTTGCCCATCTCCTTCCTTGGGTGTATGGAGAGCTTTGAGAGAGGGCTTATGGTCCTGAGAAATCAGGCTTTTAACTGTCCTTGGCTGGCCAGGCAGTGGCTAGTGGTGGTGGTGGTGGTGGTGGTGGAGGAGGAGGAGGAGGAGGAGGAGGAGGAGGAGGAGGAGGAAGACTGGATGAAGGTTTTTAAAGAGCTGGGCAGCCCAATTGGAGCCACCAAGAGGGAAAGTTCCTCCCCAAAAGTAGTACCTAAGGTGAGGGAGCAGGGGTTGGGAAAACTCACAAATAATCAAATCCATCAATGTTAAACCCGCAAATATGGAGAGCTGACTGTATAGTGTAGAGACATCTAAAGCCTTCAAATCTTCACAGCTGCCTCCAACAATTACAGATTTGCTAATGAAGTAGTTATATGTAAAGAAAGAAGTTAATGTAGAAATTGGTAGTTGTTCTTTTTGATAAAATGATTTCATGCAACAATTCCTGCCTGAAACACCACAAATTAGAAGTGTTACTTCTCCCTAAATATGATTCCTAAAGATTCCTTGAGATTTTGATAATGTTCTAATGAAGTCAATGTACTATTGGCATACACATTTTCATTTTATAAACTAAATATTTTAATTTCAGTGTCCCCCCTTTTATTGGTTTCAACTTCTTTCATATTAAAAATAATCAATTTCCAATAGTTATTGGTTTTGGCTGAAACTCCCTACTTGGATTAATATAGTAAATTTATGTCAAGGGCTAGCAACAGTCTCCTTTGAAATGAACGACACAATAAAAAGGGATTAGTTTTGCATCATAACGCTGCTATCCTGATAAAACCAAGAACAGACCTGATCCAACTCCACATCTTCAAAAAGCTTTTCTCACTTTTATTTTGATTTTAGCCTTTGGAAAACCAATCTGTTCTCAGGTTGGAGGCAGACGTGCCCCAAACATCAAAGCCAGTTGTCTCAAGCACCTTCCAAAGTATGTTTGTAAGTTCATAGGGCATAATTTGTATATCATAGCAACCATTACTTAATTGCTGTGGAGTACAACTCCCGTGAGAAGATTAGCATCAAATAAAAAGTGTGAGATAGTTAAAAGAGAAAATTTGGATCATGTTCCATGCTGAACAATGTTTATTTCTTCCTTTTGCTTCTTCCTTTATTCACACCAGCTGTTAGAGTCACATGGAGATGGCACATAAAAAAAAAGTTCAAGAAAGGGCTCTCTCTTTTTTTAATATATTGACGCAACAGTGTATTACTTCCTGGTAATCAAAAGCTTTGATGTAAGGCTTGGCTGCTGATAATGTACCAAAAGAATAGCAAGATTCCATCTTCCCACTCTTTGACCTTGTCTCTAGAAAGGAGATGAGGAGCTGAAAAACATAAGAAGAACAATTGGAACTGCATTGCAAGCTGTGTTACTGGTCTGGGTTGAAACTAGATTGGTTATGCATTTGTACACCTATTTGCTATTCTTATTTTGAAGGAAGAAAAAACTTTGCACAAGATTATTATGATTGCAAATATTCTCCCCTTCCATCATGAGACTTCGTTGTGCACTATGAAGTCTATTTCCAGTGCATAGAACACCAAAAGTATATCTCACCATGAAATATTACTGCAGAAGAAGAAGCACACTTTTGTACTACTAGGTCTGGGGATGAATGCAAGCATTCTAATAAGCAAAACATGTCATATTGCTCTACCTTGTGTTGGAGGAAACAACCCTAGAAACTGACACCTCAGTCAGTCTGCCCCATAAGTTTCCCTTGTTCAGTACTCTCAGTATCTTCAAATCAAAAAAGACAAGCACAAATGGAAAATTGTGTTCCCACACTTTCAACTCCATAGTAACTGTTAACACATACATTGTGGATAATGTGGCTATGCCTGTATGTTGGGATTAATTTGAAAGACTGACTAAAAAATTAATGATTCTTTTTTTAAAAAAGCTTACAAACAATTATTTATTGGAATTACAACCATCTTAATAGATTTCTTTGGAAATCAAGCACAGATGTTCAGAAATTCTAGGGTACTGCTGATCTCTGTGTCACAGACACCTGCATACTGGCAGGAAAATAAATGAATAAAGGAAGGAAGAGCATAAATCAGAGAAAGAGGAAGAGGAAAGCAGGGAGAGGAAAGAAGCATGGAGATAAAACGTCTGTATAAAAAACAATTGCATTGGATAGGGAACACCCAAAGAGGAAAAAAAAAATCCTAATTCTGTAAGCTAACCTGCATATATTTTTGAGTATTTTGAGTATCTTCGAATATTGAACTACATGAGTGTGATGGCAAGGGTTTAAATCCTTGCTCAGCCATGGATATCCACTGGGCAACCTTGGCCAAGTCACACGTTCTCAGCTTCAGAGGAAGGCAAAGGCAAACTCCCTCTGAACAAATCTTGCTAAGAAACTCCTGTGATAGCTTTGCCTTAATATTACCATAAGTTGGAAATGATTTAAAGGGAAATAACAACAAACCTAATGGAAATCTGTGAAAACAAGAGGTTCTTTCACACTCCATTAGTTGTAACACTATTATTTCACTTTACTTGCCATGGAGCGATCCAGTGGAATTCTGGTATTTGTAGTTTAGTGAACAATCTGGCTCAAATATAACTTTCCCTAAAATGTGAATCCCAGGATTCCATTGGATGGCACCACAGCATTTGAAGTGGAATCATGGCATTTTAATTATGTAGTGTGAAAAGGTCCCTGAACCCTTCAATGCCAAGAATGTTACTAAGCTGTTTTATGATGGAAGCTAAGCTAACCATCTTCTAATGATAGCATTGGAGAATCTCAGAGTGTCTGGCTGGCAGTGAGTCTGGGTTGTGTCCTTTGTTGTGACAAAAAAAGAATCTATAAGCTGTTCATTATCATCTAGATTGTCTTTACTTAATAAGTACAATAGCCAGTACAACGATTCCTTTAAATTAATAAGCAACTTTTTGCATGCATTTTTATTGTTTCTGACATGCATTAAAAATATAAATAACAGCTTTTGCAATGCAATAGTGTGATTTTTTTTATTGTGAGAGAAATTATTACTTGTTCTAGATGTATAAGTATCACAGAGGCACCTTTTTTCTCCATAAATAAATGCCTCTGTGCAATATCCATACCTACATAATGCAATGGCTGGTTTTATCAAGTGAATCTGTTTTCAGATGAAATTCCTACTTCATTCCACATCTGGCAATCACTGTAATTTTTGTATAATGACAAATGCCAGGCCTCACCCATGTTGATTATCTGGATAACCTAACAGCAGCAAAGAAAAAAAAAGGTGTTTAATTCATGAAATATGTAAACAAGACCTTGAGCGTTATTTAAACCATATGGACACCCATCATATTAGGTCTTTCTGTGGTGAAGAAAACTAATTGTACCTGATTTGTGTTAACAACATGAAATATAAACTGCATCTGTAAAACAGGTGGAGTTGCCTTTTGCACATATGTTCATCTTAGAGCCCCAAAAGGCACATGGAACAGCAAACTATATTAAGAAAGGAAAGAAATAAATGATTTAAAACAATCCAAATAATAAGATCAGAACTGCAAGTAGAAGTTCTCATTTGATTGTTGCTTTACATTGGCCTCCCTTTTTTCCTGTTACCCCTTTGAAGTTGGCAATAACTTTTCATACTCAACAGGTGACACCAGTTGGCAATTTTTCTCCTGGTGGCAGTAGATTTTCTTTGTCAGAAATGCCATATGGAAAAATGAACACAGGGGACTGTTTCTAGGCAGTAAACTCACCAATCAATACAACAGTCAGTTCTGGTCATCAAGTGTGAAAATTTCCAGTTTTTATTTCTACCAAACAAACACTGAGCATCCTTCAAACAGGCAATAAATAGCCCTAGCTTTAAGTGTTTCATTGCGAAAGCCAGTGTAAATGAGATTTTGGAGAGAGAGCAGATGGATCAGTAGTAATTAATCATCTTGGTAAGTGTGTTACAAGCTAATGCTTGCAGTGTCATCGTTGTGTGAAACCCACCCCACCCCACAAGTATGTTATGCCACCTCCAAGGATAGCAAGTGTTCACTGAGCCAAGAAACAAATAACCATAAAACACAAGAGAAGATGCCTTGCCTTCTTTTTGAAATCCTTATTTTCTAGGACTCCATATCATATGGAAAGCTTGTCCTGTTCAGATTATCATCCCCCATGCATAGAGGGCAACACAATCAGTAATGAAAGGTGCAGGACTAGGGCATTCCCCCTCCTTGCTAAGCCGTATTAAAAGTAATTGAAAGGACAATGGTAATTGTAGGTATCCTTCTCTCTCTCTCTCTCTCTTTCTCATTCTCTCCCCCACCCTCCATCTACAGCAGCAAACATTTTACTCTGACTACACTTTTTAAAATAATACCATGAGTGGGCATGGTGTTTTACAGAGTACAAGGGGACTGCTCTTCCTTGTCTGACAGTAGTTCTGTTAAAGAATTGTGTCCAAATGCTCCCCCATTCATGGAAGAATTATTTTCACGCTAAGAATCGTCTTGGAAGAACAGAGTTTGGAACATTATTTGTTAAAAATAACTTAACATTAATTATTACAGTATTATTGTCATTACTCATTACAATGCTTCAAGAAGTAAGTAATTTGTGCTTTGTTCATTAATTTATTTGCATTTGCATTATCTTTCTGGAAAAAATAGCCTTGATAATTGAATGGCACAAAATCTGGAAAATTGTTCCTGTATGAAACTCCATTATGGCCTCAATACTGTAGCTCCCTAAAAAGAAATTCTTATAGGCAAGTACATTGTATCTTCTTACTTGAAAAGTTTTGAGGAGGAAGCAATGGTATCAATTTCTCTCATTCTTGTTGCCTTCAGTGCAATTTGTTACATTTTGGGGGGTGGAGCTGTCTACACTTCAGAGGAGATTTTCAGGGTGTAGCTGAAAAGAAGAAATAAGTAAAAATTTCTCCCTGTGACCATCCTCAAATGTAAATGGAAATCATCACTTTACAAGCCTGGATTGAACCTAGTTGAAAAAAAGGAAGTTGCATGATCAGAACAAAGAGTGGGGAGTGACTTCAGTGGAGGAATGTTGAATATTGGTGAAAGAGCCAAGGTAAGATAATGAGGACTAGAGAGCAGAATGTTGTGCTTGTTTACATGGGAGAGGATGCTTTCATACTGCACGATTATATTTGATAGTACTTTAACTGCCATAGCTGCATCCTATGGAAACCTGTAGTTTGGTGAGATCCTTAGAATATTCTGATTGAAAGCTCTAGTGCACTGCCTAGAACCATAGTAGTACAGCTCTGCTGCATAGAATAACATGTTCCCTCACTACACTACAAATCCCAGAGTCCCATAAGATGGAGGCATGGCAGTTAGAGTGGGATTTAATTGCAGTATTTGCAAGATGTGGATACACTCTGAGATGACCTTGGCATAAGCCAACATTTCCATCAACTGGACAGAGAGAAAAGCTCATGTTGACCATGCCTTCAATTGTCATGAAGAAATGACAGACCACACAAATGGTGACTCCACTGAACATGGCTTGCCCGCAGTCCCATAAACTTCTGAGGCACTTACATGGAGGTCATAAGCAAGTGTAACCCACTGCTAAGCCTCATGTAGACTATAAATGCATGAGGTAAAAACAGACTAAACATACAGAATATTAAAG
The DNA here is from genome assembly GCA_948474755.1 of Ctenosaura bakeri. Classification (NCBI taxonomy): domain Eukaryota; kingdom Metazoa; phylum Chordata; class Lepidosauria; order Squamata; family Iguanidae; genus Ctenosaura; species Ctenosaura bakeri. The sequence goes on from CAOLHI010001130.1 coordinate 498,300, forward strand.
TATAACCTTGCTGTTAAAGCCAGCAATTTTCATTTATTTTCATGCCTATAACTGAAAATGCAAATTGTTTGTAAACCTGCTTGCTAATTTTGTTATAGAATGTTCCATTCCCTAAAAACATGACAACATTATTAAATGGCTGAGAGATTTACTAGTGTTTCCATTGTCTCTGCCTGATGTACACAAGCTTATCTAATGTGTTAATTGTTTAGAGTCAGGTTCTCTTGCAAAACTACTGTTGTATCCCTTTTTATTACTTTTAAAACCCTCTCTATGTGGGTGGGCAAATGATATTATGCAGTTACCGCCATGCCAGCTGGCCACCTAAGTGTCTCACTGTGTGTGTTCAACTTTGTTCAGTTGCTGTATGACAAGAAACAGGGCTGTGACCCCTGTGATACTTCTGCTTGTAAATGTAAGCTAGCCTATAAAAATGACTGCGATTCCATCAACAGTTGGTTGTTCAATGATACATTCTGTACTATGTTATTTACTGTGCTTGGTCATTGGAAACGATTTTGAGAAGAATGAAATTTGTTTTCTCTTGGTTGCTGAAAGATGCCACAGTCAACCACAAAGAAAAACTTGATTTTATTTCAGCTAAGTGTTCAATTAAGTCTGTCTTACCATATTTTTTCATACTCCTGAAGCTATTTTTACCCTTCTTTAGAGACAATGTGAATCTTTTGCTTTCCTATGGGGTTAGAGGGATTGTTGGATCAGCTTATATTACATACTGTGCTTTTTAAAAAAAGTTTAGTAGTAAGGTTTTTATTCCCCATGTCAGTGATCCAGGATTCCTCATAAAACCATAGCCTGACACAAGAATACATATTGCACTATTTTGACAATAGTGTCAGTATGGTCTATCTGGTCTATACAGAGCATTATAATGGACAAATATTTGCACTAGAAAAGAACAGAGGGCAAAACTGGGATTTGTATTTAGTTTCAATCACTTCCTACATAGTTACATAGCATCATAATTTGTTGCTGAACTAGGTATAGAAAGGAAATATAAGTTTTCATTAGTTTTCTTGTGACTTCCAGAGACTGCTAGCCAAGCAAAAATAAAAATATGACAAATCATCTGTTTAGTATCAACACCCAGTGTTTGGTGGGTGGGTGGCATAAATTTCAAGTTGGTTCCTAGATGGGAATGTTTTCTGCAGAAAAAAAAGCTTCCTATTGTGAAATGTGTTTCTGTATAGAGATAATTATGTCATAATGAAAAAATTTTTCTGAAAAGTCTTAACAAATGACATCTATATATTTAGTGAAAGCAAAAACAATTGTCTTCAAACTAAAAAATAATTCCAGAATAGTTAGATGTTGTTTAGATTATGTGGGGAACCATTAAGTCTTGCTGGAATGAATTTGTTCTTCATTGTCGTGGGGATCAAGACAGAAGGGAGCATCAGTCATCTGCTGAAATCCAGGATCTGTTATAGCAGTAGTTGCAGTGGAAAAGATAATTGAAATCTGAGGGTTCTGAGGAAACTGTCAAATGAACCTCTAAGGCAAGAGAACAGTTGAAAAAAAGATTAAGACAGAGTAAGGAGCATCAAGAGAGACCAGAATGAGTGGAAGCTGGGAGGAGGAAGTGAGGCATGAACAAAAGCTGCTAGAGGAGCAGAAGGACTTGGGGGAAGAATTCTGGGGTAAAGAGAAAACCACATGAAGGAGCAAGTCTGGAGCAAGCAGAATCCATAAATAGGACCCCAGAGATCTCATGCCACATCCCTGGAATGGTAAGGAAAATAACTCAGCAAGCTGGGAAAGACACTCATCAGGTGATTGTGGGACTCACATGGGAAAGGTTTAGAAGGTTCAAAGATTGGAGTTGAAGGCAGACTAGCTAGAGTATCTTGACCATTTATTGGGGGGTCCACCAAAACCTCAAGAGATTTAGCAAACCTCAAGAAGAGAGGAAGAGTCACCCCCACCTTTCCCTGCAACATAAAAACAATATTTATGCTTCTTAAAGCAGACAATGTTTGTGTGTTCTTGTGAGCAGCCAAAAAATTCTGAAAGGGCTTTCCTCACTACATGAAAGATAACTTATGATAATGATTATGATAACTTACAAAATAGCAAATGTATCAATTCCCGTTCCTACAAAATAAAAAGAGAGAAATAACATGCAATTCAACCTTTTCACCGAAGCATTCAATGATTATATTTATTGTACCAGCAGAACTACACTCTAATTTAGGGCTTTATCACACAAATACAGACAAATCACACTTACAGCTGCACTTGGAAACTACTTGTTTTACAAAGGAAATCATTAACAGATTAATCTGTTAATGACCTCTTTTGTAAAAGAAACACTTTCCAAATTGTCTTTCACCAGGAGAACAACAGAAGAGGAAGGAGGTAATGTGATAAGTCCCAGCCAAAGATGCTATTACCTTTTAAGTGAAATTTTAGAGCCAGCATGATGTGATTTGAGTGTTGGACTATGACCCTGTGGACCAGGGTTTGATTTCCTGCTTGGCCATGGAAAACCATTTGGTGACCTTGGAAGCATCACACACTCTCAACCCCAGAAAACTCTGTGGTAGGTCCACCTTAGGGCCGCCATAAGTTGGAAATGACTTGAAGGCACGCAAAGACAATAAAGTGCCTTGTGTGATAAAGACTTAAGCCATGTCTCAATCTGTCCAATTTATTTCATTAATATTGTCTATAGGTTTCACCATGGCAGGCTAGTGATGTGATTTTCTTCTCAAAGAAAGGAACAAGAAATTTTCTTCTTGTTGTGAGAAAATCTTTGAAAACTGCACAGTTTTTGAAACATTTTAGCAATGCAGGACTTATTCTGGGCAAAGTTCACATATAATTCTTTTTCATAGAATGCAGCATTATCTACACAGGAAACAGCCTTTTCTGTGTGCAAAATAATAATTTCTGCATAGAAACATTATGTTCTGTGCAGAAGATGGTGTTTTCTGTGTGAAACATGAATTTTGCTTAGAATAAGTCTCAAATTGTAAATATTATTGCCAGTCCAGCCTTTTTTCTCAACAGAGATCCTTAACACCCCCTGCCCGCCACATAGACAAACATATTTTTAAATCATTTTTTAAAAATATTTTCAAATATTGGCTGATATCCTATTTAGCAGTTACAGATATTTCAGTTAGTCTTATGCATTTGCTAGTTCAGTATTCGTGTTTATGATCACGGCACTATTGCCACAATTTCAAATTGATAATATTATATTTGCTTTTAATAGAGCCCCTGAAGAAGGCCAAGTAATTCATAACATACTGAAACATATTGGGCTTTTCAAAAAGGAATAAAATTTTCTCCATCTATAAGCATGTGGAGTCCAGTCTCCTTTTCTACTGAGACAACTGCAAATGCTCCACATACCTGCCTTAACAGCCAGCAGCTGAACAAAGCAATAGAGATATGTTCTGCTGGGAATCAGGAATGGTATTTCCAGCCTTCTCTCACCAATGAGCTGTGGTGCAACCATCAGAAGCAGGACCCTGTTTGCAATTCCTCATCATACAAAACCTCAGTGATCAGAGGGGAATGGAAATGTCATCCTGCAGAACTCCAATTCCCATCAGTATAGGTTTCCACTGTTCTGTGCATCTGCAAGCTGTTAAGGTAGGTTTGGGGAGTCACGATTATGCATTTGCATCTACATCTCTGATGCAAAATCTTGGCCATTCTGTCAATTCCTTTGTCCTGTTCTTTGGAGAAGTCTATCTATTCTTCCCAGCCCATGCTGTGGAACCCTCTACATTTGAATGCGTTGAGGAGGTGTTGCTGCATATAAAAATTTTACAAGTTTTTGGAGTTTGCCGGAGAGAATTTCCCTATAAATACAAGAGTTATAGTAGCAATAATTTTTGAATGTATTATTGAACAGCACTCATAATTACAAATCATTTTTTTCCAAACCAGTGGTACCAAAATTGATGATACTATTATAAAGTCATTGTGTACCTGTGTCTGTGTATGGAAGATGTTTAGCTCACATCCTGTATTTTAAGCAAGACATAAATATAGACTTTGCCTCAATAAGGGCAACATAAGCATATTTTGCACTTTGTGAATTCTAGAATGTGTCAAACATATTCTCACAAGCACAGGAATGATAACAAATGTATTTTTCTTTCCTACTTCAGTTTTCCACCACACATAGTTTAAATGAGCCAAAGCAAACAAATACCATAGGAAGATCTAGTTTTTGCAATGATCTAGTTCTTACAATGAAATTTGGGCAAAGTAAGCTTTCCCTCAAGAATACACCAATGCCCGCAGACATGTTGATGTTGTGAAAGGCTCCTAGCCCCTACAAATATTTTCATTTTTTAAAAAAATCTTTTTGAGGCAACCACCATCCCTCTTGCTCTCTTTTTCCCAGAAAGGCTTTGGACCCACATGGCATCCAAAGGTATTGTCGGTGAAGAAGAAAGAATAGTGAAACAGCTGGGACCAGGAATTTTTTTTTTTTTAGTGCTTTCAGCCAAACTGGAATATATGTTCTACAAGGTAAAGATATGGAATCTACAGAATGACTTGGGGTTTTGCAGTAGATTGGTCTAGGAAGTTTGGGGGAAGGGTTGTCATTTTATTAACATTGCAAGTGTGTGGTGTTAGATTTAGTAACTTTTCCATGCCTATAGTAATTGCTAGTTTGAATTGTGGTGACTTTAGAAATGTCTATTTTGCTCCACTCTCTCTTTTTCTGTATCATCCTACACCGGAAATTTTCTCTTCTCTCTTTCTGTCTCTCTCTATCTCCCCTGCGTAAGACCCTCTGATTATGAAAAGTAAATTGCAAGTAATGTGTGTGTGTGTGTGTGTAGCTGATTATTATTTGCTTTCTCTCTTGCCAGTTTGATTACTCTGCTTCAGAGATCCAGTGCAGTCTCTCATCTTCCCCAACATGTGGAGTGGAAGTGTGTGCTATCTATGGACTTTGAGTTGTTACATGTTATTGCCTCTGTGTGTTTGTGTTGGCTAAAGTCACCAGCTTTCTTTCAGTGGAATGAATGTTTCATTTGTGTTTTGGTCCCAGAATAAATCTTCACTTTGGAATCAGCTTCTTATCTTTTGAGAGAAGCTTCATTCTTATGGCAGCCATTTTGTGGTGATGGCCATAACAGTTTCTCAAATTTTCACAAAGGCCAACAAGCCTCTAAAGTTTGTGATACCATACTTTTAACCACCACTTATTGAAATCCTTCCTCAAAATCCTCACATTGTTCCCACAGGCATGTTGTCAATATGATCCTCCCTAGATCCACCTTACTCCAGATTCTCTAAAAGGCTGTTTCTTGTAAACACTGTTCTTTTAGCTTTGAGCTTCCTAATGTTCCTGAAATCCTGCTAAAAACTGGTATAATTACCAGGCAGTGGCTGTAGCTATATTGACCATGTAATATAAGATTATTAAGTACAATTTAAAATGTTTATGGACCTTTTCTTTTATCTAAAAACTCCAAAACAGCCCATCTTAATAGTTAATAGACTTAAATAGTTAACCTATTAACTTAAAGTTAATAGACTCTGACCATTCTAACTCTAAATGACTCCATTAAAACCCAATCCAATTTTTATCCCTTTCTTTTTCCTTTGTCTGCACTGGTGCATTTGTAATACACCAGACCTCTTTGAGATCTATTATTGGTCACTTTGCCACTGAAAATTATGCTTTTCCTTGGGGAGAAGTAGAATGAGGAAGAGGTAAACTGCCCCATTTGTGAGTAGTTTGGATCTGTTATCAACAATTTGGGGTAAAAAAAAATCAACATAGAAAGATCTTCCCAAAAAAGCAAAAATTGGGTGCTGTGGGGCTCTGACCATGTGGCAGTGGGACATGTGGCTTGAAAGCTCTACTTTCCCCACCGCTGCCCTAATCTTTGGGAAAGGTGTTAAAAGAGCCATGCGATCTCATGACACAATCATTCTTTAAATCAAGTATTTTCTACTTTTGTAGGGATGAACACTAAAGGGGAGTATGGGTTATTCAGGACATTGTTATTTCTAATTTCTAGGTGGTATTTTTGTATGAAATAGTGAGTAAGTAATACCTTGCATATTTGATGAGAACCATAGCAATGGAAAATCCCTGAGCTATAAATACACCTATCCTCCAAAAATAAATAAATCCAGATTTACTGTTGTTGTTCTTGTTGTTTCCCTATCTTTCCAGTAAATTTGTCAGGGCAAAGGATTTGTGACAGTGGTACTGGAGGTTCAGCAACCTCTCCACTGCAAAATTTCTTCCATACAAAATTACTTCCTGAAGTTATTATATGTGCTACAGTGCAAAACAGCAACTGTAGCGGGGGGGGGAGGGATTTTGATCTTTATCACCACCAATGCAGCCTCAGTGTGATCTTTCCTACTCCATGGCTGCTATTAATTTAATAAACAAGTAAGCAAAGAGGCAGGACCTCCAAATAACAAATGGCCTGCCTTATCTCTAAATAACTTACACAGTCCTTAACAGAGCTTGGAAGATCTATCGATCTATCGATCTATTTATTTAGAACTATAGATCACAGTAGTCTTTATACACTTTTCTAAACTCTGGACTGGTAGCAAATCTATCTCAGAAAGGAATGATTTATTTGTTCATAGCTACCTTGTCAGTCATTGCTGACCTTTGATTCACATTGTGTGTTCTCACTGCTTCAAAGCAGAACTCTGGACAATTTTTTAAAGAAGGAAGGACTTGTGACTTTCAAACCAGTGTATGCACCAAGGAGCTTACTCCACTTACTCAAGTTTTATTAAGGAACTGGTATTTCTTAGATCTAGTAAAGTCAGTTGATGTGTCAACTTGACTGACATCTGCTCTCTCTTTTTTCTAGTCAAGATGCCAAGCTCTTGTTACAGTCTGTCTGTTTGTTCTAAGAAATAACAGAATTGGAAATGAAAACTTACTGGGACATTGTTCTTTTTTGTTCTTTTTTTTAAGTTTACAAACAGCATGAAATTAAAGTTAGAGAGTGCATTTGAGAGAAAACAAAGCCAAAGAAGGAAAAGAGAGAAACAAACTGAGGAATGTTCTACATTTTGTTTTGGGACACTGAGGTAATAAACAACATTGTTGTCGGTCACGTGAACTTACATGGTGTGCACTTCAACAGATGGACCTTATAAAATAAGAAAAACTAATTTTCCTACACAGTCATTTAACGCCAAATGTAGTGCATCTATAGCTTGTGTGACAGCACACCAAATATTAGTGTTTTTAATGTATTTTTCCATAAACATGGCTATTATTAATATGGGAAATCAAAATAGACAATGAAAAATCACCAGTAAAGACATTGTTTCTGAACTCCTTATAATTGTATTTTATAACAATTGAGGGCAAATGATGAAAGTATTTTTCCCTCATGTAAAATGTAAAGATGATATTCAAAGTTTGGTACTATGTCTTTAAAATGTGAAATGCCTATGAAAATATTAGAATGAGTACCTTTATTAATCAACTTTCACAAAATTTTCTAATGTGGTAAATCCTTCACACAGTGCAGTGTCTACTATTTTGTTTTCATATAGTGAGACTTTTTTCTGTGAAGTACCTCTCGTATAGAAATATTATATTTCCCTATGCCAAAAAGTCTTACACGGGAACTGATATAATAATTTTTGATTTTCTAACCACATGGAGTGACTTCCAGAAACTATTTCACCACTTTTAAAAAATAATAAACTCATGAATTGAGGTAAATATTTCCTACATAATAACCTAAGAAATTGTTTTATGTCCAAAGGCAGAAAGCACAAATTGTGTGTGTGTTTTTGTTTGGGGTAATGAATTTAGAGTTCTAGTTTTATCTTGTGGTTCCTTTTATGAGACAAAGAAAAAAATAAAATAATATAGAAGAATCTAAAAGCATGATCAGCATTAGAGGTAAATGATCAGAAATGATTAATGCTTGGCTTCTTTATTAATGGCTTTTAGGTTAGTCATTGCAAGGTAACTGTAGAAGTCAGGTTGTTAAGGTATATACCACTGTGGAAAGGAAAATGGGTTAAACATTGGGAATGCACATTACTTTAGATGTTTGTTTGATCTTCATCTTCTTCTCTATAAATTACCTCCTGTAGATGTTTGGTTAGAGTCACCATTGGACTCTTATTTCCAGAACTCAGAAATGTTACCTACAGCTCTGAGTCCTGCTCTGCAAGCAGTATGAAACTTCCACTGCCTTATGTACACAGAAAACAGGATATGCAGCTGGCTGTGTGATTTCAATTTCTTGCAAAGATCATTTGGAAGTAGCAGTAGTTCATGGCCCTAGAATTTTAGCACCTATGAAAATGCCATATATGAAGATGCTAAATATCCTCTGGTTAGAAATTCATCATGCATAAAATGAGCACTGAAGAAAACGATTGAGTTATGAGGTGGATAAACACATGATGAGTTTCAGGAGGTGTAAGACCCACAGAACTAAAAATAATTAGGTCTGAGTCATCTTCTTAATCTAGTCTATGTCCATAGATACATCCTGGAAATATCTTCAGGTCCTTGTTTTTAAGCATTTCATTCTAGTTGTGGGAGGAAAAAAGGATGAAAAAGGTATTTTTGTGGGTTGGGTAGACTAACCAGGGAGAATAGGATAAGGAAGTTCTATTGCAAGCAGCAGAACAGTATTGGATTCAGGATATAAATTTATGAAGTTTATTATAGTCAGTTGTATTATGAATACAGTGTAATTTCACCCAGATGGTCTTCTCCATCTTGGAATGTTAAACAAGGTTCCACATATGCTTAGTCAGCTTCAGCACCAGGTATCTCAAAGCAACTGCTTTGACAATATATAGACATAAATGCTTGAATGTTGCCTTAGCTTTCAATAACACCTCTGCTAACTTGCTGTGACACTGCACAGATTTTCTAAGGATGGCATGTAATTTGCAAACACAATCATGTTGTATGTTTGTGGGAGCATGGCCAAACCACAATGTTGTGGCATATGTTTTACTGCATTTACTACCAAATTAAATTATCATTCTCACAGGCAATATGATAATGTCTATTTGTACAGTGTCATCAGTGAGTATGCCAGAGTTACAAACTAGGAGAGAACTTTAGGATAATAGGTAAATATTCTAGAAGCACTAACATGTACCATCCAATATTGAATCAAGCCAAGAAAAACTCATACAAAACTAGTTTTGTATGCCTTATGTCTAGTGAACATGTGTAAAGTCAAAATGTAAACAGATGCACTTGTTTTATGACAACTGAATGTAGCACTAATCACTGAAAATTGAGCAAGTCAACTGATCCACTTCTGATAAGCAAGGGACATTGACACTTGTGCTTCAAAACATCTGTTTCCCTACAGCATCTCATTCCCAAAATACAATATTAAATGCAGAAATACATAATACATTTAGTGAAAATGTAAATATTGAGCATCTTTGATGAATACAGTTGAGTACTATGTTCCAAGAATGGCCATAAACATGCTGGTATTCTTGGCACCAATCAGTATTCAGAAATAGTTGAAGAAAGCACTTGATAGCAGCTGAAGATGTGAATATGATAGTTTTCCACATATAATGTCCAAGTATTGCTGTTAAATGCTTTCAGGTTGACTCTGATTTCCAGTAACACTAACCTATAGGTTTTTTGACCAGATTTATTTAGAGAAGGTTTGCTATTCCATCCTCTTAGGCTGAGACCATGACTTGCTCAAGGTTACACAATGAGTTTCCATGGCTGAGCAGGAATTGAAATCCTGGTATCCCAGAGTCCTAGTCCAATACTCAGCCACTATACTATGATGCTTCTCTAATGTCAAGGTACATCAAGTTTTTTTTAAAGGAAACAAAAAAAAAAGCAGATTAAAAAAAGCAAAGCAGAGAGTATCTCTGCAAGCTTCTACAGTCAACAATTTATTACTCCATAAAAGATTAAGGACCTGGTCTATACAGCACACAGTTTTTCAAACATCTCTGCTATCCCACTTAATGCAGGTTCTTTCTTTTTCGCACAAGTTCTCATGTGGTTTTAAGTCCAAATTTTCAAGTTGTAACATTTTTGCATTCTTCTCTAGGCACTGTAAATAATAACATTTATTTATAATATCCTTTCCACTAAAGCGTGGAATGTCACCATTTACAGTCAGGGACAAAGCCATCAAATATAACATGGAATGTAATCCCCAACATCCCACCAGTTCCTACCCATTTCAGCACTTTAAACACAACTCAGTGGCTTAAGACAGTGAATCAAAGAGGGAGGCCTTCAGCATTTTATGAAAACAAGTGAGATCCTCCTCCAGCTGGAGGTCCAAAGGAATGTGGAGCCAGATCTTTGAAGGTCCACAACCTTGACAGAGCTGTGTAGTAATCCTTTGCCTGTAGATCTTAAATTCCTGAATGGAGCATACAATACTAGCTGAGCTGTGAGGTACTGAGGGAGAATAGAACACAAAGCTTAAAAAAACAAAACCGAAAGTTTGAAACAGGCAGAACTGGTAGCCAGTGTAGGGTTCTTTGGGGAGAAGAAACAGGTGAATATTTAGGGAGATTAAGCCAACCTGGATGCCATTGTTCTGAATTAAAACCAGAGGAAGAATGGAGCAGGCAGGCAAACTTGCCAGTAAACTGTTACAATAATCCAGGTGTGAGATAACCAAGGCCTATATAAGCAGATGGGCAGTCTCAATGAAAATCTTCAGATCCTGTGGATGTTCAAAAGATGGATATTACATGCCTTTGCTGTTGCTCCAATAGAGGGGCATAGAAATAAGCAACCATTCAGCAGGACTCCAAGGTTCCTAGCAACAAAGACGGGAACCACTGTGCAACCATGTAAATCCAATGGAGAACATGAGAGAGCGCCTACTGGATGGTCTGGCTGAAACACCAAGATCTGTTTGTCCATGTTCTCCCCTAGAAAAGAGATCAATTAATTGGCATTCACAATGTCACATAATTTTGTTGTGGGAGGAAAAAACGGGCAATGTCCTTCTTGATTTCACTAGTTTTTAAGACCTTGTAATGATGTATCTTTAAAGACCTTCTTTTGACTGAGGAAAAATTTATTGCCATACATTTTTTTCCTCCATGAAACCTTTCAAAGTCTTTACACAGCTCAATGTGCTAATTATTTAGTGCTAGCATGATCACCTGTTTCAGTATGTACACACATGTTTGTGTGTGTGTGTGCACACACCGAGGGAAATTCATTGGTGTCAGTTGAATTGGTGCTTGAGGTGGCATTTACACTAAGTATAATGAAGTGTCAAGAATGGCCTGAAGCAGAAAACCACATTTTTGGGTAAGGAAAGTGAACATGAATAAAAGAAGGAAAGGTATTGTTAACATTCAGCCTGTTTTTACTTGCTTGAATTAATTTTGGGGAAATATGGGCTTAAATTCTCCTGTTAGTACTGACTAGACTAGATCCACTGAATCAATGTGGGCCTTTCCACACTATGTTGTTATAGTGCTGTTATTCCACTTTCAACACATTGTGGAATTCTGGGCTTTGTAGTTTACTGAGGTCAAAGAACTCTCTGGCTGAGAATTTTCAATGCTCCTCCCTAAATTGAAAACCCCAGGGCCCTTTCTCCACCTTACCTTTTTCTGGCGTTGGGGTGCAGGGACTGCATGAGCAGCCCTGCTGCTTCAGCTCCACACAAGCTGCCTGCTTGCACAAAAACCTTGCCTCTTCCTTCTGCAGCGCAGCCTGGGACTTTCCCAGGCTGCACTGGAGCAGGAAGCATGACCGGTGCGGCTCCGGGGGCTCTGCACACCAGGTAAGTGTGTGCAGGGCCCGGGAGCATTATCCAATCATGCACCATTTTCAGTTTCTAACTGAAAATAAAAAGGTGCGCGATCGGTGCCTGCCAGCCCCTGGAGCGTCACGTGATTGTGAGTGCATCGTGCGGATCACTCCTCACAATTGTGCAACGCTCCAGGTGCCCTTTCACATGGAAAATGCCGTGCAAATAGGGCCCTGGATTCCATAGGATGTTGAAAGTGGAGTAACAGCACTATGACAGTATAGTATGAAAAGACCCTGTGATTTACCTGCAGTTGATTCAACATTCAACAATTGATTGAATTAATCTGATTTATTTGGAACTAACTGACAGGATGCCAGCCACTACCTGCATAACTTTTCAGGATCCATCCAGGTACAGTGATTTGTGGTTCAGCAATGCTTTGACTCAAACCACCCAGGAAGACACAACTGACATAGTCAGTTGGTGGCTGCTAAGCCTCGCAAACTGCTTGTGTCAATATGGGCACCATAGTTACCATGATGCCACAACCTCCACTATATAAATTACCTCTCTTGTGGTTTAAAATACGTGTTTCTATACTGTGGAGCATTTTGACCCAGGTATATGACAGTTGGAGACATCAGCAGAACAATATAAAACTTTCCCTATGGACATCTTTAACTATCACCTGCTATATACTCTACGCAAATTTCTTTACAGCAGCAGTGGGCAACTTAAAGCCTCCAAATATTGGCCTTTTACATGGGGTTTTTAAAGCTTCCCAGTTCGTCCTTGGTCGGGTGCCTTTTACACGTTAGAGAGCATTAAACTTTTTGCATTCTCACACCAATCTGAGCGGGGGCGCCACCAATCTGCATTTCCCGCACTTTTCAAAGACCGGATAAAATGTGGTCTTTTCCTCCAACCGCGCTCGACGTTTTCATGAGAAAGCAGCGGTGCGTCCTGATTCGCGCGGGCGATCAAGAGGGGGAGGGATCAAGGCGTGGTCAGCAGAAGCCACAGGACCGCCCCCAGCACGAGCGGGCGGCGCCATTTTCCAAACCCGCTGAGGCGCCTGCAAGGAGAGGCAAAGGGACGAGGAACGGAAAAAAAGGAAGGTTTCAGCGGCTGCAAGGAGGAAGCAAAGGGACGAGGAACGGAAAAAAAGGAAGGTAGGTTTTCCCCCTAGCTATCCTTTGTCCGTGCGGCGTCGTGAATTGCGGGTTTCCGGGGGTTGTGTCTCCCGAAGGTGCCCTGATTTTAAATATGGGGTCGAGGGGGAGGTGGTGGCTGGCGAGTGGATACACTCGCCGAGGATGGCATGGCAGGATGCTTTTAAAGGTTAGGGAAAATTGGGAAAGCTGTGGGGGGGGGCAGGTAGGAAGGGAGAGAACGTCCAAAGCAGCCACCGCGCCAAACCCGTTCTCCAGGTTACTTTGGAAGTGGGATCATGGCGCAATGACGGGATGCTGTGTAAATTTGGGGATGGCTGCTGTGCTGCTCCGGCACGAGGTCCCCATGCAAACTTTTACTGGGGAACGTATTATTTTTCTCTGGGGACTGTTTGGCCCAAAAGAAAAATGGCCGTGGTAATCATCCGTTTTAAACCAGATTCTCGGGCTGGGGGTGTGGGGGGTAGTGGCTTCTGTTTGACCCCTGGCAGTAGTTATTTTTCGAGCGGCCGCCATTAATGCAGTCACTCCCCATAAGGGCCTGCTGTGTTGTTTGTCTGCCCCCCCCCCGCCACATGCAGAGGGGGATGATCTTCCTGCCGGGGCGGGAGACTCAGTGGTGTTCCATGCTTCTTTAGCTGTCTTGGACATGGCAGAGATCCATAGGGCAATGGAACACACATCATTGTTTGGGGGAGGCAAGCATTTCATCTTTATCAGTCCATGTGGCTCTGGAAGGGAGGATACCATGGGCAGAGAACCAGTTCCTGGGACTATTGTATAGGCACACAATTTACTACATCGTTTCCAGTCTAGCTTGTGCCAAAATTTAAGTTGTTGAACATTAGCTTGAAGCTGTTGATATCACAAAAGCTGGAAGGTTATCTCCCCTGCTGTGAATATCTGCCCTCTGAAGTTATAAAACAAGGCAGTTCCCTTTGTCAGTTCGTACTGTTTGCTTTGTTTATAAATACTCGCCCCTCCTTGTCTCCACAGGATCGGAAATCCACGTGGAGTGCGCATTCCCAGTGCAAATCTTCCCACGGAGTGTTGATCCAAGCTGAAAAGTCCACGCTGACACCACTGCCCTTTCCAGCACTTCGCCAAACACGCAATACAGTTTGTCTGGCTGGCAAATTGCACAGCGGTCCGTGACTGGAACAGTGGCATGCCACAGACGCCACGCTGACCAAACAGCTTTGCAGGGGAGGGCTACATGCAAGGAGCCACACCTACTTGAAAGAATAAATTTTTTAATAAATAAATGTTTCCTTTTTCCAAAAAAATATATTTTCATAACTACATATTTACATAAATAAATAAAACAGTGCTGTACAGGGTGGATGTGCGTTTGGGAAAGGGCGGGGTGTTTCAACATTGGCCTTGGAACGTTCTACTCCTGGGCACAGGGGTGTTCCTCCTCCGGCTCCTCCACATCCGTCCTGGCCGCTCCGGTTGAGGGATGTTCTCTTGGTCTGCTGCCCAAAACAAAGGTGAAATTCGATTAGGCGTGTGCACATCCACAGCAGCCTTTCTGAAGGAGGAAACTTTATTGTGTCCTTTGTTGATTGTTGGGCCATTAGGAGGGAAATGAAAAAATAAGCCAAGGGCTGCTAAAATAGTGGTTTTCCTACCTTCCATCCCTGGCATACCCTGCGTGTCCACGGGGGTTTGGTGGCCAGGCGCATGGCGTCTTCTACCTATGGAAATGCCACAGTAAATCAGCGGGGGTTTCTACTCAGTCAGGGTGCATCCCCCTTTGGGGGGGATACACGACAACCATTCCCCTGGGGTTCCCATAGCCACACAGGCGCAGTGTGTTGCGCTTACTCACGTCTGCCACCGGCTGTCCAGCTGGGGCTCCCCGCCGCCCTCCACAGGCTACACATCACCTCGAAAAAGGGTGGCCTTGCGTGGGGGGGCGGGTGTCCGTTGTAGGAGCGCAGGGCGGCGTAGAACCGTCCGCGTAGCTCGCTGAAACGGGTCCGGACCTCCTCCACACTCCTCTCGTGGCCATGTCGCGTAAGGCAGTGGGCAACGGTGTGGAGGTGCTCATCATCGTCTCCCCTTGTGTGGGGGCGCATCAGTTCCGACACACCGCCACACCACCTTACCATGGCCAACATCTCCCTGGTCTCAAATTCAGACCACTCCCGAGGCCCCTCCTCAACCGGTCCGGCCGCCATTTCTGCAGGAATGCCCTCGTCCGCCCCCACTAACAAACCACGCGGCTGCAGTACCAGCAATTGTCCACTAGGGGATTTTTTGGCGCCGCCATTTCCCGCGCGCCAGGAGGACGCATGCGCAAAACGCGACAAGAGGAAGGAAAACAGAGGGAGGAGCCATTTTTCGTTTGGGAGGACGTGTAGTGGGGAAGGAGTTTGCGAAAGGAAAAAAACCCAAAAGGTAACATGCAAAGCGGGGAGCACACGCAGGGGAGTGACTGCAGCGTGGAGGAGGAAGGGTTTCCTTTGAGGCGACAGCCCATAAGGCCAAGAGGCTTGGCCTGGCGCCATACGGAGATAAAAAATCTCCTGGACATTTGGGGTGAACGTAGGTTCCAGAGGGACCTCCAGACTACCTACAGAAATATAGAAATTTTCGAGGAGATTGCGAGGGAAATGATTAGAAGGGGACATAGGCGGACCGCTGAGGAGTGCAGGATGAAAACTAAAAGACTGCGTGCAGCCTACCGTGAGGCTGTGGCGGAAAATAAACGGACGGGCGCAGCCAGGGCGGAATGTCCCTACTTTGAGGAACTTTCCAGGATTTTGGGGGAGGACGCGAGTGCCGAACCTCCAAGAGTCGTTGAAGCTTGCAGGTCGCCATGGGACCCGAGCAACCAGCGAATGAGAACGCGGCATCAGAGGTACGTAGGGCAGCGAGTCGAGGGATTTTCCCTTCCCCTATATGTTTTTTTTTGCGCCCCCACTAAATCCGATTTTCCCTTGTTCAGGGGTGGACGAACTGATGAGCCAGGAACTGTTTGAACAAACTTCATATGATGGGGAGTCATCAGGTGAGGCTGCATGGGTTTACAATACATTACATTTTGATTTACTGTACAATAACCCTTCGTGGTTTCAGGGCAACGCAGGAAAACGGACATAAATAAATAACAGGTGGATGAGGCCCAGAGAGCAGGCCTCACATGCAAGCAGGGTGCGTCACGTGCATGGCCACAACGGCCCACCACTCCTGCTGCTCCTTTGGAATACTTCTTCTTTCGCAGCAAAAGGGGTGGCATGTCGACTTTCCAGGGAACTTTTCACTCTCTAGGTGACATCAGCGCCATTTACATTACCATTCTTTGCTTGCAGGAGTGAGGAAATTCCGAAAGGAGAAACCTTATGGGACTTAAGTGACAATGCCATTTCCACACCACACTGTTACAGCGCAGCATTCCACTTTCAGCATCCTATGGGATTCTGTGGTATGTAGTTTAGGGAAGGGTATATAGAATTCTCAGCCAGAGAGCTCTTTGGCTTTAGCAAACTACTAATCCCACAACTCCACAGAATGTTGAAAGTGGAATAATGCACTGTAACAGTGTGGTGTGGCTCTCGTCCCAGGCCAACCACTTATAGCCTCCTGCAGCAAGGTCTAACTATTTCGTTTTACCTCCAAGCAGGGATCAAGAACAGCTGCCCCACAACTATGCAGGTTGAAACTCCTGCACCGGGGAGTTCTAGCACCACGGCTGCTGGTGAGTTAAGGTGTCCTGCAGCCGAAATATTGCTGCGGGGAGTTTATATTGCATCGGGATAACCGTGGTATGATTTGTCACCACAGGTTTGGAGATTCAGAGCATGGCGTTACGCGGCGGCCTTGATATGCCCATTGTACTTTTCGAGCCTTCATGGCCGGGACAACCTCAGCATGCTGTTATCTTCACAGTTAAAGTTTCTGTGCATCCGTTAGGGCAATGCCCCGGAAATGGCATTTAACATTCTGCCTGTTGTTGGACTGCCATTTAAAGTTTCTTGGCAACCTTCCAGTTGGAGCCTGAAGCCTTACATGAAGCAAGGTACATGACTGTGACAACTGTTTTGTGTGGTTTCTATCTTTCTACAGTTTTTTGAGTACCTTGATTTCAAAAAAGGCTGTCTAATCGCCACTTGCTCATACATGTTGTGTCCTAGCTCCGAATGATAGTAGGTTGACTTCTCAATCTTATTCTAACAGATGACTGCCCCAGCACTAGCCCGGACAGGGAGAGCGAGATGCCCACGGCGAGAAAGTCCCCCCGTCACGCCTGAGGATGAGCAGGAACAGAACCGCAGCGGGGGGCCGGGACAAGGCGTTTGCCTATGCAAGGGCAACCTTGGACTTCATGCGCGAACACGAGGAGAGGAGCTTGCAACAGATGGCCATGGATCGCGAGCAGGCGGCTCGAGATAGCGACAGGGCAGAGAATGCGCGGCAGGAGATAATATCAATTCTAAGGGTATGCGCCACTGCCATGTCTAATATTTCAGATGCGGTAACAGCCGTGGGCGGAACAAGCCAATCACCTCCTGGCTCCTCCCGGTCCCGACAGCTAACTTTTGGGGAGCACAGCGCAAACGTAGCCGGGAGCAGCGAAACGGCGGCTCCCAGCCAGGAGCAGGAGGGAGGGAAAGGGGAAGGCCGCAAGGGCCAGGAAGCCACGGCAAATTTATAGCCCTTGAGCACTTTGTGGGCCCTGGCGCAGGAAAGAAAATCCAGGCCTAGCTTTTCCTTCCCAAGCGGGCCAGCGATGTACTTGTTTGTCGATGAGAACTGTTCATAATGGAGCGTTTTCCCCCCCAAAAGTTTTTTTTATCCGCATTTATCAAAACAGTCAAATAAAACCTATTACCATTTTCAATAAACAGACGCAATATTTATTTGTTATAACATTTTGGGTTAAATGGCCGTCCAGTAACACAAGAGATCAATATAGTCCAGGTACAGCTTGAGGGAGGACCCACTCCTCGCTGTGTGGGGGAAACGCTCCAAAGAGGGGGAAACAGTGACAGCTAATTGCAGTCGCCCGCAATCATATTGGCGATAGCGTCCCTCACCAGTTCCCCTTCATGGATCCTCCTGGAAGAGTCATGAGGACGGGACTCCCTGTTTGGTGCGTCTCAGAGTCAAGGGGGCTGGCTTCTGTATCACGGGGTGGAGAAGGTGCCCTTTGCTCTCACAAATGTTGTGTAGCACCACACAAGCAGACACCACGGGGAGGTAGTTCTTCTCCGAAACGGTCAAAGGGGCCGAGAGACACCCCCATCTGGCCTTAAGCCGGCCAAATGCGCGCTCCACAACATTCCTACAGTGGTTGAACACCCTGTTGTAGGCTATCTTCTTGGGGGTGAGATGTCCGCCCTAAGGCTTCATTAGCCATCTCGACAGTGGGTATGCAGCGTCGCCCAGAATAACTGGGCCTATGGTGACACCGTCTATGGTGATGGTCGGGTTCCCGGGTACAAACTTTCCAGCCTCCATGGCATGCCAGAGTGATGAGTGCCTGAAAACGAAGGCATCGTGCGTTCTTCCAGTGTAGCCCAGCACGATGTCCACAAACCTCCCTGAATGATCCACTGTTCCCTGTAGGAGAATGGAAAATGCGCTCTTCCTGTTCACAAATTCTTCCCCGCGCCCCTTGGGTGGTCTTACTTTGATGTGCGTGCCATCCACAGCTCCAACGCACTGAGGGAAACCCATCTGGCGGAAACCATCCATAATCTGTGAATGTAGAGGGCAAGGAAACAAGTAGTCAGTTTGCAGCTGGTTTGAGGTAAAAATATTTGTGGTGGCGCACGCGCACACACCCCAATGGGACCTGGTTGGCCTAGTGTCTTGGAGGACAGGACACAACTTCATTGCTTGGCCCACACATTAAAACGGGCACCAAATCCAAAGAAATCGCGCGCTCCCCCTGGGTGATAAGTAACACTGTGGGGGAAAAAGAGGCAAGCCTCGCAGAGTGTACCTGGTTGCCTTCAGCAGTTATGTCACGCTGATGGAGGGGGCAAAGTGCCCTGCTGCCTCCCGCTCATCCCAAGGGGCCATGATGGCCGAGATGGCATATACTGGGTTTTGCTGGAAAGCCCCAAACCTGAAGGTCCACAACCACATCCCGCAGTGCCTCCACAGCTAGCTGTTTTCAGCTGGTATCTTTACAGGGGAACTTTCTGCTGGCAGGCCTTAATTAGATAATCCGGATCCGGAACCCCGTGGACATCCATGCACCTTCTTCTGGGTGGCAATTTGCTTGGCAACTCTAAGTCTTGGCGCCAGTTCACTGCAAAACCCAACCTTTCTCCCCGAGAAAACCAAACCCCCTCCTCCTCCCATTTAAGCCCACTGGGTTTGGGAATCAGCGTACCTACCCTCCGGTAGTCCCCCAAGCACACAGTGAATGCAAGGAGTTCATGCTCGATCGCAAGGCACACCTCGATCACGATGACAGACACCGTTGACACTCCCAGGCCAAAAGTGTTCGCTGTCTTCCGGTATATCAGGGGCGATGTAAGCCACCACACGGTGATGGCCACCCTCTCCTCTACAGAAATCGCTTGCCTCATCCCTGTGGTTCTTCTTTCAAGGTAGGGACGCAGGCGCCCCGCGATTTCAAAGAGGGTGGCTTTCGTCATCCGGAAGTGGTACAACCACTGGTAGTCATCCCATTTCTGCAGCACCTCCTCGCTCCACCACGCCCGCCGCATCCGCTCCCGAACCCACCACCTTCTGGGGCGCGGGACTTCATACAAGAGAGGTGCAAGAATTGTGTAATACAACCTTAGCGTCTCATGGCAGCGCGACGGTTCCTTGCGAGCCTGCGCCTACTCGCACCATCTTCGGGCCAGCAATATCAAGCGCTCCTAACAAGGCTGCAATTGCTGTCATAAACGGGGCAAGGAGCCCAGCTATTTCCCTCAACTGCTCGCTCGCCATACTCAAAACAGCAAAAAGCGAGCGGGCAGGAAAAATTTTTGTCAAAAGTTTCCGCGGCGTTTCAGCAGGCGCGGGGGAGGGGTGGATCCCGGGAGGGTGCGAGGGGACGCGCGTGCGTTTTGGCGTCATCGATGACGCCCAAACTTTTACTTTTTGAAAAAAGGGCACCGCCAATCAAACGCTAGGTAGGGCGAGGAAAGGACAACGTTGGGAGGGGCTATGGCCACGCTGTGTGAATGCGATAATGCTCGCCTAGCCTCTTGCCGATCGAGCCATGAGAAACGACAAAAGTTCGGCACGTTTTAGCAGGGATTGGGAAAAAGCCTGCCTGGATCGCGGTGGGAAGATTTCAGAGCCCCGTGTGAAAAGCGCCATTGTTGAACTGCAAGACTATTCCATCAGTCTTAGCCAGAGACTGATGACACTGGTTGTTAGTTATGAAGCAGCAAGACATTTCATAGAATGGTGATATCACTAACCTCCTAGTAAAGGTCTTCAATGGCTTTTTCTTATTTTTTATTAAATTCATTAGATTACATTATTTTATTATTAACTTTAACTGACTTAAGATGGACTTTGAGGACTAAATTAATTCCAGAATTAAGTTAATTCCAGAATTAAGTTATCAATTAATGAAATGACAGACTATGCTAAAGGACCAACACATTTTACATTTCCCAGATGGTTCTTTATTTAATACATGCAAATGGCTATAAGATGCTTTATTTTTGTTGAGAGTCTGGCAGTGAGTTTGTCTGTTTGTCTGTGTCAGGCAGGTGAATACCTCATATGATTGGCTGTGTGAGGCGAGAAGACCTCATATAATTGGCTGGTTGACTGGCTGTGAAGATTCTATGGAATTCTGAGATTGGTAGTTCAGGGAAGGGCCTTTAGAATTCTCAGCAAAAGAGCAGTGAATAGGCCAGTTACTATGGAGATGAGGCCTAGCAGCTAGTCCCCTCAAGAACCCAACCTCTGTATGTTAATAACTCTGAATACAGATTGGATTGGGGGATATGGGGGAAAGTTACAAGTACTGGACAACACAGTTTGGGGAATTAGAGACACAGGTCTCTGTAATTCAGCCACATCTAATTCATCCAGATAACTTGCCTATGAGAAAATAAAATCCTGGGCAACACTGGGTAAATATGCTAGTAAAATGTGAAACAATCTAATATAGTTGTAAAAGAGATAAAATACAAAAATACAATATAATATAAAGCAAACTGACAAATACATGTGACCAAAATACACAAGATTACAAAACAATATTAAACTAGAATTCAAAAAACTTTGGAAAACAAGTAAATTTTTAATTGAGATTTAAAAATAATGAGGGAAGGTGCAGTCCACAAATGTTCAGAGAGACAACGCCAAGATCAGTGAGTGAAAAAGGATGAAGCTGTGCCAATGAAGAAGAAACCTAACTGGGATTATTCTTTGGTTACTCTCAGACTGCCTCTTGTACTTTGATCCCATACTTTCTTGATCTCCCCTCTAGTTTTGATGACTTCATGTATGACCCTGGACTGGCTTGCCTTTCCCTCCAGCTCTTCCTCTTGGATTACAGGTACATTCATGTGGGCATTTTCAGATCTTAAACAGGACACTGATGGTGCATGAGGTCAGTGTAGTTAGGGAGTTTGGAGCATAGCAAGATTACGGTACATAGGATGCTCTCAGTCTCTGTATATGCTAACCCATCTATCTGTGTTCCTCCATCTCTCCACCCACATCTGTTTCCCCCACATTTTCCCCATCCATTAACCCAAATGTGAACTCATTACTTATAGAAGGATGCACAAATCTCACATTTCTGTTT
Source organism: Ctenosaura bakeri (assembly GCA_948474755.1). Lineage (NCBI taxonomy): Eukaryota > Metazoa > Chordata > Lepidosauria > Squamata > Iguanidae > Ctenosaura > Ctenosaura bakeri. The sequence goes on from CAOLHI010001130.1 coordinate 519,953, forward strand.
GTTTCAGCTTTTGGAGGCATTGCACTCCCCACACATTAATTCAGTTCTGAACTTATCACTTTACTGAACATTTCCTCTCCTTCTACCACTCTATTATATTTATCCTCTTCCATCTCAGGTTCAGTCCAGCTGGTATCCCAGTCTGCTTCCCCTGAGGCAATGCTATCCCAGGCCTGTGCAGGTCATTTTAACTGAAAGGCAAGAAGGATTGCTAACCTGCTTGGTAAAGAGCAGGCAGGGAATTTTTTCTTTCTGTCTTGCAGCCTATACATTTTGGAACTGATATGTAAATGCCTATGCATATTTGTTATTTTTTGCTACTTGCTTTTGTCACTGAAGACACGTGTGATATCTGGGAAGGGGAGGAGAAAGAGAGATACCTGCTTTGCTTCTTAGATTGTCCTTTATCTGCTCTGACCTGTGCTGACTGCCTTTCCAGTCCTGGTTTGATACCTTTTAGGGTAACTGCTGTTATTTCTTTTAGGCTTAATATAATTGCTTTCCATGGGAAAGTATGCTCTTCCATGCATCTTTATACAGTTCAACTTTCATAACTCCCACTGAAACTAAAATGGTATGGCTGAAAATGGGGATTAGAGGAAACCAGTTCTGAGGTTTTGAGCAGCTATTGGAAACATGATTAAGACCAGTACTGATTGAGGCCCTTTCTGCACGAGGCGAGTGAATCGCTCCATGCCGTTACTCACCACTTCTTCTTAGCTTGAAGCAATGTGGACTCTCCCTTAAGCCCTTCTGCAGGGCTCCTCCGTTTGGTCCAGGGCAAATCGGAGCAGTGCGAGGTCTGTACATCCGCATTGCTCAGTCTGAAAATGGCGGCTTCCTGTTCTTTGTGAGTCCAGACCAACCACTGACGCTGGCCATGCCCACAGCCCGCCCTCTGCTGATCACAGGCTCACATTGGTGCAAGCCTGCACATCTGCACAAGTGAGGAGGAATGCAATGGCGCTCCAGAAGATTGAAAGACCAGATTTTTTCAGTCTTCATTTAGCATGCTGGAGGACCACTTGGGGGCGTCTTGGATCAGACTAAGGTGTGGAACTATGGTAAATAGTCCAAACCTAGTCCGATCCAAGGTGCGGATGACCTCTGTGACAGGACACCTTTGCCTGTTTTAACTTTCTGGTGCGGAAAGAGCCTAAGATAGGTGTTTTTTGGCCATTGATTTACTGCTAAGGACATAAATTTTCATTTAATTTGTCCTTGCATGCAATAATGAAGAATTTCAAAAGTTCATGCCCTGGTCATAAAAGTATCAGAGATTTTGCTTATTTTTAGGGTTGTTTTTTTTTGATAATTCATATTTTTTGAATAATTTTGTAAATCATTTATGCAAGAAGTTTTGAGTCCTTCATGAGAGATACGGCTACAATGATGTCACTATAATCCGCTGCCTGATCTCAACCACTTAAACCTACTTCTGTGGTGCTGCTGTGCAGGGCACTGAAGGATGACATGTCTAGTCCAATCCCACCAGGAGTCATGGTGCAATAATGAGTTACAACAGGACCCTTCAAGGGTCCCTGGAGCTGCTTGTCACAGTAGAACCATGGCTTTTAGGGCAGATTTTGGTGGACTTTTTGATGGCAACAATGGTGCTATGATAATAAATATGACTGGCAAAATTTATGAGGTCACAAGTCTAGGTTGTTTGTGTATATGTACTTTCAAGTTGTCTTATCAACTTATGGCAACCCCATTAATTTTTCATAGAATTTGCACCGGGGCTGGCCATGCTTAGCTTAGATCAGACAAGATCTGGTGGCTTTAGGGTATTTAGACATAAGTCTGGGTTACATTATGATAAATGCTGAACAGTATGCCAGCCTTAGCATTTATACAAAAAAATTTATACAAAAAATTGCATAGAAGTGTATTTTAATAAAAGACATCATTTTCTGTGCTAAACATCATTTTTTTTATACTAATGAACTTTTTGCAAAGATGTCCCAAAATGCTTTTTTTTAAAAAAAAAAAAATGACTGTTCTTTTCAGTGGATGTGTGCATGTACCAGAACACCATTTCTTGTTGAGGATGAGAAACTTTCCAGATGTCCTTTACTTACCTATTTAGTGTGTATATAGTGAAATGAAGGTACAGCTGAAAACCATATCCAAAGACCAGTGTCAGTCTCCTTCTTTCCTAGGTACAAAGAACAGTCATTTAGCCACAAGCCAAGATTTACGGTTGTGTTGTGTTCCCCAGCATGATAGTTCGTGAGTAATCTATTGTGCTTTAGATTAATTCTTAATTACATTGAGCAAATGGTTTGCATTACTTTCACATACTTTAGTTAGCATAAACTTGTTAAGAAATCTGGAAGGAAAGCAGACTTACTTTTGCCTGGATATCACACATGGCGGTGATTGCTGAATGACCTGTCATTAAGTCTAAGCCCTCTCACCCAAATCAGCATCCAAATTTTTCAGACCAGTTGTATCCATTTTGCAATGTAGATCTAAAATAAACGTCATTTATGTCTCATCACATCTCAGCACTACCATTTTGGAGACTTTTCTGGATATCATCAATTCCAGATGTGTATAGATGTCATCATTCATAAAATGAAATGAATACAAATAGAAAGATATTCCTTTAAACTGCTCAACAATGATTGCAAGTTTCCATTGGCTTCGAATGAACTGGCATTAGAGTGAAGATGATCTTGACTTCAGAGAGTCAGAACTTCAAAATCACATTGCTTACTACGTGGGAAAAATTGCAGAGTTACAAATTCTAAAATTGAGATGATTCTGGGAAAAGAGAGAGGATATAGAATGAATGACTGAACTAAGGAACAAATGAATATAAGGTACATTAAACCTAATTTCATTAGCACCTTCTCTGTTCCTTCAGAGATTCATCTTAATTTACAAATATATTCAGTGAATGCTACTATATGTGTCTGTTCTTATAAGTGCATAAAAGAAAAGACCTAAATCTATATCTAATATGCATAAAATATGTTAAAGATTTTTTGCATTCCAATCTCATTGACAGTCATTTATAGTACTCTGTGTTTTATAAGCTCTTTTAAAGAAACTCTAGATTTATAAATGACCTGTGCTCAAAGTGGTTGCAAGTCAGACAATACATGTTTGCTCAAAAGTAAGCCCTGTAATCTTCAGCCAAACCCAAGTGTAAATGAACTCAGTGGTACTTGTTTTTGCATACACATCGATAGGAGAGCATATTGGTTTTATGAATAATTCATGATACATGAAGAAACTGCAACTAATTAAAACTCATTTTGTTTTTATCTCTTTAAGAGATTTATCATAAGAAACACTAAGATAAAAATATGAGTAATCGAAGGCCATTTATGCATGGTATCCTTGTCCTGCAATAGGGACACATTGGCAGTGGTCTGTGAGTCGTGCTACTGCACGATGTCATCACAGTTCTGCTGCCAATGCATCTCCACCCATAGCAATCATGGGATATACCATTAATGGAAGAAATCTGTTAATGGACCACGATTGCACAACACTCCCATTGCTGGTGGCCATGCAGAATGGGAGGAAGCACAATCTATGCACTTCCTTCTCTAATGCAGTATGGGAAAGAGGCCAGCTGCACTGCGGAATGAAGGAGTGTGTCACCCATGCTCCCATCCACAGGCAGCCAGCTAGGTGTGGAGGGAAGTGTTGGGGACATGCTCCAATCCCAGCAAAGGTTGCTGCTGGGATGACACCAGGACAACAGAAAAGGATGAGGTGCAGAAATGGCCAAAGAGTTGTGATGAGAAAGCCAAAATACCTACAAAAACCCTAACATTTTTTTTTAAAAAAACTTCATTTTGCATGTGAAACTTGATATTTGTAAGCCTTTTGTGAATGGACCTCTGTGATAGTGGCCATGGTGGTTGTCAGTGTTAAGATTTGCATTTTCAACCTCTGTAGCATTTTGTTAAAGGAATATTTATTACAAGAGGTTATTGATATATTTTACATAGAAGGCTTTCTCTCTTACAGTGGGGAGGGAATTTTATTTGGCACCAAGAGCCATCAGAAAAAAAGATTTAAGGACCTCATAGCTATGTGTTCCTTGAAGGATCTGACATGTGCCCAATAGGAAGACTTGTAAGGCTTTTTTTGAACTACACAGCAGTCATATGATCCAAATTGATCCAAAGAAATATGTGCCCAAATGCTGTCCTGAGCGAGGTTTCAATATCGCCTCATTAAGTCATTTTTGGCACTATGCATAGCTCAGAATTCTTGTAAGGATTTTACTGGAGCTCAATACCATACTGTAATGCTCTCTTGGCTTTTTTCAAAGAAATAAATGGCTATCATAAATATACTTCCAGTGCATACATGAGTTCTTTATGATTGAGCATTGCTAATTTTTCCAAAACTCTTCAAAAAGATATTTTAAAAATAAGTGAGAAGGAAAATTAGCCAAAAATATCCCAGCAGAGGAGTGTTTGAGCGAGAAGCATGCTTAAAAATCTGCCAAAGCCCCCGTGGAACATTTTAAAAACAATTCTATTGTTCTGAGTGACATTTTTGCTCCTATGTGCTGTTCCTTAACTCTTAGCCTATTTTGTTTAGTACTCAAGGCATCTGAATGATGAAGAATGAGAAATGACTGGGTTGTACATGCACAAGAATAAAAGTGAGTTAAGATACTGAGTTGTTTTGAATCAAAGCTTCATGATGAAGTCAAGTATTTGTACAGGAAACTGGCCATTCACCTTTCCTGCATTACCGCGTGGTTCTGTGCTGCAGACATTGATTTGGCAAGCTGCTATTTTTCAGAAGTTTTAAGTGGACTTACTTTGGCACAAAAACACCATATTGCTTCATTTTGCATGGTTGAGTTATACAATTCCTGGCAGTAAAATCTGTGCATTTGCAGTTTTGCATTCACTCCACTTAAGACCTAGAAATCATACACCGGTATGTCTCTCTTGGCACATTATAACCCAGTACAAGAGCCTGATTCTCTTTGCACCCACACTCTGGAATCAGGAGAAGTAGCTCTTTGAAATAAATATGGTTCAAGCGACATAAAACAGGCAAAGAAAATAATAAAATAACATATTTATATATTGAACTTAATTTCATCAGATGTGGCTAATAAACCTAGGTAATTTCATACACTTTTAGTACAATTTAATGTACAACTTAATGGGTTTATAGTCAGATGTGATGCTACATTATTCACAGCTCTTTTACAAAGCTTGCTTAACTGTATTCTAAGTGCTCATATATAATTTTGAAAATTATGAGAACAAAGAATTGGTAAAGTTTTCATAGTATACCAAGCTTCATTTGGTCACTAGGGTGAAAATCCTATTTCACTGTGTATTTTCTCCTTTCTTGCTGATGTTTTTGATTAAGATGGCATTCTTCAATGTAATGTGATTATATATTTTCTTATTGGATGCACAACACAGAAATTACAGCTGAGTTTCTTGCTTACATTATGGTTTGCAAAATCATTCTTAGTACCGCAGGGTAAATACTTTAGTACTGAATTTATTAAGGGGAAAAATCTGTAAATCTTATCCAAATATTTTGATTTATGCAGTATAGTAGCCTACATACTTTTACTTCTCTGCAGAATGTTAACAACTGTTGGAAGAATGACCTGCAAGTTAAAAAGGCTATAGAAACATTCAAGTGACATCTCTAGTCTAGAACTTGTGGAACAACAATTAAGCTAGAATTCCCTAGAAGTGACTCCCTAGATAATGGAAGTACTGCTAGCAGAAAATGGCTGAATAGGTTCTCCTTTCCCTGTACTAATCTGGAAGGAAAGCTGAGACATGACAAAGCCACCACTATATTGGCAGCCATTAAAAAGTAGTTTTGTACTTGAAGCCAAGACTTGAAGGACTGAAGTTCCCAGACACTTTGCTTAGCAGAGACTGGAATCATCTCACTTGTTCCCTTTGAGTTTTGCTGCACTCCTCAGAGTAACTGAAGGGGAACTAGACTTTCCCAGAAATAAGCATAAACCAGGGTCAGCCCTGGTTAGTGGTTGAGTGGGAGACCACCAATGAACACCGGGTGCTGAGGAAGGAAATGGCAAAACCATCTCTGAGTATTCCTTACCTCAGAAAATCCTATGGAATTCATGAGATCATCATAAGTCAACATGCAACTTGAAGACACATACACATGGTGATCCCATTAATTTTTCATAGGGTTTTCTTATGCAAGGAATACTCAGAGGTGGTTTTGCCAGTTCCTTCCTGTGCAATATAGCCTACAGCACTTGGTATTCATTGGGGCTCTCCCATCCAAGTACTAACCAGGGCTGACCCTACTTAGGTTCTATAATCAGATGGCTGCTTTTAAGATATTAAGTATCTTGAAAATAATTCCTTTCTCAATAACTAAGGCATAAGTAAGGTATGTTACAATTATGACTAAATGATGGATAATCTCAGTTCTTTTGCTGAGTAAATAGTTACAGGGCAATTGACTTGCTAAATAGTTGAGGGGGACTATTACTTAGTTCAAGTGCTGCTGCTCATGCTATGCCTCATGCTACTGCCTTGTGTTCTACTATTGATGTTGAGGTATGATTATGATTCCAGCATGTGGTTTCCTAAATAAGAAAAAATAACTGCTTTTATGGTCTTGGGACTATGACAACGATCAATGACTAAGTGATTGCCTAAGTTCTGTTCCCTGTGTCTAAGGCCCTGGGGAGACAGACCAGCCTGATGGGAATTATAAGACTTAACCACTAGGGTTGGAAACAGGGACAAACCCATTCTATGTATGACAACTCAGAGGCAAACCCCAATGAAAAAGGTGAGATTTACTCTCCAGTATGTCCAGAATTATAGTCTTAATCACAGTGGTGGAACTTGGAGTCTGTGGAGGGGGGCAGGAGGGGACAGGGCTCTGGTGTGAGGGACGTGACCACTGTGCATGGGGGCATGGCCGCGGTTTGCGGGGAGGTTTCTAGGATGCGTGGGGGCATGGCCAGGGCATGCAGGGGTGTGGCTACGGGCTGGGATGTCTCAGAAAAATTGCCGCCAAGGGCGAATTGCCCCGTCCCCCTCCCTCATGTCCCTATGTGACTGCTTAATCATTTGTGACCTTTTGGTTTAACCAGCCAAGCATTTTCCCCATGTTCTTTCATGTAATATTAAAGGTCCAGAGACTGGTATCTGGTTGGCTATGCCTTGTACCACAAAACTGATCTCCATCTGAATCTTGTCCAGCTATGGTTCTGTTCATATTGGCTGCCCAACTTACCAGGTGGCAACACTGTGACTTGGAGAGCTCCGGTGGCTGCATGGTCTCCTCCAGCTTCCTCCTTTCCAGTATGCTTCAGGGCTGTCTGCATCTGGGTATCTCCCCTGGCAGCCAATGAGTTTAAACCTCAGGTTTAAACTCATTGGCTGACTCCTTCCCCGGCCAGAGGCTCATGTAGTTTTCCCTCTGGTCAAGGAAAGGGCTTAATAAGCTCCTCTGGCTGGCTCTCACTTCGTTCTGGGCATCTCCCCTCCCTGGGATTATGTGATATCTCTATGTATTTTTTTTACCACAACTCTGGGGGCGTTTGGCATGGGTCCTCAATCCAGGATTGGTATGTTGGTGCCTCCTTGTGAGGTGATCCTCAGGCAGTACAGGGATGCGATGGGTGTTGTCAGGTCAACAGATGCAGATGCTACCCCTGCACTTAAAGGATTGGTGGTTTCAGCACCTGTGAACTCTGGGTGCAGCAGGTGCTGATTGATTGGGCTTATTGGGCAACAGATGGGTTGACCGATGCCTGGATCTAGACCCATCCAAATGCCAACCCTTGTAGCAGCTTTAACCAAATAAAGTTGTGGCCTTTTTCCTCCCATAATTTTTCATCTTATGTTTCCTCCTTTAGTGGCCAGCATCTCTCTCCCCCAAGACCGCAATGGATGAAGTAAAAAGCTGCATCGAAAAATCTTCATTTCACAGTTGTCTGAAATGTTTCTCCCCCCACCCCAAAAAAAATCATAGATACTTTTATGTACTTTTAAGCTCACTTTGGATTCAGGGCTGATCTTAATAGATGAAGGCACACAATGTCATAGAACTGTCAACCCTCTGCTTTTCATTCTATAAGTTATGTACAGGGAAAATGGAATACATTACAAATGAAGATGAGCATGAAAGATGGAGCATATCTCCACCTTTTTTGCCAGGAAATTACATCAGAAAAATGTGAAAACACCCTTACTAATTCATACCAGTTTTCTATGTCACCAGTGGACAAACTTGGATGCCTGAGAAATAATGATGTAATTATATAGGGGAACCTCAAATCTTATTCCAGACCTTCTAAATCCTTTACCTTACAGGCATTAATATTTTTGCTTTATAGTTTTCTGCTTTATAGGATAATTTTTATCTTTTTTTAAGAAATATGTAAACCACTTTCACCCAGCAATAAAGGAGATCTTAAAGCAGCATGCAAAATAATACAAACATCATCCCATTAACAAGTTGAAAGTAGCAAAGAAAAAACAAACAAACAGTAACTAAAATTAAGTAACAATAGAATAAAACACTTGTTCAAAAAAGAAATGTCCTTGCTTCTTAGCAGGATGTGGATTTGAGGGAAAGGGCTTAACCTCTTTGGGCAGGGAGGTTTACACTCTCCCAGCGGGAAAGCCCTCTCATTTGTTGAGACCAACTTTGATTAACTCATGCAAGACAAGACAAATAAAGCCTCAAGGGAAACAACAGTTCCAAGAACTGAGAACCAAGTTGTTTGGGGCTTTAAAAACTATAGCTAGCAACCTGAAGTCAGACAGTCAGAAGTGAATTAACCACCATTGCACCATAACCAAAGGCCACATGATCCTGCCAATATTTGCTGATTGGGCAGAAAAAAATGTGCAGCCAAAAAAGAAAGATAATATTCAATGGATGATAGATGAACCTCTTCAAGCAGTCAAGGACAGGTGAGAAGCAAAAATAAAGATGACATAAATTGGGTCAGAACCTGTTCAAAGATTTGTACACAGGGACAAAGAGAGCTAGTATTATTTGTTAATCATAGGATTTCTTGTTAATCATAGGTGATTGGAATGCAAAAGTCGGAAACAGAGCAGAATCAAAGATTGAAAAAAAATGGCCTAGGATCAAGAAATGAAGCAGGAGACTGGCTGACTGAATTTTGCAAGACCAGCAGTTTGTTTATTACAAACACATTTTTCAAGCAAGCCAAGAACCAGCTGTATACACAGGAAATCATCTGATAGCCAATGTAGAAATCAAATAGACTACATAATTGGAAACAGAAAACGGAGAAGCTCCACTGTCTACAAAAACAAGACTAGGAGCAGATTGTGGCACACAGCATGAACTACTAATAGCAAAAGTTAGAGTAAAGCTAAAGAAAAACATGAAACCAACCATCATGCCAAAATACAACCAGAACATCCCTGTAGAATTTAAAAGTAGTATAAAAATATGGATTAGTACTACTAAGTCTAATTGAACTGGACCCAGAAGAACTCTGAACTGAAGCCAGGGACATTCTCAGGAAGGAATGGAAAAATATGCTATGTATAGCCAAAAAGGAAGAGAAACCTCAAGGGATGACAGATGAAACTCTTCAAACAGTCAAGGACAGATGACAAGCAAAAGTAAAAGATGACAGAAATAGGGTCAGAGCCCTGAATGTAACTATAATAATAAATGCAGAGAAATAGATGGGAAAAAAGGATGAATGAGAGACCTCTTCCATAAGATCCAAGAAATCAAAGAGAAATTTAAACCAAGAGTGGGGATGCTATACAACCATCAGGGGAACATATTACATAACCAAGTACAAATAAAAAGATGATGGAAACAATACACTGAAAAACTATATAAAAGAAATGAAAGGATGACAGATTCATTCAAGGAAGAGCCCACAGTATTAGAAACTCAACTGGAAGCTGTACTCAGAGGACATGGAAAAAATAAATCACTAGGGACAGAGGGCGTACGAATAGAACTGCTTCAAGCTACAGAAACAGAATCTACTCTAGCTCTAATTAAATCAGGCAGCAAATATGGAGCAAAAGGATGGCCCACAGATTGGAAATGCTCAAATAGACATTACTAGACATTACAGCCCCCAAGAAAGAGCACACCAAGGATTATAGTAACTACAGGACCATTGCATTGATTTCTCATGCAAGCAAAGTGATACTCAAAATTCTACACCAAAAACACTTCTCATATATGGAATGATAAATGACAGCTGTCCAAGATGGATTCAGGAAAGGAAGAGGCACTAGGGATTATATTGCAAACATATGTTGGATAATGGGACACACCAAAGAATTTAAGAAGAAAATTAGCCAGTGCTTTACAGATTATAGGGAACCCTTTTGTTGTGCAGATCATGAACAACGATGGATCAATTTTAAAGAAATGGGTATACCACAACATTTTATGGTCCGGATGCATAAGTATACTTAGGAGAGGCTCCTGTTAGTACAGAATATGGAGAAATGGAATGGTTTCTAATTGGCAAGAATGCTAGGCAAGGCTGCAACTACAGTTAAGAAATCAGAAGAAGACTAGGATCTGGCAGGGCAGCTCCGAAGGAACTAAACCAGGTCTTGAAGTGCAAAGATATAACATTAAATGCTCAAGTTAGGACTGTTCATGCCATTGTATTTCCAATTTCCATGTATGGTTCTGAAAGCTGGTAAGTGATGAAAACTGACAAGCTGAAATCAATTAATTTGAAATGTAGTCCTGGAGCAAAGTATTACAGATACTATGGACTGCTAAAAAAGCAAATCAATGGATTCCAGGGCAAATCAAGCCTGAATTTTTCCTAAAAGCTAAGATTACTAAACTGAGATTGGACATATTATGAGAAAATATGATTCACTAGCAAAGATAATAATGCTTGGTAAGCTACAATAGCCAGTGTAGTATACTGGTTTGAGTGTTGGACTAGGATTCTGGAGGCCAGGTTTTGAATCCCTCCCTGGCCATAAAGACCCACTTGGTGACCTTGGACAAGTCACACTCTTTCAGCCTCATAGTGAGGCAAAGACAAACCCCCTCTGAATCAATCTTTCCAAGAAGGCAATAAGAAAAGAAGACTGCTTTACAGATAGATAGACTCAGTCAAAGAAACCACATCCTTGAATTTGCAAGAGCCGAGCAGGGCTATTGATGACTGAGTGACCTGGAGTTCTCTAATTCACAGGGTTGCCATAGGTGAAAGTCAACTTGATAGCAGTAAGCAACAAAGAAGTAGGAATATCTGATAGTTAATCCACTAAGAATCCATCCTAACTTACATGCAGAATTGGACTCTTGTTTGCTTAACAGACTGACTAAACAAACCTGCATGTTATATGAAGAACAAATTTTGAATGATTATTCAAATTATTAAAAATGTAAATTAATGTCTGATTTTAACCTATACTCACAAAAATATCTGAATAAAATACATTTTAACAAGCTCGGTATCTTTTGAAAGTTTTAACATGCATTACAGTTGCCAGACACTTCTTTGTGTTTTTACTGGGTTGTCCAATTTGGAAATAGATTACAATTCAAAAGCTTTCTTTGGCCTACAGTTTAACAGTTCATTCAAAAGTCCAGTACAACAAAACATATATGTTGACAGAAGCAACAAAAAAGCACTGAACATTATTTTAGAAACAATATTCTCCAACTCTCTTAAATGTGAATTCTTTTCTTTTACATTTTAAAAGAGAAACCTATGTAAGACTGTCATAGAGGCAACTACTATCTTCATTTATAGATCTGGAGGACAAAGAATTCCTATCTGGAGATGATGGTCATATCCAGAAACAATTTAATGAAAGGCCACATTCTGTCCCCTCAAAGTCCACGAAAAAATGTTTCTGGTAATGTGGGACATAAAAGATAGTTTCTGAGAATATATCATGTTGGAGAATCTGAGAAACAGTAATGGATCTCTCAGGCAGAGTAGAATCTGACAAACCACCAGTCCCATAAATACCCATACAATGTCTAGCATAGAAAGAAACTATCTTATGCTTCTTTGTAGAACATATTTTAAAAAGCTTTAGTGAAAAATATTTGTACATAGTCAGACACAGGTGCAGCTTCTTGAGAAATTACATAGTACTAGGAAAAAGTTTTTGTATCATCTCTTGGAGAGAGGCTCTGCAAAAACACATACTTCTCTACAGGAAAGAGAGAGAATGAGAAGAGAAAATGGCTGCAGGTTAGAAAAGACTTAACAAACTTCTAAATATATACTGTGCAAAAACACATAAACTAGATTTTACTGAGTACAGATCATAACTCTCAACAAATCAAGCAGAGAAGAATGACATGCAGGCTATAGGTCAACATTCCCAACCTACCAAAGAGGAGTTGAGGAGCATTACACTTCCCCCATTCAGATTGGCCACTCTTGGAAACTTCCAGGAGTGGCAATTCACTTCTAAAGCAAGGCATAGGACCTTGGTTTAGTGTGTGTGGACCTATCTGTGTACATGCATAATACTTTCCTGGTAAATCATTTCTTGTTTGAAAAAACAAAAACAAAACCCAAAATACCCCCCAAAGAAAACCCAAATTATACAGGAAATGATTCAGATATTCCCCTCTATTCCCCCTATAGAAGCCAACTAGAATGGTTGAAGATAATATAAAAATAGGACAGTGTGAACACCTGCCACCAGATACTATGACATCTGTCTTCAGTGCCTGCTGCATTTGCATATGGATGTTCCTGTCAGCATAGTACAACTCATAAATATATGGACAAATAGTTCTCCAATTCATATTCCACAGACATTGAAGTCCACTCCCTCCCTCCTTTGGGCACTTAACACACAGGAATGTCTGTCCCCAAACTTACCTGATACTAAACATGAGATTTGAACTGTATACATATCATTTGTTATGGAAAAATAAAGTAGTAGGAGAAATGTGAGTGAATGGCCCTCACCACGATTATCCACACAGGAGGGTGTGGTCATCATCAGAGAACTGAAAAAATAATGCCCATAAGTGAACTAAAGTGACTGCCAATAGCCTGTTCTACACATACCCACCTCCTCCCTTAATCAAAATTAAACAGTTTATTGTTCTTTTTTTTTATTTTCTCATTTTACATTTGAGATGAGGACAAACAGAAAGAAGATGCTGATTACTTTTCTCTAAAGAAAGCCACAGGCATTGCAGCAAATGAGCATGTTTCCCAGTTCAAATATTTTTAATATTTTAAATGTTTACACAGGCTCAAAAATCTTTGGGCACATGGATTAATGTACCAGGAGGAAAAAACCCCAACCTTTTCTTATTTTGCAGAGGCTTGCCACATGGTATGCAATTGAAAACACTTTGCTTTAACAGGAACCATGGGGTGTGTAATAGCTTGCAGAGTAATGTAGACCTTTACCTCCAGCAAAATGTGGCTTTTAATACTGGTGGGGATACAAGCAGATAAAATATGTCCAGATTTCCCCAAGCAAATTATATGAACCGGTGGCCATCTGTCTGAAAGGTAAGAGACCTTCCTGTTTAGCCACATCAACGAAATCTGGTTTTGTTTTGTTTTGTTTTTCCCCTTAAATTTATTAGCAGCTACACTACAGAGTTTGGACTGTAAAAGATTTGGATTGTTTTTAAGAAGAAAAAAAAACCAAGAAAAAAGACAAATTTTTTTTTTGAAAAAGTGTGTCTGCTCAACTTAGTTTTCTCTACCTGATTCTTCAGTGTTTGTGACCACCAACAGTGTTCTTCCTCCCCAACTCATAGTGTATTTTAAATGCATCTGTTGTATGTTTAACCATCCAGAGGGTTTCTGGTAAAGAGATTTATCTGTCGAAAGGAATGCAGAGTGCCAGATTCAACATATGACAGCTTAAGCCAGTCACCAGTGACCACAATTTGTGTGGTTTGCATTTTCTTGGCATGTTCTTTGTTCTGAGCATTTATTTTGGCTGTTGGCTTGTTCTTTTTTATGCCTGATTCTTAGTCACAATTTGCATCCTTTCTTTTTTAAACTTTAAGGCTGATATTTGGAAAGATACAGAGATGTCTATCCACATTCATGGAAGGTAATGAACTGTAGCAGAAAAGTAATTATAATCCATTCCTTCTTCCCCTGCTCCACCCCCCGCCCCTGTTCTGGTTTGGGGTCCTCCAGGCCTTCAGAGCAGATTTTGTAGGGAACTGTAGGGGAGGAATAGTCAGAATTAGTCTTCTTGCATTCTTTATAGTCTTGCCTTGAGAGGATTATGGTATTGAAAAGAGTCCCAGAAATGGATTAAATAAAATGAATATGGAAATAAATTCCTCCCTGCCCCCAATTATTCCAGTGAGGGCATTTGATAAGGAGAACTACTTATAAAAATTCTGGATCCACAGTAGAAAAAATACATGAAATATCTTCAGGTTTACAAACTGGACTGTTGTGAGCTATTCTTCTTCCAGCACTCTATGCACACACACCCTAAGTGAGAATATATGAGTTTGGAAAGTTACTTAAAAAAAAGAATTTATTGGCTAGAAGCTTATTGATGACAGGCATGTGTATGAATGTGCCTTCAAGTTGCCCATCAACTTATGGTGACCTCAAGAATTACATAGGGCTTTATTAGGGAGTGAATATTCAGAGATGGTTTTCAATTCCTCCCTCTGAAACATACCCTACAGTATCTGGGATTCATTGGTGGCCCCCCATCCAAGTACTAACGAATGCTGACCCTGGTTAGCTTCCAAGATCAGTTAGGATCTGGTGCCTCTAGAATATTTAGGCCAATTGATGACGTATCTATGTGTAATTCTAGAGTATGCATATGTATGTCTTGTTTTCCGTGGCTGACAAGGGTCTATTCATTGTCCCCTTGTGATCAATCCACCAGCAGCTTAGAAACCTGACAGCTTTTAAACATCTGGGACAGCAAAAGGGAGAAGGTAATGACCAAGTTGTGGGGACTGTTTCCTACTCCTGCTCCAGTTCTTTAGATAGAAGAGATAAAATGACTTTGTTCCTCTTCCCTATGCCTGGAGAACTGCTGCCAGAAAGGAGGCAGTCCTTGCTTCTGCTTTGCCTCCCCTTCCTCAGCCATTTAATGGTCATAGCAGGTCCCCTCAATGGTCTTGACAGCTCCTCCTCATACATAATGCAGGATTTCAGCTGACAACATGCTCAAGTCATCCATAACTGAGAAGTGATAGCACAGAGGTATTTCCAGGTTTTGATAAGCCCAACAAAACAAATGTCCAAGCTCTAGTAAGACTAACAAGACAGACAAATAGTTCTACAGTGCCCAGGGCATGTTTATTTTAAGATATTTGGAATGTTGATGTGGATTAGTACACTGATACCAATAAAGAATTTAAATGAAACATGCTTCTTTCATTGAACTTAACTAAAAAGCTAAAAGTAATCCTTATTTCTAGGTTCAAAAAGATCTATCCATATTTTCTACATGGGAGAGTGGTCACAAAAAGTTTTGTGAACATATAGTTCACAGATCATGGAACATTATTCTGAAAAAACCCTGACTCATTCCTTTTCCAAAGTAACCCATTCTCCCTGCTAATTTTTTAAACTAAATATCAATAGCATGTTACTCATACATTGGCTTGTTAACATTTTCCTTCTTTCTTTCTTTGCTCTTTAAAATACAACAATAGTTAAAAAAATGAAAATGATTTCAAAACAACAGTGTTTTAGGAGCAACAAATAATTCTATATATATTTGTTAATTAAAAAAATTAATAGTCATAATTAGAGATAGGCCAATCAAATCCGTGAATCCTCGCGAATCTGAATCCCTGTGCAAAAATAGGCGAACCAAATCTTTCAAATCCACCAACCAAAAAATAAGTTTTTTTAAAAAAAATAAGTTCTGTTTTAAAAAAGTTTTTAAAAGTTTAATTTTTTTTTTAAAAAGTTGCTTTTTAAACCCTTTTTTAAAAAAAGGATTCAAAAGATTAGAGATTCGTGAGATTCGTCGATTCCCAGAACCTTCCAGGGATTCAGATCTAGATTCGGATTCAGAAAATTCTGGATTCATCCCATCCCTAGTCATAACGCTACTTTAAATACATAAGCACCCCTTCTTGTCCACAAAAGTCACACTGTCATTTGTAACATATTTCCAGATTCTGTGCATTACTATTTTTACAGTGTATTATGGAAAGCATCAAAAAAGTCATCGGGGTTTCCTTCTATAGGATAAGAAGAAAAATGGAAGCAAAGTGGTCTAATGGACAGTGGTCTTACTGCTGACCTTTAACTTAAGAGTGAAAAAGTCTTTGAGGTCTTACAGAAGAATTTGCCATGGCATCAGAATTCTTGTTGTGTGCCTTTGTTTCCAACTTATGGCAGGATTTGTTCAGAAGTGTTTTGCCTTTCTCTGAGGCTGAGAGAGGATGACTTTCCCAAGGTCACCCAGTGGGTTTCTATGGCTGAGTGGGGAATTCAAACTCTACTCTCCAGAGCCACGGTTGAACACTCAAATTATACCACACTGGCTCTCTCAGAATTCCTAAGGCACTATAATTTAGTAATGCAGTGAATACCATTAAAGCATTGAGAGCACTGGAATAATCACAAATTCAGATGGTGGTGGTGAAGATTTTATTAATATTAGGGAGCAAATCAGCTTAATAAGTGAATTTATCTGGTGCGTCCATAGGCTAAGAAAAAATGGTGACACATGAACTAATAGGCTCTCTTCCAGGGTATCATTAATATCCTGTCATAATAGCCAGCACCACAGTGCACAAATAAGTGATCGTATTATAGCTTCAGTGACCAGGCAGATTTTGCCATAATATTTACAAGTTCTGTTGGGAGAGGAGGATGTGTTGTTTTAATGATTGTCATTCATTGGATATATACAAATGTGAAGAGAGAACTGTTGTTTATTGAAGAACTATAGTTGGTTGAAGGAACAACTGGTGACTAGTCATTAGCCAGGAGGTTTAACAAAATAACAATCATGTTCCTTGGTGGTTGTTGTTGTTGGTTGTCCTTTAGAATCTAAAGCCTATCGGAGTTTGTGCAGGACACAGTTTTCAGTTAGTAAAGAGTGGCAGCGAAACAATGAATATCCAATATTACAGTTTGATTTAGACACAGACAGACACACAAATCTGTTTTTTGTTTTTGTTTTTCATATTAGCAAAAATTAGAATGCACCTTGTAACCAATTACAGATGAATGGAGTGGCAGAGTGGATTGCTGAACCTGGATTAGCTTCCAAAATTTACTTCAGTCCACAACAAATGGCGAGTATTTGTACTCTTCCCTAACTGAATCACAGAGGGTAGGAATGCGTGCTGATGGTCAAAAGCTAAAGCCCTGGTTTGTATCCTGACAACATGCTGCACTAAGAACATTTTGGCCTTATTTTTACTACACTCTGCTGTCTATGGACTTTGCATTTTAAAAAAATTACTCAGTACAATCACATACCAGAAGTTTCTGGAGTGGACCCATAGAAATGTTAGAAATCTATAGATCTTCTCTCTCCTCCCCCCGCCTCACACAAACACACACACAGAAACACACACTATAGTGTCAGTCTTAGTTATAATGCTATTCAACTGCTCCTGGACTTTGTGGAAATAAGGCATTACAGTACCCCAGATCAGCACTGAGCTTCATGTCTATTGGACTTGGACTTGGATTACTTCAACTATGTTATACACATGAAACGGATAATATAGTGAATGGATTAGGTGTTACAAAAGACAATATATGTTCCAGTGTTTTATCATGAAAATCTTCAGTATTGGACATCCATTGGAGTAGTGGAGGAATGCATAATAGTAGTTTCTGAAAATCCTAACTCAGAGGAATCTATATGGAAATGTAAGCAAGTTATAACAGTTTCTGTATCTTTCAAGAGTAACTCTGACACCAGCTGTATCAGAAACAGGGCTTCTAACTTTTCCCTCCTAAATCTAAAGTCCAGCTCTGCAACCACACATAAAATGAAATTCCAAAATGAGGGATAATTTCCAAAGTCTGAAGTCACAAATCCTGAAGTTTAGCACAGCATTTTAATGGATTCTTAACCTTGTCCATCTGATAAAATTCTCCAAAATCTTTGGGCTTATTATAGATTTTTGAGGGAGGTCTGAATAATTTATCACACCCATACCACACAGTTCTGATCAACTGTGTATACTGACTGAAGATTTGCTTTAAGAGAGGGTGACATATTGCTAGGATCAAAATGTAATGACAGCAATACCAGCATAACCTCTTACAGTGAAAAACTGTTCCAAGACAGTAGAGTAGCTCAACTGGCTGAGGACCAACATATTACTCTTATTCCTCAAGGCAATGTTAATATCAGATATAGTTCAGACTCTCCTCATAAATCAAAACTGTCAGAAGACTGAGAAAAACAACACTAGGCTGTCCCTTTCAGAAGGGAAAATCCCTTGCAAATAATCTTTGAAACTGAACAGGACTTTATCTTTTAAAAAAAAAAATCCCAGAAAAAAAGTAAATGCATACTCTGTCTACAAAGGGATGGGAGGTGTCTCTTTTTGTTTATCTTTGATAGTCCTCTCAACATTTGTTCTCATCTCTCATTGATTCTGATGTGGCTTGTCAAACATCCAGATTTGTTTACAATCAACAGATGGATGCTGAGGCAGGAACAGTGAGTGAGGTCCCATAGGTTTCATAGACATTATGTAGGTTTATAGTTTGATATGTCTTTAAATGTCATGTCTTTTATAAGAGACCTCTTATGGAATAATAGGATTTTGTAATGTGGTGAAGCATTTTTCACTACAGAATTCTAGCACATTCCTTCAAACTACATGGTTAGAACTCTCCAGGAGACAATTAAACTCACCAAACTGCAGATTCCAAGGTTCAGTAAGATGGAAACATGACAGTTAAAACAGTATCAAATTGCTATAATTATGTTGTACAGGAGCATTCTTGATCTAAGCAGCTGAAAAAGACTGATACAGTTGCCTGCATTAACACATATGATTTTATTGTGTTATTGTTAAATTATGTGACACCTAACACATCATGCACAGTAACATCAGTAACACAGTAACGCAGCAACACAGTAACATTAGCTATTGTTGTGAAGCAGCAGTGAAAGAAGGGATAAAAGCAGTTTGGTAAATGGAATTCTCATAATTTTATTATTGATCTTACAAAGATTGCAGTGGAACTGAATTACAAATAGAGATAAAAATGGAAAACTATGACATTTCAGTGCAACCCTAGCAATGAAAAATAAGTAATAATATTGAATAGAAAATGCTGTCAATCAGAGGCAAGTGATTCACCTGGAATCATAAATCCAGTTATTAATCCCTATTAGAGTAGACCCTTGAATGAATAGGACTTGTTTATTTAGGTCTCATTGTTCAATGAGTCAATTAGGAATTAGCAATAGGACTGAAGATATTGTGTATAACAGAACTAATAATATGATCTTGAAAATACTGAAAAAGACCTTAAATCCCTGATCTTTATTATCTCAATGAATTCCTGGGATTGTCACCACAGTTATCTCAAAAACTGTACTTACTTGTGGAATGGTCTCCCCAAAAATACTTATCTGATACCTACTTTTAGATCCTTTTGCTGCCATTAAGATTTTCCAAGGCCTTTTAAATATCAGCTGAATGATTTTTTTTAATCTACTTTTCATTATGCCACCATAGTTCTAATCGATTTTTGCTGCATTTTCTTTCCATTTTGATTATGCTTTATGGTTTATTTTTGTACATGTATTTTTTAAAAATAGAGCTGTCTCATTCATTGATTGCCATTGTGGTACAGTGCTTTGAGTGTTGTAAAATGACCCTGGATACCAGAGTTTGGTTCCCTGCCTAGTCATGGAAAAACCCTCTGGATGATCTTGAGTTGTCGTATACCTTCAGCCCCAGAAAATCCTCCGATAGGGTTGTCTTAGGCTCAGTTTGAAGGCACACAACTACATGTTCATTATTTTAATAAAGTTATGGGTATGTATTTGATAAACAGACAAGATCTTAAAATACCAAC
The DNA here is from genome assembly GCA_948474755.1 of Ctenosaura bakeri. Taxonomy (NCBI): domain Eukaryota; kingdom Metazoa; phylum Chordata; class Lepidosauria; order Squamata; family Iguanidae; genus Ctenosaura; species Ctenosaura bakeri. Next base: position 539,946 of record CAOLHI010001130.1, read on the forward strand.
AGGTAGTGCTAACCAGTTGAGTAAACATTATTCTAGCAAGTCTGTTCTTCAGATTGCAAGTGCACAATGAGAACTAGTCTGAAGCATTGTTTGATCCTTCAGTTGTTGTGGAACTCTAGCTCACAGTAGCCCTGGCTAGTACATCCAATGATGTGGCATGCTGAGAGGTACAGTGCAATAATATGTGGAGGGCCTGTGTTTGGAAGTGTAATCTCGGATATGGTTCCCCAGGTGGGGGCTCCCAGATATCACTTTGATATCATCTAATTCGGCCTTCGCTGGACCTGCTCTCAGTCACCTCATCCCACGTGTTTGTGAGTTCTCTGGACAAGCACGGACATGAGTTCGGTCGCTAATTGCTCTCACATTCCAGTCTCTTTTTAGGCCAGCAACTTAAACTTTGCTCCCAGCTTCAGGGAACTTCCCACATGTACATTTCATAATAGCTGTGCGGCTCTCAGCAGAGCCAGTCCAGTAAACAAGTCATTTACATATTGGCTATACTATTGTCATCAAGCGTTAAGCTCATCATGTTAAATTTGACCTTTCTAAATCCTTTGTCCAGCGCCAAAACTCCTTTTGTTCTTACCTGGTTTGCCATAGCCAAGAGCTACAAACACCCCTATAAAAACCTCTCACTTTCAAGCAGTCTTCGGACTACCTTGGATTGCTATCCTGCCCTCCTGCTGGCCTTCTAAGGAAACTCCCCTCAGCCAGGCACGCTGAGCTTTCTTCTTCTGAACCCCATTTCTCCATTTCTCCAGGACAACGAGACCAGGTGTCGTATTACCTATCCTTACGCTCTCCCCTTCTCTTTCCTAGTTAGTTAGTACGTGTGTGTTATTTATTTTCTGTTGTTTTTCAATAAAACTGTTATTTTTGGTTACTTTGAAACTTGTGTGCCTATTCCCTAACCTGAAGCCGTAGACATTGGGTTTTAAGATCCTTGCAAAGTTACCCTGCCTCTCATTGGCCAATACAGTGTTCAAGCTAATTCTCCCCAATTTGGTATTTTATTTGGCAATCTGGGCGCCCCTCCCAGGACCCCCCAAAACTCAGGGTAACAGAAGTTTTAATTATGATGTTTTAATTATGCCCTGATTCCTTAAGCAACAGATGGCTTTCTATGCTTTATATAAAACAGAAAAGTCCCTTTGATCATATCTGTGGTATCTGCTTCATGCTAATATGTCCAGGGCCTAACATCTAATATACACTTTTATGAGGTGTAGACTCTCATAATTGTCATCAAACTGTACATCCAAATGTTTTTGCACTGCAATTAGTAACAATATAAGTCCAAGGATGGGTGAGATTTACTTCTCCCACATTTATTTTGTTTTTTTAAAAAAATATTTTTAAACACTCTACACTGAATTTATGAAGATTTTAATATTTCAAAGACTTTTCACTGAATTTTTGACCCAGTGTTATCAAAAAGAAGCCAACATCTTCAACCACTTGCACAGGCTAAATGCAATATGTTCAGGTGTTTTGAAGCATGAATGAGACCATGTTCAGTCTCTCCACCGTCTAACTCTCAAAGATGAGGAACTCGTCATAGGGAGATGCCAATCCTAAGTCAATGCCATAAACATGACTGAACTATGCAGAACTGAAAACCAAACTTTTAAGGTCAAAGTCCTCTGCTTTAGTGGGTTAATGTGTTAATTTAATTTTCCTGATATTCAACTTTTTTTGTGGGGGGAGATCTCATTTTTTTCTACTTAATTTGGGAATAAATTTGCAAATTTTAAAAAGTTTAATCAAAAGCTGAAATAAATGACTTTCTGTTCTACAGCTAGGTACACTTTATAGTGAGTCTGTGGAGCTGAGGCAAAATGCATTATTTCAGGGCCCTGGTGAGTGAAGAAGCAATAAATAAATGCCACAAATTAATAAATAAGTCCTTAGAGAAGTGTTTTTTCAGTTCAAACTAGTGCCAGATTTCAAACCGTGCTATATAAATTTATATATATTTGACTCTCCACTTTGAAACCCCAGTGTTGGTTATTACCTTTAAAGCCCTACATAGTTTGGGTCCAAGTTACCTATAGGATCGCCTCCTCCCATACAATCTGCCCCCTACAGTCGGGTCCTCTGGGGGCCATTTACTTAAACTGCCTAAAACAAGACTGGCAATGGCCATCCAGGGGACCTTCTTGTCGGCCACTGCTAGACTGTGGAATGGCCAGCCAGAAGAGATCCAACAGCAAAATATGCTGTCTGAATTTAAAAAACTGCTGAAGACACCTTTTCCAGCAGGCCTATGCAGTCTATTTTTAATTATGATATTTTCGTATTGAATAGATTTATGTTTTTAGTGTATTTTAGTATATTTTAATCATAATATGTTTTTAACTGACATGCTGGTTTTAATTGTATTTTAATCTTTGTTGTATCCCACCTCCAATTTTGAGGAGAGATGGGTAACAAATAAAATAATAATGATAATAATAATAATAATAATAATAATAATAATAATAATGATGATGATGATGATGATGATGATTACTATCTAGCTACCAGCACTAATTTCAGATAGAATCTGGATCTCAGAAAGATGTTATAAAATGGAAGCTGATTTAAATAATAAAATTTTTGAAAATGGATGTTCATAAAAAGCATCAAGTGTTTTTGATTCTTTCTTCCTCAGTGGCCTGTTGGTGCCATTCATATATATATATGTATGTATGTATGTATGTATGTATGTATGTATGTATATGTATATGTATATAGACAGAGAAAGAGAGTGAGAGAGAGAGGGTCAGGGTGAAGACAAGAAGAAATATGTTTTTCTTATAGCAAGGCTGTGATTCTCCACATAACATTGAGAAATGGTATCCAACCATAGGAAGCTCTGGTACATTCAGTTCCCCCTGCATCACCATCAGTCTTATTAGCCTACCCCTGTGAGATGCAGCAAGCAGGTTTGTGATACTTTGCTCACTACTATATATAAGTAACCATCATGTTAATATTAAGACATAAATAATTGTACATCTTACTATCAGAGTTTAATTCAGTAGAAGTAGCACCACTCTTGATCTTCTTGTTCTTTAGGTATAAGATCTTGTTTTTTAGGTATAAGATTATTTTCAAATGCATATGGTCTATTCATGTTCTAAAAACATAAATTTGAAATTCTCCAACTGATCCATGAATAACTGTTGAGACTGGCACTATGTCTTTTAATTAGAAAAAAAAGGAGGGTGGGAGAGACAGAAAGGCATAGAATGTAATCCAACCCCTACTGATTCTTTAAAGCAAAATACGTGTTTAATAAATGACACATCTTCCATCCCTCTTGCCTTTTTACAGCATGCTTTATAAAAGAGCTGTTCTGATGAATGAATCAGCTATTGACATTTTTATTTGCTAGAGGTGTTCTCAAATTTTAATACTTTTGGGAATGAAGGGAAAAGAAGGTGAAGGCTCCCAGGTGACCAAATCATTCATCCAAAGCTTGTGGAAAATTAACTGGATGTTTTGTTCTATTTGATGGTGGTCTTTTAAGCGCAATAGCATTGCCATCTCCAGACTGAAATAGCACTCTCCAATTCATATTCACTCTTATCCTTTTGTACTTTTCTGAGAAAAGCATGCTTTATCAGACAGTTGTCTAAATATGGTACTGATTAGATTTCTGTTGGAGATCTTGCTTCCTGCCCCCTACAAATGTCTTGAACTTATCAAGTTTTTCATTGGAGAAGGAGAGGCTGTTATACTTGCATATTTACAGTGTTGATATACTGTAAGAAAGACAGAGAAAGGAAGTGAAAGGCTGTTTCACAAAATAAATTTTCACCAAATGAACATATGAAAGGATAAAGTGACCCCACACATAATCTCCAGTATTTCGCTGAATGGTCAGAATTAAGCCTACACATTTTGAGTCTGCAGACATCTCAGATCTCTGCAAGTGACTGAGAGTTCTGTAAATTGTAGGTTCCCTATCATGTGGGAAAAGCCTGTGGATGTCCATGGCTTGTGCATATATGATGTGTTACAGATTTAGAATAAATGCATAGTGATTATGGTTGCAGTAATGCAAAGAGTTTTCTGTGTATGGCAACAGATTCAAACTGGGTCTTATGTTGTACAATGAAGTTAATGATGGGTAAGTTTACAGATTCTTGTTGTTATTGTTAGTTACACTCTACTTTTTGCCTGTGCTTGGGACTCAAGGATGGTTACAAATTAAAATGATTGCAATATAATAAAAATATATAGCAAGTCAACACAAACTAATTTAAAACATACCTAAAAAGGGGTAAAACACAATTAAAACAGTACAATCTCCCTAAAGAGAGAGAGAGAGAGTTCCAGAGCCTGTGGCAGCCACTGAGAGGGTCTCTTGTATTCCCACCAACCATACATGTGAAGGAAGGAGACTGAGGGAAGCACCACACCTGAATCTCTCAGCAAATATGTATTAGGCTCATGGGGCATATGAAATCTCTCAGATAGCCTGGGCCTAAGCTGTACATGGTTTTAAAGGTTATAACCAGCACTTTGAATTGTTCCCAGAAACAGATTGGCAGGCAGTGGAGCTATTGGAACAGAGGAGTTGTATGATCCTTGTACCCACTCCTATGTATCAATATGGCTGAAGCTCTTTGTATCACAGAAAGTTCTGAGCACTCTTTAAAGGCAGGGTGTCATGGGCTTCCAGGACCTAGACTCGGGCTCAGAGTCTGAGGCAGCAGAACCTGCTCTGAGCCCTGACACAGAGACTACTGCAGCAGAACCTGCAAAACAGACAGTACCATTACCCGTCCCAGGGACAGAAGTATCAGCCCCAGCAGGGAGCCCTGCTCACTCTAACACAGAAAATGATCTAGCCGTACCTACCTTTGCCCAGCGTAGACACCAAAAGGATCGCCTGTGTCACTCCCAGCGAATTTATACCAAGCACCAGTTAATCAGGCACCAGCTGAGCTGACCCTGGAGCCTATAAGAACTGAGCCTTTCCTCTAGCCCTTGTCAACAATCAACTGACAATTTCTCCCATGCATGCCTCTGTTTGCTTCCCTTGCCTGTGTTTCTGCCTTTGACTTGTGTTTGTTTTTGCCTTCCTCTGATTTACGGACATTGTTGGGACCCTTATTGCTTCAGATTTGCAAAACTATTTCCTTTTTTCAGTAAACTGGCCCCTTAAGTTACTGCTGAGTTTCTGACCTGTGTTTGTTATCAGCTTCTCCTGGCTGCCAGCTCAGACCAAGCTTGGACACAGACCCACACAGAGTGCATTACAGTAATTGAAACAGAACATAGCCATATGTCACTGTGGCCAGATCAGGTATCTTCAAGAGCGGGTGCAGTTGGTGTGCTATCTTTAGGATCACCCTTGGTTACCATAGAAAGCTGAGCCTTTTCATTGAAGGCTGAGTCCAGCCTTCTGGACTGAAGTCCAGCCTGGCTGAGTCCAGCCTTCAAAACTGAATTTCTGTCTGCAATGAGAGTGTAATCCTATCTAGCACAAGGTTATCCTTATTACTTTATCTTCCTTTTGACTGATGAGGAGCACTCTCATCATGCATACATTACAAGAATGCTAGATGTTTATAAACATGTGCAATTGAAAAATATAGAAAGCATAATTTAGTCAATTTGTAAAATGTGTACAAAGAAAACGTGAAGAGAAAGTGCATATGAATTTCTATGCAGGATGGGAAAACTTTGGTTGAAAGGATGAGCAAGGAAGTAAGAATTTGGAGAGGTTCAATAAAACTGAAACTAAGGCTGTATTTCTCTTGGCTAGTCCCAACCAGAATAGATCCACTGACTGTGGATTCTGTGACCCTTATTTGGGCTAACGACAGGGTTTAGGCTGGAGTTTTTCACATTCCTATTTATAAACAGTATACCAGCACTGTAACATCCAGGTAGTCTGATTTATTAACAATGCTTTCTATACATAATGGATTATAATTCTCATCATCTCCAGTCAGCAGGCAGATCCGTGACGTGGGGGCAAAAATGATGCGGACATCACAAAACCTTCCAAAACATATGTAATGGGTATGCTGTGTTTTTCTGAAAAAATATTGGTGGCATCATGGCTAGAATAAATGAGATGTGACGTTTCCAAAATAACAGTCTGCTAAAAAAAAGGGGGGGAGGGGAAACAAAACACAACAAAGATAAAGACAAGTAAATACCATCAAGACCGTCTAAGACACAAGGCAAGGCTTCAGGAAATATATGTGACCATGGCAACAGCAGGTTTCATTAGAAGTTATTAGATTAGATCTGGAAAAAAAGTCAGAGTTAGGCAGAGACCACAGGTGGTTGTCAAAGAGCAGAAAGAGTATAAATAAGAATGAATTTCTGTAATGTTTTTCTGTAATAAGATAGGAATAGATTCACTCAGTCTCTTGTTAACAAGCTGGCTAATTGGAATCTTTCCTTGAGAATAAATAATGCATACTTTTTCAATTCTACTATGTGCGCATATGCCTTGCCATAAGTGTGTGTGGTAATTTATTTAGCATTGAGACCTTTCCACTGGCAAAGCATAATATGATGCACCAGTTTAGCAATGAGAATGCACAGCAGGCCTATCACAGATGTCTTATAAACTGGTAAAAGCCTTTATTTATTTAATAAAATTAATAAATGTACCCTTGGACTTTTTCTTTCTTTCTTTTCTCAGTTCTTTACTTGCAGATCCTATGTCTGCATTATATTGTGGAGGTGATTAAAATTAGAATACACACACACATTCACACATCTATATAATTTTCCCTGAAGTTTTGATGGCGCCTTCTGTTTTCAACTTTAATTTTCTGCTTGTTTCTCATAAATTAAAAGCTGCTAGATTTCTTAAAGTTTAGCAATGTGTAGTTCCATCTACAATGTAAGTTTGAAACATTTCATTTAGTTAATAAATCTGTAATTATCATCTCATTAAAACTAAAAGTCATTAAAACATACCAAAACATAATTTTATGACCAAACTAAGTTATACGTACTGTGTCTTATCTTCCTAAAGTGACAAAGTGAATATTGGAGTATTAAATGAATTCATTTTTATATTTCCACCCAAATTGACATGCCTCCCTCCAAAAAACCAAACCACAAAACAAAAACAAAAATATTTGTCAGACATCAAGGTCAGAGAAAAAAATTCCAGAAATTTTACATCTCAACTTCCAATCCTTCAATTTTTTTTAAATACATTGCAATCACTATGGGAAAATGTTTTTGTTCCCTGTTGCTAAAGCAAACTTTTGAGACACATTCAGTTAATCTAAATGCATGTGTAGGCATGCTCATGGGAGTGTGTGTCTGTGTGCCAGATAATTGAATCCAGATATTGCCCCAATTAATTAACAACCTACGCATGGTCAAAGTCAATTTGAGGAAAGTCTACATGAGGTAATTCATTTGTACTTGGACAAAGATTTTATGCCTTGCCTTGCCTCACTTGGGCAAAAGTAGGCATTCAGTTAGACATGCCTCGTAGTGTTAACATGGCCATTCTTTTAGCACCTTGTAATAAAATAATAAGGGAGTAGAGAAGGAAAGAGCAAGTGAGGCTTTTATATAGGAAGGACTCCTGCATGGCCAGTCTCACAATAATCCATTTATCCATAGGTGTATGGGAATACGTGGTAATGTGTATAGACAAATAAATAGACAAATAGATGCAGGAACATTTTTTTAAAGAAGTAGAACGTGGTGTTTTAATTTTATTTTTTGTATTCCATGAAAGTCCCATCACAAATATCTTATAGAAATAAATGCTTCTGTATGTATTATCAAAGTGAAAAACATTATTTTAATCACATTCACTTGGATTTTATTTGGATCTGTCGTCCATGGAAAAGTTCTGCTATACAAAATTCTGGCCTAATTTTTGATGTGATAAAATGGGTTGTCCCAGTTTAGACTGTAGGCAAGGGAGAGGAATCCATTCAAAAGAAATTACACATAGGAAACTAAATATTGAGGAGAAACCTACTCTAAAACCATTCTTCCTAGAATCTCTTCTGTCCTGGAAGCCTATCTACCTATATAGGGCTAAAGCTACTAGGGAAGAGATGTGTGCGTGTCAAATAAATGTCAGGCTCATCAACATCACTGCGAAATGCAGTAAGTGGGATCCTGATAATTACATAATCACATGAAAGTGTGGCTTGTGTGTATATATTTCTTTTTTGGAGTGGTATGTGTAGAGCTATTCTGTAACACTTTATACTCTGTCAAAAGCCTTCCCCAAGGCATATGTCAAGGTCCTGAAGAGACTACTGTTATTGTTGTTTAGTTGTGGGGATGGCACAGAGTGGGGGGGCAATTCAGGCAATGAAGATGCAAGTGTTCTTGGCTTTACAAGGAAGGAAAAGGAGGATCCATTCTACCTATGTGTGTACCTCCATATCTTTGTCCCTCCAAGTCCTGAGCATCCCTATCTTCATTGCCTGAATTGCATCCCCATCCATCTCCTCTCTTCCCCATAGGTAATTAGTAGCTTGACAGCTTCTAGAATGGGGAGGATATGAAACTGCTTGCACAGAGCATTATACTCCATCTGGTTGATGTAGGATCTTGGGCCTTAAGTTAATGCATTAAAACACAATTCAGCAGTTCATCATTCTGAAACAACTGAATTAAAAGCAGTGTTAAAAGCACATTAATAAAGGACCATCACCCTTGATTAGATATCCCTTCTTTAGAAGGTGTCAACTACTGAAAACCAGTAAATGCCAAATAAATAAATAAATAAATTTATTCATTCATTCATTCATTCATTCATTCCATTCCATTCCCTCTGCAGTTGTGCACTCTTGAGTTAGAGGCTATTTTTCAAAAAAAGATCAAAAGTTCATCACTAAGCAGGATTGAAATCTAAGGGTGAACAGGAGTGAAACCTCTCTTTGACCAAGAGTCTGTGCAAAGGAATCAAAGTATTGTACATTTAAGTAAAGCTAGCACATACAGTATATTCAGAATTGGAGAGATAAAGATGGAGTAAGATGAAAGAGCTAAAAATACAAAAAAAGTAACCAAAACAAAGGGATTCAGATCCTTATCACACTACACTGTTATTTGCCATGGCAACATCCTGTGGAATCCTGGAATTTGTAGTTTAGTGAGGCCCAAGGACTCTAATTGCCTCTTTCCAGATTGAAAACCCCAGAATTACATTGATTGTTTTAACTGTAGTTAAAGTAGAATATAGCACTCTAACAATGCAGTGTCATAAGGACCACAGACTCCAGGGGCAGAAGCAACGTAGTCAATCATGTAGGATGACCTGAAATGTTTTATTTCTAAATATGATGAAAAGGTATAGACTCAGAGTATATCTATAAGGGTATAGAAATTTGATTCTATTTTAACTGTCATGGCTCTTGGATTTTGTAGCTTGGTGAGATATTTGATTTTTTCTCCTAGAGAGCTCTAACCCACTTCTTTGAATTACAATTCCTAAGATATCCAATTTAATATTCAACTCCACTTTTCATGATATCTTGGAAAATGTTGTGCAAAGGAATCCCATTAGAACCAGCAGATAATTGTATTATATTAAATTACAAATCCCAGGATATTTTAAAATGGAACTATGGTGTAACTGTGCAGTGCAAATACACAGTGGCAAAAATCCAATTAGTACTGCAAACTAGAGTAGGCCTATTCAATCAATGGAAACTTCTTAAGTCAATACCGAAGCTCCATTCATGCTGATTTCTTATCCTGTTGCTCTAATGGTTAACTGTTCAAATTTAAAATGAATTTCTCTCTCCATCCTTCCCCCAAATGTCTTCACAATAATGGTTTAAATGATTGCCTTCCACAAAATTTGTTTGTCTTTTGTCGCTTCAAGCTGTTTCTGACTATTGTGACCCTAAGGTGAACCAATCATAGGATTTTCTGGGACTGAGATTGTGGCCACTTCTGCACTATGCTCTTATAGCTGGCCCCTCCCCAAACTGCAAACCCCAGGATTCCATAGGATGTTGACAGTGGAATCATTGCACTATAAGAGTGTAGTGCAGAAGTGGCCCTTGTAATGCACCCAAAGTTACCCAGTAGGTTTCCATAGCTGAGTGGGGGATTGAACCGGGGTCTCCAAGGTCATAGTTTGGCATTCAAACTGCTATACCATGCTGGATCCTTTTTGACAAGCCTTTAGTCAAATATAACTTTGTGTTGTGATTGTTTGATGTTTTAGTTTTAATTTTGACTAAGGCCTTTTTTTCAAGCCATGTCTTGTTTAGGATTTGAACCCTGGTTTCCTGAAGTCTGAATGCAACACTCAAACTACTATGCTACTCCAGCTCATTGGACAGAGTACTGTGATGAATTTGTGATTCATCAGGATGGCTGCACCAGATTCTTTCCCATATGTATGACATAAAACAGTTGGTAATAGTTGTTAACATTTGTTGGGAGGTGACAGTTACCCAGGCAATTAGTTCTATGGGAACTCTGTGGGCATTTCCGCACTAGACTGTTATAGCACTATTATTCCTAAACTGCAAACCCCAGGATTCCATAGGATGTTGAAAGTGGAATAATAGCACTATAACAGTCTAGTGCAGAAATGGGTATTAGCAGAGTTGCAGAGAAAACGTCTCCCAGTTTGAATGTGGCTTCTTAAATGTGATGGCTGACTTGAAAGACAAGGCAGGCAGCAGATTTCAAAATGTAAAAGAAAACATTCACTAAAAAAAATGTATAATGATACATTAAACTCACCAGTTAGTTAAAGATATGTTTAGCATATTTGAGAAGTTGAGATAAGTTGGCAATTAAGCAGCAGTTAGTTCAGTATGTGTGTAGTCAGAGTGAGAGTGCAGTATGGGTGTAGTCAAAGGAGAACAGGGATCTTAGAGACAGAGTGAAGTTGAGAACCCTATCCTTGTTAAAGAGGTGGGGAAGAGCGAAGGTTGTAATTTCCAACAACATTCTAGGTAAAAATTTCCAGTGGAAGTTGAAATGGCTTAAGAAGGCACTGAGGCAGAGCAGAGATGATTGCTCCCAGCCCCCCTCCCAATCGGGGATTGAGGAAGATCATGTGTGTAACAGAAAATTAGTTTCTCCTGGAACTGGGTCTGAAAAGGAGCTAGATTCTAATGATCCATGGCAATTGTGGGGTCTCCTAGAAACCTAATGGGTAACAAGCATCTGTTGGGAGTGTTTAATTCTGTGAACCGTGATCTCTGTTTTCAATCTGTATATATAAACAAGCTTTCTGTGACCTCCTACCATGAAAATTTGACCCTGGGGGAAGCAGTGGAACCCTGGAAAGTTCTCACTGCTTAGAAATGGGGTGTACCTGTGTAACAATACAGACATTTCCTTGGTGGTACATTGCAGTCATTGCTCACTTCTTGTGGAGGGCTGTTTGCACAGCACTTGTCATAGATTGGTAAGAATAGTTGCAGCAATAGTGCCAGGTTGTGAGGGACAGAAGTTGACACTATGTAGAGTGTGCCCGCTAATCTGGATGTGAAGCCCGTTTTGCAGTACAAGTTACATCTACTGTGAATGGTAGCATTGGGACTTTTGATTAACAGGAATAATCCTACTACCCCTTTGAGCATGGCATGATTTTGAATGGACAGTTAAGACCCACATTGCTCCAGGAGGAGATTGAAACTGCTACACACTACAGAATTATAGTACTATGATTCCACATTAATTATCATAGCAACATCTTACTATGTTGCTTACTCAGGAAAGAATATTAGAAAATATTTGAAAAATGATCAAAAAATGTGTTTCTGAAGTATCAGGTAATTTGATGAAGAGACACCTGGATAAACTGAAATCTTCAACACAGACAACTTATTCTGTGCAAAATTCACACATGGGGCATTTGCATAGGAAACAGCATTTTCTATGACAAAATAATATTTCTTCACAGCAATGTTATTTTCTGCACAGAAAATGCTGTTTCCGCCACAGAAAGCACTGTCTTTATGCAAAACAATCACATGTGAATGTCATGCAGAATAGGTCTTGACCTGCAGGTAGTCTTTGAAAACTGTGAAATTTTTGAAGACCCCCCTTTTTTTTTATGGCGGAAAGAAAATTGTTAAAATTACCTGTTGCTTTTTACAAGAACAAAAGTAGCAAAGAATTACAACCTTCTGTTATCTAGTACAGGTGATTGGCTGAATTGATAAGTTAATTCTACTGATTAAAGGGCTATTCCGCCATTTCAATTAAAGTTTGATACAAATTTAGATCCTCAAATTTCATATTTCTCCATTCAAAGAAAAGGAAGAACTTGAGGCCTTTTTTAAAAAAGTGGGAGAATGAGAAACAGATTCATTCATCCAGGCAGAGGTTTTAGGTTTGAGTAGGCAAATCTCTCTTAGTTTTGTTCTCTTGCTTCTCAATTACTTCCCTGTGTTTTCTCCCCAAGCTTGTTTTAGATCAGATAATGAATTTTCCTCCAAGAACTGAAATTTGTGCATATTTAAATGTATTTTTTCTATCACGTACATTTATTGGGTCACCAAACTGAAGTAACACCTCCCTACTAACGAAAGTGTTTTGTATAGCTTTTTTCCCCTTAAGTCATTTGCATTTTACTTGTCTGCCTTTTAAAATAGGCGTCTTCTGCACATTTTGTTACTTCGAAACAGCTTGTAAGACCTGCCAAACTGTAATTCTGAAAGCCAGTTGCATCTTTTCTCACAGAAACTTTCAGGAAAAGTGAAAATTTTTCTTTCATGAAGATTGTGAAACCCAATAAAATTTCTCTCTGTCGCTACTTTGAATGCTAGAAGTCTGATTCTTAATCCCTGCGTATTGAATTTGGCAGGTGCAGTGTTTCAGTTCATTTTCAAAAGAATTTAGCAAACTTCATAGATTTACTCATATCTGGGATGGAAATAGTGAAGGTTTCAAAAGATTGAATGCATAAGAAACAAATATATATATGGCGGAATATATATATCTTTTCCATGCTAATAGCATACTCTCCATTTCACAGATGAAAAATAGGGACACATATGGCCAAGCAACATCAGAACATGATCAAGATGACAAAAGTTATTAATGAAGAAGAGCATACAAGCAATGAAATATGCAGCAGTTTGCTTTTGCCTGACCTGGCTAGGAAGGGCATGTTTCTGTCCCTTCCCTGCTCCTTCCTCTGCTAAGTTAACTGACTACAAGGTACTTTCGCATTTTGAATTCAGTTTGCACTAATGGAAGTAAGCAAAGGACAAAAGGGAAAGTTGGATAAGGAGAGAGAAACTTGGACATTTCAAAACAGCTGAAAATGTGAGACCACACAGGATTAATTGTGATTGTCCTTGCAAAATCAGGACAGTTGGAGTAAGTTGTGATATTTGGAGAAAGTAGGGATGGCTTAACTACACAACACAGGCTACAGCAGTATATTCCACTGTATAGAACTAATATTGAACACAAGTTCCACAGCCTTCATCCCACAAGTCTGCTCTGCTTCTGAATACACACCTACTGCAGTGATGAGTTACAGTTGGCCATTGGTATCTGCTAGTTTGGTTCCAGAACTCCCCATGGATACAAAAATTCATGGAGGCTCAAGTTCCATTATGTACAATGGTGTAGTAAAATGGTGTCCCTTATATAAACTGGCAAAATCAAAGTTTGCTTTTGGGAATTGTTTTTTTTTTTTTAAAACTTTTGAGTGTTGGATACAGAATCCATGGATATGGAGGGCAGATTGTACTCTGTAAATATTTCATTTCTTCGTCCTGCTCCTCCATTTAGTAGCCTTTTGTTTCTCTCTTTATACATTTAATTCTTACTTTGATTGTTCATTTGCTTTGTACAAGCTGTAGTCTTTTTTCATATATGTAATCTAGTCTTACAGCTGCTCCTAAATAGAACACAGTGAAGTAATACACCAGGTAGAATTATTCCACTTTATTTAGGATTTGCTCCCCAGTATAGCAAAGTGTGACATCATTTCATCTATGAATAATCCCATGAATCATTTAACAGCAGCATCTTAACGAACAGGCCTACCTTTAAAAAATACAATAAAATGTATTAAACACATTGCCAACATTTACAAGTCTGTCAGCAGAGTAGCCAAAAGAGTGATGGATGACTACCCCAGAAATGCGTAACAACAAGAGAGCCAAGACAGTAAAGTTTATTGTGTTTCTATTTAAATTTGGGGTCTTATTTTTTTTTTAAATCATGCATAGGCATTTTGAACAAAAATAAAACTAAGTGTTCTTTTGTGTCAAGGGTTTCTTTCCGGCTCCTAATTCTGAAAATTGTACTCTGAGTTAGAGATAGAGTTTTCAAAAAATGATCAAAAATGGGTTTCTGGAATATCAGGAAATTTGACAAGGAGAATCTTAGACAAGGAAGATCTTCATATTTCAGGAGTTATCCTACATTGGGGGGAAAATCATGTTTGTATGGATTTTTTTATTTGTTTCCTGATGCTGTTTTCTGTGAAATACATACATGCATTTTTTTTTCACAGAATAGTTTTCAAAAACTGCACAGCTTTTGACAACTTTCCCTCAGCAAGGAGAAAAATGACTTGCCTGTGAGAACAACATTTATGAAGATTTACACCCCTACTGTGAGTCAAGACAGAGAGGCTTAAATATAAAGACTTGTTCCTGAGGTGATAACATACTTACAGAATTCATGGTAGCAAAGTTTTCTCTCCTCTCTTCCTCAGCACACTACCAAAAAGCATCTGTGGAATGTCAGGGGACCTCAAAAAATGTGGGCTCAATTGTGGAGAGGATTTGGTAGGTAATAATGGCTGACAATAGCCATGATAGTGGTACTGTGAATCCATTTTGGCTTTTTCTATGAACTTTTAAGGAAGTATCCAAGGTACTGTATTTTACCTGTAATTTGTCTTCCCCAGCCCACATGATCATGCGTGAGGGTGTGTGTGCTTTTGCTGCCCTCCCATAAAAGGAGACCATGGAATCACTGCTCGAGAAGGGTTGCACAGCAGGAAGAGGAGAGAGCAGAGCTAGCAGCCCCCTTTTAGGGCTGTGCTGCCCCTCCTCAGCCTCTTTGTTTGTCAACCCCCTCTTTCTCAGGTCATAAGTTCAAAATCAAATTCAAAGTCATGCCCCAAATTCAAGTTCATATGTTAATTAGTCATACATTAATAAATTGCCCTAGTTCAACCCAAGCCCCATGTGTGGTCTCTTCATTTCATGGATTGGGCATGACAAGGGTCATGACAAGGGTTGTGCGGTGGGATGGGGAGAGGGTGGAGCCAGTAACCCCCTTTTAGGACCACACCGCCCTTTCCTCAGCCTTTTTTGCTTGTTTGCAACCCATTTGCCTACCCTATGGCTTCAGTGTAAGATTACTGGTCACTTTGGGGCTGGGTAGGAATTCCCCCTCCATGGGGGGTGGTTTGCCTACCCTACATTGCACCAGAGGATTGGACAATTGGCTTTACAGGGTGATGTCCTAAATAGGCTTTTAAATAGGTCTCCACGGCTGTTGGGGGCAGGTCAGAGGGTTTTGGTGAGTACCTATGGCACCCTTTGGTGTAGGATAAGAGCTGTCCTTGGGGTGGGCCCATGGCTGGCCCTTACTGTGGTGGTCATGAGATATGGGGGTTCAGTTTGGGGGGCTCACCTTCCAGAAAAGGGTTGGCTGAAGTTAGAACCCAGCCTCATGGGCTCACTTTGGAAAAGGGGCTGGGAAAAAGGTCTGGAGGTGATTATTGCCCTAGCCTCCCCATTCTGTTGACCCCCATTTCTCAGATCACAAGTTCAACATGGAGGTCAAAGTCATGTCCCAAGTTCAAGCTCAAGTACTAGCTTTATGTTAATTAGGCATACATTAATAAATTGCCCTAGTTCAACTCAAGCCCCATGTGTAGTCTCTTCATTTCATGGGGTGGGCAGCAAAACAGATTTATTGGATAGCTTCTGGACAGTGCTTTTATGGACAGAGAGTGGATTTGCCATCACACTGCCCTGGAAGCCACCAACTCTTCCTACTGCTGCAAGAGAAAAGGGATGGGACGTTTTCTTTCTATAAACTTCCTTGGGTTTCTAGAAATCAAATCACTTCCTGAGCAGCCCTTTCCAATATCTCATTGTTGAGTAGGTTACCCTGTTGAGAGGCCTTTTCACTGCACAGGAAGCAGAGGGAGATAACAAACTTTCCTTTCATGAACTTCTTTCATCTAATATATTTTAGGTCACAAAGCATTGTCTTAAACTTGGAATGACTGATGCTAAATGCCAGTATTCTCCATGTAATGCCTCTTGTACATTATTATAAACATTTATATAGAGCAATTTTATTTCAAGTATGAACGTTAATTATAGTGATAATTGGTACAATATCTCATAGTGACATCTGGTCTAATTGGATTACAGTAGGATTATATGTCTATAGTCAAACATTTGTAAAATAGTCTTTTCTGTTCAGTAAAAATTGCTAAATTGCACAATCAATGCTACAGACATTAAAATTAGTCACTGTAACAAAGTACTTCTGCTAGGCTCTTAGCAAAATTTATAGAATTGCTAAGGCAACTAATACATTCAAAGCATCTCATCACAAGAAACTTAAGAGAGAACATGAAATACTGGCTTCAGTACAGTGAAAAAACAACCACACTTCTGAGAAACAAATGAAGCCTGTTTGATTTGGGAAATTAAACATAATACAGTTTGGTATTAATACTTAAGAGATCCAGCATGGTGTTGTGGTTTCAGCATTGGAATTACAACTCTGGAGACCAGGATTCAAATTCCCATTCAGACATGGAAACTAGCTGGTTTACCCTGAGGAAGTCACTTTATCTCAGCCTCAGAGGAAGGCAAAGGTAAGTCCCCTCTAAATGAATCTTGCTGAGAAAACCCCATGATAAATTTGCCTTAGAGTTCCCATAAGCAAGAAATTATTTAAAGGCATACAACAATAAATTTGTATTTAGATAATGCTCTTTGAAGTAGCCATGAACATTAGAGCATATGCTTTGTATGCAGAATATCCTGTATTTAAATCCTGACATCTTCATTTGGAAGCATCAAATGGAAAGGGATAAGAAAGTCTTTTGTTGAGCTGTGTAGAACAATGATGGGAAACCCAGCAGAAGCACAGCCTTCACTACCACTGCGCTGCCAAGATTTAGTGATGTGACTATTTTGAAAATGAAATTTCCTTTAAAAATAAGGTCCATTGGGAATTCACACCTTGTTTTAATGCAGATTTATGTTTTCAGAAGGTTTCCAGGAGCACAATCTTGCTTTAAAACAAGTGTTTTTAAAATGGATAGAGCCACAGAGAAAGGTGGACACATGGAGGGGCCATTGCCAGATTCAATAGTATTAGCTAGACCTAGAAATAGTCTTATGCCACATTTCCAACATCTGTCTGCCCAATCAGAGACAAGCCTAAGTGATCTCTGTTAATTGTCCAAGAAAGATGTTCCCATCTAGTTGGAAAAAGGAATTTACTGTATCTGTACAAGGTCGCTAGGTAACCAATCACATCTCTCACATCTGGTCTCTCTCTTTCTTTAATCTTTTATTTACACTCATTTTATCTTATATTTTTGGTTAAGCTACTGAACACTCAGAAGTTTGTACTTTTAATACTTTGCAGTCTGACACGCAGATATTTTACTTTTTACTCTAGGAAGATACCAGTCACATTTATGCCCTTTTCATCATTCAACATACAGGCTTCAGGAACTTAAATGTTACAAAATATACTCAAAATATGTCATCTAGCCTATAATAGTTCCCTATGTTTTAATATGCAGGATTGGATTCTGCAACACACAAACATAGAATTATTGTAACATGATGGTGATGTAACTGGATTAATGGGAAAGAAGATTGACATTTTGAAAAGCTGTACAACAACAACAACAATAATAATAGTGAAAGTATGATCAGGAAATAAGTTTATTTATTAACAGGCATGGAGTCTATTTTCATGATCATCATGGTACAGAGGAGCAGAGTAGAAAACCTCAGACTTTACTCAGATGTAAGACATCTTCCTTTATAATGGAATCATGCGCATTTCTCTACCTGGATTGACTGCAATATTAATATTTTTGTACATTACCATTGTATTATCAATCTTCTTGGAATGGCAAGTTGAAAACTGATTAGGGGTGAGTTCAAAATATGGCAGGAGTATGCAACTAAACATGTCATCACAAATTGCCAGTACTTTGGAATATTATTGCGTACTCAGGGCCAAACTTGCTCAAGAGAAAACATATACACACCAAGGACTGAGAGGAAAATTGGCCATAACTTTATATAGATGTTACTGGCTTGGCACGCACATGGATCTAGATCCAAGCATTGACCAGCCCACCTAGCTGATGAGCCTGATCTGCCAGAACCATTTTGTGTCAGGTGTGATATCCGTCAATGGATGTGTGTACCTCCCACACAGGGCATGCCTGCTTCCTCCCCTGCACCCCTTGCAATACCTATAATTACCATGGCCAAAAGGCCTTGGCAACAGCTATCCTAGGCCCTTTCCCCACCAGGCAATTAGAATGGGGCAGTGCGTCCTCTCACGGAGGTCATCTGCACCTTGGAGCGGACTAGGAGCAGACTACTTACCGGAGATCCGCACCTCAGTCCACTCCAAAACGACCCCAAGTGGTCCTCCAGCATGTTTTCTAAAGACAGCAAAAAACAGGTCTTCATTTTCCTGGAACGCACCATTGCGTTCCTGCTCCCTTGTGCAGATTCCCAGGCTCGCACCAATGTGAGCCTGCGATCTGCAGAGGGCAAGCTTTAGGCGTGGTGAGCTTCAGCGGTTGGTTGGGACCCACGACCAACTGGAAGCCACCATTTTGGAAGCCGGAAGCTGCCACTTTGGAAGCTGGAAGCCACCATTTTGGAAGCTGGAGCAGTGCGGATCTACAGACCTTGCACTGCTCTGATTCACCCTGGACCAAGGAGGAGCCCTGCGGAAGAGCTTCAGGGACAGTCCGCATTGTTTCAGACCCCAGAAGAAGTGGTAGGTAATGGCACAGAGCAATTCCCTTGCCTCCTGTGGAAAGGGCCCTAGATTCAGGACCAATGCAAGTTGTGATGATAATAAAACCTTTCTCTGGTCCCAGACTGACCTTTGCCTAAGAGGGATATGAAAGGGTAGGATGATACTCCAAAGTGAAGTGAACTCTGGCTGCAGAGAGCTTCCGCCTGCTCAGACCATATTGCAGTCCCCTCTGACCCAGGCAGAGGCTGCCAATGGGTTTAAACAGCCAATTTTAAATTGATTGGCTGCCAGCAGCAGAAACCTTCCTGATCACACATGCTGCTGGGAAGGTGGAAGTAGCTACCGACCATCTGGCATGGAGACGAAATCACATGTAGCCCACACTGCCATCCCAAGCCACATATTCACCACCTGGTAAGTTGGGCAGCCTGAATTATTGTGGATACCTACCAAAATCCTCCTGCAATCAGGGACACTGGTTTTACTGTATTTTTCCTGCAGATCCCAAGCACTCTTCTTCTGAATAAGGCCTTATTTCCTCATGATTAACACTGATGGCAGAAGGAATGCAAGAGGACTGAATAAACCAGTGAAAGCACACAGTATGTGCCAGGTCCTCATTATTCTGAGTGCCAGGTCCTCATTATTCTATGAGAGCACACTAAAGAACCAGTTTGATGATTATTTTTAAAAGATATTTTTAAAAGAATAGGAATTCTGAGAATATTAGTCCAAAAAAGTAATTTTTCCCAAGATCTGGTTTCATGAATATATCCTGCAGAACAGCATATAACTCCCTAATTTTCATTCAAAGAAGGTAATAACATCATGAGAGCCAGTGGTGTGTAGTGTGGTATACTGTTTTGAGACTAGGGTGTGATTCCCCACTTGGGTGTGGAAACCCACTGGGTAACCTTGCATACGTCAAACACTCTCAGCCCCAGGAAACCCCATGATAGGTTTGTCTTAGGGTTGCCTTGGATCTCTTGAAGGCACACAACGACAACAATAACATCACCTATCAAGGTAATCAAAGAGCCACCTCCATAATCAAGCTATGACTCTTTGATATGTTGACAAAATATACAATATGACAAATAAAAACTTGAGGTTAATGGTATTTAACTGAAATTTTCCACTCACAATCTATTTTACTTGAAGCACTCTGCCATTTTGTGTGTGTGTATAGAGAGAAAGTAAAAGATTATTAATGAGGAGGCCAATAACAAAACTTTTATTCAGTCTAGATTTCCATGTTATGTTCTGATTTAATTTTAAGGCATTAGGACACCATAATTTCCCCCTAATTATACCTTTAACAGTACTCTTAAAACCTCTAATTGAATTCTTTATAAGTGAATTTTAACACCACACATTTTTATTGTTTTCATGTGACAAAGGCATTTAGGATTAATCATTAAGGCACAAACCACAGCATTCCCTAAAACCATTTTAGTTTTATGAAGTGTAAGGTTGAACTTATTTTCTGTGGTATGAAGCAGATCACATGAGAGGGATGGGTGCATTTTATGCCAACACAATACCTGTGCCAGAATTTCTTTTTTAACAACTTTTCAGCTGCCTATATAATTGGGAACATTTCTGAATAGTAGTCTCAATTGTCTTGATTGAAGAGATCTGAGCTCATTTTGACCATCATTATCTTTTTTGTGATGTTCTAAAGTGCATAAAGCATGTATCAATGCTGTAGGGTGATGCAGTCATGGAACCAAAGTTTTGAGGATATGTATCATTTACCGGACTGGAAAGACCCACGTTTGGAAAAGAGTGCTAAACTCACCCTTATTTTGTAACTATTCAAAAAGCACCAGGTGTCCTTGTTAAACTAGAAGTGAGCTTTTCCTTCATTGTCAACCCTACAGTAGTATCAATGTTTTCTTCCGTATAACTCAGCTGATTCCATTTTGAAGTGAAGACTACCTTGAACAGATAGCAATCTGATGCAGTGCTTGATGATCTGATGTATGCATATTGACAGGTTAGGAAGTACCACACTCTAATGGACTTCATACCTAATTCAAAGACTTCGCCTTTTCTGCACAACACACCCAACCCACCATGGGGGCAAGAGAAAGACAGGGCCAGGACAACGCTTATGCATGACATCATCCTGAACCTGTCCTTCTCTTGTCCCTAGGTGGCATGATTGCACTGTAAAACATTGACAGGTCTTCCCCATCAGTGACCGTCGATCATGCCATCCTCCTGCTGCATGCCTGCACTTATCTTTGCTGTGGAGGTCCTGGAAGCATAATGGCTGTGCTTCCTGCCCCAGTGCAGCCTGGGACAGTACTTGTTTATGCTGTGACAGGAAGACGCATGGCCATCACACTCCCTGGTTCCTACAGGTAGATGGTGCAAAATAGAGTGCTCCATCACGATTCTCTCCCAGGAGAGCTGCTGCCACCATCGTCACCAGATGCCACTGGGACAGAGGTAAGCTAAGGAAAGGGCCTTGGTATGGATATACTGAATAATTTTGTTTGTACCTCTATAGTACGGTTTTTGCGGCAAGTTTTATTCAAATGAGGTTTACCATTGCCTTCCTCTAAGGCCAAGAGAATGTGACATGCTGAGGGTTATGCAGTGGGTTTCCACTGCTGAGAAAAAAATTGAACCCTGGGCATCCAGAGTTCTACTTCAACACTCAGATTGCTACACAACATTGGTTCCCTTGCATCTGTATACCTGCTGTTTTTTTAATATGAAGATTAGGATCAACAATTTGCTTACTGATAGTTACAGCATCCAAGCAATCACAACACTGTGATAGCAACCTTTAGCAATAGTGTTGATGGATGAGGTACCATCAGAGTAGACTTTCTTCTAAAATACTGTCAAAGAGGCTTCTGAGGAAAGGTAATAGGACCTTAACTAGAAGCTGCTACCCATAAACCACTTTCTTTGGAGTAATTAATGGGACCAACCAGCATTAAATGGTTTATGTGCTGATCTTAGTGCAACTGTGAGCTTTCTTCAGTGGGACTGTGGTCTTGGGGTCCCTCTGAAAAGAAGTGGTTTGTGGTTTGCTCCAGAGACTGTGGTTTGTTTTTTTCATAGGACTACTGTAAAATCTATTGGTACACTCCTGGAGTTTTAGGTTGTATCAAAACCCTACCTTAAAATAACCTTATAAGTTAAGGAGTAAGTTAAAATTACCAAAAAAAAAAAAAGCAAAATCTCCAAAAAACAAATGTCATTTCCATCTTTTAAAAAATACCTTCCCTTGAAAACCTATGATCTTGACAATGGGCCATTGGCACAAACTGGCATTAGCAAAATGCAGAACCATGCCTAGCATTTACAGCTGACAGACAATAGCATTTGCTGATAGACCAAATTATCTCTGTATAACCTTATACCTCTCGTAGTACAGAGAACACTATCGTTTCTGAAAGATAAAGTAATTTTCCACAGTATTGCTCACACTGGCAGAGGCAAATAAAAGAGAAACAGTGTCAATGAGCACAAAGCCTTTAATAGAACATCGTGTTCTGGATAGCATTCTTTTTAAAAAATTTCTAATTTTTTTTTTCTGACAAGACCCTTTCATCTTGACTTATCTGTTCCTGCTGAGACAGACAGGCTGGGGATATTTTTCCCCTTCTCTCCCCTGCTGGTGTCAAGATACTTTTCAAAATTCCATGTCATGTGGTATTAAAGAAGCTGGTTTCTGAAAGATTAATTCTTATTCATTTCCAGTCAACTGTTCCATACACAGAATAACATGTGTTGGATAACAGTTCTTAGACTCTAAAGCACAGCTGCAAGCTCTAGGCAGAGAGGTACAGGGGGGAAATGTCCTGCTAGCTGTGCAAATTCACAAAAGTAAGAGTAATAAGTCTACTTTACCATTTCCATTTTGAAAATGAGTGCTTCATTTGGCTTGAAGTAGAAAGAGTATAGTTGACTAAGGGTGTTGCCCTCTTGACAGCTGCCTGGTGAAGTAGGGATAGTTAAGATTTTCCCTTAGTTTGATTTTTGATAAGAACTTTCCAAAAACCACAGCTTTTTCCATATATTTTTATGGAAAGATTTTTTTCTTTAAAAAAATGAATGTGGGCAAATCAGCAACTGACAGATTCATCAGTCTTGGCAGAGACTTTTGAGTACATGATTTTTAAAGGCTGGGTTTCAGATTGTCATATATTCAACCAATGTTGTTTTGTTGTTACTTCTCTCTCTCACACACATATTCCCCCCGCCTTGAAAGGCTCCTCAACCATAAATGCTGAATGGCCATCGGTAGAACATGGTCCCCTCTATCTATGCTGCATGACTGAACCTTTTGAATTTGGCTGCTGTATTCAGTATTGAATAAAAGTAGAGCAAGTGTTGTGTAGTAGCATTGGGCTATGACCCTGGAGACCAGGCTTTGATTCAGCCATGGACATCTATGGTGTGGCCTTGGCCATTTTACATACTCTCAGCCCCCAGAAAATCCAGTAATATATTCACCTTAGGATCACCATAAGTCATAAACTACTTGAAGGCACACAGCACAATAATTGAATAAAAACTTTTCAACATTCATAGATTTCCTAATAAATTCAAGAGGCATAAACTGGCATTTAAGAAAAAAAGCAAATATGGAAGAAAACAAAAAATGCATGAGAGAGGAACTGAATCACATGAGGGAGAAATGTTCATTCTTAATAGTATGTACCATGCAAAGAAAATATCACTGAACTTGCCTTTCTTGCTCACCTCAACTAAAATGTTTGTTCTGTTTGTTCAACAGTGATACAGGAAAAAAATGTTATAGATTATTCCTACAGAGCTTTTCACTAAAAAAGAGCAGGGAGAGGAGGAAAGAAAAAAATGAAGAAAGAGGAAGATATCAGAGGAAGAGACAGGGAGATAGGAAGATAAATTGACAGATTCATAGAAGGTAAGGTTATCTATGAGTATTAATGGTTGGCTATATACTTTCTCTGGAATCAAAGGCAGCATACAGGAAAGGACAGTCTTGTCTTACTTATGGGCTTTCCATAGCTATTTGGTTGGTTATTATAAAGTCCGTGAAGAAAATGGTGCATTAGATTGGCCGCTTGATCCAGCATTGTCCTTCTTATGTTCTTCTGCTGGCCTGGAGTCTAGAGATATTCTATGTAAAGTTGAAGGCTTTCATGGTTGGAATCCATGGGGTGGTTGTGAGTTTTTCGGGCTTCTTTCCAGATCCTCTGAAGATGCCAGCCACAGTTGCAGGCGAAAAGTCAGAGCAAATACTACTAGAACATGGTCTCATAGCCTGAAAAACCCACAACAACCTCTGGATATATTGTTCAGAGGAGAGCAGGAAATAAATTGGCAGCGAAGGTGACCTACTGATTTTCTTGGATGACCAGGTACTTGGTTGTCATGTTGGGTTATATTATCTCTAACAGTCCCACCATGTGATATGGTTTGAATTTGCTGAGGAAAGTACCAGAGCAATTACAGCACCTGAAATGATCTAACCCAACTTTGGATTCTAGACAGCATGCCATATGATATGTTCAAACTCTTTTTTATTAGAAAAGTTCCACTCATATGAGCTGCTAAAGAATGGTTGCAATTTTTATTACACTCAACCAATTATGTTCCCCTGTGTTAGAATTGTTTCTCCAAAATCCATGAGTGTGTTAATTAAGAAATCAACCAATGGATTATTCCTCAAGGTAACCGAGTCTTTCTTTAGAGATTGTCATAAACAGAGATATGCTAATGTATTACAGAAGTGGAGAAACATTCCAAGTTCTTCAGAGACAACATGCCCCCAAATACTACTTGCTGGAAATTAGCCTTTCTATGGACTGTCTGGCATAGAGTGGACAAACCTGTGGCCCACAAGATGATCTTGGATTGCAGCTTCCATCATAACTCACCATTGAGTGGGCTGGAAAGGGCTGATGGTAGTTACAGTCTACATTTGAAGGTTCATGCATTGGCTGGTCCTGTTCTAAAGCCTCTGGATGAGTTCTAAAGACTCATCTGGAGCATGAAATGTGTGTGAGGAAAACTCTCTCATTTATTGTGGAAAACCACATTTCCTTGACAAATGCTATGACCTAGAAAAATATGGGAAGCTGGATCAAACCATTGGTTGTTTTATTGAGCTCAGTTTTACCTACATTGACTGACAGTAGGTCTCCAGGGTTTCAGACAGTGGTCTTTCCCTGCCTTATTGGAAATCCAAGAATTGAACCTGGGAATGTCTGAATACAAAGCATGTACTCTGGCTAATACCTACATGTAATAAAAGGTAATGCTTGAGCTTGGTTTGAAACTTAAAATGGGAATCATCAGGAAATATAGCATATGTTTTTCCCAGATTTTATTTGAAAGGCACATAGACTTTGTTTTAACAATTGATTTTCTTACTAAACATTGGTGTGTCTACCACTATACTATATTTAACAACAGGAGTGTTGTTATTAAATGTATCAAGTAGCTTTAGGTGCAATTCAAAAGTCATTTTGTATTTGGGACATAAGCATTATTCCTCTTGTAAATATCTCCTGGGAACTTCATTGCAGGCAAAAATGTAGTTTTATGTTCCATTCTTTTCTGTCTTCAGTTTAAATCTAGTATGGTGGTCCTGTTTTTAGCTTATGTGACATGAGTATGTTAAACCATTTCCATTCATTTGCTTTATTAAGTTCAAGTTTCAGATAACATCATATTACTAGTCTTCACTATTTTTGGTTAGAGTGCAAACCACACAGACCTGCCAATCCAGCCCTTCACTGCCAACAGACACAAAAAGCTAGGGTGTTTCCATTTTCTTTTTTATTAAGCAACAGGCGTTCAAATTATCTAGCTGCAATATTCATGCAGTTGCCCTAGTACATATGTAAGGCAATGTAGGCCATTGATTGTAGCTGAAGGTACAGGTAGGTGTAAGTGAAGGATTGTAATGCATAGCCCAAGAAAGGGAAACCTGTGGCCTGGCAGGTGCTGTTCAACTTCTGCTGCACAAAACTGATAGTGAATCATGATGGAAATTGCAGTTCAGCAATATCAGGAAGGCTACATGTTCCCATTCTTCCATAAACATTTGTAATTGGTGGCCCAATAATATGGTTATCGTACTTTACAATTGTCCCAATTTGGCAGGGACAATTCTGATTAATCCTTTGTTATCCCACTTTTTCAGCTACTTTTAAAATGTCCAAGTTTCTCCTCATTCCCTTCTCCCCCTTTGTCTTCAGCTTATTTTAGTCATTGCAAATTGAGTTCAAAGTGCAAAAGTAGTTTGTATTCAGTCAACTCAGTGGGAGGAGAAGAGAGGAGGGGGTGGAATCTTGTCCCTTCCCAGTCGTCTCAGACAAAAGCAATCTTTTTTTCTACATTAATAAATTTTGCCATCTTGATCACATTGTGATGTTACCTGGCCACATGCATCACAGTTTTCATCTGTGAAATGTTGGAGGGTACAAGATGTGCAGATGTCCAAACCTGCTAACTTCTTCCCTGTGTTACTTCGGCCTAGGCCTACCCGGTGATAGCATTAGATATCTCTCTTGATATCAAAACCATTTGGCCTTCCTCTGCCACCCCGCTCCATGTGTTTGCAAGGCCTCCGGACAAGCACATACACAGGCGCGGTCGGTAATTGTTGGACATTCCATTCTCCACCTAGGCAGGCAGAACAGGGACCTCCCTGCAAACACCTTCTTGCTTAAGTGCGACACTAACAAAGGTGCCCGGCCCCGAGCCAATAGTCTTATAAAAACCAAGCTAAGCACTTTGTGTTTGCATACTGGCTGTCCTATTGTTAAACCTGCGCTAAGCCAATCATGTTAAACTTGACCTTTTCCAAGCTTTGTCCTGCTCCAAACTCGCATTGTTCTCACTGAGTAAGGCATGGCCTGCAGTCACAATTCACCCTATATAAACCCCCCCGATTCTGAGACCACCTCGGATCGCTCTGGACTTCCATTCCGCCTTGCTGCTGCTTTGTCTGGCGAGCTGTCCCCTCAGTGAATCGCGCTGAGCTTTCTTCCCTACCATCTTCAAGCTTCTTCAGGACTACGAGAAAGATGTCGTATCACCCATTTCGGCAAAAAATCCTTATTTCTAATTCTTTCAATAGCTGTGTGATTGTGGTGTCTTTACTGTTGTTTGTCTTTTAATAAAATCATCATTTTTGCTATTTTAAAACTGTCTGACTGCTTGACTGACCTGACCCCATAGACGCTGGGTTGCAAGATCCCTGCTAAGTTACCCTGCCTCTCGCTAGCTTTAGTGAGTGCTCCAGCTAATTTCCCCAACTTTGTGCTTGTGTTTGCTTATTTGGGCGTCCCTCCTGGGACCCCCAGAGAACAGGGTAACACCTGTTCAGTAATTTAGCTCTGCCCAGTAATTTTTACTATCACACATAACTCAGAGTACTGAAGGTCTCACCTTGATTTTTCATCTGAAGTGGCAGAAAGTCTCCTGGAGGGAAAATAAAATGTAAAGATATCAAAGAACACAATAAATAATTATGTTCACCCCTGAGTTAACATGCACTGTGTATCAAGTCTGACTGAAGATTTAATCTGTATCTACGAAACTGCAAAATGTTTCCTCCTGCCTGGGAGTTGGATAAGATATTTTCTGTCAGCCTCAAGTATGCTTTGGTATGTTCAAGAAGAGTTTTTGCACAAATATGCAAATTACAAAGCTGCATAGCTGAATTATGATGAGCTGCTGTACTGCCACATAGGCATTTAAAAATCAGATCTAGAGGATCAGTTGTTGCATCTTTTTGATGAATCAGCAGTTCTGCACTTCATGTAAGCATGGGTTTCACTTCACAAGCAGAAAAGTCAAAACTTTTGTGCAAAGATATCCTTGCACAAATCACAGAAAAGTTAATCAAGAGCAAAGTTTTCTAATGCAAACTAAACAAACAAAAACAAAAACCCTGTTATGAACACTACTAACCCAGGACCACTTAATATGCTCAGAATAATTAATCCCCAAAGGCACAAGGGAACTGGGTAAACTATGTTTAATGAAACTCACTCTCAGCTCAGCCGTTAGCACTGGCTGATGGTTTTGGCTGACCTGGCCTAATTACTTTAAAGGCACCAGATCCTGTCTGATTTTGGAAGCTAAGCAGGGTTGGCTGTGACTAGTACTTGGATGGGAGACTGACAAAAAATACCAGATGCTGTAGGCTATATTTCAAAGGAAGGAATTCCCACCTCTGAATATTCCTTATCTAAGACATCCCTATCAAATCCATGGGATTGCCATATGTCAACAGCAACTTGAAGGCACATACACACAGAAAGTGACCTAATTCATAATTCCCAGACAAACATGTGGATTGAGACATAGCTAACCTTTGGCACATGTGCATCTTTGTCTGTGAGAATACAGTCCTCAGATCAATAGTGTGGATAGGAATCAATATACTGCAGGTGTATTAGGGAAAGATGCATACAAAAAATACGTATATTATAAGAGATGCATATAAAGATGTATATGACAGTCAACTGTGAAAATAAATGTGAATTTTAATGCATTTTTTAAAAAAATGCAGAATGATTAAGATATTGAATGGAATGGATTTACGACATAGACAAACTACAGACTGATTTGAAATCCCTTTTCTATCAGAATATTGTTCTTAAAGTATCAAACCCATCAGACATAACAGTGAGGTAACATGGAAGTACTCCCTCCCCACACAAAATGCAGCAAGCTGTGGACATAGTACAGAAGACAGCAGCAGATACATTTGTGCGAGTTGTCCAAATATGCTAGTATTTCCCATGTTTTACTGTAATAAAGAATCAACCCCATTGATTGGTTTGCCATTGGTTTCTATGAAAAGGTTGAAATTATTCTAGATCTAATAAGGTTTGAAATATGAAATATTTTGATATTTATTGAGATATTTAGGAAACAGTATTAATAAGATCTTAAAAATAAAATGGAAGCACATGGCACAGTACTGAAATCAGCAAAATATCAGTAATTCTAAAGCTTTTAAGACTTACCAACTTCCCAGTAGCAAACCTGTCCATTATAATCTCCCACCACATATTTGTTTATGAATAAATGACACATCACTTTTTATTCTATGAACAAAATGCTCCTAATTCCTTCACTATTATGAGATTAAAAGCCTTTTTAATTTTTGTTTGTACTAAATTATGAATAAGATGTAATCAGTCAGTACCATCAAGCTCAGATGTTCAAAATCCTTCAAATAATAACCTCTCATTAGATTCCACTTTAATAAACAGCTTCTCTGGCTACAGCGAGCTGCAGTTCATAAACATGTTTCAACTGAAAATGTGTTTGTAATAGGCAGTCCTATTATGTGCATGCACCTTTGATTTCAAATGGCAAAACAGAGATCCAAAGATGTATGGTTTGACTATGACTCTGGAGACCAATTGAAGCTTTTGGCCTAGATAAAGCCTGAGGGAAATAAAAAATAATCTTGGTATATGTGCTGGTATGATTCAATAAGAAGTGCAGTCTTCTTTTCACCCCATGGTAGTGTTTTGTGTCCCTCTCCATTCCTGTACAGAATCATACACTGGATGCTAATTCTGTTGACAGGGTACAGAAATACTAAAAGAATATACATTGCTTATTCCTTTCAGCATGTAAGTACCACATGTTTTGCTTTTGCTAGTCAACCTTTGGACTTCTGCCACATTTAACAATGGAGATGCATCACATTTGTTGACTCATTTGTCAACAGAGCAAGTACAAGTTGCAGATGTTCAATCATTGTAACTCTCCATGTCAGAATGGAAGAAGAGTAGGAATATATATGAAGGGCACATTTTGTATTATCCTGAATACAAAATGGCACTGGTCAAAGGAAGGAGGAGAAAGTCATCATTCTTGTATATGCATTAGTCCATTGGCCTCCTTGAGCTGAAATGTCCATTAATCAGGCATAAGAATGTGAGTGGATCACATTGTTCAAATATATTATGGAATATACTTTTACTTATTTATTACTCTTGCATCTACACTATCTCCAAATAGGTCAGAAAGAGTTGTATAATTTCCAAGTGGTCTCCTGTCAAGGTGGGCAAATAAGAACAGCTGGAGCATGTACATTTCTGTTCCTTGAAATACCACTGCTATCAAATTCACTATGGGAGAATCAATGATCAAAAAGATAGCCCCAGATACTACATTCTCTTTTCCAAAAGAGGGATATAGAGAAGAGGGAGGGAGAAAATGGGTGAAAAGCAACTCGGCTATTATGATGTGAAACTTTCAATTGCATTTGTTCTGGGAATGTAAGATAGGAAATCTTTTTTAAGGAAAGCTTTATGAAAGCTCATAGAGTTCAGGTAGACTGAAGTAAGGCAATTCAGTCTTTCAGATATCTTAGGCCCTTTTTCCACAGCATTTCTGAAGCAAAAGGGCCCCTTGAGTGTCACGTAAATGTGAGGAGCAGTCCATACTACGCACTCACATTTGCGCGACGCTCAAGAGCCTGACGCAGACCGCACACACATTTTTTCATCTTTGGTTCAAAGCCGAAAATGCTGCGTGGTCGCGCATCACTCCGGGGGCCCGCACACTTACCTTGTGTGCAGAGCCTCTGGAGCCGGGCCAGTCACACGTTCTTTCCTCAGTGCAGCCAGGGAGATCCCAGGCTGCACTGCAAATGGAAGAGGCGGGACGTTTGCGTAATCAGGAAGCAGCTGCAGAGCCCAAGCAGGAGGGATACTAGAGCGTTCCTACGAAGTCTTCCTGCACGAGCCTTGTACTACAGCACCGGGAAAAGGTAAGGTGTGAAAAGGGTCTTAGATTTGAGCTGTTTATGTATAAATACATGCAGATTCAAATTCATACTTTTAAGAGCTAAGCACTCAAAGTCCTGAGCCTAGATGAGTGAATCTGTCTGTTTTCAGTTCTCCTACACTTGAATCTGATTTTTTCCATCAACAATGTGATGAAATTTACAGATTCTGATATTTTTTGATCAAACATTAACTAAAATACAAATCACACACCCTTTTCTAAGCTGAACATGTTTCAAATAGTATTCTAGAGAACACTGTGGGAGTCAGACACCAGTAATGAACCAGAGAAATAATCAGTGAAATTATTTCTGTTTGTGTTTCCTGGGCCAGAGTGGACTATCAATGCCCCAACTGTAACTTTCTTGGAAGAGACAAGATGGCAGTGGTGGCAAGATGTGGAAAACCCCATCATTAAGGTTGTATTCACCTTGGCCCTGCTCATAAACTTCAAAACATTCAGGCACTTATATGAGTGCCCCTGAGTTAGCTACACTACATGGTTGAAGCAGTCTGAAACTATTTGACCATCTATAGTTCTGTTCTCCAGAATTCTGGGATTCATAGTTTGGTGACATACTGAGAATACTTTGAGAGATGATCAGGGAACTGGACAAGAACTCTTTAAGTTTCTTACCTAACTGGAAACCCAGGGTTCCACAGTATAAAGTTTTGGTAGTTAAAATGGCCTCAAGCCCCCACCTACAATAGATTATTATGGCTGGAAACCTGTTGGTATGCAAGGCCAATATAACTATGCTGGTGGAAGTGGTAGTGGGAAAAAGACAAAAAAAAATGGCCACAGATTCAACAGCCATGGAGGAAATAAAATACTGGAGAAACAGATTACTCTTAGCTGACTTTCTTTTCTGCTTTCACTTGCCACTGCTGTGTGACCTTGGGAAAAGTGCAACCACTAGCAACAGGATTCTGGCCTAATATTGTAATCCTAGGCTCACTTAGTTGGAGTGACTTCTTTTGAACTCAGCGGGATTATAACCATGCGGCATACAGAGAGGTTAAGCATTCAAAACCAAGAAAGAGAAAGAAAACTACCGTATAGACTGAAAATGGTATTTCAGATGTGACAAAAAAAAAAAAAAAAAGGAAGTGATTTTTCTGTCGTTATTCTGAATAGACATGTTGTTAGTGAAAGGTATCTGATAAGAATGGAGGGCTTTCAACCTTGTCAAGTAATTTGTGGCAAGCTGTTCTCATTGCAATGGGAGGTGGAGAATTATCCTTTACTGAGTCAATAGTTTCACAATCCAGAATATTTAATCTTTCTGTTCACTGTTGATAACATCAGTATTAATTATTCCTGAAATCTCAGCATACCTAGATAGAGAAGAAATGGACACAGAAACAAATGAAGGACTAGACACAAAATGAAGGCAAACTTTAGCAACTGAGGCAACTAGTCAAGACAAACTTGGGTTCTATTGATATCAGTAGAGCTTAATAATAAATAAATTATACTAGATTGGGATCAGTTATCTACATTTTTTTTTAAAAAAAGCCTTTTTTGTG
Source organism: Ctenosaura bakeri (assembly GCA_948474755.1). NCBI lineage: Eukaryota > Metazoa > Chordata > Lepidosauria > Squamata > Iguanidae > Ctenosaura > Ctenosaura bakeri. The sequence goes on from CAOLHI010001130.1 coordinate 572,192, forward strand.
AGTTCTTCATGTAAGCATATCAAGCACACACATTTCACTTAACCAAGGGAGTAATCTACTTTTGCATATCAGCTTCCTGTACAAATTTCAGGAAAATTGACAGGAAAGGACTCGTGTTAACTCCCACACAGAAGGTGGGGGAAAAACACACACACCTCACTGCAGTTACTTTTTTAAAAAGGATATCTTAACAGTAAGGGCCTTTCCACACTACACTGTTATAGTGTTTATTATTTCACTTTCAACATTCTATGGAATCCTAAGGTTTGTAATTTAGGAAAGGACATTTAGAATTCTCAGCCAAAAGCCCTTTGGTTTTAATAAACTACAAACCTTAGAATTCCACAGGATGTTGAAAGTGGAATAATAGCACTGTTACAGTGTAGTGCATAAATGGCCATAGGTTCTTAGGATGACATTACAGCCCTTTTTCTGGGATTGAATCCTGTTGAACTCATAAACCTTTCCTCTAAGTAGACACATATAGAATTGCACTATGAGAGATTTAAAGGGCTTAGAATTGTTTCAAATACTTGGGTTGTTCATTGTGTGTAATAAAAACGTCTCTTCTAGCGAACGTTGTTCTTGCTTGAATTGCCTCATGAAGAATTCTTTGATCCTCCAATACAGAAAGAGGAACTATTGATCAATTACAATTATGTAATATTCTGGATAAGTAATCAAAAGAATGTTGTGGGCCTTCATGAATTTGTATGTGTGCTTTGCAAAAAGAGCAAGCTGTTTAGAAAAGCATAGTATGCATTTACAGTGGATAACAGTGTGTTTTAATATGGCCATTGTTTTTCCGGCTAATTACAGCTGACTGCACCAGTCGGGAGCCCAGCTATAAATCAGCAGGAGCCTGACACCCCCATATGTATGCTCTCTTTCATAATAGTGAAGTCAAAATCAAGGAGTAAAACATCAAAATGAAAACAAAGGCCTAATAGTTTATTATTCTGGGAATGGGCTCAATAAAGTCCATAATATACTCACTATATTTGCTGGAGTACATGCACCCACATGAGTTAGTAATCATGGCTCAAGGGTGTCAATGTGATAACCACTCTTGTGTTCCTGGTGCCATTCAAAATAGCCCCATTAGACCTTGAATCAGTTCCAGGGAGTTCAAACAAATATGTTTTAACTTATGACTGTTTTATTTCATATTTTTAAGGCATTCTTCCATTGTATAGTGGACCAAGCAAGTGAGCCAAAACCATACAGATAGCCTTTGTGTATTTTGGAAAGCAGGGCAGAAAGTGAGCAATGCTAGACTGTACAGCTATGAAAAAGTAACTATTCAGAGCAACTGGGATTACACTGATTTTGCATGTTTCTTTTCAAGAATTTAAACAGCATAACACATCTTGATTTCACGCTCTGCATTTGATCAAGTGTTTATAGCTGCACAACCTCCATAATATACCGTATTTATTTGTACATTCATGTATTGTCATTGGCATTTATATTCCAGCTTTTCCATAGTGAGCTCGAGGTTTCTTCATCTCTGTTTTCTTCCTCTCCATTTCATCCTTTTAACAACCATGTGAGTAGATCAGGGTGAGAGAGACTCATTGGCCCAAAGTCATCCCTGAATTTTATGTTTCAATAGAGAGTTGAAGCTGGTTTTCCCAAGTCCCAATCCAACATTCTAACCACTTAATGAACTGGTTCTCCAATGCAATCCGTTCCTAAAAAGCTACTTTTTCATGTTGCAAGGATGCTTTTGTGATGCAGTGTTCATTCTGGTTATGCTCATGTTGAAGGTCTCAGAAAAGTTGAACTCTGTGTCCTATCCAATATACAGTCCTCTAACCACTTTCCTAGGAGAAAAATCCATTGCACGCACTGCATCTTACTTCTTGGTAGACATACACAGTTTTGTAGCATAAACCTTATTTTCAAGATCCCATGGAGATATAACAATGCCTAATTCTATTTACAGAATTAATTATCATTTAATAAACTATTTAGACAAGTGAAATCGGAAATACTATTGTGAAATGTCTTCATAAAAGCAGGCCCACAGTGATTTAGAACCAGTGTAGTATAGTGATTTGAACACTGGGCTATGACTCTGGATACTAGAATTTGATTCACTGTTCAGACATGAAAACTCATTGGGTGATCTTGGGTGCATCATGCACTCTCTGCCCCAGAAAACTCCATGATAGTTTCGCCTTAGGGTCACCATCAGTCAGAAACAACTTGAGGGTATGCAACAACAATAACAGCAGCAATAACAACATAAAACACAGTTCTTTATTTTAGCCCAGGTTGTTCCATGGATAAGACTGTAAGAAGTATCATGAAGAAGAATTTGTAATTTTCTACAGTTACTCTTGACCCACATTTTCTTTCCACTGCATATAATCACATAGCATATATTTGTAATGACCTGTTCATTTGGTCCATTTTGGCAAAATTAGTGCTTCCACAAAATATTTGCTAATCACCTATGTCCCTGCCTTAGCTGTTATGCCATCTTCCCAAATAAAAGAAATCCATGACTCTGAAACACAGAGGAACTATTTCTGGATGCTGCTGTAACAGGTCAAATTTGTTATTTCACTTTAGAATATCAAGACAGAGAAGAAAATGGTCGGTATTCTGTATCAGCTAGTTACTAAAGTAAGCTCTTCTGGCTCATACCCCACCCCACACAGACACATCTGATAGAAATGGTACTCAATTGTACTCTGAACACAGCAGAATTGATGCCTCGTAAATTACACTGGGGTGGGTGTGAGTTTCGATTGTAGCAGTAGTGTCCCAATTGTGGCTAAGTAGTGGTCATCACTACGGGACAGTTACCTTGGTGTGCTCATCCTGAACTGTTCTGTAATCATAATTACTACTTAGTCACAATTGGGACACTATTGTCACAATCATAATCCCCCCCCCATCCTCACTTCACTAAGGATCAGCTGCATGGGAAGAAGGAGGTCCATTCTGCCAGCAATGACAGAAGAAGTGAATGATGTTTCTGTCAGGTTTAAGAGTACAGGAGAAATTACTTAGTTAACTACACATAACTAACTAGTTGATGCAAAGTACTGGCCGCTGTTTGGCATATATTCACTTTTTTAAAATGAACTGGCAACCTGTGGTTCAAGGAAGAGAGGGGTACTGAGGAGATGCCCTTCTTCTGCTACTTGGACCTGGGGTCACTGGCAGTTCTATGACTGTTCACAAAGAAAATTATATATACCTTCTGTCCACTTGTGAATGATGAAAACTTTAAGAAGCAAGAGACATAAATTTGTCTTCTCAACATGATCAACAATTTCAGTACATATCTTCTGGCCAGCTGTGAATATCACATTCAAAATGCGCTATCTGACAGGCCATCAGAACTATTATTTAAATTAAACTCACTAGAATTTCTTTTATAATCATAACACACACCATTTGGATTTAGCACTGCAGGACTGGAAGCATCAGTGGGATACTGTTAATTAGAAACTGGGTATTAAACTTTGCATCTGATTTATATCTGTAGTTGTCTTTGGATTAGTACTGATGCCAATGCAAGTCAACGTATGTTGTGAAAATCATATTGTACATGAATTGGAATTGATTTAATTGTGCAACCTGTCCTGGCATTTCCATTTTATTTTTACTTTTTCAGTGATGTCTTAGCATTACAGATACAGTATGTTTCTCTTATCCTATAGCCTTTGATGTTCCAGTTCAGTTATAATGAAGTCAGTTCCCACTGTGTCTAATTTTTTAAACAAGAACAAAAGAAAGACTGCTGATTTTCTTCGTGTTGTTAACTCTGCCTTTGGGGAAATGCTATAACAGTTTCTGAAAGCTGGAGAGAAATAATCAGATCCCTGCTATGGGGATAAGTAATGCTAAGAACAGTGTCCAGCTTTTTTTAAAAAAAATAATGGTTGAAATAGCTGCTGCCAGGCTCAAGAGTTTGTCTTACATTCTACAGACATGAACTTCTCTTGGCATACTGTGCCAGTGTCGCTGTGCCACATAGATGGTGATGGAAGAAGTTTGTAGCTAGAGTGGCATGAAGAAAGAATGTGATTATAGAGCTTTGAGAGATGATAGTCAGCTCTTTCAGTTTCAGGTTCCCTGTGAGTGCACGACAGTAGCCCCAGCGGAATTAGAAAGCTGGTGGTCCCATTCATCCACTGAAGTGTTTGTTTGCTTTGTGGAGCTTTTCCCAAAGAACATGGGACAAGGAGGCAGTGGCAAGTTGGTGATAGAGTCTTATGTTATTCAGGAGATCAAGAAAGAACCTGAAAAGCCATCAACTGAAAAGCCCATCAACTGTGAGAAGACCTGCCCATATCTTGCTAAGGGTTTTCACCACCAACAATGGACTCTATCACCGAATGGATGAGTTTGCCCATGGAAACATTTCCTCCAGTGAGCTGCAGATCTAAATTTGGATGGATGCAGCTCTAAAAGAACTGATCAGTTTAGTAAAAAGAAAAAGGCTACCCAGAAGGAAAAAAAGATAGGTACACATTTCAACTTTGTAATTATTTTCACAGATCTTAAAAGGCCTGATTATAGGGTGAAAGAAATTGGCAGTACAATGGCAGGCAGAAAGGGCACAGATGACTCCATGACCCTTCAGTTTCAGATATTCTAGATAGGGGATTACCTCGACATAGCAATTACTCCTCCAAATAGAGCACTACCTCCATCTGGTCACATAAGACCTCATTAATGTTTTGGTTTCTTTCGACGTCCCACCATCTGCAATATTGTGTTGTTAGAAGATGTTTCTTTTTTAAAAATGAGAATACTAGGAAACTCACTAAGCCCGGCAAGATGCTAATGATATTTTAAATTGTTACTGTGTATTTTTTGAATTTTTTTTCTTTGCTTTGCTGAAAATGGAACTATGCAGTGTTTGTGAAGAGTATAAAGCACTGCTACAGCACCACAAATACTTAGAATACTTGTATTCATTTTTGAAAGTTGTTTTGAAGGACTAGTTGTTAACGTATATGGAGAAATTAAAAAGCAATTGATGTATTTCATAAATACACTGTTAACGTTCCCTTTGAAATAAACCTGCATGTAAAAAAGGCAGAAGGAGAAGGAGAAGAAGAAAGTGGATCATTCCTCACCTTAAGGTGGCTTACAAAGTAGAATAAGCACAATATAGTAGTAGTAGCAGCAGTAATAGTAGTAGTAATGCATTTATTTGTAATGCCCTTAACACGCGCGTGCACACACACACACATTTATAAACTGGCAATCTGTGCTCCAAGGAAGAACAGAGTACTGATGAGATATCTGTCCTGCTTGGACCTGGATCATACCTATTATCTATCTATCTATCTATCTATCTATCTATCTATCTATCTATCTATCTGCTTATACCTGGGGTTATACACACACGCAAAACATCCCACCAGCCACCGTATCATATTAATTTTATGACTCCATATCCTTCAAAGTCCTGGTTTGGCAGGAGAGCCCCAATTAATTCTCTGCCATTCCACTTTTTTACCTATTAAAATGACCTGGTTTGTCTCGCACTTCCCCTGCTTCTTCATTAGGTTATTTCACTTGCTGCAAAGTGACTTCAAAGTACCAAAGTAGCTTGCACTCAGCAGGAGGGAAAAGACAGGAGTGGCGGGAGTTTTGCTAGCAGGCCCATTTGTATTTTTTTTTCTTTTTTCAGGCTCCAAAACTCAGTAAATAAATTCCAGAGTTTCTCTTCTTAGTTTCATGTGTCCTTTCTCATAACTTTTGCCCTCTTGTTTCCTGGCCACACCTTTTGACCATGCTATGTTGTTGTTCAGCCCCATGAAGCTACAAATCCCATGATTCTATATGATGGAATCAGGGAAGTTAAAATCAAATTAGAGGGTTCTTGATGTTCTTTAAATAAGTAGCCTTTTAATTAGGGATGGGCCAACTGGATCTTCAGATCCTCAAATACTCAGCAAGGATTCAAGATTCGCAGATCTAAATCCCTGCACCAAAATAGGTGAATCAAATCTTTTAAATCCACCAACCAAAAAATACAGATCTCACATTTCCCACTCTTCTCCTGCCTGCTGCTCAGGGTGGGTGAGAGAAGGTTGTGGGGAGAGTGATCTCACACTCCCCACTCTTTTCCTGCCCACCGCCTTCCAGATCTTGCCTGGGGCGAGTGGGAGAAAGTTGTGGGAAGTGTGATCTTATGCTCCCTGCTCTTCTCCTGTCCACCACTGGCCAGAACTTACCCAGAGTCCTGAAAGTTTTCCTGAAAGTGAAAATTATTATTTAATTTGTTTTTCATTAAACGGAGATGTCAAATTCTACTTTAAAAACATTTTTCAGTAGAGATGTTTTTTTCTCCTTGCTTTTAAACCCCCTTTTTAAAAAAGAATTTGAAAGAGTTGAGATTTGTGAGATTCGTGGATTCCCAGAACCTTCCAGGGATTTGGATCCAGATTCGGAAAATTCTGGATTCACCTCATCCGTACTTTTAATCCTCCCATGATGTCTTTTTTTTCCTGCTAAATATTGCTGCAATGTCCATCCCTAAGACTATAGTCTCCTCTTTCCATTGGGTTCTCAAATCCCTGAGTTCACTGTATGTGTGGCACTTCCTCCTAGATTAAACCCACGCATCCCCTCCACACATACACTGGTAGAAATCTTTGGACAACTGTTCATGTATCATTGGAATATTGAAGAACTTTAAAATCAATGGATAGGAAGGAGTAGGGTCATCATAATGGAGAATGCATAACCAAAGTACACATCTTAATGGTATAAATATAATGACTTTAGCAGCAGAATGAATGCAGACTCCTCACATGACTTCTCCCAGCACTGCATCATAGATTAAGTCTGATAATTATGATCATGGGTGTAACAACTCACTCATAGTCTAATTGTCAAGCTCTTAAAGGGAGTATACTAGCCCTCCCCCCTCCATCATCACTCTCAATGCAAAGCAATGTTCTGAAAAGGAAAGACTCCTCTGCAATGAAGGCTCTCCATATGATGACAACTCAAGAGTTCTGATCAATTGGGGAACTCTAGGTGAGGTAGAGTCTTCAGACTGTTGATACATGGTTCTATCTTCAGGTGTGTACCTTAACTTCATTGAAGAACAACAATACACTTCCAGTGAGGAAGCCATGGTGGGTGGATGCTCTCTCTTTGGGTCTGGCAAAGATAAGAAACTCCAACAATGAAAACACTGGCAGGAGGGAAATTGGGCCTGTATAATCCCCTTGGATTTAGAGGAGAGTTGTTGAAATCAGCCACAAAGTCTCTAGACCATGAAACTCACAAAGAACATCAGAAACAGGAGTGTGATAACTGAAGCCCCTGTCAGAGCTGCTGATGACGAGCAGCAGCCATTGGTCCCTGTTGCTCAGGGTGGAGATGACGAGCAGCAGCTGTTGGTCCCTGTTGCTCAGGGTGGAGATGAGTCCTGCAGCTCAAGAGCTCCCCCTGCTGCCATGAACCAAGCAGGCTTGGACGTTCCTCTGCCTGCTCCTTTAGGGCAACAGGGATTCCATTCTGAAGATGGTTTGGAACCTGTGCCAATCAGTCCACAAACAAGGCGGAGCTGAGCAAAGGGAGGCTTCCTTGATTAAGTTCAAGAAGTAGTGACTAGCCACACCTGTGTCTTGGGCTATATAACTGCCTTCCTGGAAGCTTTCCTTTGCTTGTGGCAAACTTCTTTCAAACCCTCTTCTTGCCTGTTCCTTGCTCCCAGCACCTGGTTCCTCCTACCTTGAATTGCTCTCTTGACCCTTGGCTTTTGGAACTCTGACTATGTCTTTTGCTTGACGCTCTGATAAATGAACTCCCTTGTGTAAAGTGCTTGTTTGTCTCCACCCGGTTGGACTTTGCTGGCTCTCACACTCCCGTCTCTGGGCTGGCTTGCCACCCATGTCTCTGACCTTGACACAGGATGGTCAAAGTGTGGGGATGCAAGGAGGCGTTAGGAGAAACAGCAGGCTTATGCCATCAGATACTGAACCTGTGTATGGGAGGAGATTAAGAGAGCTTTTGTTAGCAGTTGAGAGATCTTCATTTCAATGGTTGGATTCCACCTTGGTGAGTGCCTTCTTTTTGTGAGCAGAATGTAGACGGTTGTGAACTTTGACAAGAGAGTTAAGTTTATAAGCCAAAAAGCTAAACAAGAGTTTGGCTTAACAAAGTTTGTAAAATGCATAAGGTGACCTCAAGTCAAAGACTGGATATCAAAATTGTAAGACATTAGAAATTTGGACATTTGCATGATTGTTTATGAAAGTGTATAAGATACCCCATGTTATTGTAACAAGTAACTGATAAGGCTGAGAACAGTAACATTCTATCTACTATGGCTACTGGCAAGGAACAAAAGTCTCAACTTCTCAAGTTTGCTGCTGCTGCTACTGCTGTAAAGAAGAAAGTGGTGGGGTGACTATGCACTTCTGCCGAGTTTTTCTTTTCATGTGAAGTTGTGCCAGATAACCATGACAGTGACAAGGAGGATGGCCAAAGCAGGAGAAAGAAGAGGATTAGGTGATCTATCTGGGAATAGGTCTGGATGTCCTGATGTCTTTTTAAAAGTGGTGGATAAAATAATAACAGTGGAAATGGTTCAAACAAGACTGGATTTGACAAGAAAATTTAAGAATGAAATTAAGGATTTGAAAGGTGTGTTATCTCAAGTGTCTGCTAAGATGAAGCATGTTAATGAGAAAGTCCAGGTCTTGGAAACAAAAACTTAACTTATGAATATTGAAATGCAAAAAGACCAAGAAAATTTGGCTTTGATGGAATTGAGAGAAAGAGAACTCTGTTTGAGATTTAGAGATGTAGAGGAGGGTTCTGATCAAGATGTTAAGGAAAATATGATTGCAGTCTTGGCAAATCTTTTGAAATGAAATGTCAGACATGGCAATGAAAGTGGATCATACCTACGAAATAAATTCATGTTATGCAAGATTAAGAAAGAAGCAAAAGAATGTCATAGTTCATTTTAGCAAGAAATTGACAAGGGATCAGATTTTACAGCAACACTGAAAATAGATCGATGATTGAGGGGGAAAGTATTATTGTTCTTAAAGAAATACCAATACAGATTTTATGCAGAAGGAAGGTCTATGTTTTCCTGACTGACAAGCTTAAACAAAGAAGGATTCTATTCAGATGGGATAAGCTAGAAGGAATTATTGTTACTTTTAATCAGCAGAGATTTTGACTGAATTCAGTACACTTGGCAAGAGAATTTCTGGAAAGTTTTAAGAATTTGGAGAAGAAAGGATAAGCTGATGGCAAGAAGAAACATAAGGCAGGGAGAAGAAGATGTGGATCCTTAAATGATGAATGTTTCTTGAACTACTAACATATCTAATCTATAAAAGTTTATGTGAGGAATTTGCTTCTACTGAAATAAGAAGAGGAGTGGTTTTATACATAAACACCCAACTTTGTCCTGACTGAACTGGTTTTTGTGGATGTTTAGCACAGGTTTATCAGGGTAGAAATTAATATTATTATTAATAATAGAGAGTGAGAACTTTCCTTATATGGGATTTTGAACTGAATGAAAATAAATCAGCTTTTTAAATGAATTAATTGACAAATTGTTGGGATTATATTATGAAATTTTGTGGGTTTGGGGAGAGTGGAATGGGATTGTGTTGTGCATTGCAGGACAAATTCTCAGAGAAAGGTAATAAAGATTTGCAGTATAAGCTACCTAAAGTATCTTTTGAGATAATGGACAATTTACATTTGATGGATGAATTGAGGTTTTAAAAATGAGATGAGAGAGATTTTGCTTATTTTTCAAAGACATATATCTTTTTCAAGAATTGATATGATTAGGGTTTGTAAGACTTTGTTGAGTAATATCTCTCTGGAGGAGATCATAACCTAAAACTTTGTCAGATAATAATCCTGTTACATGGATGATGAAGAGAATTAAGAATACTTTTAAGTGGAGATTAAATGAGACATTCAATCAAAATGAGTTGGTGGTTCAAGACCATAAAAAGAAATTGCACATGAGTAAATCCTTTATGAGAGGCTGCTTTATTAGCATAATTCAGAATTTAAGAGGAAAAGATTGGAAAAGATGCAGTTGATTATGGAAGAGATAAAGTTGCAGAGGGGTTTAAAAGAAATTTTCAAATGAAGCCTGCATTTTTGGGGGGGGGACAGACAGAGATTATGGACATACCAGAAAAAAGATCATGGAAGACTACTGCAATATATGATCGCTGCAGTGAGACTGATATATGCACAGAAAATCAACCACAGATGAATGGGTGGCAAAAGTGATGGACTCAACTGAGGTGGATGAACTGACTGTTTTAATTCAAGATGGCTCTTTAAGAAGATTCCTTGAAGAATGGAAACTCCTTATGGACTTTTAGAGGAAAGATAAAGAAGATTTGATTGTTCTTGAAAATGACTATTAATAATTTAGTGATAAAAGAAGTGTGTAGCCTAGTAGGGAAATTTAGAGTTCTTCCATATGACTATTGATGGAAGTATTTTTTCTTTTTTTCTTTCTTTGCTTATTGAATTATATTTTGTCATTTTAGTTATGGATGATGTTTATGCCTTTGTTATTGTTTTCTTATAACTTATCTTTTTTAAAGGAACACCTAAATAGAACATTTGAGTGTTGATGGAACAGTGGATTTACATGAAAGGAAAGAAAAATCACAACTTGGCGACTTCTCTCCCACCAAAAAATATTTCCATAAATGTGCTATATAGAGATAGCATAGTTCTTCATGTGGAACTATTACACTATGCTATGTATCTCCTCTCAGAATCTCCTTGGAGTCACAATTCACCCTCTGCATCCATGGCCATTCTGTGGCTGGTGGAGTATAGGGACGGAGATTGGAAAAGCATCTGGCTATGTCCCCATTGCCAGAGAATATGAACCTCTGCAGCAGCAGTAGCAGCAGCAGCAACAACAAGAAGACATACACAGAAGTAAGGTGGACTTATGGCTGCATATGATACTAACAAGATGCCAGCCTTGACCACATTTATAGTTTATTACATGATGAGGAATGATTTTAGAAGTAAATATATAGGCTATGGTTGACTATAAATCTTACCATAAAAATAAATGTATATCAATGTGGCACAGAGATGTAATGGATCTTCTTCCCCCTCAACATCACTGGTGACTACATACCAATGAAAAACATTATAGACATAGTCTTATGTCTCCTGCGTTTTGTTACGCAAAACATCCCAGAACCTATCATTCTTCTTCTAAATACACAAATTATGCTCTTTGGTGATCTTGGCACCATTTCCTATATACATCCTTAGTATGCAGCACACAAAAAGGATTGCATCAATGTCATGTTGTCCTCAGTGGTATACATCTGATTTCTACAGTGCTATGGATACAGTTTCCAGCTGTTTTACAGATGCAGACAAGCTGGGAAATGGTTTTCAGGATTTTGTCAAAAGATCATGTAACAAGGGAAATGCAGGCTGCTGCACTGAAAGGAACCCCTACTTGTGCCACCTTACAGAGTTACCTCAAATAGTTGTAATTTAAACCCAAGCAATGGGCAAACCACAGATGATTTAGAGGCTTGATATATAATTCAAATAAATAATCCCATGCTCAGGGGTTTCTGCATTTATTTTAACATTCATGTAGGAAGCCATACTAGATCAGGTTGTCTCTTAAAATCTCTTGCCAAGACACACTGGCCCATGACTGAAAAGTGAAGCTGTCTTTTTTCCCTTATCCTCATTGCTGATATTCATTTCCTATCAGCTTTCTTGTGATTTGACTGTGCTCCCACTCACTGAGAGACCCTGTTTGTGGTGGTCACATGGAGTCACACAGTGAGGGATCAGTCCAGTTTTACTTGTGTATGGATGTCTGAGACCTGATTTTCTGAGATTTTGTTCTGCTGTTCTGGGCCTCATCCTGGTGGCAAATCAGCAGTGTCAGTTGGTTCTGGGAGAACCCTTCTAGTCTGACTATAGACTACAAACAGGGACTATGACTGGAATGTCTAGCAGTGCTTTTACCCATTGATGACTTCCATGTCAGTAGGACAGTGAATCCAGTCTGGATTTTTGTTTGAATTTTAAAGGGCCTATCCAAGGAGCTGGACTTATCCCCCAAGTAGGATCAACAACCTTGGATACCAAATTTAAAGTTCAGTTTTAAATCAAAGCAGATGCACCCCTGTACTGACATGGAAGCTACCAGGCAACTCATCCCTTGCCAACATATGGGAAAGGAGGACTTTTCTTGCGGAAAATAAACCCTACACCTCTCAAGTACAAAACTCTTATAGTCTGAGCCCAAATAAACAGCCTACTTGTTTTTTAAGTAGGGCGTTTATTTGGATTTAAACTATAGGATTTTTCAAAAATAATGATTTTTTCCATTCAAGTAATTATAGCGAACAGAAATCATGATGAACGAAGACTTCTTTGTGAACTGGTATAATTTTAAATCACCTCTGAGCTGGACTTATAATCTATATTTAAATGCAAAAAAGATGCTGAATATTTTTTTTAACATTAACCACTAATATACATTAGAATTTTTTTCTCTTATGATCACTCTGACAAGAAAAATTGTTAAGTGATGTCACACTGTTATTTTTGAAATGAGTGGTCCATTTGTAATGAAAAACCTTCAAATATGGTAACTATAAATTAAACTAAAGGTCCCCTGTTATTTTCAGGGAATTTATAAAAGCAAGACCATAAGAAATTCTGTTTTAGTGCCTTGTCCTGGGAAAGATGGATCTAACACCAGGCTTCCTCATAATTTATGACAGTTCTAAGAGTAGTTTAGGCATTTTTTTTAAGGATTATACATGAACTATTCTTTAAGGGTCATGCAATCCATCTTGTTTGTTTGTTTTAATAAGGGAAAGGAAACCAATTACTTATTGAACACTAAATGACCTATGTGTGCTAATAGAACTCATCTTAGAACAGTTATTCAAAGTATTTAATTTGGACCTAAAACTCCCTGTCATTAAACACTTGTGATCACCCATTAGGTTCTGCCGTTAGATTCCAATCCATTTTCTGCCCACCCTTGGTTTAAATGGAAACCTCTGCTCATGTCTCTGCTCAGTGCCAAGGCCTTTTTACAATAGTACATTGTGTCTGCAAAGTGTTCATAAATTTCATAAGGCTAGGGGGAAAACATTATGTATTCCAGCTTTGTGTCCTAAAATGGTGGATTAAATAACATCTAGGACACACACAACTCCTCCAAAGTATCTGTATAATTCAGAATGCACTGAGGTGCAGCAGGAGCAAACTGCCTCATGTCAGGAGGTGCCCCATTCAGTACGAGTCAATGAATAGTTTAATGGAACAAATCTGATGGAGGAAAGAATGACCAAGCATGATGTTACAGCCAAAGATTAAATCTTGTAGGGTCTTTCCCCAAAGGCAAAGAATATGTTAGCTTGTTAACGTGCGTCCATCTCACTCAACATTCCACATCTAGTTATCCCAAATCAATGAAATTATAAGTCATAGCAGAAATCTTTTAAATATTACGTAGAGTAGTCCAAATCTTATGTCTAATCTGATAGATGTAAAGAAGTCTCTGATTCATTCAAGTCAATCAACACTTTGCAAAACTTTCTTGAAAATGCATGCATATGTTACAGTGAATAGCAAGAAGAAGGAGGGTTGGGGAGCTGATTAAATTTGCCAGTGATGACAGGTATAACTGCATATCAGCTAGGGAAATAGCTAGACTTTATTGTACTGTAAGAGTGGTAATGGCTCATAGTAATGGTAATGGCGTAGTCCCACCTCCCAATAATTGGGAAACTTCTATAGCCACCATTCAACATTTCAGCCTATTAGTGTGTGTATATGTATATGTACATAGATTAATATATCCATATATAGATCAAAAATGTGTCAAAAACTGTTTGTAGAGGTTTAAAAGAAATACTGCTGAGAGTAAGGTCAATGGAACCATAAAAACTGTTTCACATAAAAAGATAATAGAACAAGGTGCATTATACTCCCGTGGCACGCACATTACATCTTATAACTGATTCTTACAACTTGCATGCATTTCAGGAGTCCCCTTCAGTCATTCTTCACATGGATAATGTAGTTGTTTTGGTGGACTTTTCACTATCACTTAGCATTTAAGAGAAAGTCTGGAAGGTTACAGTAAGAAAGTCAAAGGATTTATAGTCTGCATCCCACTCACCCCCAAATTCTCTCCATAATCTAATAAAAATAAGAGATGCAGCTACAGACAATAAGGTGAGCATGAGATATAGCTTGGTATTTTGACTGAAGAGGTTCAGGTTTACATTAGGAGAGTACCTACACTATACATTGATAATAATTTGACACCATCATAACTACCATTTCTCCATTCTATGGAACCCTGGGATTTGTAGTTTGGTGAGGTAGTTGGAATAGTTTAGCTCAGCTATACCATAAATATGCTCTCAAACTTTCTCTCTCTCCTTCATTTCCTCTGTCTCTCTTTCCCTTATCTGACTTCACAGAATTTGACCAATGTGGCAAATCACATATGGCATCCTGAGCTTCTTGGAAAAAACAAAACAAAACATGGGATATAAATGTGAAAAATAAATCAGAATAATAAATGTGTTACTTAGCAAGATCCTAGGATAATTCTAACTGATTTTACCTTTTTATTTGAAAGCTAGTTTTAAGTAGTATAGAATATTCTGCACTAATCTGTGATGATCTGAATAGTGTACTATTCACCAAAATGCCACATGCGAGATTGTTTGGCTCATTCATCTTTGGTGTTCAGTGTGTGGTTTTCCCAAAAAAAAAAAAAAAAAGTGGGAGGATGCAAGGATCTCCCTCTTCCCTACTAAAATGAAAAGTCTCAAATTGTGAGATGTTTTATATCATTTCCACTTTCTGAACAATATCTCATTACATTTAAATTCTTTGTGTTTAATCTCTGAAGCTCAGCTTTTCCTGTTAAATTGCTGCTTGCTTTCATCCTGGAACAAAATAAAGGAATAGAAATAGAAACAAAAATTAAAAAATTCAAAGAACTCTGACCATTCATCAAACGTGACTATGTTAGCAAAGGGCTTTTGTGTGTTGTGAACTTCCACAAGATATGGTTAATGATGTGCAGCCATCAATTCAGGGTCCAAAAACATAGCAGAGAAAGAATGGGAGGGGAAGAAGAAAGAAAACAAAATAGCCTTTGGAGGGAAGAGATTTCACATATATTCAGACTGAGAAGCTACAGAAAGACCTTTTATTTGGCATCAACTAGTTTTTGGCAAACACTATCAATCAATAAAAGATATATAAAACACCCCACTTAGACATCAGAAATAGCCTACGTTACACTTATCACCAACAAAAAGTAAATCAGGGCTTTGTATCCTATGGAGAGAAAAGTCCCATTTTTAATGTCTTAGTAGTTGTTTTTATGCAGGGATCAAAGGCATATTAAATAAACAAACGTCTTCATGCTTAAGTTTCAAATGTGAGAGCCAATAAGACACGAGAACTAACTCCACACAGGATCCGTTTAGTGAGAAAGAACAGATTGGCTGAGTAAAATGGAGATGGATTTTACCCTTTCCTCACCAGGATTTTCAACTCTTTAAGATGCATGCGGTCATTTCAAACGGTGAACAAGCGTACAGTACTAAAACCCTTTGATTTATTTTTTGGCTAACTTGGAACATACACTTCATAGGCAGCTTACCACTTCCTTTTATCCATAGGATGGATTACCCCCATCCCACTGAGGAGTAGACTTCAGATACTTAAGAAACAATAATTCAACGTGGTTTGCAAATGTAATGCAATTTCCAGAGGTTTTGCCTCTGGAAGACAGTCTTTTGAGATTGTCCGAAACCTTCATGCACATGGTTTTACTTTACGAATGGTATGAACAAGATAAGTTAAAAGCTATTCCTTATCCCCTTCCATGAGATGAAGAATTATAGAGGGACATGTGGTTGTCTTCTTCAGACAGAAAAAAGCTGAAAGCACTGAACTGCAGTTTGCAACTCCCACAATTTTATACAAACTGCAAAGAGAATTAATATGGGATTTTTTTCTGCAGTTGTACCATTACTTTTTTGTATGTTCAAATTAATGGAACTGCTTTTCATGTGAATTACATACTTGTGTACTGCAGACCAAAATATACATTGTGAATAGAAATGTAAGTGATCAAGATCGATTACATATTGGTGGTGGTGGTGGGAATATTCAGGAACTAGTGGGAACCAAGTCCACAGATTGTCCCACTGATGTATATTCCCTTGATTTTAACCTCCCCCTTTCAGTTCTAACCCTTTGGCTTCTACCACTCACCTTACCTGTTTGTCCTCAAAATCCCTCCCTGGATCTAGTATCAGGGCTCAAGGTAATCCCTATTTTAGACAAGTGGCTGTGTGGATCATAGGGTTCAATGTAGTAGACATGACCAGTCCCCTTAAGAGTTACTAAAGGGAACAACTAGACTGAGTTGGAGAAAACAAATGGTTAAGATTTATTATATAGCAAAATGAATTAAAGAAGAAATCCCTGAACTCCTTCCTCATTTACAGCTCCCAAAACCCTACTCAGATCTTCAACCTGTCTCTGACTGCCTTCATTCTTTTTAGTCTTTTCTCCTTGGACTCCTATCTCTCAGTTGCCAGATAAGCATCTAACTTGTATCCTTCACCCAACATAAGACCCCTTCACAACATTTTCTGAGCTGTGATGGGCTGTCTCTTCATGTCATCCATCTCTAATAATGAAGGAATCACAATTAACTATGGTGATGATAGTGGTAGTGAGGGGGATGGTGTTGTGGCAATAGCAGTGGCCACTGTCCAAGTCTTCACATAGTACACAGATTTTTTTTTTATGATTGCTCCAGCAAAAGCAGAAATATATTTATTAAGATTACTGTGATACAATGTATACTGAGAGAGCCAGTGTGGTGTAGTGGTTTGAGCATTGAAATATGACCCTGGAGACCAGGGTGTGAGTCACCACTTGGGCCTGGAAACCTACTGGGTGACCTTGGGTGCATCACACACTCTCAGCCCCAGGAAACTTCATGATAGGTTTTCCTTAGGGTCATCATAAGTTGGAAATGGCTTGAAGGAACACAACAACAATGTCTGCTGACAAATAAACATAGCTAGAAAGAAAAAATGGTCTTTTCAACAGTTTGTGCCTCGGCTTTAGAAGTCTTCCCAAGGGAAGCTCACCATTTATCTAATGGCATTACTGGGATGGTCAAAACCAGTGACAACTGGTGGATCCCATGTTAGTTGGATGGGGCTCTGCTCTTGGACTTAGTCTGAATTTTTAAGTGCACTATCCAAAATGCTGAATTTGTTTTAAGGATAGGGTTCATCATTTTGAATAGCTCCTATCAGCCCATCAACACAGAAGCCACTAGCCACCACTGGTCAAAGCTGTCTTCTTTGGGAAATCTCTTTGGCTTTTAAATACTTGCTCACTTTTTAAAAGTGATTTCAGTTGCTTAGCCAAATTCTATTTTTAAAATTGATACTATATGTTTTCACTCTGTTATTTTAATGTTTTTCCTCCACTTTATTGAATTTTTCTATCAGGAGACTCAGCTCCTGTCATACAAATGGGGAAATAATAGCTGTTTTAAAATAGGCAATAGATAAAATGAAATTAGAGATTGCTAGTGCTACAATGTATCCATTGTTAATTGTGGTTTGCAACAATGTATCAATTAGCAATTACTGTTTGCAACTTTTATCCAAAGGCTTCAAGGCACCAAAGGAGGTCATCTGGCAATAGTAATGTCCAGAGCATCCAGTGTAAAGCAGGGAGATCAGATGAGTGGAATGTTAAGCTAACAGGAATGTTATCCTGTTTTCTGGGGGTCCCGGGAGGGACACCTGAGTGTGCTCTCAATTACACAAGTTTGGGAACTTAGTCACAGAGCACAAGCCAGCAATACGAAAGGCAGGGCAATGGAGCGAAATCTTTTACTCAATGTCTACGGGGTCAGGCCGAGTCAAGGAGCAAACAGAATTGGAATAATAATTGTGGTTTTTATTAAAATACAATCAAACAGTTATGCAACACACTCACGCAGCGAACTAAAAAAATAAAGGTTGCAGTGGGATAGAGAGATTTTTTAGAGGAGTTGTTGGTTTGGGTAATACTACACCTGTCCTGAAGACCGGGTAGTCTGCAGCAGAAGTTCAGAGATATGGAGTCTCAGTACATGGGACTGAGGGGAAGGCTCGCCCAGCAAAGTGGCAGCAAGGCGGGATGGAAGTCGGGAGCGATCCAAGGAAGCTCTCAAAGTCAGGGGTTTTTATAGGGAGAAATGTGGCCACAGGCTAGTCTGTACTTGGGGAAAACAATGAGTGTTGAGCTGGAGACAAAGCCTCCAAAAGGTCAGAATTTAGCATGATTGCGTTAAGTCCGAATTATCAATAGTGTAGCCAGTGTGTAAACGTGGAGTGCTTGACAGTTGAGTATTCGTCTAATCAAACTGCCTGCTCAGGACAGGGAGTTCTTTGTAAGTAGCGTGCATACATAATAGAGTACTTGCCTTTGAAGTCTCCTGAAGTGGCAGGACGGTTATTTCTGGCCAGCCTGTTTTGTTTGGAATATTACAGCGATTAGTGGCCGTGCCTGTCTGCGAGCTTGTCCGTGGGACCTCGCAGCATGTGGAGAGGAATGGGTAAAGAAGGCCAAATTATTGATATCAAAGTGATATCTAATATCCCCCAAGTCCGGGCTAGAAACTACAGTAACAGGAAAGTGTTATGAGAATAGGCAGGGACAAGGTAAGAGGACAAGAATTGCCCCAGTTCTCAAGATAAAAATTATGTAAACATTGGGAATGCTTGGAAAACTTGTTCTGGTGGAGTGATGTGACATTTCTGACTTTCACCGATCATTGCCATCCATGCCTGAATTCACATGTTACCACCCAGCACCCATCAGTCTCAGCAGCTTTTGGAAAGTTTCTGTGTTGCTTGCTAACTCTAAATAAAATTATTCTGTTGAACCTCTGAGGCCCTTTCTGCATGACAATGACATCCTAGCACGGGGATGTGAGAAGCGTGGGACTGCAATGATACTTCCATATGACATCATCGCAGTCCTGCCCTTCTCATGTCACCAGCTACTGCGATTGTAGGCTATATCATTGATGGAAAAAATCCAGCAATGACCCCCGATTGTGTGTGCCTTCTGTTGCAGCTGGCTATGCAGAAGGGCTGAAAGCACAATCTATACACTTCCTCCCCTACTGCAGCATGGGAGGAAGGCCAGCTGCAATCTGGAAGGATGGAGCATGTCCCTCATACTCCCTTCCTCAGGCAGCCAGTCATGTGCAGAGAGAAGCATTGGGAACATGCTCCCATCCTGGCAGAGAAAGCATCATCGTCCAGAAAAGGCCTGAGTGTTTTCTGTGAGAGCAAGTTATCCAGCACACAACATTTTCATTCAATGGAGATCACTGCTTACAACTACAGGGTCCAGCTAGGGGTGCTCATATGGCTCCTTCTTATGCAGCTCAGTTTATTGGCAAACTAGAAAATAATGTCCTTAAAGAGACAAGTGACAACGTCCTTAAAGAGACACCTTTATGGTCTGAATAAAGCGGAAAATGCTTAGAAAATTTTATATCACTCTATTCATCTATTCGTCCAACAATCCAGTTTACATCTAGCGACATCAACTAAACATCCACATATCCATTTCCTTGATGTCTTCCTCACCACTGAAAATCACAAAATTGTCACTGATTTTTCCAGTAAGTCACTGAGACCCATAAGTACCTCAATTAGAGATCCTGCCATCCCAGGCATATTAAAAGAAATATAATCTACAGCTTGGCTCTAAGAATCAGCATCATCTTAATACTGAAGAAAACTGCTGTAAAAGAACCAACATACTTTTAACAACACCTACTTCATATCCTCTTCATATCATTTATGACATCAGAAGAACAACCATAATTTTGAAAGAAAATCTTCTCCACAAAAGACATGAGTCAAGTAACAGCCAACAACATGTTCCACTTAGGATAGATTTCTATCCAGCATCTCCTAACTACCATACAGCAAATAGAAAAAGTTATCCTTTGTTTCCAAATTCTGAACATCAGGGCAGAGCTATCAGCAGGTCTCTCATTGTAGCCTACTGCTACCTGCCAAATCTATAGGAATTATAGGTAAGATCTGTTCTGAAAACACTAGATAGCAGTGCTGGTTCATATCTTTGTGATTTGAAGTGTTGCATCACCTATATGTGTCTTAAGAATACAGTCACTTATAAGATCACAGTGACTGACAGGACTACTATATCACACAAAACAGCACCTGTCAGTCTTGTAATCCTATCTATGCTATTGAATGCAGATGTGCAAGATGCCATCTACAGTACATGGAGAAAACAAACATAAACCTGATAACACACTTCAGGACCCACAGAGCTGCAGTCTTGACCAGGAAACTTGAGCAACTACTGGCCAAACATTTTAATTCAGAACATCACAGCCTCTCTGATTTGTCCCTGTTTGAAAGAGAAGTGCCATCTCATTCAAGCATTTTAGACAAAATGGAAAATTTCTGGATCCAAAGGCTCAAAACTCTAATACTATCTGGTCTCAACCGTCATCCATGTGAGAATGTAAACTATGGAGTTTTCTAAACTGCCCCCTTGGCTACAAGATCACTTTTATTTTAAGAAACTGAAGAGGGAAGAAGCTGAAACTTTTTGTTTAGTAATTTATAAGTTCCTTTTTTTTAAAAAAAAAATGATATAAAATTGAAACTTTTTTTTATTTACTTGCTCTATGTGATTCATATCCTTTATTGCCATTATAGATTTGTAACCTAGAGTTATGGATTTAGAATTGCATTTAGATATGCTATATATTTATGATCACTGCACTTTTGCCACTATCATACCTCCATCTTAAACTTCAGGGAACCAATCCAAGTGATGCAGGTTGGTTGGCAGTGCAGGCAAGTGGGATGCTTCAAGATGTTGCACTCCCACTTCCCTGAGCCACAGTGCAATGCACACTACAGCTTGTGGGGAGGGGACATGCTTGTCACACCATGGTTTAAGAAGAGGTGTTGATCTCTTAGATCATTCATAACTACATTTTTTTAGGTTATTATGAATGTAATATAGTCTCCCACCTAACTAAAAAATTTTTTTTTTAAAAAAAAAGTTTTGATTGTATTTCAGTTCTTCTGCTGTGTTCTTATGCACTGCTCTAGGACCAGTGGAAATTGAACAGCTATTATTGGTTTAGATTTGATGTGGATTGGCTTCTGTAGTGATCTGTAAAATCCCTTCTTAAATATGAGACGCTGTGGAGTGCCTCACCCCCCATTACAATCACAGTGGAATCTGTTAGTACACACAGAGGAGATTATACCCTCTCACAGAAACAATAAGAACAGATGAGCAGTTTCCTATAGAACAAAGTGTTAACAAGCTTCTCATTAAAGAAAGATTAAATGTCCACAGAGAGTTGAACTTTGATTTAAATGAAAATGCAGGTTAGCATACTGCTGACCTTAAAGAAACTCAAAATACCAGAAAAGAAATCAAGAGTGTTGTTCCAGAAGACGTGTCATCAACTGAAATATTTGTTTGCCTTGAAAATTTAGCTGACTGCTAAGATAAGAATAAGAATAAGATAAGAAATAAAATAATAGAACGATCACCACTTGACCATATTGGTTATGTTTCTTTGTGGTTACAGATCACTGACTTTGTCAAAACAGGGTAGGTCCACCACAAGGAGATCACCCAGTCAGTGACACTCACACACCATTTGGGACTTACCATTTTATGATGACCCATAAAAAGCCATCTCTGGAGTGGGTTAAATCCACATTGTTTACATAAAGAAACAACAATCTACCACACAGTCTTGAGATTTTATGTTATGACTCTTAGTAAGAAAACTGTATAGTGGGTAAAAATCCACTTTGTTTCCATCAAAGCGTAAGAATTTTGCCACAGTCTTTTGGTTTCATAATGTGGCTGAAGCTGAATTAGATGAGTGTCTAGTTTTTCCATATTTATGGCTGAGAGGAAATCATCAAGGCTTAGTATGGTTCCATGGTATGTTGGATGAGAGGAGCAAGGCATTGACATGGGCAAAAATAAGACCTAAGGCCTTTCACCTGGCACAAATCAGAACATTCTGGATTAAGTGACCAAACACATCTGGTTAAATAACAAATCAGAGAAAAGAGAGAATCAGTGTCCACAAAATAAACAGATCAGAATATCAATTCTGTCATGTAATACTTGCCCAACTGATCCAATGGTTGACCAGGCTGCATCTTACATGGCAACAGAAGAGCCCAGGGAGAAGGTAGTATTTGAATCAGAAATCAAGTATTTTATAGGATTAAATTCTACAATAAATGAAGCAGAGAGTTTTCCAAGGTGAGCCCTGCTTATTTTGCATTACACTAATCTGACCCAGTTATCAGGAAAATAAATAATATTTAGGGATGGGACAAATCCAGAATATTCCAAATCTGAATCTGAATCTGAATCCCTGGAAGGTTCTGGGAATCCATGAATCTGAAGAATTTTGAATTTTTTTAATCTTTTTAAAAAAAATTAAAAGCAAGAGAAGGAAAGCACCTCTATAAGTGTTTTTGAAGCAGAATTTGACATCTTTGTTTAATGAAAAAAATTAAATGATAGTTTTCACATTCAGGAAAACTTTCAGGACCTCAGACTGCCCTGGAGTCAGTGGGAGAAGAGTGGGGAATGCAGGATCATGCTCCCCGCAAGCTTCTCATGCCCGTCCTGGGCAGGATTGGGCTGGCAGCGGGCAGAAAAAAAGAGCAGGAAGTGTGGTATTGCAATCCTTGCAAGCTTCTACCACTCGTCTGGCTGGGGCAGGCAAGAAAAGGGCAGGAAGCATGGGATCGCACTCCTCGCAAGCTTCTGCCACCTGCCCGGGGCAGGATCTGGCTGGGGGCAGGCAGGAAAAGGGTGAGGAGCATGGGATTGTGGTCTCCGCTACTGTCATGCCCTGCCTCAGAGACCCTGACAGCGAGGAGGAGGATTCTAAGTCCGAGGCAGAAGCTTCCCCAGAGGCAGGAGCTTCCCAAGAAGCTTGCCCAGAAGAAGAAGATAATAGACAACAGGGTCCTGAGCAAGGGGAACAAATAGAAGATCAGATAAAAGAAATACTTACTCTGCAAGAGAGATGCCAGCAGCTGTGCCACTTGGCATGTTTAAGTAGCAAGCAAGCCCTAATGAAGGAACATCTGTGGTGACAGCATCCATAGATAAAAGAGTTCCATCTGGCCCTTCCTTCCAGGGTCAGGAACTTGTCTCTTTGGTTGTGAAGTCCTATGCTGTTCTCTTGCATCTGGACTACCTGGAAACTGCCTGTTTTGATTATGAATTGAACTTGCCCTTTGAATTTGTTTCCATCAGCTCTGTTTAGGACATTGTCTGGCTCTTGCTGTGTGAGTAAAAACTGTGTTGCTGTTCATGATTAATTGTCAGCTCTGTCCAGGACACGACAGCTACTTTCTCTTGCCCACCACTGGCAGGATTTGAAAGAATCGGTTTGCCTATTTTGGCAGGGGGATTTGGATCCCTGTATTTCGAATCCTTGTCCAGGATTCGAGGATTTAGTTGGTCCATCCCTAATAATATTTAAATCAAATATTGTAAGAGAAAATAAGACTAACATCCTCTCCAATATTTACAGTGTCATAAGATGGCCCTGCAACCTTGTAAATGTTGCTATTCACATTTATGATTGTGGTACTATTTGTAATGAGCAGAAATGTCAC
Source organism: Ctenosaura bakeri (assembly GCA_948474755.1). Taxonomy (NCBI): domain Eukaryota; kingdom Metazoa; phylum Chordata; class Lepidosauria; order Squamata; family Iguanidae; genus Ctenosaura; species Ctenosaura bakeri. The sequence goes on from CAOLHI010001130.1 coordinate 595,972, forward strand.
CTAAAATCCACCTTAAAAGTCAGGCAGCCAAACCAATCATAGAAGTTATGTGCCACTGGTAAGCACGGGCTTAAGGATGACATATCCAGAACCCTCTCTCCAGCAAGCCATGGTGCAACAAGTGATTATGACAGGTTTCCACAGGTGTACCTGATGCTGTTTGTTGAACCATGACTTGTTGTCAAAAGGGGAATGGACATGTTATTCTTCAGTGTCCCACTCACCATTTCTGTAGAACTCCTTTAGTAGGTTAGGCTGCCTGGCTTTTAAGGTGGGTTTGAGGAGGCATTTCTGATCTTTGCAAATAGTGCTACAATCATAAATGTGAATAGCAAGGAGATGGATTGTAACTATATCATTGTAGCTCTATCTCTTATGCAGGGTCTCAGATGAAGCTTATAAATGTGTAGACTCAGAAAAAAATGCATTTAAAATATGTATTAACACATAGTTCAAATGAACATTACCATGCAGGTTTTTTTGTTTATAAAATCATAGATGAGTATGGAAAATATTCATTTGTTTATTTACATAATGTATTCAAGTAATAAATAATAAGTAAATAAATGTTGAAATGGGATGGAATTTTGGGTGAACATTTCTGAAAGTGACAGAGACCAGAAATATAGTGATTAATTTATCCACGCTATTTTTATAGTCCATCCTATGTTCCTATCTTCCATCAACTTGTGTGCAAATCCATTCATTTATCCCTTGTTGACCAATGTGCCAAGACACGTTCTTATAATTTGACAATTTTTAATTGTAATGCAGTTGGATATGAACATGAACTTTGACTTTATGCCAGAATAATCAACTTTGAATGCTTCTCTCCTTCTTAATTCCTCTATTCCTTTTCTGTCTTAACATGATCCAGATTTAAAGATCTGACTGGATGATTATTAGACTCATTTTACTTGGGGAGAGGTTTTATAGATAATCTTTGGAGACGAATAAGGAGATCACAATTCCTAGCTGTAATCACTGGGCATTTTTTTAAAGGATTTTTCTTCTGACATCTGCTGCTTGCAGAGTCTACTGAAATCCATATAGGTGGATTTATCCTCATTTGTAAAATAAAAGTCATTGTGTATTATTCAAGGGGTCGTTGAATTGTGTGCAATTGGAATCCTTCATTCAAATGTTATTGGTAGCAACGACAATAAGAGATAGTTGTTATTCTTGTTAAATGAAGACTGAAATTGTAGTTTATTTTAAGAATCAGGAAGCAATATCACGTGGGAGAGAGATGAGCAGGGAAGGAGCTAGGGAGCAATATCACATATAAATTCTTCCCTCTACAATCATGAGTATCACATGATTTGACAGTAAATAATTGCTTCTGGAATGTTTGTTAATTTTGGCAAGTGTCAAGCTTTGCAAAATGTTGTCTCTTATTATATATGACAGATGCAAATTGCATTGCGTTTTAAGTTAAGTTTTACTCCAGAACCTAACCTGTCATTCTAATTTCACTCTAGTTTTTGAAGAGTATCATGTTGATAAGATGAGAGGATGTGGTGTGGGAACAGCCTAGATAATTCAGATGTTTTAGTCTAAGGTGTGGCAGAGGCAAAGCAATTCTTGAGTATAAATATAAACCTCAGAAGTCCAATTCAAAAAGTAGATTACACTGTGATATATTATAGTTCTTCAAGTACATATGGACACACAGTGCTCTGTTATGCTTTGTTAAATTGATGAAAGAAGCAAGTTCTTGATGTGATGGAAGAAAAATCATCTTGCCATGGAGGGGAAAAGAACTGCCATTGGAATTCTTCTGTAGGGTCCCTTCAGATACAATCAGTTAGTTCCTTACACTGCTATCACAGAGCATGTTTGTGTCTCACATTTCAAAGCAATGCTTGCACCTGATCTGAGCAAATGTAGTCAACAAGCTCAAACAGAAACATCTACATAATTCTGATGAAATGAAAGCACACACACACACACACACACACACAGAATTTCCTAGACATAATATTGCTGGAAGTTCCAGATGTGACTTTCCTTGATCTTGTAAAACTCCAAAGATTCCAAACTCATTCTCCTTCTAGCACATTCTCCTTACATGACCACAAAGTAATTACTTGCAGTTAATTGAAAGAAAACTCAATGCTGTGTAATATATCCCACATGTATTCATTCGAAACAGCAGAGTATTAGCACCTAGTGCAGTAAATATGTTCAGTCAAATGATTCTTCACTGATTCTTCAGTGATTCCAATCAGTGTGATTTAATGTATTGCATAGCAGGGATGTTATATCATTCTTCTTGTAGCTTATTTCTGGTTACTGCTTAAAGATGAAAAGGGTCTTTGAAGCTGGGGCAATCCCTATAGCATGCCTGGTGGATTAGGTCCCATTTTGCAAATTAAAAACATTTCAGTGTAGCCCAAGTTACATCTATACTACAGCTTTGTGAGCTATGAAGACATCTGTGAATTAGGGATATAATTCTTTCCTAATTTTATTCTCCAAGAGGCAACAAGTCATTTTACCAATTTTCTTTCCACTGTAAGAACATCTTCGAAAACTATGCAGTTTTTTGAAAGTTATTCTCAATTTGGACCCTTTAATTTTTTTTAATGAAGAAAATAGTATTTTCTGTGATGGAAATAGCATTTTCTGTGCAGAACATAATATTTTTGCACATAAATCTTATTTTCGTTGCAGAAAATGCTGTTTTCTGTGCAGAAAATTCTGCAGCTTGGAACATATTCTGCAATAAACTGCACAGAAAATATGTTCTGGGACTATTTGACAAGGAAGCATTGGACTGCTTTTTGCCATCTGTAAGAAAGTGTGTCATCTTCAGATTATTCTTACACCCAGAAAAGTGGTTATAGAGTTCCAGCTTAGCTTTGTAGTGATGCCTTATTTAACTATTAAATACATTGTTTGATTGAAACCCATTTGATACCTCAGTGGAATTGGCATGTTTTCCCCTCCCTCTCCAATTTGCACCCTTTTGTTCTGCCAAAAATGTATTCCACTGGGTTTCAGGCACAGGATTGGGGTGCTGCAGGAGCAAGGGTTGCTCCTGATTCTGATGGCAGCAACAGGTTCTATTGGAAGTAAAGCACTGAATTGTGGCCCTTCTATCTTACTACTTTTAGGTGGACTTTATCTTTTAGATGTCACCAAGATATATGATTGTGCTTTCTATGAAGCAGCCAATGTAGTGTCTACCCTCTGTTATTCCACTGACTATTATCTACGATATACACAAGCCCAAGTTCATTGATATTTATTTATTCTGGGTGGAAGAATGCAGGGAGAGTCCTCCACATGGAAAATTTTGTTTCATCATATTACTCAGCACCACTAGAAAACAATCCAGTCTTTCTTTTCATTGCTAGAAGTGTAATAGTCCCAGACAGACCAAAGACTTCTGTGTTTGTTAGTGATCTCACAGGAATAGAGGAGTGGTGTGATATCTGCCTCCCTAATGGAGAAAAACAGAGCTAGGCATGTATGTAGTTCTAATTATTGAACTGCATGAAGATAAATTGCAGCCTTAAAGGCGTCTCACAATCATTTATCGAGAATAAATGAATGTGCACTAAGTTTTGTTTATCATCAGAAGAATGTTACACTACATATATTTTATAAGACTTCAGAGAAACTGCTAAGTTTCAATGGTTGGTCAAAAGGAAGAATTTCTTTTAAAGCTGTTTAACATTTCTGTTAAAGTGTAAAACCCTTCTGTAATAATTACAGATAAACTGGTGAGTTCATCATTTGGCAACTAAACGTCTGTTTCAAGTATAGTGAAAGAAAAACTTAAATTTCAGTCCTGAAAATGAGGTGGATGAACTCTATCATGATTCAGTCTGGGTACAATTTTGAGAAAGTCTCACATTTAAATCCTATCGACGCCAATGGCATTTACATGCTTAACTGCACACTTAAGCCTAATTGAGTTCAATTAACATTCTTTGGATTGTACTGGTGCTATTAAAATCACAAGTGATATGCTGGCCATCATTCAGATGGTTCCAACAGAAGGAAATACATATCCTTCTACCATTCCACAAATAGATATCCAGTTATGTGCCACTAGCTGTGGGAGAAGCTTTTGGGATGCTGTTTCATTTTTATTTTTATTTTAACAAAAACTTGCATTGAATGTGAAGGATAGTCTGTAGATCCTGATTTTGACAGAATCCTGTGAAACTCCCTTCAGGGGCCTTTTTAATAAATTCCACCACAGGGTAGTATCTTAAATGTCAATATGAAAGTGGGGAAAGAAGACTCACAGCAAGGGCCTAACCCATTTTTTGGATACGTACAAGATTATACTGCCAAAAGCAATCAATTTGTAGATCATTTGTTATGGAAAACGATGGAAGGTACAGTGGTACTAAGGAATCGTTTACTTGTAGTCTTTTGAATGCTATAGGTTGCCACCTGCATGTGAGGGGAGGTGAGAGGAGGATGCCATACCCACAGCTATCCCAATCTGGGCCTCTAGATCCTATAGAAATGCAGTTATGAGCTCTGACATAGCAACAACAGCACCTGCTTAGATGCCTTCCCCTGAGATAATGATGAGGAGAAAAGTATATATCAATGAAATCTATGAAGTCTATACAATCTGTAAAATAGATAGATAGATAGACAGACAGAATTTTGGAGAAGAACTGATGTGGGAACTGCTGGTATGACGTTACTCATCCTGAAAATGAGCATATTTAAACCATCATGATAATTAACAAATAGCCACCTATCATTAAGATAACCAAATATTTCAATCATGGATGTCGTTGAATGGCTGAATTGCATCTTTTACCCTAGAGCTTAAATTATAATTATAAGCATAATTTATCTGCCACTTGCCAAAAGGAGAGACATCTTTTCTGACTAGTTATGTCAGCTTCTTCATAGCTTATGTTGCAGAGCTGCAGCGCTTCAGAGAGATTTCACTATGTACTCAGTCATGAGTAAATTCCCTTGAAGCTAACAGGGTTTATTCATCAGTAAATCAATGGAAGAAGAGCATTAGAAGTAGTGAAAAAGAGAAAGGTTTTACGGAGAAATAAACAAAACCACTACAGATTGACAGGCAAGAATAACATTCTCAGACAAGTGATTACTGAGGCCAAAGAATTCCTCATTAGCAGCTCAAGCTAAAATTCTAGTTTTTCCTCATAGTGTTATTCCCACTCAACAGTTCTGAAAATGGTGCTCTCACTTTAAAAACAAAGTACAGCATGTAGGAATGGCTTCTAACAAGTAAATGGCAAGTGTGAAAAGTGTATGAGAGACCTTTTACTCTTACATAGCTGAGAGAAGTAGGTGTATAAACAATATATGTATAGATTTATCAAAGCAAGAAGCACCAACATAAAGATTTAATTAACATATAATAAAATGTTATAAAAAGAATATCCAGTGGGGAGATTAAAGTTAAACTAGGTGAGCACATTCTGCATTAAAAGAATAGATCAGTTTCTGTTTAACAAATCATTCTTTTTAATAGGATGGCTCTTCTGGGTTTTTCAAGAATGACAGGAAAGTGGCTTTAATATTTAATAAACCCTGAATGGTTTTGTGCCTTGAAACTATTTTTAATTCCTGGAACAGGCACTGATCTGACTAGAGAAATTTCAGAATGCTAACAAGTCTGCAGATCTGTTGAATGTACGTACATAACACCAGACCTCTCTTCTCTACAGCATAGTGCAAATCCAAGATATGTAACTGTACCCACACTATAGCAGAGTCATTGTGGGCTGCTAACTTGTTAGGGCAGAAAGCCTAGAGTGAAAAACCAAATTCACCTAATGGAATTATTCTCTGCAAAATCATCTTGGGTGACTAAAGATGATTGCTAATGGAATTTTCTGAGCATAGGTAATACAACGTTCTGAGTGTATAACTGATCAAGGAGTCACTTTCCTAAAGCAGGATCAGAAACTTTGGCAGGTCCATGGACAATTTTGCCCTCCCTTCTCTGAGCCACACATGAACTCTATCCATGTGTGAACTTTAAACCACCAACATTGCCTTTTTCTGTGTGTATGAAAACGGCCGATCACACCCTCAGAAGCCTAAGATTGACTAATGAGTGAGCATATCAAGGCACCAATGTCTTCATTTTTAAGGACTGTTATTATTGTTATATGCCCTGAAGTCAACTCTGACTTTTGGCAATCCTGTCCTGGATCTTCTTGGTAAGTTTTATTCAGAGGAGGGTTGTCATTGCCTTCCATTGAGACTGAGAGAGTATAACTTGCACAAGGTCACTTAGTGGATATCTGTGTCTGAGCCCTGGGAATGTAAACCTTAGTCTCCAACACTCAAATCACTATACAACACTGGCTCCCTTTTTAAAAAAATTAACCTTTAAAAAACTTTTTAGTGCTATTTTAGGATTTTTAAACAGTCAAGGAAAGAAAAAGTTAGCATGCCCTGGGGAGTTCTAGGGGCATAGTTGCTGACTTTTTTTTCTTCCAGTCTATAGGATAGCTTACATGAGGCTGGCAGCCATATAGAGGAGGGTAATTAAGTCATGTGTACACTGCAAGCTGGCATTTGTTCACTCTCCATATCCACTGGGGTTTGGTTCCAGGCCCCCCATAGATACCAGAATCCAAGGATGCTCAAGTCCCATTATAGTCAATGGATATCACATGCACACATCTTTGGCACTGTTTCCTCATGCATGTCACTGCCATTTCAGATGTAGGGATGTGACAGTTTGTGCAACCTCAGATTCATGTGTGTGGAGATTGCACATGAGGATCGCCCATTGTATAAGTTTCTACATGAGAAGCATTTGAAGTTTTGCACATTTTTTTAGTTGTTTGTTAGGATAATATAATTTTGTGCCATTTTGTTTGGCTTTATAAAGGTATTGCCATAATGTGGACTTGGCAAGTTCTCTGCAGTGGTGTGCTTGTGGGAGTAGGGATAGTAGCAATGGCAATACCTTCAGTAGTACAGTCAACCCTCCACATTTGCAGGTTTCATTTCTGCAGATTTGATTATTCATGGATTATTTGCTGTCACCTCTGCTGCCTCCCTAGGTCATTTTTAATAGGGACTGCAAGTCTTCTGAGACTGAGAAACTGTGAAGGCAAGGCTTGTAAGTCCCTGTTCATAATGGTGTGGGGCAGAAGTGGAGGTGGCAGGAAGCCCCACCAGCCGCCCACTTCTGCCTTGTAAAGGAACTCTGATGCCTCAAAGGAAACCATGGTGGGTTGAATATGGTAATCATTTTTTTTCTGTGTTAAATATGCTTTGGAAGGGCCTGGAGTTATTCACTTTTTTTCACTTTCATGGGGGCCCTGTGCCCCTAACCCGAGCGAATGTGGAGGGATTACTGTAGTGAAAATCAGGGACAATTTGCAACAAGACCAAAAGGAATTGGGAAACATCATATATAACCAGTGATAAAAATAGTGATTAATATCCTGGGAAAATAATCATGGCAGGAACTCACTGGGGCAATTATAAATGCATAAACTAAAATTATGTATTCATGTCTAGTTTGTAATCCCTACTTTAGGGGATAGAAATCAACCATGAAAGTCCTCCAAACCTTACTTATTGGACAGCAGTCACTGTGAACGACAGGAATCTGTTCCTCTGTTCGTTGGATAGCAGCTGACCTACATCCTCCCCTCCCCTCATACAAGCACTCTCTACCATGAGGGAGAATTGCAACAGGGTTTGTGGTTCTGACTGTGACAATGGAGACTGATCACAAGAGGGGATGGGAATGCCAGTCAGCTACTTCCTAATCATCAAGGGAACAACCCCCAGTAGTCATAGTGGTTGTTCCCCAATAAGTGGGGAGTGGGGGTGGGTGGGCCAGCAGTCACTATATAACTATGGAACTAAGGAGGTTCTGCAGTCATAACTGCCTTAGAAAATTCTGACCACATCTTCAGTCAGATAACAGTTTAAGTGCCAAGAGAATCTCTGTAGGGAATGAATTCTATAAGCAGGATGTTACAACCAAGAAACACCTCTGACTGTGGCCCTTTCCGCACGAGGCAGTTAAAACGGGCCAAGGTGTCCTGGCACGGAGGTCTTCTGTACCGTGGATCGGACTAGGTGCGGATTATTTAACTTAGTTCTGCACCTTAGTCTGTTCCAACCCACCCCCAAGTGGTCCTCCAGCACGCCAAGTAAAGACCAGAAAAAACAGATCTTTACATATTCTGGAATGTGCCATTGCATTCCTACTTACCTGTGCAGATACGCAGACTTGCACCAATGCAAGCCTGCGATCAGTGGAGGGTGGGCTGTGGGTGTGGCCAACATCAGCAGTTGGTCCACTCCCACCGGAAGCCGCCATTTTGAGCTGGAGCAGTGCAGATCTACAGACCTCGCACTGCTCTGGTTCACCCTGCACCAATGGAGGAGCTCTGCGGAAGGGCTCAAGGGAAAGTGTGCGTTACTTCGGACCCAAGAAGAGCCAGTAAGTAACAGCATGGAGTGATTCACTCACCTCGTGAGGAAAGGGCCTGTGAGGGACCAAGAAGAAAACCTGTGAATCAGATCTTAATGCCCTGGAAGGCTGACATAAGATGCTTTTTCAAGTGTTTAGCAGCCAAGTCACTCAAAGTCTTAAAGGTAAGAGTTATTATCTTTCCCCAATTGTATGTGACTTGGGCTTGTTTCTGTATCCACATTCTTTTCCCTTGTGTTTTGTAGCATCCGCTTGGAATATTGCCAGCATGACTGGAATTCCCCCTATGGATGTAGCATTTTCCTGAGCAGCAAGGGTCCAGGGATGTCCTTCCTTGCTGGCTGGCGGCATGGATCGTTGTCGTGACCAGCCATACTTTGTCTGGGTTTCTCCATCTTTTTAACTTCCTTGCAATTTGTTGAGTACCCTACAGGTGCTCTTCTCCCATTTTATTAAAATGATTGGATCCTTTCTTGGATGAAGAAATTAGAAATCATGAATTATAAGTTATGTAGCTATCTCTAATGAGTTACTTTTTTGTAATAAGCACATACTGAAGACACATTTCAAAAGTAATATAATAAGTGAGAATGAGATTACTTCACTAGTGTATAAATAACTCTTTTAGCTATTTTTAAAGGATATTTAAAGGCATTTTGGAGACATTCTGTCAGGGATTTTTAAAAGTTTATGCAATTCTTCTATACCAAGCTATTTCTTTTCAAAGAAACAGAAAATAACAATAAAAACAATAAGCAACATAACCAAGTAATGCAAGAAGTTTGTTTTTAAGCACTGTAACTAGTAATAGCAAAACAAAACACAACAAAACTTTTTAAAACTAATTTTTGTCTTCCAGGCCAGCACCTCAGAATGAAGCTGTAAATGACTAGCAGTATACTTCAACTTTGAAAAATATGCATGCGGGGATAAAATAGATGTGAGGCAGCTGTGCCTTAATTTTTTTTTAAATCACTGTTAGTGGCTTTAAGGAGCAGCAATTCTATGATTTTTGTTAGTTTTTTTTTTCAGTTCAGGGTGGTCTGGGGATATATGAGAAGCTGCCTGAAGTCTTTTAGCTGTGTGATTCCCACCATCACTGCAATTAGCAATGGGAGCACATTACCTTTTAAAAGTAACTTTCTGAACTCTGGTTTTATGTTTAGACCTAGAGGATAGTGGTGTGTAATGCCTCAGTTGATCAGCTTGTGAAGGGGAATGTTCCTTTTACTTGAGTAGCCCCTTGAGATGACTCACAATGATGGTCTGGTGCCCCATGTAACATTGTAACTGTACTCAAAATACTTGTGGCAGACCAGAATGCCAGTAGCAAGTAGGACCACCCTATCCTTGGAATGGATGGCATATTCTCAGTGTAGAATTCCAGACAGCTTCATTTTACTTTGGTTGGCTGCTTGGCTTCCTGTGGGCTTCCTGACAGAATCCAGTTTGTGGAGATGTGAGGCATTTTTTTCCAGGTGTGTCTTGACTGTCATTGATTATATGGTGTCAGAATGTCTAAATTTGGTGGTTTATGCAGATAGAGCTTTGGATACTTTGGGTTACACTTCACTCCCACCATACCTACTTTTTCATCCTTCTATTTTGTGAACTCAGACAGTCTTCCAAGTGTGAAAGTCATTACCATAGGATCAGGGAGTTCCCTGTCTAATGGTGGTAGGCCTTTCTGATATATCCTATTCACTCAGAATGGCTATTTCTGACCCATATCATAAGAGTCTTTATTTTGATACCGATCTCCAAAGTAAGAAAAAGTTATAACCTGAATTTCATACTTAATTTTACATAAGGCAGACATGCTTGAGTGGTTATGTCCCAACCTCCCATTTTTTTATGATTTCCAATTTACTCAGGCTGGTGAGGAAATATATACTCTCCTTGTCATAACAAAGTTATTTTAGTATTGTGGCTCTAGTGCTGAAATAAAGGAAAATAGTAGAATATCATTCCCCAAAGGTAATGGGACATATATTGTGCATGTACAACTTTTCAGTTCTTCTGTTCCTGTCCTTTTGTTGTGTGAAATAAGACCTCCTGTAAATCATGGCTATGTTAACTCTTGAACTTGCCACACAAAACTTCATACACTGGGCTATGGAAAAGATTTTCTAATCTACTCTATCTCTGAGCCAACTTGAAGGGTTTCCCCACCCTTTTCTTTTCTTTTAGGCTCCAAAAAGTCCAATGTGCCATGGAGTTATCCAGATTAATATAAATAGATTCTTAAATGGCAGGTCTAGCACTCTTCTGCAACTTTGCAAACCACAAATATTTGTAATGAACTTCAGAAGCTTATTTCTTGAGCTGAACTCTGTTATACACTTTACATTTAGCATTACACACTTTAAAAAATATATTCTCTCTCTCTTTCAACATCATGGAATAATAAATTTATGCTGGAATGTAAATTGCTGCTATGCCATCCAGAACACTGCCCTAGAAGGTAGTTGCAGATTCTTGGCTCACCAAGTTAGGAGGAATCACACTTCTTTTCTCCATTCATATTTCAGGCCTCATAAAATAAGCCCCATAAATCTGTTCCTAGAAATGTCTTGCGAATCTGTAAGACTACGCAGACAACCAAACAATCACATAATGAATCTCCTGCTCCAATTTAGAGATCATTCTATCAGACGGTAAGATACATTTCAATGCACATCAAGTAAAATTTGGTAAAACTTATGGTACAATATGTGGCAAACTTGTCATCTGTTTAGGCTTTTACAATAATGTACATCCTGCTGTAGATATACACTATGAACATTAGTTAGTGAGCTTTAAAACACTAGACATTAATTAAATTTGAAACTAGTGCTTTTAAAATAACATTCCCCCCTCCCATTTTAGATTTCTTTGGTTCCTCATGCTCTAGGGATGATGGAGGATTATATTTCAGGTTGGGGCTTTTGAGAAGAATTTATCTGCATTTGTCAATTTTGACTTAGGATGAAGAGAACTTGAGATTGATCCTGCAGATGTGGGAGGAAGATTTCCCTGTCTCTTGGTAAAACAAGTAGGAGATTTGGAGAATATTCTCCTAGCCTATTTTCTCACCTTACCCTTACCCTTTTGTTATCCCAGCATCACTCCAACAGTACTTTTTCCAGGATGGGAGCATGTCCCCGACACTCCCCTCCTCACCCAGCCAGCAGCCTGTGGATGGGAGGGCAAGCAACATGTGCCTTCCTTCCTCAGTGCAGCTGGCCTCTTTCTCATGCTGGACTGGGGAAGGAAGTCCCTAGATTGCACTTCCACCCATTCTGCCTGTCCGCTGGCGATGGGAGTGTCATGTAATCATGGTCATTAATGGATTTTTTCTTTTAATGGAATATCCCATGATCGTAATGAGTCGAGACATGTTGGCACTGGGACCACAACAACATTGTGCAAAAGCACGACTTGAGGACTGCCAGCAATATGTCCCCATCACTGGACAGCAACATTGTGTGGAAATGGTCTTTGTTCCAAATACTGTTTGCCGTGTAGATCTGAATCAGTTGCATCCTGACCTCTGATTTCAGAGTTGCAGATCTGAGAATTCAACATAGAAGCATGAAAGTGTGTATAACTTCCACAGGCGATTACAGTCCTACTCTAGATGTAATTCCTGGATAGTTAATTCCTGATAGTATTTCCAGCTCTGTCCCTCAATTAGAATACACTTTCCAACCTTCAGCAGCTGACTGGAAGGAGTACCAGATTCCAGAGTCTATATTTGAGTGTTTACATATCAATATTTAAAGTGAGCAGCTGTTTTATTGATGACAAATTCTGACAGAGGTAGGGAAATACTGACAGTTACCAAATCTTAGCAGCATTTTAATAAAAAAAATCTAGTTTTCCACAAATTTATTAATTTTATACCTCTCTTAATTTTTATCAGATATGTCAGTCCGCACATAAAGACTGTCAACCATATATCTTCCTACATACTCTTCTTAACCATTAGCCTGACTATGTAATTGTCTCCAAATAACACAAAGTCAACAATAAATCAAGTTTATTGTTGTTTTGTGGATTGTCTTTAGCCATTATCTTTTTCTACCTGCAAATTCAATTGAATGTTCATGATGACTACGCAAGCAGGGCGATGATAAGGCATTAAAATAAGCATACAGATTGCATCCTGTCTCTCATGACTCATTACTCATTTTTTTTTCATTTTGTTTCATATCTGCTTTTCTTTTCCAAAGAAATAGTAAAGCAACTAACAATAGAAATAAACAAAAACAAAGAAAGCATGTATGAGTTACGTCACCTGTGGCCAGGTAAGCAAAAGGAGGGGAAAGCGGTAAGTTAAGAGAAAGGGCCCAAAGAAAGGGTTAAATAAGTGCTTGTGCCAAATTTGGGTTAGCAGGCCTCAGGGCCTAGACCCTCTTCTCCAGTTCTCAAGGTGAGAGCAATCTCAGAGTGACAGCACTGCTTTAAAAACTGTGTATATGTGTATCTTTCTCATTAATTTGACATTTTCTTTTAACAGGATGAATGGTGTACCCTGTGTTACAGTTGATGCTTAATTTATCATACTTAATGATATCAGCAGGGGCCACCCCTTGTAACATTATCCTTGTCACTTCTAGTGTTGCCAGTTTTTCAAAATAGCAGTAAGGGACAGCTGAAATGCATGACATACAGGATTGAAAATCAGGAAGTAGCTGTTAGCATGCTCACATTCTTCCTAAATATCAAATGAAAGTATTGATTTCAGTTAACATAGCATATATTTCTTTGTAAAATCAACACATTGCCCATATTTATAATTTACATGATATAGACATTTCTGACTTTATGAAGGACCCACATGCAAAAATGCAGGATTTTTGGCATCTTTTCCAGTCAATATAAAAGGAAATAACATTCTGATTCTCAAATAAGGGACAGCTCATAAAACAAAGGACACCTGCCAGCCCTATAGGAGATAAGCTTTCTGATCTGCTAATACTGTTATCCCATATAATAAGAGATACCTGCCAATCCTAGTGAGCATCATCAGGGCCCATCAGTGGGTCTTGGATTTTGACAGCCAGATTTCAGGGCCTGATATAGTCTTGATCTGGCAATCGTATAACAAATGCTGGGGAGGAAACCCTGTTAACGCAAAAGAGGATTGAACAACTTCCAGAAGCCTGAGGACAATGGGTTACATACTATATTTGATATCTGTGGCAGATCATTTTTAACACCTCCAGTATCCCTTGAAAAGCTACAGGTTGCTCTAATCTCATTAAAATTTTGAAAACATGAATATTAACCTCAAAATCCAGACGCTTATTACATGCCAGGCTGCTCTCACTATGCTGGTTGGTTGCTTCCTCTCCATGATTAACAAGCTTCTCTCAAGTTAGAAAGTTCAAAGACAAAAAAGACACAGGCACACAAACACCAAACCACCACTGATCACTGAGAAAAAACATTGGCCCAGTTATTAAAAATAAGAAATCAAACACTTGGAAAGGCAAGTTTTATCTATGGAAGCATGGATAGAACTTATAGGCTTATCATGTTTACTCACAAGAAGTTGTGCTTGTCTATAGTCCCTTGAAAAAGGATACAGCATGTAGAATTCCCCAGCCAACATAGCCAGTGAGCTTGGGAACTCAGGGATGCTGAGGACTGAGGATTGCAACATTTGGCTATAAGCACACTTTTCTGGGAGTAAGCAGCACTAAATAAAATGAACACCACATCCTGTGAAATACAGTGATGCTTATTTCCATAATTATATTCAGTACTTAGAATTGAACTGCCTTCTGGGTAACTACTCAGAAGTAAGTTCTTCTGAACTCAGACAGTGCTATGGAGGCTTCAATTGTCTTGAAATCTTAACAGGCTTACTTGGAGGTGAAATTCTATCAAAAATCATTAGGGCTTTGAGTGCAGTCTTATGTAGGTTTGCTTAGAAAGGGCAGAAAATCTCATTAGCAATAGTTGGTTATGCTGGCTGGGGCTGATGGGAGATATTGGTAATGAGCATGGGAGACGTTAGCCATGAGCATCTGGAGGGTAACAACTGCCCATCTCACTTCCAGTGTGACATACACAGGATCTGCCTGGGAATTCAAACCCTGGTCTTCCAAAGTACTAGTCCAACCTCTTGCTGGTATAATTCCTTAATTTCTCTAGAACTTCCTTTCAAGTAAGCCTCTTGGCCTCTAATAATCTAAATAAGAAGATTCTGACTGTCAGTTACTATTTGATGATGATGATGATGACGACAATGAAATAATACCTTGTTAGCTTGTGAATAGCAACATTGTGGTGGTCTAAAGATCATACTTTTAAATTAATTTGATATTCACATAAAAACTTCTCCCCCCATTGCAGGATCTTCCTTCTCTTCTTGAACACACTGGTGTTTTGCAGTGTGTAGATGTGCATCACTTTCATGACTTCTTAACTAATTTTGGTTTAAATTTGATTTGGTTGAGAATGTACTTCCATATTGCAAGTCATGACTCTTTTTATTCCAGAAAATAATTTTATAATTTTTCAGAATAATTTTATTCTGAAAAATGATACTTTCAGATTCCAGCTTTCCTTCCAAAATGGAGCTTTTGGGGGAATGAAATGAAAGGACTAAGCCACAGGCACTTTAAAAAATGTAAGGAGGGGGGAAATAAGAGAAAAGGAAGAGGGTTTGCCACTTTGCCTCCATGCTCCTTAATTAGGGCTTTCAAGATTGCAAGAGTGCACCGTGTGCATTCCTGCATGCATGTGTGAGTGAGTTATATAGTTAGCCTTGTGTGTACTTACTTTCTCTCTCTCTCTCCCTGCATCCCTGATATGCCAATAATCCCAAATTCTTTTTAATCAAAAAGATCCCTTGCAGCCTTTAGGACAGGGGTGGTAAAAGTGCATTCCTCATGGCTATTTTTGTGATTCCCTCCAAAGATCTGTAAGAAAAAGGGGGGACTCTTTTTGCCCCCAGATGTTCCCAAGCCCACAGGGGCTGCTGGGGCAATTTTTCCATTTGTCCCCTTGGCCATTTTAAGACCCAGAGAGGACCTCTCAAAAAAAAAAAAAAACCAGGAGGTATGTCATACATTGATCTAAACCTGTCCACAAAGGGCCAAAAACATAGTAAAACACAGGCCCTTTTCGCACGGGCTTTCTGTCGCGCGAGAGCCCCCTGAGCCTCGCAGGAGTGGGAGTGCTCTGCACGACGCACTCCCGCTTCCGCCGCGCTCACAGGACTGCAGCGGTGTGATCGCGGGTTTTTTGATCTTCACCTCAAAGCGAAAATCACCCACGCTCATGCAACGCTCCCGGCGCCCACGCGCACTTACCTCCTGTGCAGAGCGTCAGGGAGGCGGCCAGGTAGTGCTTCCTTCCCTCCGCCCCTGCGGAAGGAAGGAAGGAAGGGGCGCTAGTGTGACGGACACGACAGCCTCCTGCTTCGCACGGGGGGCGGACGCGCGAGCCTCCTGCTTTGTGCAGGGGGGGCGGACGCGCGAGCCTCCTGCTTCATGCGGGGAGGGTGGCTCGCACGAGAAGCCTTCTCCGGGAGGCTGCCGCTTCCCCCTTCCTTCCTTCGCCTGCGGAAGGAAGGAGGGGGAAGCGGCAGCCTCCCGGAGAAGGCTTCTCGCGTGAGCCGCCCTCCCCCACTCACGCGAGAAGCCTCAATGCAAAAAGGGGCACAGTCAAAATTGCCTCCATGCCTCCCTGCTGGAGGAGCAGGTAGGCTTGACTTGATGTAAGGAGGTGTCAGCAGTGGAAGGAAGGTGTTTGGGAGCAGCTGAGAAAATGTTTTGGGGACCCTATGTTGCCTATGGGCTACATTCATCCACCTCTATCCAAAGAATTAAGAGACTGGAGGTCAAGCAAAACATAAGTCAGTGAGTCACACACTGCAGAGGGTGCAGAGGGTTTCTGACAGCAAAGAAAGAAGTGGGCAGAGAAGGAAAATAAGAGCCAAGTGCTACAAACTAAGCACCAGCACCAGACAGAGAAGGGCCTTGAATGCTAAATCTCAGTCCTGCCTGCCAAGTCTTTGGGGGTGAAAATGGCACAACTTTTGTTTAACCTCCATTTGATTGGCAGAAATGGAAGGAGGAAGCCAAGGAAATCTCCTGTTTATCAAATCTGGCCAGAATTACCCATATTTTAAAACAAGGGTAGGAATCATGAAGCCTTCCAGATGATGTTAGACAGTATTTATTACTGGTGACTTTGCTGACCAGGGCTGGTAATAGTTAAAACAACATCTGGAGGGCTGCATGATTCCCATCCTTACTCTCAAGGCTGCTCATACTCTGCCCTATGAACTGAGAGCAGGTAGGGGTAGCAGAGTGAAATAATTTTGTGATTGTGGATAATTAATGTTTATTATTCAAAAATGACAAGCTTTGGCCTCTGTGTGCGATGTGGAAGTTGTCAGTCAGTCACACAATGACAAGCAGTTGTATTTTCTACCTTCCTTTAAGGAAGATATACTTGGATTACTTTTACAAAGTCTTTGAAGAAAAACAAAAAAGGAAGCATAAATACTAACGAGAGGGGGAAGCAGTGAAGTTGTTAATCTTCTTTTCACAAAAATATTCAAATCTTTTTCAAAGGTAATCCAATATGTATTGCAGCCTCTATTGAAGACTTCAAGGTTACAGACACTTCAAGGGTCAAGTTTACAACCGAGATTCACTTCAGTGTTACAAATAGTCTATCTGGTTTCACAACACTCTCAAAATCTATAGAGAAATGTTATTTTGAATCTTCTGGCCCGCTGTTTCTTCCTGCCTTATCAGTGTAGCTGACATCTTCATTCAGCTTCAGATGGTTGTTTTGAGAATTTGTAATCAAAGCTTTTTCTTTATAGACAAAGATTAATCTTTGAACTTGAAGAATAATTATTATTTCTACAAAAGAGACTGGGGATTTTTTTTTTATGTTGAGGTATGTTGACCATGAAGAACATTGTAGGCCATGGTTATTTCCTGTCTCTCTGGATAGCAAAACAATAGCTTATTGGGCAGTGCTGGAATGTGGTCAGTTTCAATGAAGCTTGGCACTCCATCTACCTACATTATCTTTGGCACATTCTTGTGAATCATAAGGACTGCAGTAAATGATTTACATCTGAACTTTACCATGCTTTTTTTTTTTTAAGTGCAGCAAAACCTATTTTTAAAGTCTTCAGTGGTTAAAAGTCACAACACATGATTTCCTGAAAGCCTAGAGTGGCATTTTCATTCCCTAAAAGGAATGCTTTTAGGTTTGCCAATTTGGACAGAAAAACAAACACACAAAAAGGCCGGTCTTCTCTTGCCCTTTTGAAATGGAGGTTTGATATGCAGAAATCAGTAGGTGAAATTTCTCCACAAAAGAAAGTGTACTAATTAGAAAGAGAACTACCATTTTTTATTCAAGAATTGCACTTTCCCAGTACTTAGGCAGGTAAGTGGTTTTGTCCTCCCTGTTGATTGTCTGCATGAACAACACAAGATGAATCTAGACATCATGGTACTCTACTGGGCATTCCATGCATACCTATCTAAGACAGTACAAGCTGGAACCTGACCTCTTTTGCATTGTGCTGCCCTTTGCCCACCAACCTCTTGCAGTGTGGACTTTTGCCATGTGCCTTGGGGCTAAGAAGGAGTTTTTTTGCTGTGCCTTGATTGATATGTTACTGTCACACCTGGCAGAGTGTGGGCACTTGGTTAGCTAAAGTGTATTTATTGAGGTGCACCCTGAGACACTGTAAAGTGAAGCTGTCTTGCTACATGTTCCTCAGTGCCAGCCAGCTTGTGGGGTGAAGTGGGGAGTTTAGGTTGCCACTCCTCAGAGTGCTACCTCATGTTGTTGGGGTCATGCTGAAATCACCTAGATCCTTTGGTTTCCCATTGTGGGGTGTTAGCACCTGAGGAAAGCTCAGCTTAACCAGACTGGAGTCTCTGTATACTCCATCAGCTGCCTCATTGCAGATTACTGATAACCAACAGAGGGCGTGGACATTTAAAACCCAATATTGTTGTTTGGAATCATCATTCCAGGTGGGAGGGAACAGAGCACAGAAGATAGAAGACTAATCCAAACTGAACTATGGTCAAATGCCTGCTTATAGCTCACCAATGTCCACTTTTTCTTTCCTATGTCTTGTCTTTTTTCATCTGTAAACTGAATGGCAGATCCTGACGTACTCTCTCTCTCTCTCTTTGATGTGAGTCACATAGGTGGTGGTATGAAAAGTAAGGGGAAAGTACAACAAACAAGTAGATATAATTAGAGGAATATAAGTAGGAGCGGTTTAGGGAGCTAGGTGCGTTTAGCCTGACAAAAAAAAGGTTAAGAGATAACTTGCTAGCTTTGTTTAGATATTTGAAGGGATGTCAGGTTGAAGATGGAGGAAGCTTGTTTTCTGCTACTCCAGAGACTAGGGCCCTTTCGACACATGGGGTGTGAATCGGGCAGAAACGGGACTCACCGGATTTCTTCTCTGTCTGATCAAGTCCATAGGGACGAGAAGCAGTGCGAGCTCGTCGCTGCGTACTGCTCCGGCACACTGCTCTGGCATTCAAAATGGCGACTTCCAGTTGGTGGAGGCTCTCCACCAACCGGAGAAGCTCGCCAGCCTCAAGCCTGCCCCCGGCAGATCTGCAGGCACGCACTAGTGAGTGCCTGCAAATCTGCACTGTAGCGCGGCGACGGAATGACACGAGGTCGCACACTTAGTGCTTTTGAAAAATCTCTTAAAAGATGTTTCTAAACAGCATGCTCCGCTACCAGTTCCAGTTGCTCCAGAGTGGACTGAGGTGCGGAACTACAAAAAGTAGTCCGACCCAGTCCACTCCACGGTGCAGAAGACCTCCGTCAAAGGTCGCACTGCATCATTTTAATATCCCAGTGCGGAAAGGGCCTAGGACATAGACCAGTGGATTCAAACTACAGGAAAAGAGATTTCACCTGAACATCAGGAAGAACATTCTGATGGTAAAAGCTATTGTGGCCTCTTCCAACTCTATGATTTTATGATTCTTAAGGGCAGAGATCTATGATATCTGATTCAGTCTGTGTGGCATTCACATCTTCATCAACTCTTCATCTCAATTATCAAAAATTGAATACCTCAGCTGATTTTCTTACTTGTCTTCAGATAAACTGATCTGCTGAAAACAATGTCTTCTCCAGCTTTTCCCTATGGAGTCATGCTTGATTCATCACTCTCCAGTAAGGGGTTGTGATTGTTAAGCAGAATTTTTAAATAGGGCAGTCCACAACAACCTCTCCAAACAGCTACAGATCTATATTAACCTTGTAATTGACATAGGCCCTTTTCGCACAGGCCTTCTCTCGCGCGACAGCCCCGTGAGCCTCGTGGGAGTGGGAGCGTCGCTTCGCACGACGCACTCCCACTTCCACCGGGCTCACGGGGCTGAAGCGGCACGAGTGCAGGTTTTTTGATTTTCGCTTCAAAGCGAAAATCACCTGCGCTCGCGCAACGCTCCCGTCGGGGAGACGGCCAGGTCGTGCTTCCTTCTCTCTGCCCCTGCGGAAGGAAGGGGCGGGGCGGGGTGCTAGCGTGACGGACGCGACATGTCCTGCTTTGTGCGCGCGTGCGCGCGGGGGCGGACGCAACAAGCTCCTTTCTCGCATGCGCGGGGGGGATGGATGGGACAGGTTCCTTTCTCGTGCGCGCGGGGGGGATGGACAGGACAGGCTCCTTTCTCGTGCACGCGGGGGGACGGACGGACGGACGCGTGAGCTGCCACCGCCTCCGTGAGGCTGCCGCTTCCCCGCTCGTTCCTTCACCTGCGGAAGGAAGGAGGGGGAAGCGGCAGCCTCCCGGAGAAGGCTTCTTGCGCAAGCCGCCCTCCTCCGTCGCGCAAGCGCCGGTGCTGCGAAAAGGGCCATAGATAATTTTCCTTCTATAGGTTTCAGTGAAAGAGAATAATTTTAAAGGAAAGAGATGCCATGGGGAGGGAAGAAACCCATGAAAAAACGGTTCTACTCTTCTCTTGATGGTATGGATCCCAAACGACTTTGGATGTTTTGGAGACTCTGAGGTTAGAGCTCTCTAGAGAAAACAATAGAACAGCATTGTTTCAGTTTTTTTTATCTTATAAAAAGAGGGCCAGTATTCTGTTATAAGCTGTTTAGTTAAGTTTACCTTGTTGTTATTGAGTGCCTTCAAGTTGTTTCCAACTTCTGGTAACCCTATGGCAAAACTATTGCAGGGTTTTCTGGAGCTGAGGTTATATGATGCCCAGTGGGTTTCTATGGCTGAGTGATGAATTGAACCCTGGTTTCCAGGGTCATAGACCCTTTCCACACCGTGTGACTGCCCCACAGTCAGCATATAATGGCAACACTCGGCAGATCATGCTTCTGCATGACATCATTATGGTCCCGCTGCTGTCTTGTCCCTACACGTTGCACAAGTGCGGTATTTGTAAAACAGAAAAAATCCATTTTACACTTACCCTTGCACTGCACTGAGGCCTTTCCCAGCCATGTGGAAGTGCAGAAGCATGCTGGTGATGTCTCTTTCCCCAGCGCAACAATGGTAAATGCCAAGGTGCACTGTGGAAGGGAAGAGGTGGGGCCAGAGTGCTCCCGTCTGCTGTGACTGGGCAAGGTGTGGAGGGGAGTGTTCCTGGCATGCTTTCCCTCCCTGCCGGGGCTGCAGCAAAAGGACATTGCTGAGCCCCATTGTACGGAAAGGGCATAGTTCAACTCTCAAACCACTACACCACACTGGCTCTCTTACTTAGATTTATTCATTCCTAATTGTTTCATGTTCATGAGTGCTATTTAGGCCCTTTCTGCGTGGTATTTGCCATGCGAAAGGGCGCCTGGAACGTCGTGCGGTTGTGAGGATCAATCTGCACGACATATTCACAATTGTGCAATGCTCCAGGGTAGGGCAGGTGCCGCTCGCACACTTTTCATTTTCAGCTTTCAGCTGAAAATGGTGCACAATTGTGCATTGCTCCAGGGCCCCACGTGCACTTGCAGTGCATGCGGAGCTTCTGGAGCTGCAGCAGTCATGCTTCCTGCCCCAGCACAGCCTGGGAAACTCCCAGGCTGAGCTGCGGAAGGAAGAGGTGGGGCTCTCACGCTGCCTGCTCAGAAGCAGGCAGCTCATGCGGAGCTGAAGCAGCGGGGACATGAGAGCCTCTCACTGGAGGCTGCTTGCACGATCCCCGCACCCCAGTGCAGAAAAAAAAGTAAGGTGCGGAAAGGGCCTCTGTCACGTGTGTGACAATATTGCCATGATTGTAACTCCACTCTCAACCTAATTTACTGGGCATCGATTAACTAAGTAACTAATGCAGAATACTGGCTGACACTTATTAATATTTGTGCTTAAAATTGCAAATCCTGGAGAAGAAAAAAATGGAGATAATGCTTGAATTTTATTGATGCACTCATTGAATCAATAGGATTCACATAAGTGTTGGCTCACCACTGAAGAATTAATTCAATGGGTGTACGTTAATTGGGACTACCAATGGGACTCAGGTCAGTCTTCCTAGTGATTACCCTTATTGCAGTTTTCACTAGAAGAATCACTCTCCAGATAAATCATATGAGAGATTCTATTGGCTTTTCAACCCCGCTTGCAAAATAATACAGCTAATGAAACAGTTATTCATTGCAATTGTGAATTGGTGTACACCACATCTGCACTATTGATCTCTAATTAAATAATTTTTCTCTTTCTTTCCTTCATATTCTTCGCAAGTGGAAATTAGCTAGCTACCAGCATGCACTTGAAAAGCTGAAAGCAGTTTCCTTTTCAGTTAAAGTTTAATTCTATAATTCTTGCTTTAGTTTTTAGGTCTTGGTGTAGAATTAAACTGGACTCATAAATGTCATAATAAAGCATTGAAAATAAAATCACAGGAATGCAGGTGGCATGATGTTCTAATGTTCTTTTCTGTCATTACCTTTGCATTTATTCAAATGAACTTAAGCCAGCATATATGGACCTTATTTTCCCCACTTTGTCTTTAGAATAATCTAAATATCTAGGTCATGAAGAGACAGAGAGAGACCTAATGTCATACATTGAGTCTCTGGGGTCAGTGATAACTTGGATGTGGATTTCCTCCATGTACATTCTAACCACTAGACCAGCTCACAGAAATGATTCCAAATGTATTTGTTGATAGGTTTTCTCTTAGCACTACCAAAGTCATCAAAGCCAAGTTTGTTGCCAAAGCATATCATTCTACGATCTCACCTCATTTTTTGCTACACTGTTGAAATAACAGCCAAAATAACACTATTGCTTCCTTCTTGTAACTGTACCCATCTAATTGTAAACTTTGTCCAACAGTGTGTGTGTGTGTGTGTGTGTAAAACCAAACCATTTCCGCACTACACTGTTATAGTGTTATTATTCCATTTTCAACATCCTGTGGAATTCTGAGGTTTGTAGTTTACTGAGGCCAAAGAGTTCCCTGGCTGAAAGTTCTAAATGCCCCTGCCTAAACTGCAAACCCCAGGATTCCATAGGATGTTGAAAGTGGAATAAAGCAATATAACAGTGTAGTATGCAAATAGCCTTAGCTGGTGAAAATAGAGACTGATAATGAGAATTTGGGGTGAGCAATAGACTCAGCTTCAGATACATTTGGTTTGTTTTATTGGCATCTCTTTTTCTCCTAAGGGGACAATTTATCTTTACATATGAGCCAACAAAAGTGGAAGTAAAAGACAGACATTTGCACAGAAATTCTATTTATAGAACTCTGATGGTGGCAATTTCCATATGTTCTCCAGATAATCTGTAGGAAATATATGTCATATCCAAATATGAATTTCATTATTAGAACTGAAACTTTCTTTCCAGTTATCAGAGTACCACTTCACATACAGTGTGGATTTTTGTTATTTCCCTCTCCCCTTCTCCTGAAAAATTGGAAAGAAAGGTAGGCAGAAGGAAATTATTAGGTCAGGGGTTCTTTTCCCCCTGATACAAGGCCCTTTTTGAGTGCTGAATACTGCAGACAACACATAATACTGGCCAAATGTTTAACTGGCAGATTTTGAAGGTGTACTTAGATGGAATGCACAAGATTTGATTGCCTTAGAGTTTCTGATTCCTTTCCCTAGGCATCACTTTGCCTTTTCATGGCACATTTCCTAAGCCTTGGAGATCTGAGGAAGACATGGCCCAGTGACTAAACATTTGCTTTGCACATATAAAGATGCTGAATAAAACATTTCTGATTTCCTGCAAGATCATAAGCCAGAACAGATCAAAGGATCATGGAGCCAAAGTAGTGGCAGCATAGGTAGACATAACCATGAAAACGATAAAATTATTCAACAGATAATAGGCATACTATTTAACCTAGACTGATTACTCCCCACATAGATTTTAGCACTCTGTAAAAAGATTTTTTGTTTGTTTATGATCTGAGGAACATGACTATTACCTTCCTGTGAAGGTAATATCTGGATTTTTAAATAGTTGTTTAAGTAAGGTCAGAAGCTCTCCATTTAAGGCTTTATTCAGGAACATTATTTGTGACCAGCCTGTTTGCTTGCATGTCATTTACTTACTTCTAGGCAGATGCTTCCCCAAATTGTTTCCTTCACATAATCTTTTAGAATATTAATGTATGGGTGGTGAAAAGTATACATTGCATTCTATGGGATTGCTGTTGTTGTTGTGGTGGTGGTGTGCCTTCAAGGCCCTTTTCGCATGGCATTTTCCATGTAACAGAGGGCCTAGATCGTTGCATGATTGTGAGGAGTGATCTGCATGACACACTCACAATTGCACAACGCTACAGGGGCTGGCAGGTGCCAATCGCGCACCTTTTCATTTTCGGCTAGAAGCCGGGCCCTGCGTGCAGAGCCTCTGGAGCTGAGCCGGTCACGCTTCGTGCTCCAGCGCAGCCTGGGAAAGTCCCAGGCTGCACTGTGGAAGGAAGAGGCAGGGCTCTCACGTGAGCAGGCAGCTTGTGCAGAGCTGAAGGACCCCGGATGCGATAGCCTCTCGCTGGAGGCTGCTCGTGCGATCCCCGCACCCCAGCGCCAGAAGACGGTAAGGTGCGGAAATGGCCCAAGTTATTTCCAACTTATGGATACCCTAAGGTGAATCTATCACAGGGTTTTTGGAGGCTGAGAGTGTGTGATATGCCTGAGATCACTCAGTGGGTTTCCATGGCCAAGCAGGTAATTGAACCCTGGTCTCCAGGGTCGTAGTTCAAAACTCAACCTGCTAAACCACACTGGCTTTCTTCTATGAGATTACACTATGTGAAAATGTAGGGCATTCCTGGTGTCTCCATGGTTAAAGGCTGCTAATTTTTAATTTCCTGTAAAGCAGACCTTAGAACAACAACATTATTTTTGAACGGCCAATGATACATGTCGTGCCTTTCCTAAATGTGGCCAATATGGTTTGGCCTGTGTTCAAGTCTGGCCCCACCTTCTCTATGTGATCCTTTTTCTTGTATTAAAAAAACCGAACTGAAAGGATCGAAGGAGTTGCTTGTGTATGAGAGAGTTTCTTTCATGGCCTATAGTGATCCTTCTTCTTGTATGAAATATGCTGCTTGTATAAAGGGAGCAATACATGACAGTTGAAGACACATCTATGCTCCTGGACCAGCCCTGGAATTAGACATGTTGTTGGTTCCTTTTAGACATTCATTTGCTAGCGTGCCATCTTCAGTGAAGAAATTGCCTGCATGTAATCAGGACACTGAGGTAATAGCAGCTTATTAAAATTAAATAAAGGTTTTTTTGGAGTAGAGGCATCCGTGTACTTGCGTGAGGGAGCCTGCAACTCTATACCTCCTTCCGTGTAAAGCTTACACCAGCCTCTTAGGCCACTTCCACACTACACTGTTTTAGTGCTATTATTCCACCTTCAACATCTTTTGGAATTCTGGGGTTTATAGTTTACTGAAGTCAAAGAGTTCTCTGGCTGAGAATTGTAAATGCCCCTCCCTAAATTGCAAACTTCAGGATTCCTTAGGATGCTGAAGGTGGAATAATAGCAATATAACAGTGTAGTGAAGAAAGGGCCTTATTCAGAATGAGAAACAGACAAATGACTGCAGCTTAATCAGCACTAAGCTCCAACAGGAACACTAAGCAGAGTTCCTGCTGGAGATTCTGCTGCTATGTCTCCATAAATAATGTAGCAATTGTTCCTTTGTACGAATAACTTTCTTTTCCTGTTAACAGAACCTGTTTAAAAATAACATGTTCAAGAAATGAAGCAGTGGGGGTCTATGAGGCACAGGACATATAAAAACTACCAAAAAGGACAGATACTTCCTGCCATACAAAAGCAGGAAGGTACCGAATCAAGTGAGCCAGAAAAGTACAATATACAAACTGCTTTTAAAGAGACTAAAACAAATCTGAACCATAGACATGTGTCTTCTGACTAAACACAAAGTAAAATCCAAAGCCTGCATACAAAACGAGTGTTTAAAAAAATAACAAAAGATTCAGTTAACCTTTCTCCATTAAAAAATAATTTTTTTTTTTTTTTGCTGTTTTCTGTATTATAGTAGGAATATACTGACAAACTCTGGCCATTTCCACACAGGGTAATAAAAATGGTGCAGTACATCCTCCACAGAGGACATCTGCACCTTGGAGCAGACTGGGTCTGGACTACTTAGTGTAGATCCACACCTCAGTCTGCTCTGGAGTGAGTGACCCCAAGTGGTCCTCCAGCATGCTTTTGAAAAACCTGATTTTTTCAGTCTTTCAAAAGCCCGGAGCGCGCCACTGCATGCCTGCTCTCAGGTGCAGATTCGCAGGCTCATATCAATGCGAGCCTGCAATCTGCGGAGGGTGGGCTTTAGGCTGGTGAGCTTCAGCGGTTGGTCGGGACCCGCGACCAACGAGAAGTTGCCATTTTGGACACTGGAGCAGCCTGGACTGGGGAACCAGAAGATCTGGTAAGTAGCAGCACGGGGGGATTCTCTCGCCCTATGCGGAAATGGCCTCTGTTTCAGGGACCATTTCCACTTTCTAGATAAGAAAAATAAAACTTCATATTCATGAAGCCTTAGGTCATAGGTGTGAAACCTTCAGCCCTTCAAATGTTGTGTACTACAATTCCCACAATTCGTTAGCAATGGGCATGCTAAGTATGTCTGATGGAAGTTGTAAGCCAAAACATCTGTGGAATCAAAGATTCCATATCCCTTATAAGTATGCTTTTTAAATGTCAGTAGAGAAACAATGCCATTTTTTACATAGTTGTGGGTGGATTATATTGACTGGCCTTATTTTAAGTTTACTCATTGGAAGAGATGAACTTTTTCTGTTATCAAGTTATCTTCAGTGTGTTTGCAAATCTCATCCTGCATTTAGGACTTGACTAAGGCTTTCATTATTGTTTTTCTTCTATCATTTTTTCTCACACTGTCACTTGAATTAGGTCATCATGACATTCTTGGTGGCTTCATCATTGATTCTCAGCCCTTCACTTATTTCTGCTTTTTATTGCTGGAGGAAAATAAAAGAAGAAAGGTCACACTGCAAAAATTGTGGAACAGAACTAGCTGAAATAAACACTTCTTATAGGGATCTTTAAATTTATATATAAGGAAAGTTAGAGCTGTCAACAAAGGAAGACATGTTAAAAAGGAACTCCTCTACATTAATGACAATATTTACAAAACAGATTTAGGCCTAGACCTAATATTTAGCTCCACTTAAATGTTGGCTCCCAAAGGAATTAAAAGAGCAGCTGGTGTTGTTGATCTAAGAGCGCCATGTCAGCCTGAACAGACAGTGTAAAACTGCATGGGTTTCAGTGTCAACAAGCTGTAACCCTGGAAAAACTGAGCTTACTATTTTATTTTGTGTTTAAATATTTTTCCTAAAATGACAGCAGGAATCAGCTGAAATGGCAAAACAAATACAGTTGGAACCCCATTCTGTTTACGCAAAAAGAAAAGTGTGTTTCTTGTGTCTCATGACCACCATCTGAATAGAATATTCCAACACGGACATCAAATCTGTGCTCCAGAAGTCGATAACTGAAACCATATAGACTTACCCTGTCTGAAGAAAAGATATCACAGACTAAGGATACAATCCTAACTCAATAAATGACTGAGAACTCTTGAGCCAACACTAGGTTAGCTAAAGCTGTGTTTAATCTAAACCCCTCACAGCCAAGGATTACTGAGAATTACTTAGGACTAGCCTTGCCTTGCCCTTCATCTGTGATAGTATATTAGCTGTGTCCCTGGGTTTGGGGTGGTTTGGATCTGGCTGAAATCAACGTCTCCTTCATTCTGCTTGTTCTGGGCTCAGATCAGCCAGCAGAACAATTGTGCCAACAGATTGCTTTTCTTTGCCAATCTCTGAGATCAACCAGCAGAAGGGGATAATGTTGGCACAAAGATAGTTCAGCTGGTAGAAGACCATTTCTACATAATCTTGACTCTCTACAAACAAAGCATCTTTGAATTGAGAGTCCACTGTCAGTCATTATGGTGAAGACATTAGCAACTTCATGTATAGAGCTGATAGCAGGTAAAAGGGCAAATAGCAAAACATTTACGGTATGGGTGAGAATTGGATTGGTTTCCTTTATATATATATATATATATATATATATATATATATATAAGCCTACACAAATTTGCAAATTTCTTCATAAAAAATGATGAAAGATGGAAGTACCACAGGAATCTGCATCATGCTTCTTTGAGTGACTCAGCACCAACACCAGTTCACAAACATAATGACTTATTAGACAGAACTTGGATAATACATCTTTTTAAAAAAAAATCCTTTCTTTAGTTCCACCTCTTTAAGAAGGAGGTGACAGATTAATGATTTTCAAAGTGGTCAAGAAATTCTAAGAAATTCTGGAAGAATGGCAAATCGATGAAAATTTTGCACAATTTTCCCATGGTATTCAAAGTATTGCAGTGGAATTATTTTGAAGAGGAAAAACTACATGTTTTGGTTCATCCCCTTGCCTCATTTTCTGCACAGAAAATGCATTTCCAGTATAGAAAACAGTTTCCTATGAAGGAAACCTGCTTATTTCTTAAAGTTTTTTTTTCTCTATGGAATAATTCTTCCACAACATTTTAGGACATTCAAATACAAGGAGTATAATGTGGAGGAATATTCTTTTTCTCCCTCAGTAGAAACAAAAGTATTTTGATTATTAATCTGCATGAAAGGGCAAGATAGTTGAAGATTTATATTCTAATGAGCTTGCTATAAATATGAATTGTTTTTTGTTTTTTTTTCCCCTCTGGAGAGTTCATTTACTTCCCCATTCATAAACTTCTAAGGGACTGGTATTGTGAAGAATGTTTTCTTTCTTGGAAATGGTGGTGAGTCTTAATGTTCTGAGATGAAATTAATTGAAAGGGAAATTAATTGGAGAGAATCTAAAGACACATTATTAGGGGGGTGATAGGCTTGGAATAACTATTGGGAAATGAAATGACTGAAAAGGGGGAAATCGTAAAGCTGGTTTGGAGGGGGCCTATTTTCTGCCACCCAGAAACTGAGAAGTGGTTGATATTTCCTGTTGTTTCCTCTGTGAGACAGTGCCTCTAAACAGAGAGGTCCAACAGAGGTACCATGACAAATAGGAGAGGATTTCATGATCACAATGTGCGGTATGACAGGTGGGAGGAGCTTTGAGTGGCTGAGCTAAGAAAATATGTAGTATGGGTGTATAGCAAGGTCTGGTAAGGAGAACTGTAGCACTGTTTATATTCAAATAGTAGAAATATAAACAAGCAGCCTAGTCTGTCTATCTTCACAGGTGATAGCTTACCTATTACTTTTACAACATCATCTATACAAGAGTTAAACGAGATATAGGCTGAATTTGTTCCATTTACCAAATGGAACCCAGCTGACTTGAGTCCCTGCATACTCATGATATAAACTGATGTATAGGTCAGACTGCCAGTATCAATTTTGTTTCCTAATTCTTGGCATTCAAAATGAAATGCCTAACATTCGTAAGTAATTGAGGAACTTGTGCAGGAATGCTTACAACCACTGACAAACATGGATGCCAAAGAAACTTGTCTTTTGCTATAACTGAAGCAAAGCAGCATACATATGTCATTTTCAAGAAAGGCTTTTGAACAGTGCAATGTAGAGTTTCTGGTGTTGTGAGTCATATAATTGCCTTTTGGATGAAATAATGCACTCAGCCCTTCAGTTGAGCTATGCTATATGTTTTAAACCCATGCTGCTACTTGATAGTCCACATGGCTGTTAATGAATACAGATGGGGTATGACTTTGAAGCAGAATGCTAAACTATGCATAGTTGTAAGACAGTGTATGTATAAATGATCTGCATCCATGGACTTCCTTCCTCTCTCATCTCTAGGTCCAGTCGGTAGCCAATTCCTTCAATACTAACCTCCTCTTTCACTGTAAGAGATAGGATTCATCCCTTTTTAGAAAAATGTATGCATGTGTATTTAAAAAAAATATATACTGTTTGAATGCATTGCAACATTTAACTATATTCAAGCGGTGTTGTACACATATTTAAAATAAATTCATTTTTCTGCATATACTTTTCAAATGAATGAGGGATTAACAACTCTGCAGCTGTCTATTAACATGTGGAGTCCAGAGCACAAATCACCTCTGGTAGACTATCTCAGGATAGTCTGGGAATTCAGTAGGGGGGGACACACACTACAGCAGATTCCCTGCACACACCTAGCACTACTAGATCATTTTAGTTCTGTACACACTGCCCTTTAGATGGCCATATTATATCTCTTCAGTTGTGTAGCACACAACAAACAATTCTCTCCTTTCTGTTCCTGTCCCATTCCATGTTTTCCCATCCTTATGCATTTTTGCTATGTTTGAGCAACATGACAAAACAAGGGCCATTTCTGCACAATGCTGCTGTCCTAGGATGGGGACACATCGCTGCCAATCCATGAGTCATGCTTTCACATGATGTCATCACAGTCCAACTGCCCACTTGTCCCCAGCCATTGCAATCATGGGATATTCCATTATCAGAAAAAATCTGGTAATGGCCCCTGATCGCAAAATGCTCCTGTCACCGGCAGCCATGCAGAAAGGGTGGAAGTATGATCTAGATGCTTCCTTCCCCAGTGCAGCATGGGAAGTGCCCAGTTGCACTGCAGAAGAACAGCATGTGTTCTTTGTTCTATCCTTCTGCAGGCAGGGAAACATTTGGGTCATGCTCCCATCCTGTCAGTGGCACTGAATTGATCGTAAAGGGGTGATGATGGAAAACAGTAAGGTGCAGAAAGGGCGAAAATGTCTCATAGCTTCTTTGATATGAGAAGAAAAAGAAAAGAAAAAAAAGTACTATAAACATGTTCAATTTTGCATCTTAAGATCAGGTCAATCATAGCGTGCTCATGACTGCAAAAATAAAACGTTATTTTTAAAATGCTACTCTAATGCTGCTTTGGAATAAGAGTTATTTTACTGTTCAAACCAGGGACCAGAAGCTCAGAAGTGGGAAGAGCTATCAGTAGTAGGGAGGTGTAGCTCCTGTCAAAAGTGATTTATGACCCTCAGATTTGATTGATTTACGACCTGTCAGATTTGATTGATTTATGACCTGTCAAAAGTGATTGATTTATGGCCTGTCAAGAAATGACTGGCACCTATCAATCTCCCTCCCCCGGAAGTACTAGGGCGGGACATCCGGAAGGGGCCGTACCCCTGCCCACCCACGTGGTCCAAGCCGTCCAATGGGGCGACTTCTAAACTGGGTTCCCATGGGGCCCCAGCGGAGCCACGTGACCCCCTCAGATCCACGCGGGCCAATCACGGGCGACTTCCGACTCGCGCTGCCATTGGTCCAGCGGGGCCGTGTGACCCCTCGAATAGCCCGCCCCACCACCCTCGACCAATAGGGACGGATCCGGACCCCTCAGAAGCACGTGTGTCAAACCGGCCAATAGGAAGGCGCCCTTGGAGAGATATATCGTGGGGAGAGAAGCGGCCATTGTTGCATGCCCGGACAAGTCCTGCGGAGACAACATGGAGGGTACTCCCCATAAGCGAGGGAATGGGAGGCGCCCCTCCCCAAGGTATGATGGTCCTGTGGGCTTTTCTATGCCTCTTGCACCTTTGAATATTCAACCTAGAAGACCGTCGCCGTTTAATGACCCTGAAAACGCACGCGGTCCTGCGCGCTATACTTGGCCTCTTTCACCTTTCGATATTCAACCTAGAAGGCAGTTGACATTTGATGACCCTGAAAATGCACGCTCCACGGTCTGGAGTATGGATACTGCTGACCAAGACCCATTTCTTGAATGCGATTGCTGTTGTAATTTAAAAAGAGTTATCCAGAGGATAGGGGAGAAGGGAATTCCCAATACCCCACGGAGCCCAGATGAAGTGGATGGTGTAGCCACTCAGACTGAAGAGGCGATGGAGGTGGGAGACCCCGAGCCAACTCTACCTACGCTGGTTGAAGAGGAGATGAATGAAAGCATGGAAATTGATTCAGGCTATCAGAGTTTAAAGGTAAGAGTTCTTTTTTATTATTATTTTTAATATTGATGGGTGGGTTACCA